>LR738711.1:454299897-454401798 GCA_902687465.1 Secale cereale | reverse complement strand
TATATTCTGGTAACACCCTTAAGACCTTATTCTGGTAACACTAAACCTTATTCTGCTAACACCCCCTCTCCCCACCGAGCCCACCTTATCTTCGACCGCTCGACCCCGACCCCTCCGTCCCACCTTCTTCCTCGTCCGCCACCCCCGACCTCTACTGGCGCTGCTATGTAGCATGCGCTTCCACCAACCCCTCGCCGCCCATCCTCTCGAAACACCTTCCTCGCTGCCGCTGGACCAGACCTACGCCACCACGCCGCCCCCGGATCCAAGAAATCGTGGGTGTTCTGCCCCGCGCTTTGGTTTTGACTTGCTTTGAGTGGAGAGATTGTGTGAGGGTTTTGGAGCATATCATCAAGCATTGTGAGCAACCAGTTTGTTAAGCAACACCTCATCCCCTTTTAATACTATTGGCTTTCCTAAGGACTCAATGTGATCTTGGATCACTAAAAGTAAAAAGGTAGAGTCTTGAGCTTTTGCCAAACTTGCTTCCTTATCTTTTGAGGGGTCCACATCTCCACAATAGCCATGCCATTCATTGAACTTACCTGAAATATTTAGCTTGAGGAATCATTAGTTCAATGAGCTATATATTGTTATAAATTACCAAAACCACCTGGGGATTAGTTGCACTTTCACCCTCCTCCGCCAACACCAAGGCGCGCCGTGGCGGCGGCTCCAACAGAGCACACCCTGATGCACCGTGCTATCAGATCTGTGGAAAACCTGGGCATAGCACCAAGGACTATTGGTACTGCTATGACTCCTCCTCCCAGGTTGAGGACAAGGTTGTTGCAGTTGCGGATGGTTCTTAAAGCGTCGACACAAGCTAGTATGTCAATAGTGGCACCACCGAACACATTACCGGCGAGCTCGAGAAGGTGACCATGCGGGAAAAATACCACGGCAAGGACTAAATCCACACTGCTAGTGGTGCAGGTATGAGGATCCGTCACATTGGTCACTCAATTATTAAAACTCCCCATCGCAAACTTCATCTTAGATAAAATTTGCATGTCCCTCGTGCCAATATGAATCTCCTTTCCGTTCATAGGATTGCCATTGATAATCATGTCTTCCTCAACTTTCATCCTTTTTTCTTTATGATCAAGGATCGGGCAACAAAGAAAGTTCTCTATCAAGGTAGATGCGTTCGAGGGCTCTACTCATTGATGCCGGAGCGTAGAAGATTCAATAAATGAGCCTATCATGTTGCCAAACTTTTGTCAAGACGATGGCACGATCGATTAGGCCATGCTTCTTTTTCTTAGTTGAATGATTGCTTAGGAAAAATAAGCTCATGTTTGTTGGTGAGCGAAATATCAAAACAGTTTGTGATTCATGTCAACATGCTAATAGTCATCAATTACCGTATCCCGTCTCAACTAGTGTTTCTACCAAACCATTGCAATTAATTGTTTTTGATGTTTGGGGTCCTACCCTTAGCTCTATTGGTCGACACACATATTACATGAGTTTTATTGACGACTATAGCAAATACTCCTGGATCTATCTCCTTAATAAATGATATGATGTTTTTCAAGTTTTTCAGAACATCCAAGCTCTAGTTGAGCGCGATGATAGCAAAATCATTGATGTCCAATCAGACTGGGAGGAGAGTACAAAAAGTTAAACTCCCTTTTCCAAAATATTGGCATCTCTCATCGCGTGTCATGCCCTCATGCTCACCAACAAAATGGTTCCACTGAACGTAAACACAGACACATCATCGAAGGAATACTAACTCTCTTAGCTAGCGCCTCCATGCCCCTCAAGTTTTCGGACTAGGCTTTTCTTACTACTGCCCACATCATCAATATGCTTCCTAGCCGTGTGATTAATAATAAAACTCCAGTAGAGAGGCTTCTCCACACCAAACCTGATTATCAATCACTCTGTGTGTTTGGCTATGCATGTTGGCCCAATCTTCGACCATATAACAATCGCAAACTCATGTTCCACTCAAAGCAATGCGCTTTTCTTGGGTATAATGCTCTTCATAAGGGTGTAAAATGCCTTGACATATCCACTTGTCGCGTCTATGTCTCTCGTGATGTCATTTTGAGGAAACGAAATTCCCCTTTACTGATCTCCCCCCCAACATCGGTGATTTACTTCATCAAAAAATACTTCTTTTGCCACCTAACCTCATCGATTTTGATCAAGGGGGGAAGATAATTGTGATGATATAGTGTTTACTAACCCTCTTAACCATGCACATGAGGCTTGTGATGTTACAGGTGAAAGTGGTGATGAAAACAACAAAGAAAATGATGAAGAAATCAGCCCCCAAGTGCCATATTTCATGTGTCATGCATGGGGGGCAGATCCTCCTCGGGATCGCGGCAGGAGCAGTAGCGTAGGCAATCTGCACCGGGATTAGTGTCGGCTGATGCGTTAGAGCCGACAACGAACTCGCCCGCCCGTGCGGTGCCCCGCGACTCCGCATGCGACACATGCCAAGCCTCATGTGGAGGCAGCCCAGCGCCCGGCCCGCACAAATCACCAGCCACCACTTGGAAGTCCACTGGTGGCCCAAGCGGCACGCGGTTCCTGGACTAACCGCTTAGCTACAAGCGATGCGCTAAGCCGCGACTAACGGGCGCGAGATCCAATGCAGATTCACGCGGACCCGCGCAATCACGAGTCCATGATGAGCCGGTGGGGAGGCCAGGATCTTCCTCGGTGTTCTATCGAGCCTTCACCGCGGGTCACAACAACAAAGGATCCGGCACCACCCAGACACAAATCAGCATCGGGATCTGCTGCACCCAGAACTCCTATACGTGGCTCGGGATTCTCTATGCCGGCTGATCCAGCTGCACCGTCACAACGACGCACAAGGCTACAACAAGGTGTGATAGAACCTGTTAAGAACCAAATATGGTCTAGTTTGTTCTACATGTGAACCAGGTGAACCAAGAACCCTTGAAGAGCCACTTAGTGATGAACAATGGAAAAAGGTAATGAAGGAAGAATACATGGCACTAGAGAAAAATAACATGTGGCATCTAGTTCCTCCACAGCAAGGTAAAAACCTTATTGACTGCAAATGGTCTTCAGAATCAAGAGAAAATCTGATGGTACCATTAATTGTTACAAAGCCAGACTTGTTGCAAGAAACTTCAAGCAACGGTATGGTATAGATTATGAGGACACTTTTACTCATGTTGTTAAAGTTGTAACCATCTGCCTTCTTCTGTTTATTGCTGTTTCTAGGAGTCGGAGTCTCAGGCAGCTAGATGTACATAATGCATTTCTTCATGGCATTCTAGGAGAGGAGGTATATGTGGCACCCCGGCTCAGAGGAACCGGAACACCCCGTATTCCATCCCAGAGATCAAGTCTTCTGGAATAAGACACTGCTTGGCATAGAACACATCAGCTCTTATTACAAGGATTCAGATACAAGGGTTCCGATATTACAGCGGATTACATCAGCACGGCGACACTACGTCTGCTTAGGTAGATCTATGTTAGCAGTGGAACAACTCGTAGCAACGGAATAATGTCTAGCAATGGAACGACAATGACGGCGATGGACTCCACTCTGCAGAGACTCTAGCTGGAACACGTGTCCTAGCCCACAAACTCAGGATCCTCAACAAGAAAGCAAACACCACATGACCTACAAAGTGGCATGACACGCCAGGTGAGTACTTTGAATGTACTCGCAAGCTCACAGCAATCAAAAGCAATCAAGACAAACAACAACATAATATTTACAGATTAAACATCCATGACGGGCATGATACTACTAGAACAACATAAGCATGGTATGAGCATGTTAACCATAGCACAACTAAAACCATATGAGATGAGCATGGCATAAGTATGAACCAGATGATACTAGCATGCAGCATGTTTGAGATATCCTGGACCAACTTACTCTGTTCGGAGGTTACCTCGTAACCATCATATGTATCAACTTACCATCGCGGACAACACACGATCACCTCAGGATCAACCAAGCTTGGCATTAACAATACTGTAGTGATCATCACGTAACCACAAGGAGCTTGATCTCTACCCGGGATCATCACATGACACCACAAATATCAACCAACTTCGGTATCCACGATACCATCGTGATCACCACATGACCACATAAATCTCAGCCAACTACTTTCCTCATCGAACCGGGGCTTGCTTATTAGTCATGTTATTATTACTATTGACCCATAGTGTGACCTACTACAAACTGGGCCTATATCCGTGGGCACGACTATCGATAGATTATACACTCTGCAGAGGTAAGTACATTGTACCCACGCTACGGAACCCAAGGCCTTGTGCTCCCATTCGGGTGGACCAGTGGCATTTTGACAAAACCAATCTATTGCAAGACACTCTCCTGGCCACTCCGACCAACTCCCCTTTGGGCTAAGTCAAGGGTGTCCCCGATGTCACCTGGTGACATCTGCCACCTTAGTGGCAAAACAAAAACGGTCCCAAATGGGGACAAAAGCGCGCAAACAACTCAGGCACACAAGGCTTATGGCCGCCTACCTGATCACGGTAGTGCACGCACATAACCTTCCCTAGTTGGAGGCACCGGCGAGAGGCATGACAATAGACCGAATTAGGGCCTCCCATAAGACAAGTGTGGCTGCACTGGTCAGCTCGATTCGATGGCATTATGACTCAACCAATAGTTTTTCAAGTTTGATTAAAGTCTAGTTTAACTTGGATGGGCATGAGCTGAGTCATAATAATAAAATAGCATGATGAAATAAGAATGCATATGAGCATGATATAAACATAACATGGAGGGGAAGCACAATCATTAAACTTATCATCAACAATGAATCATTTACTCTACCAGATGCAGATGAGCATAGCGGAGTGATGATCATGAATAGCACAAGTATGATAAGAATACTTCATATGAGCATAGCATGACCACTAAGAACGTGATAATAATACTAGAAAGTAATCATTTAATCAACTAGATGCAAATGATCATGGCATAAAGAGAAGCATGGATTCACAAGCATATATAAAACATTCACAAAATATAACATGCACAAAGCAATTAAATATTTAAGTTGAAAACCATGTCTACTACAAGGCCATCATGCAAGTGGCTGTCGTGGCTTGCCTGGGGTGAAGGACTCTCTATGAAGAAGTGCGATGAACTCACGGAAAGAATCGTCGGAAAAGTTTCTCTCTCGGAGGGGGGTGAGTAAAGGCAAGGGAAAAGTGGTCATTTTCAAAATGTTAGACCATCATGAAAATGGTACCAATAGAATGGGCTCGACGACATGAGAATGTGGGCTTTTGAATCACCTCATTCGGAGTTACAATTGTGGAGATACAACGTTCGTTCGTTAGGTAGAAAAATAAATAAAAACATTATTTTTTGTGCTAACGGGTGGACGTCCACTATTTAACCGATTTAGCCGGCGGGCTTTATACAGAAGATGTACTCCGGAAAATATGCTTTTAGAGTTGTGAAAGAGCACTTGTGCCCATAGAACAACATAATATGTTTTTCTTTGGGGAAACACACTTTGCAAAGTGCACCTTAAGTAATCCACGTCAGCGGGCTGGCCTGGTCAGCGCCTGAGAGGCTTACAAGCAGGGCCCATAGGCAGGCATGGGTCATCATATTCTTCCTCTCTCTTGCTGGCAAGGCAGAGACAGGGGCGCGATGTGGGTGATGGCCTTGGCGGTTTTGGTCACCTCTAGCCAAGGAAAAGCCACCAGCATGCTCGGGATGGAGGTTCACGCGCATCTGGGCAGGAGGCAGCCACCGAAGAGCACCGAGGAGAGCGAAGCACCAGCCGCAGCGGAGGACTGCCTCTAGCGCCTGTGCGCTCGTGGCCACGATGCCGTAGAGGATGTTGGATTTTTCTAGTAGTCCTTTGGCCAAAAGCCCAACTAAAATTCTGAAATTCTCTTGGCCCATTGATGCATAGCTAGTGAGTGGTGTGGGTGGGACTAAAGTTTAGTCCCACCCTGTAAGTTGAGAGAGAGTTGCACCTCTTTATAAGGGGAGCTCTTCTAACACTTGTATGAGCATGAGAAGAGGAGACATACATGCGCGCTCCTCCTCCTCGCTCGCTTCGTCACGCCACACCATGCCTCGTCACGACGCACCGTGGGTTGCGGGAATGAGTCGAGCCGAGGACAAAGCTATGCACGTCGTCTATATTTTTGCTGCTCGGGAATAATTAATAAGATGACATTAATTAATAATTAATGGACGCATTAATTACTCAGCTGTTTCCTATCCTTTTGGATCGTGGGGCTGTTACTTAGACGTGGGGTTTTCTCCACGACCTATCCAGTCCACATTATATAGTTCGGCAGACGTCTACCCTAGCCACCGCCGCATCGTATGGTTTTGCACCACGGTTCCAAAGCATTGCACCGCCACGCAAGTCATCTTCGTCCCTCCTTCCGATGTGCACCGCGAGAAGGGACAACAGGCCTTTGGAACCCCGCCTCTCATGAAACTGTACGGGAGAGGGGTGATTAGGTCTTTGGGGAGCGCACTTGTGCGACTACTGGCAGTGATGACTTTGCCAATGACGACTTCTTCCTCGACCTCGGCAATCTCATCATCAACGACATGGGCGACAACATCAACGTCGGTGCTCCCGCTACACCGCATGTGATCTTGTCCTCCTTGTTTGAGATCATGCTAGAATTCTTAGTTCTAGTCTATGCCCTAGATGTGATCTATTCATCTACTATGCTAGTTCGCATGATTAGTTTAATATCTGCTATTGTTGTCATGATTTATTTTCTATTTATTCAGATTAAATCCCGTAGTAATTTGCTCATACTTTCAGCAATCCAAAAACCTGATTATAGGCAATTTACTCCGAGTGGTTTTGTTGCGCATTTGAAGCCGCCTACCTTTAAGGGGGTACAATATAAGAGGTGGCGCACGAGAGCAGTCTACTAGTTTCAAACCATGTGCTGCTATGAAGCCACTAAGGGCAAGCCTGGCGGTGATCTTAATCCAGAACAGCTGGAAGCTTTTGAGAAGATGGATACTCTCTTTAAAGGCGCCCTTCTGAGTGTTCATGATGATTCCATTATGGATTCGTATATGTCGTTTGACAATGGCAATGACATGTGGGTTGCGTTCGAGGCCATGTTTGGTTCCTCAGACGCCGGCATCGAGTTGTACGTCATGGAGCAATTCTATGACTACAAGATGACTGATGAGCGCTCTGTTGTACATTAGGCTGATGTAGGGTGGAGAACCTAGGGATGATCTTTCACGAAATGGAGGGGATCCCACGAGGAACATGATGAACACGGGGAAGAACTGAGAGAAATTGCAAGGAAAAACACTTAAGAATAATGAGAATGATCACACATGGGTCAGATCGATGAACATCAATAGTGATACAATGATCCAAACACAATAAAGGACGATACAAAAGGTAGTCTTCTTCGTGAGGAGGTCTTGGGGGTCTTCTCCGTGAGGAGGTCTTGAATCCGGTGTGGATAGTCTCCGTTGGGAGGCCACGGTCTCTGGTAGGAGTAGAACTACTAAGAGGAGCAAAGCTCTAGGTCTAAGATGATATATCACAATGCTAACCCTAAAAAGAGGGGGTAGGAGGAGTATTTATAGTCTAACTGGACAAGTGGGTAATGGGCCTCGGGCCCAACACAAACTGTGTGCACAAGTGTCGGACATCTGACAGTTACCGGACCTCCGGTGACTCGCTAAGGACCAGACGTCCAAGAAGCGTCGGAAGTCTGATGTTCCGGCTCGGTGTGGGTTTGTATGACGTCCGGTCGGGGTCGGTCGTTTGGTGCGTCGGTCGTCCGGTGGAGCTCGTACTTCTGATGTTTTGGTTTTGTCACGGCGACGTCGATCATCCTGTGGGCGTCGGTCATCCGGGAGCTAGAGGCTGTCGGACGTCCGGTCAGCGTCGGACGTCCGATCACTATAGCTTCTGCAGGCTGCGACTTGGACAGGCACGTGATGGCTCCAGGCGTCGGACGTCCGATTGTTGTCAGTCGTCCGATGTTCGTCGGACATCCGAGAGTTGTGACCTTCAGGTAGCTCCTTCTCTTGTTCTTTACGCTTGTGGACTGGTTCATTTGGCATAACATCTTCACGCATGTCCTCTTGATACCTGATCATGCATAGAGTCTCCGCTTTAGGTAGTAGCCATGTCTCACATGCATCATAAGGAACTTCATTAAGGAGAGATGTCACCACGGTTTTGAGTGCTCTTGCACGAGATCATGTCATCGGTCCACTTGGCACT
Source organism: Secale cereale (assembly GCA_902687465.1). Classification (NCBI taxonomy): domain Eukaryota; kingdom Viridiplantae; phylum Streptophyta; class Magnoliopsida; order Poales; family Poaceae; genus Secale; species Secale cereale. Next base: position 454,393,561 of record LR738711.1, on the reverse strand, counting down.
TGGGGAGATGGGTCCATGGGGATGACCGTAGGATGCTCCGCATCATCTCCCCCCCTGGGAAAGATCCGACCTCAGATCAGAAGCTTCATCACCATGGTAGGGAGAGATGTCTTTGACATTGAAGATGTCGCTCACAGAGTACTTGCCACGTGGGATGTCGATCTTGTATGCATTGTTGTTGAAGCGTGCGAGCACCTTGAATGGTCCATCAGCTCGAGGTAGTAACTTGGACTTGCACTCATTGGGGAACTGTTCCTTGCGAAGGCGCCAATGAACTCATGGCACAGGTCAGCCCAAGACGAGATGGAGTTGTCCGGCAGATGCATCAGCCAAGCTCTCACATTAGGCTTAAGTTCTAATGGAAAATAGTTGGTGAATACCTTTTCATCTCTTCCTCTGGTAGCTTGAACAGCAATGGTGTAGATGCTCAAGAACTCTATCGGGTTCAGCTTCCCATCGTACTTCTCTGGGATCTCAGGCTTGAACGTGCGACGGGACGGCCAACGGACTTGCCGCAGCTCACGGGTGAATGCAGGGCACCTCGCCTCGAATGGCAAGTACCCCCCCCCAGCGCAGGCTTGTTGACGCTGGAGACACCGCACCCGTCAGGCTGGCAGTGGTCGCCGCGGAGTTGGTCGATGATGACGCACGCGCACTCCCTCTGCCTGCCCTCCGGGGCTAGTTGTTGGCCTTGATGTGCTCATGGAGCCGACGAAGCCATCGAGACATTGTCGGGCTCTTGGGGGCGTATCCCCCGCTCTGGTGGTCGCGGCGGGGACTGCATCGTGGGAGTGGCATCCTCGACACGGCCAACAATGTGGGCCATTCTCGTTGCTTGGCTCTTGGCAGTGCCAGCAGCTATCGCGCCATGCCATCATCGCTGGGAGCCAGCCGCTTGGACGGCTGACACGTCTCCAACGTATCTATAATTTTTGATTGTTCGATGCTATTATATATTCTGTTTTGGATGTTTAATGGGCTTTATTTTATAATTTTACATTATTTTTGGGACTAACCTACTAACCCAAGGCCCAGTGCAAATTGTTGTTTTTTTGCCTATTTCAGGGTTTTGCAGAAAAGGAATATCAAACGGAGTCCAAACGGAATGAAACCTTCAGGAGAGCTATTTTTGGAACCGTATCTACCCAGAAGACTTGGAGTACACGCGAGGGAATGAAGGAGGTGGCCACGAGGATGCAGGGCGCACCCCCCACCCACATGGGCCCCCTCTGGCTCCCCTGGTGCCCTCCTTCCTCCAATATATATCCATGTACCCTAAAACATCGAGGCAATAGAGAAAACCCTAATTCCACAGCCGCAACCTTCTATTCCCGTGAGATCCCATCTTGGGGCCTGTTTCGGAGCTCCGCCGGAGGGGGGATCTACAACGGAGTGCTTCTACATCAACGCCATAGCCTCACCAATGAGTTGTGAGTAGTTTACCACAGACCCTCGGGTCCATAGTTATTAGCTAGATGGCTTCTTCTCTCCTTTTGGATCTCAATACAAAGTTCTCCTCGATCTTCGAGGAGATCTATTCGATGTAATCTTTTTGCGGTGCGTTTGTCAATATCCGATGAATTGTGGGTTTATGAGCAAGATTATCTGTGAACAATATTTGATTCTTTTCTGAAATCTTTTATGTATGATTATAATATCCTTGCAAGTCTCTTCGAATTATTGGTTTGGTTTGGCCTACTAGATCTATAGTTCTTCCAATGGGAGAAGTGCTTGGCTTTGGGTTCAATCTTGCGGTGTCCTTTCCCAGTGACAGCAGGGGCAGCAAGGAACATATTGTATTGTTGCCATCGAGGATAAAAAAGATGGGGTTTATATGATATTGCTTGAGTTTATCCCTCTACATCATGTCATCTTGCTTAAAGCATTACTCTGTTCTTATGAACTTAATACTCTAGATGCATGCTGGATAGTGGTCGATGTGTAGAGTAATAGTAGTAGATGCAGAATCATTTTGGTCTACTTGTCACGTACGTGATGCTTATATATAATGATCATGCCTAGATATTCTCATAACTATGCGCTTTTCTATCAATTGCTCGACAGTAATTTGTTCACCCACCGTAGAATTCTGCTATCATGTGAGAAGCCACTAGTGAAACCTATGCCCCCCGGGTCTATTCTCAACATATTAATATTCCATCAACTTTACTTTGCTTTATTTACTTTCTGTTCTTATATCAAAAATACCAAAAATATTATACTATCCTATCTATCAGATCTCACTTTCGCAAGTGACCGTAAAGGGATTGATAACCCCTTATCGCATTGGCTGCGAAGTTATTATTTGTTTGTGCAGGTGCGAGGGACTCGCGTGTGGTCTCCTACTGGATTGATACCTTGGTTCTCAAAAACTAAGGGAAATACTTATGCTACTGTGCTGCATCACCCTTTCCTCTTCGAGGGAATACAACGCAAACTCGAGAAGTAGCAAGAAGAATTTTTGGCGCCGTTTCCGGGGAGGCTCACGCAAAAGTCATATACCAAGTACCTGTCACAAACCCTTATCCTTCGCACCACATTATTTGGCTCTCGCTTTCCTCTCCCCCACTTCACCCTTGCCGTTTTATTTGCCCTTCTTTTTCCGTGTGTTTACCATTCGCTTGCTTCTTGTTTGCTTGTGTGTTGGATTGCTTGCTTGTCACTATGGCTCAGAACAATACCAAATTGTGTGACTTTTCCAATACCAACAATAATGATTTTATTAGCACTCCAATTGCTCCTATTTACCGATGATGAATCTTGTGAGATCAATGCTGTTCTGTTGAATCTTGTCATGAAAGATCAATTTTCCGGCCTTCCTAGTGAAGATGCCGCTACCCATCCAAACAACTTTGTTGATTTGTGTGATATGCAAAATAAGTGGGATATGGATAATGATATTGTTAAATTGAAGCTATTTCTGTTTTCACTTAGAGATCGTGCTAAAACTTGGTTTTACTCTTTACCTAGAAATAGTATTGATTCATGGAATAAGTGCAAAGATGCTTTTATCTCTAAGTATTTTCCTCCTGCTAAATTTATCTCTCTTAGAAACGATATTATGAATTTTAAGCAACTAGATCATGAGCATGTTGCACAAGCTTGGGAGAGAATGAAATTAATGATACGTAATTGTCCATCACATGGTTTGAACTTATGGATGATTATACAAAACTTTTATGCTGTCTAGAATTTTGCTTCTAGAAATCTTTTAGATTCGGCCACGAGAGGCACTTTCATGGAAACTACCTTAGGAGAAGCTACCAAACTCCTAGATAATATTATGGTTAACTACTCTCAATGGCACACCGAAAGATCTAGTAGTAAAAAAGTGCATGCTATTGAAGAGATTAGTGTTTTGAGTGGAAAGATGGATGAACTTATGAAACTATTTGCTACTAAGAGTGCTTCTTCTGATCCTAATAATATGCCTTTATCCATGTTGATTGAAAATAATAATGAATCTTTGGATGTGAATTTTGTTGGTAGGAATAATTTTGGTAACAATGCTTATAGAGGAAACTTTAATCCTAGGCCTTTTCCTAGTAATTCCTTTAATAATTATGGAATTCCTACAATAACTCTTATGGAAATTTTGGTAAGATGCCCTCTGAATTTGAAACTAGTGTTAAGGAGTTTATGAATTCGCAAAAGAATTTCAATGCTTTGCTTGAAGAAAATTTGCTTAAGATTGATGAGTTGGCTAGAAACGTGGATAGAATTACTCTTGATGTTGATTCTTAAAAACTGAGATCTATTCCACCTAAGCAAGATATCAATGAGTCTCTCAAGCCATGAGAATTTCCATTGATGAATGCAAAGAAAGAACCGCTAGGATGCGTGCTAAAAAAGATTGCTTTATGAAAGCGTGTTCTTCTAGTTATCATGAAAATAGAGATGAAGATCTGAAAGTTATTGATGTGTCTCCTATTAGATCTTCGTTTTCTAGTATGAATCTTGATAAAGATGAGACTGTAGATGAGTCTACTTTAGCTAAAAGGCATCCCAATGATTCGAAGGTTTTAGATCTTGATGCTAAAATAATTAAAAGTGGGATTGAAGAAAATAAAACTTTTCATAGTGATGAACCCACTATTTTGGATTTCAAGGTATTTAATTATGATAATTGCTCTTTAATGGATTTTATTTGCTTGTTGCAATCCGTACTAAATTCTCCGCATGCTTATAGTCAAAATAAAGCTTTTACCAAACACATAGTTGATGCTTTGATGCAATCTGATGAAGAAAAACTTGAATTAGTAGTTTCTATCCCTTGAAAGCTTTATGATGAGTGGGAACCTACTATTAAAATTAAAATTAAAGATCATGAATGCTTTGCCTTGTGTGATTTGGGTGCAAGTGTTTCTACTATCCCAAAAACTTTGTTTGGTTTGTTAGGTTTCCATGAGCTTGATGATTGTTCTTTAAATTTGCATCTTGCGGATTCTACCATTAAGAAACCTATGGGAAGGATTAATGATGTTCTTATTGTCGCCAATAGGAATTATGTGCCCGTAGATTTCATTGTTCTTGATATAGATTGTAATCCTTCATGTCATGTTATTCTTGGTAGACCTTTCCTTAGAACGATTGGTACAATTATTGATATGAAGGAAGGAAATATTAGATTCCATTTCTGTTAAGGAAAGGCATGGAACACTTTCCTATAAAGAAGATCAAATTACCATATGAATCTATTATGAGAGCCACTTATGGATTGCCTACCAAAGATGGCAATACCTAGATCTATTCGTGTATCGTGCCTAGCTAGGGGCGTTAAACGATAGCGCTTGTTGGGAGGCAACCTATCGGTGTATTTGGATCGACACCTATGGGATCACAAGAATCCCTACTACGGTTGCCGGGCGCGCGGTTGAGAGAAGAGCGGATCTAACGATCAGGACACGATTCCTTTACCCAGGTTCGGGCCGCAAAGATGCGTAAAACCCTACTCCTGCTTTGGTGGATTATATGTTGGTGTTCTTCAGCTACCGAGGAGCTCCAAAAGAGTCGTGAGGGGTTCCGAAAAGCCGAATCCTTCTCCTGGTCGCCTCGGGCCTCCTTTTATAGGGAAAAGGGGTCGCCACAGTGGCACACAGGAGGTGGAAAGGGCACAGTAATGCGAGGTTATCCCTCGCATTACAGGACAAGGTGCATTTAATGCGCCCTGCTTAGGTGTCCTTGCTTTATCGGGGACGAGGGGAGACGCCCGTCTTGTCCGTCGCTGCTCCTCCTCTTGTCGACACGCGCCCTGGCCAGCGGTGCCTGAGGTGCCATGTAGGCAGACAGGCAGCTGAGGTGGCGCAACGGCGGGCCTCCACGAAGACCTGTGGGTTGCCACGCAGGAGCCTGTCCAGCTGGTTGGGTCGGCAGTTACGTGGGTCGATGGAGACCCAGTTGGCGCGGGCCTGATGGTGGCCCCGTGGGTGTCCTTGGCAAGGACCTTGCCGGGGCCCGGCAAGGGTCTTGCCGCGGCGCCTGCTGTCATCCCCGGCAAGGTGCTTGCCGGGAGCCTTGTGGATCCCCTTTGCTGGGATCCCTCCAACAGTCGTCGTCTTCTTACCTTGTATCTGATCTTGAAGGTCTTCACAAAGATCTGCATGCCACCACGGGGACATCTCCCGAATCCTCCCCCCATGGGGGTGGCGGACTCAAGGGCGATTCACTCCGTAGGCGGGGGGGGCAAGCTGCCACGGCAAGGATCTTGCCGGGGAAAACCGCTTCGTCCCCCTTGCTCTTCGTGGTCTTGTACTTGGTGTCGCTCCAGTCTTCATCGAGCTTCAGTCTTGCCCCGGCTTGCCCCCCTTGCCTTGCTTGGTGGGATGGCGGCGTGGCTCAGACTGCCCGTGCACAGTCATAGGGGTACAAAAAGTGCACCCCTCTTTTTTACACCGACAGGAGCCCCCGGGCCTGGGCCACACATAAGCGCGACACGTTGTTGGGCCAGGCCCAGAACGGTGCGCGGGCAGGCGGGGTGGTTCTCACCGCGGTAGAATTTTCGCGCGCTGCGCCTCACACGGCCCGTGCGAGTGGCGCGGGGTGGAGGGGCGTGCGTGACGTGGGCGGCATGCGTGGGGCGGTTTCCGCACGGATGCGTCACGTCGCAGTAAATGTGCAAGGAGGCGGCCCGCGCCTTCCCATAAACGGGGGAAGGTGTGGGGGCGTGGCTCGCTGACTGGATGGGGCCGAGACGCGGTCTGCTAGGCGTCCACCCCCACGATCACGGGGTGGGGTGTAGTCGCCTCATCCATCCCTTCGGTCCCGCGCATTCGCCACGTGCCCTCCATGCGTTCGGGGTGGCGAGCGGTGCAGGTGGGAAAACGAGCCGTTGTTGGTTGGGGCGGCGGGTCGGCCCCAGCCCCCCTTGCCTTCTGCGTCTTGATTGGTCGAGCGGGGCGGTCGAGATCCAGCCCGCCCCTTTATAAAGGGCGGAGGGAGGGGACGGCGCTCCACACTCCTCCATCTTCTTTCTTCTCCAGCTTCTGCTCCTTTCTTCTATCCGCCATGAAGAAGGAAAACCCCGGCTCCTCAACGGTGGGGGCGAGGGTCGCCGCTCGACAGCGCGTCCCCCCTTCTCCTGCACCCGCAGTGGCTGAACCAGCTACGAGGAGAAGAGGGAGGGGGCGAGGCCGTGGGCGAGGCCGGGGTGCTCGGGGAAGAGGAAGGCGGGGCGGCTCGCCGGCCTCGCCCCCGCCAGCAGCTCCTCCTCAGGTGGAAGGTCATGTTGGAGATGACCCCTGCGAATTCTTCATTAGGATGCGGGGGTCGCCGCGCCGTCGCCTTCGTCTCCCGACCCTGTTTGCGCGAGAGATGGAGGCAAACCCGCCGGAGTCGCTGCGGTTGCACATGAGGGGTTGTGGGATCAGCGGCACGCGAGCCGTCGTCGACTTCTCCGCCCCTCATGTGATGTATCTTCGTCGAGGATTGAAGAGGTTCGCCCGCATCCACAGCCTGACGAACGGGCTCACCCTCCACTTCAAGCTGATGGGGGATGACCACCTCTCCGTCAAGGTCTTCGGGCACCTCGGAACTCGCGCGCGGTGCTGCATGGAGAGCTCCTCCGACGACGAAGACTCCTCCTCGAACGAGGGTGACGAGGAGGACAGCGACAGCGACGACCAGGGCGGGGGACAGCAGGATGACGGGTCCGACTAGGTGTCGGGCGCCGCTCCTGGTGGCACCGGTGACCCCATCATCCGCGTCGCTGCTCCTTGAACTTCTCGGGGTCGTCTCCTTGGCGGCTGGCGTAGGGAGGCAGCGGAAGAGGAAGAGGAATAAGGAGGGCGGCAAGGTCGTCATGTCGGAGTACGCGGGCACCGACACCTTCGTCTCCTACTGACGTCCTGCCGCCTAGTCTTCGAGCTCAACCTCCGGCACCGTCATCACCGTCCAGCCCTGGGGAGGCCGCCGGGATGTCTTCTCGGTGTCCTCTGTCACCCGTAGCTCGCCTAGGCGCCCCTTTTGCCCTTCTCGCCTCCTTGACCTACCTCCTGAGGAGAGGGACAAGAAAGGCATTACGGGCATCTTATCTCTTTTTAGTCTGTAAGCCTTCGGGCATCTGTAAAGTTTAAAACTTGTAATCCTCCTTATCCATGTTTTTCATTCCCTATGGACTATACCTGAATGGAATGATTTTAATGAAAAAGGAATGTCTGCCGGGTCCTTTTGTTCGTAGGTAAAAACCCACAACAGGGAGTAAAACCCTGATATCCTTAAGATGAACATTCTCTCGCCCGGCAACAAGCCCTGCTGTTTCCCCACTTCGCTCGACCTTTCTCACGCTCTTGGCGGAGGCAGGGATGAAGCGGGCCTAGGCTCCTTGTTCTATCCTTTTGATGTCGCGACTACGACCAAACTTGGTCCTAGGGACGAGCCTTAGGACCTAGAGTTATGGGAGCACGGTAGCTCAAGGAAAAGAACGAGGTTTCACATACCTCAGTCCATAACAGAATGCATGACAAGGGAAAAAGGACTTATCTGAGATTGCAGCCCCCGGCAACCCTGGTCTGCCGCGGGCGAACTCTTGCTCTTGTAGCCCTCGGCAATGCTGGCTTGCCGGGGCCCAAATACTGATTTGTTCTTCTCCCCTCCCTCCATGTGGCCTCGGCAAGGATGCCTGTGCGTCCTGTAAACCAAGGAAGACAGAGGAAAGACCAAGACTTGACCTCTAAGCTAGGGGTTAGCCGCTGCTAAGCACTATCAACCCTAACCAAGGACGAGACTCGACTCAGCATGCATGCTAAAACTCAGGGTGCCATTGCTTCATTTATTTATGCTCAGGGTCTGCGCCTGGCTTTGTACAAAGGGTTACATGCCTTGCCGGCAAAGCTTGTACAAAAGGGTGGCTTGCCGGGAGGCCCGGCAAGCCGCGCCTTATGGGTAAAACTTGCGAAGATGCTCGATGTTCCAGGAGTTACTCACCGGAACGGCATCCTCGGTCTCCAGGCGGACTGCGCCAGGCCTGGTGACTCGTATTACCCGATAAGGGCCCTCCCACTTCGGTGTCAACTTGTTCGTATTCCTGGCCGATTGAACGCACCGGAGAACAAGGTCACCTTCCTCACAGCTTCGGGCATGAACCTTGCGGCTATGGTAGCGGCACAAGGCTTGCTGGTAGCACGCTGCTCTCACAGCCGCCCGAAGACGATCTTCCTCAAGGAGCATTGCGTCATCTTGCCGCAGTCGCTCTTGCTCAAGCTCATCATAAGCGAGCACTCGAGGTGACCCGTATATGAGTTCCGTGGGGAGAACTGCTTCTGCCCTGTATATCAAGGCAAAGGGCGTCTGGCCGGTGGCTCGATTTGGCGTCGTCCTGATCGACCAAAGAACCGCCGGTAATTCATCAATCCAGCGCCTCCCGCTCTTGTGCAGCCTGTCAAAGGTCTTTGTCCTTAATCCTCGTAGCACTTAGCATTTTCCCTCTCAACTTGACCATTGCTTCGGGGGTGAGTAACGGAAGCGAAACAGACCTTGCTGTCGAGGTCTTGGGTATATTGCATGAAGGTGCGGCTTGTAAACTGCGTGCCGTTGTCGGTGATAATCCTGTTGCGGACACCAAAATGGCACACTAGCCCCTTGAAGAACTTGACGGCTGACTGAGCTGTGACCTTCCTCACTACTTCCACTTCTGGCCACTTTGTGAACTTGTCGATTGCAACGTACAAGTACTCAAAGCCCCCGGCGGCGCGGGGGAAAGGGCCCAGTATGTCGAGCCCCCAGACCGAGAAGGGCCAGGAGAGAGGAATGGTTTGAAGGGCTTGAGCTGGTTGATGAAGTTTCTTCGAATGGAATTGGCACGCTTCACACCTAGTGACCAGCGCCGCCGCATCCTGGAGGGCAGTGGGCCAGAAGAAGCCTTGTCGGAATGCCTTGCCGGCAAGGGCTCTTGACCCTATGTGGGATCCACATATGCCTCCATGTATTTCCGCCAACAGCTCCAGTCATTCCTCTCGAGGGATGCACTTCAATTTCACACCGTTCGGCCTTCTCCTGTACAGGACGTCATCGATGAACTGATACATGGCTGCGCATGAGGGCAGACAGCAAGGTGGTGCTCAATCACCTCCCTGGGAACGCCGGGGATGTCGGATGCTTGCCAGGCAAACACGTCGACATTCGCTCGCAGGAAGGTGACGAGCGCGTCTTCCTATTTGTTGTCAAGGGCGGAGCTTATGGTAAAAGCCCCTCCCGTGCCGTCCTCCTTGACAGAAATCTTCTTGGTTCTTGGCGGCGTAGCCCTTGATCTCTTGTTCCTGTCGGTGGAGCTCTCTGGCACGTCCTCGATGGGAGCGCGACACTCCGAAGAGGCGCGCTTGCCGTAGTGGGTGTCTGAGGTCTCGCCGGTCTTCTACCTTCCGGTGGAGCTCTCAGGCACGTCCTCGACGGGAGCACAGCACTCCCAAGAGGTGCGCTTGCCGGAGTGGGCGCCCCAGGTCTCGCTGGTCTTCTTCTTCTTCTTCCCTCCCGGGGCTCCAGTGGCAGGAGCAAGTGCCCCTTTAGCGGCAGTTGCTGCAACTGCTTGCTGGTACAATTGGTCGGCGCAAACCAGCACGTCTTTCTTGTCGGAGGGGATGGTGATGATCGTCACGGGCCCTGGCATCTTCAGGGTGTTGTAGGCATAGTGCGACGCCGCCATGAACTTGGCCAGCGCTGGGCGTCCAAGGATCCCGTTATAGGGCAGGGGGATCCTAGCGACATCGAACACGATCCTCTCGGTCCTGTAGTTAATCACTTCAAAAAGTCACGGGCAGTGTGACTTTCCCCTTTGGTTGGCTCCTTCCTGGGCTGACCCCTTGAAACGTGCCCGTCTCCGCGAGGTCTCCATCAGGAACTTGTAGCTTCTCGATCACGGTGGGTGAGAGTAGGTTTAGGCCGGCCCCGCCATCGACTAGCATCTTTGTCACCTTGAGGTTGCGTATTGTTGGTGAAACCAACAATGGCAAGCACCCGACCGCAGTAATGCGATCAGGGTGATCCTCGGTGTCAAAGATGATAGGTGTGCTGGACCATTTCAGCGGCTTTTGGGCACTGGGTGATGGCTCTGCCGCAATAATCTCTCGCGCCCGCTGTTTAAGCTGGCGGTGAGAAGCATGCAGCAAGGCGCCACCATCGACGCACATGGCGTCCGTGGCCTTCTGAAACTCTTGGCCGCATCGTCGTCCTCTTCGTGATCGTCATCTTCAGGTCTTCTATCGCGGCCCCGGGCGGGCCTTTCTTGCTATTTCTCCTTACCGCGACGGCCTGCCTGCCCGTCACGCTTCTTGCTGGATCCTTCAGCGCCATCTTGGCCCTTCTCTTTGTCCTGCCTCTCGTATTCAGCTCTTTGCTTCTCAGCAAGGAGCTCAACCTGGTGGCAATCCTGGAGATCATGGCCCTTGGTGCGATGGATCTTGCAGTACCGTTTGCCGGAGTTTCCCGGCTTCTCGGCGGCCACCAAGGCCCGACAGGCAACACATCCGGCAATTTCCTTGCCAGGGTCACCCGCCTTGGTTTTCTTGGCGGAGCCGGCGTCATCGGATCCCTCGACGGCAAATACGGCCTCCCCCCTGCGCTTCCTGTTGCGGTTCTGGCCCTTCTTCGCCAGAACGGCGGTATCTTCGTCCGAGGAGTCGGTTTCCGCACCGGCGCTCTCGCCGGGGTACTTCCTCCCCTCTTCGGCCCGGGCATATCTGTCGGCAAGAACGTAAAGTTCTGCCACGTCCTTCACCTTGGTCACCGCCAGTTCTTCACGCATCTTGCGGTTGCGCACGTTCTGGTGGAACGCGCTGATGATGGCGGTAGGGTGAACATCGGGGATGTTGTATTGTACCCGGCTGAATCTCTGTATGTACTTGCGCAGAGTCTCGCCTTCCTTCTGGGGTATGACATGCAGGTCACTCGCTTGGCCATGGGCTTGATGGCCTCCGGTAAAGGCGCCAACAAACACATGGCACAAGTCGGACCAGGAGGAAATAGAGTCTACTGGCAAGTGCATCAACCATGACATGGCGTTAGGTTTAAGAGCTAACGGAAAGTAATTCGCAAGCACCTTATCGTCGCGGGCCCCGGCAGCTTGCATCGCGATGGTGTAGATGCTGAGGAACTCCGACGGGTGGGTCTTGCCGTTGTACTTCTTGCCAACGTCAGGTTTGAAGGTGCGGTGAGAGGGCCATTGGAACTGCCATAGCTCACGGGTGAAAGTTGGACAGCCCACCTCGTAAGGTAGACCTCCAGGGCTTTCCGGTGCCGGGCGGTCCGCAGCAGGCCCTGCTCGCCTGTCTGACTGGTGGTGCATTTCGCGCCGGCGTTCGATGGTGGTTCGAGCGTCTTCATGGGCTCGCTCCTGAAGAACTTGACGCTGGTCGCCGCGGGTCCTCGGGTCGGACGACGCTATGGAGATGGCGTCGCCTGCGATGTTCCGACGGGTCGACGCACGCGGCACTGGGCGAGGAGGAGGCGAGTGCACCGTAGCCACGGCGCTGCCAGCTCTCCCGCCCACGGTGCGTGGGACCTCATCGGAGCGGCGGCCCGGGAGCTCCGCTGGATTTAGGTCGTCTCTGTTGGCGACTGCGACAAGGCTTCGGATGGTGGCCCTCCATTCGTTGAGTTTCCCCGTAACGGGAGGAAAGTCGAGGAGCAACTGCGCGCGCGCCAAAGCTTCGGCTGGCGTCGGCGGTAGTGAAACCTGCATGGATCGCGACGCGCTTCGACCCCTGACCGCGTCAGGGGGAGCTCCATCACGATTCCGCGGTCGCCTATCGTCTCCACCGGCGCTTCGGTGAGCAGGCAGGCCTTCTACGTCCCGGGAGCGGCGCTCGGGGCTCTTCCCATGGCAACGTCCGGGGTCTTCAGGACGACGACGCCGTTCGTCGCGCCCTGCTTGAGGAGAGCGCGCTGTTGGCGCCAGCGTGGGAGTTCTGGAGGGCCTCGCGTCATCCTCGGGTGGTGCGGCCGCGGCCTTGGAAGGCCCCGCGCCACCCGCAGAGGGCCGGGTTCCATCCCTGGAACTGGCGACGTGCGGCCTGTTACCAGGCGCACAGGCATCGCCACCTCCCAAACTTCGGCTATCGGGATGGCGTTGGTGTTCGCGAGCAGCGCCCCGAGTCCTTTCCGCGACTGGCCCACTGCTCGCTCGCGCCAGGACGGGCTGTCCGGCTTCCGACTGGCCAACTGCCACCGTCGTCTTCTTCTTGGGCGCCATGATGATGCAGAAGCATCGAACTAACCGCTAAAGCCGATTCTCACAACTGCGCGCCCCTACCTGGCGCGCCAAAGATGTCGGTGTATTTGGATCGACACCTATGGGATCACAAGAATCCCTACTATGGTTGCGGGGCGCGGGGTTGAGAGAAGAGCGGATCTAACAATCGGGACATGGTTCCTTTACCCAGGTTCGGGCCTCAAAGATGCGTAAAACCCTACTCCTGCTTTGGTGGATTATGTGTTGGTGTTCTTCAGCTAACGAGGAGCTCCAAAAGAGTCGTGAGGGGTTCCGAAAAGCCGAATCCTTCTCCTGGTCACCTCGGGCCTCCTTTTATAGGGAAAAGGGGTCGCCATAGTGGCACACAGGAGGTGGAAAGGGTACAGTAATGCGAGGCTATCCCTCGCCTTACAGGACAAGGCACATTTAATGCGCCCTGCTTAGGTGTCCTTGCTTTATCGAGGACGAGGGGAGACGCCCGTCTTGTCCGTCGCCGCTCCACCTCGTGTCGACACGCGCCCTGGCCAGCGGTGCCTAAGGTGCCATGTAGGCAGACAGGCAGCTGAGGTGGCGCAACGGCGGGCATCCACGAAGACCTGTGGGTCACCACGTAGGAGCCTGTCCAGCTGGTTGGGTCGGCAGCTGCGTGGGTTGGTGGAGACCTAGTTGGCGCGGGCCTGATGGTGGCCCCGTGGGTGTCCTTGGCAAAGACCTTTCCGGGGCCCCGACAAGGGTCTTGCCGCGGCGCCTGCTGTCATCCCCGGCAAGGTGCTTGCCGGGAGCCTTGTGGATCCCCTTGGCTGGGATCCCTCCAAGGGTCGTCGTCTTCTTACCTTGTATCTGATCTTGAAGGTCTTCACAAAGATCTGCATGCCAGCATGGGGACATCTCCCGAATCCTCCCCCCATGGGGGTGGAGGACTCAAGGGCGATTCGCTCCGTAGGCGGGGGGCGAGCTGCCGCGGCAAGGGCCTTGCCGGGGCTGCCAGAGCCGGCCCCGACAAGGATCTTGCCGGGGAAAACCGCTTCGTCCCCCTTGCTCTTCTTGCTCTTGTTCTTGGTGAAGCTCCAGTCTTCATCGAGCTTTAGTCTTGCCCCGGCTTGCCCCCCTTGCCTTGCTTGGTGGGATGGCGCCGTGGCTGAGACTGCCCGTGCACAGTCATAGGGGTACAAAAAGTGCACCCCTCTTTTTGTACACCGACACAACCCAATTTTATTTTATTTGTTTTTGCTTCTGTTTAGGAATAAATATTGCATCTAGATTCTTTTTAGATGTTGTTTCATGTTTTAATTAGTGTTTGTGCCAAGTAGAACCTTTGGGAAGACTTGTTTGAAGTTTATATTATCTTGCTGTAAAAACAAAAACTATAGCGCTCACGAGTTTGGCTGTGATATTTTACTGGAGAGTGCTATTTAGTTTATTCTTTTTGAAGATGATTAATAGACCAATTCCTCACGTTTACCAATTTATTTCAATTTTTTGGAGTTACAAAAGTATTCGAAAGTTACAGATTCCCACAGACTGTTCTGTTTTTGACAGATTCTGTTTTTCGTGTGTTGTTTGCTTATTTTTTAGATTATAAACAGTAGGGTAAAACCCCACTGTGGTTTTGTTGTTTGCCTATTTGATGAATCTATGAGTAGTATTCGGGAATATGAATCATAGAGAAGTTGGAATACAGTAGGCTTAACACCAATATAAACAAATAATGAGTTCATTACAGTACCTTTGAGTGGTGGTTTGTTTTCTTATACTAATGGAGCTCACGAGATTTTTGGCTAAGTTTTGTGTTGTGAAGTTCTCAAGTTTTGAGTATGGCTTTGATGGACTATGGAACAAAGAGTGGCAAGGCCTAAGCTTGGGGATGCCCAAGGCAACCCAAGGTAAAATTCAAGGACAACCAAAAGCCTAAGCTTGGGGATGCCCCGGGAAGGCATCCCCTCTTTCCTCTTCATCTATCGGTAACTATACTCGGGACTATATTTTTATTCACCACATGATATGTGTTTTGCTTGGAGCGTCATGTATGATTTGAGTCTTTGCTTTTTAATTTGCCATAATCATCCTTGCTGGACACACCTTTTGAGCGAGATAAATATGGTTTAGAATTTATTAGAATACCCTATGTGCTTCACTTATATCTTTTGAGCTAGATAGTTTTGCTCTAGTGCCTCACTTATATCATTTAGAGCACGGTGGTGGTTTTATTTTATAGAAATTGATGATCTCTCATGCTTCACTTATATCCTTTTGAGAGTCTTTTATAACAGCATGGTAATTTGCTTTGGTTATAAAACTAGTCCTAATATGATAGGCATCCAAGATGAGTGTAGTAAAAACTTTTATATAAAGTGCATTGAATATGATGAGAAGTTTGATACTTGATGATTGTTTTGAGATATGAGGATGGTGATATTAGAGTCATGCTTGTGGAGTAATTATGAGTTTGAGAAATACTTGTGTTAAAGTTTGTGATTCCCGTAGCATACACGTATGGTGAATCGCTATGTGACGAAGTTAGAGCATGAGGTATTTATTGAGTGTCATACTTTGTGTGGAGGTCGGGATCGCGCGATGGTTAACTCCTACCAACCCTTCCCCTATGAGCATGCGTTGAATACTTTGTTTTGATGACTCGTAAATTTTTGCAATAAGAATATGCGTTATTTATGACTAATGTTGAGTCAATGGATTATACGCACTCTCACCCTTCCATCGTTGCTAGCCTCTCTTGTACCGCGCAACTCTCGTCGGTACCATACACCCACCATATACCTTCCTCAAAACAGCCGCCATACCTACCTATCATGGCATTTCCATAGCCATTCCGAGATATATTGACATGGAACTTTCCACCGTTTCGCTCATATGGCATGCTTCATCATCATTCATGTAGAGTCATATTTTGTTCTAGCTTCGAGTTGTAATCTTTGAGTTGTAAGTCAATAAAAGTTTGATTATCTTCATTATTAGAGCATTGTCCCATGTCAGGAAAGGCCAAATAAAAAAAGAGATGCCCAAAAAAATTATAGAGAGGGGCTAAAAAAAGAGAAAGCCCCTCCAAAAAAAATGAGAGAAAAGAGAGAAGGGACAATGCTACTATCCTTTTCCACACTTGTGCTTCAAAGTAGCACCATGATCTTCGTGATAGAGAGTCTCTTGTTTTGTCACTTTCACATACTAGTGGGAATTTTCAGTATAGAACTTGGCTTGTATATTCCAACGATGGGCTTCCTCAAATGCCAAAGGTCTTCATGAGCAAGCAAGTTGGATGCACAACCACTTAGTTTCTTTTGATGAGCTTGCATACACTTATAGCTCTAGTGCATCTGTTGCATGGCAATCCCTACTCACTCACATTGATATCTATTGATGGGCATCTCCATAGCCCATTGATACGCCTAGTTGATGTGAGACTAGCTTCCTCCTTTTTGTCTTCTCCACAACCACCACTCCATTCCACCTATAGTGCTACATCCATGGCTCATGCTCATGTATTGCGTGAAAGTTGAAAGATTTGAAAAAAATTGAGTATGAAAACAATTACTTGGCTGAAATCGGGGTTGTGCATGATATGAATATTTTGTGTGATGAAGAGGGAGCATAGCCAGACTATATGATTTTGTACGGATAACTTTCTTTGGGCATGTTATTTTGAGAAGACATGATTGCTTTGTTAGTATGCTTGAAGTATTATTATTTCATATGTCAATATATACTTTTGTCTTGAATCTTTCGGATCTGAACAATTATGCCACAATAAATAATTTACATTGAGAATTATGTTCGTTAGCATTCCACATAAAAAAATCCGTATTTTATCATTTACCTACTGGAGGACGAGCAGGAATTAAGCTTGGGGATGCTTGATACGTCTCCAACGTATCTACAATTTTTGATTGTTCCATGCTATTATATATTCTGTTTTGGATGTTTAATGGGCTTTATTATACACTTTTATATTATTTTTGGGACTAACCTACTAACCAAGGGCCCAGTGCAAATTGTTGTTTTTTGCCTATTTCAGGGTTTCGCAGAAAAGGAATATCAAACGGAGTCCAAACGGAATGAAACATTTAGGAGAGTTATTTTTGAAACCGTATCTACCCAGAAGACTTGGAGTACACGCAAGGGGACGAAGGAGGTGGCCACGAGGGACTAGGGCGCGCCCCCACCCTCGTGGGGCCCCTCTGGCTCCCCCTATGCCCTCCTTCCTCCTATATATATATATATATATATATATATATATATATATATATATATACATATATACACACATATATATATGTATATCCATGTACCCTGAAAACATCGAGGCAACAGAGAAAACCCTAATTCCACCGCCGCAACCTTCTGTTCCCGTGAGATCCCATCTTGGGGCCTGTTCCGAAGCTCCGCCGGAGGGGGATCTACCACGGAGTTCTTCTACATCAAAGCCATAGCCTCACCAATGAGTTGTGAGTAGTTTACCACAGACCTTCGGGTCCATAGTTATTAGCTAGATGGCTTCTTCTCTCTTTTTGGATCTCGATACAAAGTTCTCCTCGATCTTCGAGGAGATCTATTCGATGTAATCTTTTTGCGGTGTGTTTGTCGAGATTCGATGAATTGTGGGTTTATGATCAAAATTATCTATGAACAATATTTGATTCTTTTCTGAAATCTTTTATGTATGATTATAATATCCTTGCAAGTCTCTTCGAATTATTGGTTTGGTTTGGCCTACTAGATCTATAGTTCTTGCAATGGGAGAAGTGCTTGGCTTTGGGTTCAATCTTGCCGTGTCCTTTCCCAGTGACAGCAGGAGCAGCAAGGCACGTACTGTATTGTTGCCATCAAGGATAAAAAGATGGGGTTTATATCATATTGCTTGAGTTTATCCCTCTACATCATGTCATCTTACTTAAAGCATTACTCTGTTCTTATGAACTTGATACTCTAGATGCATGCTGGATAGCGGTCGATGTGTAGAGTAATAGTAGTAGATGCAGAATGGTTTCGGTCTACTTGTCACGGACGTGATGCCTATATAATGGTCATGCCTAGATATTCTCATAACTATGCGCTTTTCTATCAATTCCTCGACAGTAATTTGTTCACCCACCGTAGAATTCTGCTATCATGAGAGAAGTCACTAGTGAAACCTATGGCCCCCGGATCTATTCTCAACATATTAATCTTCCATCTACTTTACTTTGCTTTATTTACTTTTTGTTCTTATATCAAAAATACAAAAAATATTATACTATCCTATCTATTAGATCTCACTTTCGTAAGTGACCGTAAAGGGATTGACAACCCCTTATTGTGTTTGCTGCGAAGTTATTATGCGTTTGTGCAGGTGCAAGGGACTCGCGCGTGGTCTCCTACTGGATTGATACCTTGGTTCTCAAAAACTGAGGGAAATACTTACGCTACTGTGTTGCATCACCCTTTCCTCTTCGATGGAATACAACGCAAGCTCGAGAAGTAGCAAGAAGAATTTCTAGCGCCGTTTTCGGTAAGGCTCACGCAAAAGTCATATACCAAGTACCTATCACAAACCCTTATCCTTTGCACTACATTATTTGCCTCTCATTTTCCTCTCCCCCACATCACCCTTGCCGTTTTATTCGCCTTTCTTTTTTCGTGTGTTTACCGTTCGCTTGCTTCTTGTTTGCTTGTGTGTTGGATTGCTTGCTTGTCACTATGGCTCAGAACAGTACCAAATTGTGTGAATTTTCCAATACCAACAATAATGATTTTATTAGGACTCCGATTGCTCCTATTAACGATGCTGAATCTTGTGAGATCAATGCTGCTCTATTGAATCTTGTCATGAAAGATCAATTTTTCGGCCTTCCTAGTGAAGATGCCGCTACCCATCTAAACAACTTTGTTGATTTGTGTGATATGCAAAAGAAGAGGGATATGGATAATGATATTGTTAAATTGAAGCTATTTCCGTTTTCACTTAGTGTAACATCCCAAAATTCTAAATTTTGGAATGTTATAATAAATAGATAGTTTTGATTGCTTGTTGATGTGCTGGGTGAAATTGAGTGAAATTTGAAACTTTTGAAAGTTAAATGAGAGGGAATGAAATGACTTCCCAAACTTTCACTTTGCATTTTGTGATCTCCATGAATTCAAATTCTTTTAAAAAACAAAACCCTAGAGTGAAGATAATATGACTTCTTCCATTTATCAAATGAAAAAAGGTTTTGAAAGGATTTTTTAATTTCATTCTCAAAATATTTCAAATTTAGAAACTTTATGCAACTCAATGATTTTTTCGAGAGAAGATAAAATGACTTCTTCAAATTATAGGAAATATGACTTGGGAGTTCTCTTGAAATATTCTGAAATTTATTTTTCAAATTGAGTTATTGGGTTTTATTCAAATTATTTTTCTCCAAAAATAAAATATATGGAAAATAGGGTAACATGATTCCCTACAATAGAAAATTGGAGAGAAATAAATTTGAAGTCATTTTGGTATTTTCAAAATGATTTTTACTGGATTTTATTGCATGAGTAGCACTTTCTGATTTATTAGAATTTGTGAGGATTTTATTTGACTGTAGAACAATGTTCACCTTGTAGAGAATCTTTTCTGCAAAATTTTATATATTATATGCCTATATAATTTTCTTATTTATTTTGGTTTTATTCTCTTCTTTGTTTGTATTAAAAAAACAAAATCCTATGAACATTACCAGGCCGAAGCCCAGCACTGCTCCACACCGCACCGGCACACTGGACTTTTCGGCCCGGCCTCGCTCGTAGCCGCGGGTCGCATCAGAACTGTACGCCCGCACCCGAACTGCCTCGGCAGCCCTCGCCGACAGGTGGGGCCCACCCGTCGGTGTCTTCCCCCACCTCGCGCCGGACTCCGGCCGCTCCAAGCCACCGCCAGCCGCCGCTGTGTCCGAGCGGGACACTCCTCCCACTTTCCCCTCGCCCAAGGCTCGCCTCGCCCCCCTCCTTTAAATACCGAGGCCCCGGGCCCCGTTCTCTCTCCTCCCCAAGCCGATCTCCACCGCCGCCGCGTCCCGCCACCGCCAACGAGCTCTGCCGCCGCCACCCCGCACTGTCCCATTGCGGTGGACCGCCGCCGACACCGCCATCCGCCTCGCCTCGACGACCCGCGCCTCCTCGTATCCTCGCCCGAGACTGAGAGCCACAGAAGCCGCCGCTCCATCCAACGCCGAAGCCGTCGCCGCCGTCTCCCTCGCCGGAGGCGATCGCCGCGGTAACCACCGCCTCCCCTCCGTCCGATCTGGATCTGACGATCCAGATCGTTCCTTTTTTTTCTTTCGAAACGTTTTTATTTTAATTCAGTGAACGTTCTCTGTTTAGAACTAGATAGCGAGTGTTCGCTCGTTAAGCCTTTTCCATTTCTTTTTCTTTTAGTTTTCGGACAGGGACCTATCTGTGCATATTTTATTTGTAGTTTAGTCCCTGAACTTCAAACGGCCATAACTTTTTGTTCGTTGGTCCAAATCCAACGAAACCAACAACCACGTCTTCGTTACGATCCCCTCTTTCTAGTAAAACAACTCAAACATGTTTTAGAAAGTTTTAAAATTTGAATTCAACTAGATTTGTTTCAAACTTGTTTTGATCATAACTTGAGTTTTATAACTCCGTTTTAGTAGATTCTTTTTGCAAATCGATGCTCTTGACCTAAACATTCTGATAAGGTGAAATTCACATAATTTCAGTACTGTTAGAAATTGTTTTCTGTTTCAAGAGTCATTCATTTGTTTTCGAAGTTTTCCAAAGTGTTTTATTCGTTCTTTCCGATCTTCTGAGTGATTTCTTATGTGTGGTTACTATTGTTTGCTTACGATATATTGATCGGAGTGTGACGAGTAGATCTATCACGAGTTCTGAGTGCGAATCTTCCACATCATCAGTACAAGGCAAGTTCACACTTTGATCATACCTTCCAATACCCATTTTTCATTGCATTAGTTATATCCTCAAACACTTGCATGAGTAGGACTGGTTACATAATATGATGCTTTGTAGTTCATGAGGTAGGAACCCAGTGACTTGAGATCAACCAATGGGGGGTATACGCTTTGTTAATTATTGCTTAGCCATGCACGTAGACGTGGATTGGTATGAGAGTTTCATGAAAGATGTGAGTGATATTTAATGGAAACCCTAAGGTGGAAATTTTAATACACATCTGGGTGGATTGGTTGTGGCACCCTGGAGCACCCAGTGGTTGCCGGGCACCTGGAGAAACCAGTGTTGTCCTAGGGGATCCCGGAGGAACTGTGTGATCACCCTATTGGAATGCCACCTAGGCTCAAAGGGATCATATAATATTTTCATGCCTAGAAACTTCCATGTGCAGCCACAAGCCATTATGGGCTCTGGCATAGTTGAGTATGTTCTGTGACCTCTTTCAGTGGTAGACTAGCAAATGTAGTGAATGTAGGTGTATCAGTCCACCGGGTGTAAAGAGTAAATGCTTCCGAAAGATTGTGTCTCGGTCATCCGTTTCTCAAACACCATGCAGTGCGAGAAATCCAACGGAGGAGATCGAGTCTTGTGGGGAAGAGTGCACAAACTTCTGCAGAGTGTACAAACTACTCATGAGTAGCCATGTCCCCGGTTATGGACATCTTTGAGTATCTAGAAGTGGATTATTTGTTGATCTCAACACTCTATTTAATTAATTTGTTGGGTTAATAATGACTTTGGTTTGGTATTGAGATGGGGGTACCATCCTCAATTGTTCATATTTTAATTTAACAAAGTAGTTAAATAAATGCATTCCTTTGTGGTAGGGAAAAATCCGCTTTATGCGAAAATAACCTTACAGCCTCCACCAGCGAAATATGCATGTAGTTGTAGGAATTGTTCATCATTACTTCTACAGTGTGGATTTGCCACTACATTCACTGTACCGACCTACATGGCTACAACGTCTCATGTTGTAGGATTTATTCGACGAGTAAGTGTTACGTTAGGGTTGCGTTGTCTACACTCAACTTTGCCGTTGGTGTTCATGGAACTCCACAACCTTTGTTGCTTCCTCTATGATTGATTGAGGTAATAGTATTTACGTTACTTTATACATGTGATCTACCTCTGTTATAAATCCTCGAGTACTGTGTGTGTCAGCATACCGATCCATGGATGACACTTAAGCACACAGACTTGATTCATTCGGGTCAGGTTGCTACAAGATGGTATCAGAGCACATGTTGACTGTAGGACGTGACCCTAGAAACTGGAAGCCCATAGGAAAGGATTTCTCTAAAACTTTCTTTTCAAAAAGATTCTTTACCTCTCTTCTTTTCTGAGCTTTGTCAAATCTTCGCTTTGACCTTAAATAGTTAGACAATACCCTTTTCCATTGGATCACTTCAGAGTAAAGAGGATTTCACCATACATTGGAAATGCTGAGGCTAGAACAGTGAATACTCCGAAGATTTGAAGAGTTGACGACCTTGAAGAGATAATGACCCTTAGAAGACCAAACCCCTATCAAGTACTTACGTAGATGCGATGATTGTGAGCCGTCATTTGTTTGATGTTTTTCAGACGGCCACAAAACTAAAACCCATCCTTTCAAAACTATTGTTTGTATTGAGTGTATCTCTCACCATCTCCCGAATCTCATCTCAAAACCCTTGGACCCAATAGAGGATGAATGAAGATATACTTGTATTCTCTAGACCAATGACCCAGCCTGAGGTAGAGCTATGGATACACAACATGGAGGATCACTTAAGGAAGAATTTGGTTGCAAGAAAGTATGAGGTTCAATACGCTGTTCAGTAGTTTACAAAAAGTGCTGCAACATTGTGGAAAATGGATCAAGCCATAAAAGGATGTAGCGGAGCAGAAAATTAGGAGGAATTCAAGAAGACTCTGTTAAGATCCCGTCTCATCCGAGAGCGTGGTGACAAACCGAAGAAGAAGCCTTGTGCATGCAGGATTTGTGCAGAAATAGGACACACCCAGGAGGAGCGCAAGGATGAATGCCCTAATTGTGAAGAAAGTCACCCAGCTGAAGAATGCCCAACTAGGTAGATTACTTGTTTCTTGTGTGAAGGGACTACCCACTACCCTGCTTAGTGCCACATTTACCCCATGGTGCAACTATCTATCAAGCAAAAGAAAGAAGCAATGAAAGAAGTCCTCGAGGAAACCTTAAAGCAATCCGTGATGGAGGAAGATATTGACAACCCTGATGGAGAAGGCCTAAATAGATTTTTCTCCCGTGCTTGCTATTCATGCGGAGAAGAAGGACATTTTTCATAGTATTTCATGAAGGAAAGCCATGAGTATCTGGGAGAGTTGCCGACAGAAGAAGTGGAGTTTGATCCACAAAAGATAGAAGAATTGATAGGAACGAAGAAGTCGAGCAAGAGAAAGAGCATGTGTCCCCAGAAGAACCCAATTTCTGTGGAAAGGGACCTAAGTCACATCACTGTTACCAGTGCAAGGATTTAGGTCATTATGCTAGAAACTGCCCAACAAGGAAGCGAAGAATCTAGTGAACCAAGATAGTCACCAGGAAGTACTTAGAATTGTTATGTCATTAGTTTACGCTGCAAGGAAGTAGGGCATTTTGCCAAGAGAAGGTTCAAACCAGAGGAAAGATTGATCAGAGTAGTTGAGATCTAGATATTAGAATGAAGCATGTAGATAAATGTGGAATACACTTTTAATTATGATATTGAGTTGAGTTATGGAAATAACATTGTAATAGCTCGCGAAGCAATAAAAGCTGGTATTTTTGGAATCTAAGAAGGAGATGTTATGAGTTGTTGGACGATTGTGAGTACCCCTCACCCAGACCAAAACCTAGAACCCATGGAGAAGCTGACCCAAACCTTTCTCGGACAAACGACCCCGTTTTACCCAAGGATATCCGTATGTTATCCTAAGAACCCCTTCTGTCTTATACCCACAGATGACAACCCTTTACGAGTCTTTTCTCAAGGGCCCGAAAACGATCATGACCCTGACTAGTGATCAGGATTACCCAAAGATCCTGAAGGACATGATGAACCATAATCACCTGGAAGGAGAAGCAGTTTACAAGGGTTATCCCTTCATGGAGAATGAAGTTGAACTCAGGAATGCCTGAGTAGGATGCATGCAAAGATGATGAAGATAAAGCACACGACCAATAGGATGAAGCAAAAGATTGATGATTTTAAGAATCACATCGCACAATTCCAGTGGGACTGAAGCGTCCTTAGCTAGGACAAATGAAATAAAGATAGACGTAATGTTTGACCATACCCAACTATGTGGATGGCAACGTTCGTAGTGAAGCACATTTGTAGTTGGAGTTTTGAATAATGGTTTAGGAAGTAATAAAAGATTTGATATGAGGAGAATATGGATTATGGATGAACCAGTGCATTTTAGGGCGATACCTTTCTGAGTGAACCCTGTACCAATTGAAAGGAAAGTGTTGCTCCAAGGAGTAGAGTTTGCACAAATAAATTGGAGTTTATTTATGAAGCTTACCCCAAGGATATGAAGGAAATAAGTACAATTGTATTTAAAGATGGTGTAATGCTAGAGTGTGGAGCAATAGTGACTCCAAGGATGAGTTAAGGATATACAAGTTCTGAAGTGGACCCTAGCCAAGGACCTAAAGGAGGCTACGTAATCATAAGGGAACCACGAGACTTGTCAGAGTAATATGCTTCTGCTGTAGTGAAGCAGATCACTATGTTAGAGATTGTCCCAAGGAGAAGGAGTTTTGTGCTAAGTAGTTGAGTTGAAGCATGAAATGGAAATCCAGTAGACCGTAGTAAGTTGAGAATAAATCCAGTTAGCATCGCTGACATTGAACTGGATTTTGTGAGTTGGTATTATATAAGTGATGAGTGAAGACATGATTCATGGATCAAGATTTTGAATAAACTAGTGTTATTCATTTTAAGGGTGGTAGAATCCAACCATTACCCGAATACACTAGCTAGTGGTTAGTTACCTCAGACTTGGAATGGAGTGCCCAAGGATGAGTGTGAGTAATTACACTCGATTTTGTACCCAAAGAAGAAAGGGATACCAAACAAATTGGATGGATTTAAGAATGCTAGGAAGTTGGATGTTGGAAGACTGATCAGTGGCAAACCGATGATGAGACCAAGTGTTACTAGTGGTGAGATGAGCCATAACCCACAGGCCCAGGACCTGTCAAGGAAGCAAGCACACTCTTGCTGAAGGAAAATCCCTGGAAGGAGCTACGATTTTGATCAGCAAACGTTTCCTAGGTGTTTACGCAGAACCCGAGGGTTGTGAAGAAACGATAGATGGTTGTTTGGCTTGCAGAATCAATGGATTTATCCGAACTTAGTTCGTTGACAAGAGAAATTTTGCAATGCTTGTGAGGATGACCGAGTGTTAGAATGCGAGATTCACTAAACCATATACAAGGTAATAATTTGGGTGCGGAATGCATTGATCACCATACCGGCTTACTCTTATTATTCGCCTCTGTTATATGGGATGGTAAATCTGAGTGACTTGCCTATAGTAGAGAGACAAGGATGTCAAAACTTTGTTTAAACCTTAGAATGGTATAGAAATTTTTCCCTTGTACACGACATGTTGTTGCCAACCGTAGCATATATGGTGAGGATGAAGCCCAGACCCGTTTTCTGCAGGGACCCAATAAATTGTTTGGTGACCACCATGAGATATCGATATTTGTTTAGTATTGGCGCGAGACCTGTCAGTTAAGAAGAATCAGTCTCGGAAGAACCCTACCAAGATGAAAGGACACAACAATTGAGGACAAAGGTTATGCCACTCCCGGAAGAGCCCACAGAAGGAATTATGCTGAAGTTTTGAGAAGACCGACCCTGTCAACAATAAGGGCGAAATATTTGAGCTCTTGAAAGAACCATGACCTTGCTTCTAAGTGTGGTAGCACACAAGACCATACCAATCAGTGATTTGTTAGGAGACCCCAAACTCTAACCTTTTTCTTGCTAGCCTCTCCGAATCTCGAGGACGAGATTCATTTTCAAGTGTGGTAGGTTTGTAACATCCCAAAATTCTAAATTTTGGAATGTTATAATAAATAGATAGTTTTGATTGCTTGTTGATGTGCTGGGTGAAATTGAGTGAAATTTGAAACTTTTGAAAGTTAAATGAGAGGGAATGAAATGACTTTCCCAAACTTTCACTTTGCATTTTGTGATCTCCATGAATTCAAATTCTTTTCAAAAACAAAACCCTAAAGTGAAGATAATATGACTTCTTCCATTTATCAAATGAAAAAGGGTTTTGAAAGGATTTTTGAATTTCATTCTCGAAATATTTCAAATTCAGAAACTTTATGCAACTCAATGATTTTCCCGAGAGAAGATAAAATGACTTCTTTAAATTATAGGAAATATGAGTTGGGAGTTCTCTTGAAATATTCTGAAATTTATTTTTCAAAATTTGAGTTATTGGGTTTTATTCAAATTATTTTTCTCCAAAAATAAAATATATGGAAAATAGGGTAACATGATTCCCTATAGTATAAAATTGGAGAGAAATAAATTTGAAGTCATCTTGGTATTTTTAAAATGAATTTTACTGGATTTTATTGCATCAGTAGCACTTTTTGATTTATTAGAATTTGTGAGGATTTTATTTGACTGTAGAACAATGTTCACCTTGTAGAGAATCTTTTTCTGCAAATTTTGATATATTATATGCCTATATAATTTTCTTATTTATTTTGATTTTATTCTCTTCTTTGTCTGTATTAAAAAAAACAAAATCCTATGAACAGTGCCAGGCCGAACCCAGCACTGCTCCACACCGCACCGGCCCACTGGCCCTTTCGGCCCAGCCGCGCTCCCAGCCGCGGGTCGCACTAGAACCGCACGCCCGCGCCCGAACCACCTCGGCAGCCCTCGTCGACAGGTGGGGCCCACCCGTCGGGGTCTTCCCCCACCTCGCGCCGGACTCCGCACGCGGCACGCCACCGCCGGCCGCCGCCGTGTCCGAGCGGGACACTCCTCCCCCTTGCCCCTCGCCCAAGGCTCGCCTCGCCCTCCTCCTTTAAATATCGAGGCCCCGGGCCCCATTCTCTCACCTCCCCAAGCCGATCACCACCGCCGCCGCGTCCCGCCACCGCCGGCGAGCTCTGCCCCCGCCAACGCCGGCGAGCTCTGCCCCCGCCACCCCGCTCTGTCCCATCGCGGTGGACCGCCGCCGACACCGCCATCCGCCTCGATTCGACGCCCTGCGCCTCACTGTATCCTCGCTCGATCTGGGGAGCCACCGAAGCTGCCGCTTCGGCCAAGGCCGAAGCCGTCGCCGCCGTCTCCCTCGCCTCCGGCAATCGCCGTAGTAACCACCGCCTCCCCTCCGTCTGGTCTGGATCTGACGATCCAGATCGTTCTGTTTTTTTTCTTTCGAAACGTTTTTATTTTAATTCAGTGAACGTTCTCTGTTTAGAACTAGATAGCGAGCGTTCGCTCGTTAAGCTTTTTATGTTTCTTTTTCTTTTAGTTTTTGGCCAGGGACCTATCTGTGAATATTTTATTTGCAGTTTACTCCCTGAACTTCAAACGGCCATAACTTTTTGTTCGTTGGTTCAAATTCAACAAAACCGACGCCCACGTCTTTGTTACGATCACCTCTTTCCAGTAAAACAACTCAAAAACGTTTTTGAAAGTTTTAAAAATTGAATTCAACTAGATTTGTTTCAAACTTGTTTTGATCATAACTTGAGTTTTATAACTCCGTTTTAGAAGAATCTTTTTGCAAATCGATGGTCTTGACGTAAACTTTCTGATAAGGCCAAATTCACATAATTTCGGTACTGTTAGAAATTGTTTTCTGTTTCAAGAGTCATTCGTTTGTTTTCAAAGTTTTCCAAAGTGTTTTATTCGTTCTTTCCGATCTTCTGAGTGATTGCTTATGTGTGATTACTATTGTTTGCTTCCGATAGATTGATCGGAGTGTGACGAGTACATCTATCACGAGTTCTGAGTGCGAATCTTCCACATCGTCAGTACAAGGCAAGTTCACACTTTGATCATACCTTCCAATACCCAGTTTTCATTTCATTAGTTATATCCTCAAACACTTGCATGAGTAGGACAGGTTACATAATATGATACTTTGTAGTTCATGAGGAAGGAACCCAGTGAATTGAGATCAACCAATGGGGGGTATTGTGGCACCCCGGATCAGAGCGATCGGTTTACCTTGCATTGCCAGCCCAGAGACCTTGTCTTCTGGCAACACACAACATCTTGGTACGGAAAACAACCGCTTTATTGATACTAGCGGACCATAGTTTCAAATTACAACAGGTAGCGAGGCCGAGCGGCACACACGGTGCGGCTGGACAATATGTACATTATTTAATGAACATTAAAGGACTCGGGCATAAACTACGCAGCAGTGGAACGATGTCGTAGCGGAACTCCATCTCACAGGGACACCGATGTGGACACGGTCTAGACTCAGACGGCACTCATTTCCAGCGAAACTTTCCTGAAATCTGGCATGACATGCCATGTCAGTACATTGATTGTACTTGCAAGCTTATAGCAAACAAAATCATAATGACAAACAATATCTTGATAATTACTCAATATTAAATATGCAGCAATAAACTTAGATATATATTGACTAACATGTTGTGCTCATGCCTTTGTGAGAATAAAACCTTGGTCTGACTTACTCATGATGATTATTATCAAACAACAAACTATTCATTTCAACAAGATATAAGTCATGATCTTTCCGGCGATCACCAACCTAATCATACTTGGTCTCCAACCACCTCGGTGGCTCTTTCACCAGTTTATTACAGTACCACATTTTAGAACTTAATGAGCAAAATTTTCTTATATGTTGACCCATGGTGTGACCTACTTTCGAGCGTGTCCATGAACGTGGACTCGACTATCGATAGATTAATTACACTATGCAGAGGTAGTGCACTGTACCCACACCACGGAACCCATGGCCTCGTTCTCCCTTTCGGGTGGACCAACGGCTTTCCGACGAAATCCGTCCATTCCCATGACACTCCCCCGGCCACTCCGACTTACTTCCCACTGGAAAAGTCCTGGGTGGACCTGTGCCAACCAAAGGCACACCGACCACCGTCGTGGCCAAACAGAAATTGTCCCAAACGGGGACTCGGTACCATAAGATTAACAACGGGCACACAAGGTTATGTCTGCTTACCGGGCCAGGGTACTGCATGCCCATAAGCTTCCCTATCTGGAGGTACCGACAGGAGGCATGACATTGGACTGAATAAAGACCTTCCCATAAAGGTAAATGTGGTTGCACTGGGAAAGTCTCGATTCAGTGGCACCATGACCCGGTCAACAATTTATTCAAGTTGAGTTATTAACAGTTTCAACTTAGAGAAGAATAAAT
This sequence comes from Secale cereale, assembly GCA_902687465.1. Taxonomy (NCBI): domain Eukaryota; kingdom Viridiplantae; phylum Streptophyta; class Magnoliopsida; order Poales; family Poaceae; genus Secale; species Secale cereale. The sequence goes on along the minus strand of LR738711.1, from coordinate 454,364,505 downwards.
AACCGCTGTCATACAATGCCATGGAATGCAATATACCAAAATGCAGCACATAAACAAATACAATGCCATACAAAAGTATAACTAGGTCAACTTTACTTTTATGAACATCACAACTTCACTATTATTCTGGTTATGATTTACTTTTAATTAAAAATAGAATTTATCCTAGCAAAATTTTATCATAATTACTTATGTAAAAGAAAGTAACTTCCCATATGAATATCCATAATCATTTTCAAGATCCCAACTTTATTTTAACTATCTTAATAACTTAAACCAAACTCCAACTTTCTGTAAAGTGAATGAAACAAATAAATACAGCAACCAACAAAAAGTATTTGACAAAATAATTAACATGCATAAAATAAATCATTTGGTCAAGTTGGAAGAATCACGAATATTGAAATGGCACTATGAAAATGTTGCTGTGGCTTTCCTTAGCTCAAATGAGGCTCACAAGCCTCCTGGTGATCCTCAAGACAAGTTTCCTCTTCGGAAAATAAATAAAAGTACAAAAAGAAACTATCAAGAATCATTCCAAAATTCACCAGAAAATCTACACAGCACCAAATAGTCTCATTTGGTGTGCTGCAAGATTTCTTTACAAAGAACACAATGCAAAAAGAATCAATTCATTTGGACTTATGGTTAAAAAGTTATTGCGGTCTGAAGTTCTCTAGAATATATTTAAATTTAGAAATTTAAATAAACAGAACAAGGGGTGACGTCGAAGGCGTAAAATCCCAGAGCGCCACCACTCGTACCGCTTCGCGCGGATACAGAGAGGCTGACTAGCGGGCCCCGCTAGTCAGGTGAGGGGGAGAGAGAGGGAAGAGCAGGGGCGGCCACGGCTTCGCCGGAGCGCACGCCAGCGACGCTGCTCCTTGGCCAAGATGGAAAGGATACATCAATGGAGGGGGTTGAGGCGCACCTGCCCGTACCCATAGGGTAGCTAGGGGTGGTCAGACGGCATCAGAATGGAGCTCAGAGGCGGAGGCAGAACAGGGGGTCACCGGAGTTGAAGAAGACGGCGAGTAACGGCGCCTCCAGTAGCTCCAGCTAGGTGAAGAGGCTCCACCAGAGAATGGCGGAGGCTCTGGTGGGGTCGCCTTGGACGGAGAGGGCCTGGAGCTATCTTGACAACCGGAGGGGATCGCCGATGAGCTCGAGCTCGGGGACGGTGGCCTGAGGCCTGCCCGGCCGAGCCACGGGGTTCTACGTGGTATGTGGTTGTGTGGGAGTGGAGCTGGTTGCTCGGAGCGGTTGGGAGGGGGGCCTATATATAGGCTAGCCGAGAGGGGGGAAATGGGGCTCCGACGGCGACACCTGGCTGCGATCGGCAACGAAGTGGCGTCAGTGAGAGGGGGGAACGCGACGGAGTCACGCGGGAGCTATGGCCGGATGGGGACGAGCACAGGGGCGCTGGGGTGGCGACGAGCACAATGCGCACCGCACTATTGCCTTGGCCGAACCGCGCCCGTGCTCGCTGTGGCGAGCTCCGGCGTCGGCGAGCGCCAGAGGGGGGCTGTGGAGGTGAAGACGATGATGGTGGTGCGGTTTGGCGTGCTTGGGCAGGCACGGAAGCGAGCACGCGCTCTACAGAGCGCTCGGCGGCATCCAGAGCGCTCCGACAGACTGCCATGGCATGGTGTACACGTGTGGTCACCGCGCGAGCTATGCCTACTGGCTGACTTGGTGCCAAAATTCATGTCCGGCATGATGTTCGTGGTAGATAGGAGAGTTACCCGTGGTTGGTTTATTTCCAGACGCAGTAGAAAGAAAGTAACATGCCTGGTAAGTTTCTGGACAGAAACTTTGAGAGCTTACTAAGGTAAAATGGTTAATAGTTGGAGGCTGTGCTTTGGAGGCTAGTCAAGGGTTACTAAGGTGAGGATGCACAAGGAGTTTCAGAAGCAATGGAGCAAGTAAAATGGTAGTTGCTGTAGAAACTACCATTTCTGTCCAGAATAGAAAATATTTTCTGTAGCAAAAATATTCCAAAAAGTAGTGCAATATTTTTGCTCTGGAATGTGTCTTAGGGTCCAAAGAATATTTAGGTATTTCCTCAGAATTTTGTGAGCCAGAAAAATAGGGGTTGCTTTGGAGCACAAATAATTTAGCTAGGGTTTTGGGGAGGAAAATGAATATTTTTCAAATAAGAAAAATATTCCATGAAGTATATTAGAGTGGTCCACAGGGAAAAGATAATTTGAGATGGATAGGAGGCACTTGGGTGAAAGTCAAGGGTACCCAAGTGTTTAAATCAATATGAAATGATTCAAAAATCCCAAGGTTTGAAATAAATTCAAATAAAGCTCTCGCAAATAAAAGAGGGAAAAAATCAGGCTGTCACAAACCTCCCCCACTTAGAATGAATCTCGTCCTCAAGATTTGGTTGCTTGGGAAAACCATTCCGAATAATATGTCTGTAGGAACTCTTCTTGTTCCCAGGTTGCTGCTGACTCGGTGTGATGCTCCCACTGGACTTTATAAAACTTTCGTACTTTACTGCGAGTGACTCTTTCCATCTGATCCACAATTTCGAACGGCCTTTCTTCGTAGGTTAAATCCACTGCCAATTCTATGTCGGTCACGGCAGTCTTTTTCGCGGGCAGGGATATGCACCGCCTCAACTGTGAGACGTGAAACACGTTGTGCACATCAGACAATTCCGGGGGTAATTCCAACTGATAAGCAACAGTGCCCACTCGAGAAGTAATTGGAAAGGGGCCAATAAATATGGGTGCCAACTTCCCACGAGTTTGGAGTCTCTTGACTCCTTTCATAGGAGTGACTCGGAGGTATACATGCTCTCCAGGTTCAAAACTGATATGTCGGTGCTTTGCATCGTAATAACTTTTTTGTCGAGACTTGGCCAATTGTAATCTATCCCTAATTTCCTTGACTTGTTTCTCAGCTTCCATCATGAGGTCTGTTCCGAAAATACGGCTATCTCCAGTCTGAGACCAATTTAACGGGGTACGGCATTTGCGGCCATATAAAGCCTCGTACGGTGACATCTTTAGACTTGTTTGGAAGCTGTTGTTGTAGGAGAACTCGGCGTAAGGTAGACAATCTTTCCATTTAGATCCTTGGGCCAAGACGCAAGCTCGCTGCATATCTTCGAGTATTTGGTTTACCCGCTCTGTCTGTCCATCAGTTTGAGGATGATAGGATGTACTATATTTTAGGGCTGTCCCCAAGGCTTGATGGAGACGGGTCCAGAAAGCGGAGGTAAAGAGTGAACCTCGATAGGAAGTGATGGTTCGAGGTACTCCATGCAGACTGACTATTCTGGACACATACAATTGTGCAAGTTGGTCTACTCGATAGGTGGTCCTAATCGGAATAAAATGTGCTACCTTGGTTAGAGTGTCCATGATGACCCATATTGCATTGTTGCCTCGCTGAGTCTTGCGTAATCCTGTGATGAAATCCATGCAGACGTCATCCCATTTCTAGCATGAAACTGGTAGTGGTTGAAGAAGTCCGGCTGGCTTCTGATTTTCTGCCTTTACTTTGTTGCATATGTCGCAACAAGCCACAAAATAGGCAATGCCCTTCTTCATTCCATCCCACCAAAATATTTGACGAAGGTCTTCATACATTTTTGTACCCCCGGGGTGAATAGAATATGAGGACTCGTGTGCTTCTGACAAGATTTTCCTTTTCAGGTCTGACTGATTTGGTACACAAATCCTTTCGCGGAATCGGAGAGTCCCAAAGTGATCCTTTGAGAAGTCAGGTGCACGTTCTGCCAGCATATTCTGGGCATGCTTTTGTAGGGTAGGATCTTCTGGCTAGGCTTTGCGGATTTTTCCTCCAGGGTGGGGGTGATTTCCAAAAGGTTAGCGGGACCAGCCCCAACGATGTTCGGCTGGAGTTGAGCACTCTCCTCTTGAAGCTGAACGGGCAAAGATTTTAGCATGGCGTTTAGGCTGACCGGCTTTCGACTGAGTGCGTCAGCCACTATGTTGGCTTTACCCGGGTGGTAATTTATCCCCAGATCATAATCTTTAACCAGCTCAAGCCACCTTCGCTGACGGAGATTCAAATCTGGCTGAGTGAATATATACTTGAGACTTTTGTGATCTGTAAAAAATTGGCACTTCTTTCCGATGAGATAATGCCTCCATATTTTGAGAGCATGCACTACCGCGGCCAATTCCAGATCATGCATAGGGTAATTTCCTTCGTGTGGTCGCAACTGTCGTGATGCATATGCCACCACCTTGCCGTCTTGCATGAGTACGCAGCCAATTCCTTGTCTGGATGCGTCACAGTATACATCAAAACTGCGATAGATGTTTGGAAGAGTTAATACAGGTGCGGTGGTCAGACGTTTCTTTAGCTCACTGAAACTTTTATCACAGTCTTTTGTCCATTCAAACTTCTTGTCCTTTTTGAGTTGCACGGTCATGGGTTTGGCAAGCTTGGAGAATCCTTCAATGAAACGACGGTAATATCCCGCCAGTCCAAGGAAGCTCCGGATCTGAGATACGGTTGTGGGTGGCAACTAATTGAGCACATCTTTTACCTTGTTGGGGTCTACGGCTATACCTTCGGCGGATAGCACGTGTCCAAGAAATCCTACTTGTTTAAGCCAAAACTCACATTTGCTGAACTTGGCGTAAAGCTGATGGTCTCGGAGTCGCTGTAACACTGCTCAGAGATGTTCCTTATGATCCCCTTCACTTTTTGAATATATAAGTATGTCATCGATAAAGACCACCATGAACTTATCGAGGAAGTCCATGAACACTTTATTCATCATGTGCATGAAGAATGCAGGGGCATTGGTGAGACCAAAAGACATAACTGTATATTCCTAAAGACCGTATCGACTGGTGAATGCGTTCTTAGGAATATCTTCCTTTTTAATCTTGAGCTGATGATATCCGGTCCGTAAGTCAATTTTGGAGAATACCTTGGCCCCACTGAGCTGATCGAACAAATCATCAATCCTTGGCAGCGGGTATTTATTTTTGATGGTGACATCATTCAGCTGCCGATAATCAACACACATGCGGAGGCTGCCATCCTTTTTTCTTACAAAGAGTGCAAGCGACCCCCAGGGTGAGGAACTGGAACGGATATACCCTTTATGGAGCATTTCATCGAGCTGCTTCTTTAATTCCACTAACTCTGATGAGGGCATCCCGTAATACTTCTTGAATAACGGTGCGGTTCCGGGTTCCAGATCTATTGCAAACTCAAGTTCTCGGTATGGCGGCATGCCTGGTAGTTCTTCCGGAAATACATCAGGAAATTCACTGACCACAGGAATTAATTCCAACTCAGCCACGGCAGTGAATATCATCCCCTTCTTTGGTATGCTTTTGCGCGAGTAGAACTTTGTAACTTGCCCTTCTTGATTGATCAAAGTGACTTCTCGGGTTGCACAGTTTATGCATACTTGGTATTGAGTTAGCCAATTCATGCCCAAAATAACATCCAACTGTGCTGACTCGATGAGTATCAAGGAAGTTGGAAAGCTTATTCCTTTGATATTAATCTCCAAGTGACGGCAGACCAGACTGCTCTTGATTAAAGATCCCGGGGTTTGTACCAGCATATTTTTGCCCAAGAGAGAACAAGAAAAATTGTTTTGGGCAACAAAACTCCGAGAAATAAAAGAGTGGGAAGCCCCCGAGTCAAATAAAATTACTGCAGGTATGCTATTAATAGAAAACATACCGATGACTACTTCGGGGTTTTCCTGGGCTTCATCTGCGGAGAGGTGATTGACGTGCCCGGTGATGTTTTGCTGGTTCGGGTATGACCCCATGAAGTTGACTTGTCGCCGGAATAAAGCATTCGTCTTGCTGTTCTTGGGACACTGACGGGCATAATGTCCACTTTGCCCGCAACTGAAGCAAGAATTATCGCGCTGATGCTCCTCGTGTATTGGGTTGGTGACAACATTCTTGACTTGGGTAGTAGTCTTGTTAACATTCTGTTGCCAATTGGGCTTGTAGTCTACCTAAGTTTGTTGCCAGGTTCGAGCCTTCTACACCGGTGGTCCTTCTTTTCTTGGTTCAAACTTGCGTTTGTGCTCGTTATTAGAGGGCCGGTTGTACAATACGAGCTTGTGTTCTCTTTCCGCAATGAAAGCTTTATTTACCAAAGTTTGGAAATCTGGAAAATCAAGCATGCTGAGAATGCACCTGAGTTGCGAGTTTAATCCTCCAAGAAACCTGTCAATCTTTATCTCTTCCGTGGCCATGTCATGCAGGGAATAATAGGCCAGATGGTTGAATTTTTGCAAATATTCTCCCATGGATAGATTTCCTTGGGTGAGTGCAAGAAACTCACGCTGCTTGGTCTTCATAATTCCAGTAGGGATGTAATATTTTCGGAACTGATCCTTGAATTTGGTCCAGGTGAGTGCATCATCAGCAGGCCACATGGCTTTTGTATTTTCCCACCATATGGCAGCAGCGCCTTCAAGATAGTGGGTTGCACATGGAACTTTCTCATCTTCGGCAGTACGGGCAATCTCAAGCTTCCTCTCAATGGTTCGCAACCAATCATCGGCATCCAAAGGGTCAACTGCCTGACTGAAACTGGGAGGCTGAGTTCGCTGAAAATCTGATAGCTTGGAGTAATGACCGTTCTGCTATCCATTCTGGCCAATCATATCTTGAACATTTTTTAATATCTCCAGCAGATCATTACTTCTTCTTTCCTCAAACATACGCATGATTGGTTCAGTGGTAGGCGGATTTGGCGGTCGAGGCGGTGGTATGAATGGCTCGGGGGATTTTCCTGCCTGTCGGGCGGAGCGACGAACATGAACATCCTCATGAGCGTTGTTACTGTTGCCTCCCCGCGTCATCCTATTATGGATTTTTCCCAAGGCAACGCAATCGAGATGAGAAGCATTCAAAAGCAAAATAGGTGGGGAAAGCCAGCAACAAAAAAAACTTGAGGGAAAACAGAATTGCAAAGAAAAACAGCGAGTAGATGATACACAACTTCAGCATAATTATACAGGGACGCATACATGAAAAGAAAATCAACATGTCCGATTACATTACTCTCATACATAAAACATCACGACTCGTACATCCACATTCGTACGTCAGTCGGACAACTACGAATACTCTGGAGCTCTACTGCTCTGCGGTTGCTGCGGGGTTCTCTCCTGAAGTGGACTCGGATCCTGAACTGACGAGGTTAACGGAAACCTCAGGGTTAAAGGTAACACAGCAACACTGCCTCGGAGGCTCTCCTTCCGGGGCGGAAGTAGGGTGGATCATAGGAGCTACAGGGGTAGTGAGGAGTGAGATCCACTCAGCAGGGGCACTAAGAGGAGTTATGGTCGAGGTGCCCGAGCTACTAGGAGGGGTTACCGGTGAAGTAGGGGAAACAGAACTAGGGACGTAAGAGGTGAATCCCAAGGAGGCGGGAATGGTGACAGGCCTAGTAGTGGCTAAAGCAATACGAGTGTGAGTCGACTCGCATGCTAGCTTGTGGAACATGAGGTAACTAGCAGTGATATAACGGGAAAGATGGCTAGCAACGCTATCAGACTCCTGATCAATTTCAGGGAAAGGAATACAACCGTTGTCATGCAGAGAAGGGTAGTATTGGAAACCTGGGCGGTTCTGCATGCGGACCTCGCTGTGACGGAGCTCAACAAGGATCTGTAATGCAGCAAATTGGACGGCTAGCGAAGCGGTAGAAGCGTGACTGCTTCGAGAGGTACGAGTATAGGAGCTGGAGTCAGAACGGACGCGTAGAGTCACCACTGCCTGATATTCATATATTAAGTCAGCTAGACGCTCCTGGTACACACGACAAATTGGGTCGTCACCATGAGGGTACAGCCAACGCCACACGTTGCGAACGAGGTGCGGTGACGTGTACGGCATCAGCTGCAACTGGCACGGATACGGCACCGGAGCCATCTACAATCACAACCATCATCCGGTTAGCATAAAAATAATACAAGTATATGTAAAGCAATAACCAACTAGACAGACTACCGGCACTCAACCTAAACGTGTATCTAGCGTTTAAATTGGATGTCTTAGTCTAACGCATCCTACAATTAGCGCGACTCTGATACCAAGCGATGTGGCACCCCGGATCAGAGCGACCGGTTTACCTTGCATTACCAGCCCAGAGACCTTGTCTTCTGGCAACACACAACATCTTGGTACAGAAAACAACCGTTTTATTGATAGTAGTGGACCATAGTTTCACATTACAATAGGTAGCGAGGCCGAGCGGCACACACGGTGTGGCTGGACAATATGTACATTATTTAATGAACATAAAAGGCCTCGGGCATAAACTACGCAGCAGCGGAACGACGTCGTAGCGGAACTCCAGCTCACAGGGACACCGATGTGGACACGGTCTAGACTCAGACGACAATCCTTTCCAGCAAAACTTTCCTGAAATCTGGCATGACACGCCAGGTCAGTACATTGAATGTACTTGCAAGCTTACAGCAAACAAAATCATAATGACAAACAATATCATGATAATTACTCAATATTAAATATGCAGCAATAAGCTTAGGTATATATTAACTAACATGTTGTGCTCATGCCTTTGTGATAATAAAACCGTGGTCTGACTTACTCATGATGATTATTATCAAACAACAAACTATTCATTTCAACAAGATATAAGTCATGATCTTTCCGGCGATCACCAACCTGATCATACTCGGTCTCAAACCATCTCGGTGGCTCTTTCACCAATTTATTACAGTACCACATTTTAGAACTTAATGAGCAAAATTTTATTATATGTTGACCCATAGTGTGACCTACTTTCAAGCGTGTCCGTGACCGTGGGCTCGGCTATCGATAGATTAATTACACTCTGCAGAGGTAGTGCACTGTACCCACACCATGGAACCCATGGCCTCGTTCTCCCATTCGGGTGGACCAACGGCGTTCCGACGAAATCCGTCCATTGCCATGACACTCCCCCGGCCACTCCGACTTATTTCCCACTAGAACAGTCCTGGGTGGCCCTGTGCCTACCAAAGGCACACCGACCACCATCGTGGCCAAACAGAAATTGTCCCAAACGGGGACTCGATACCATAAGATTAACAACGGGCACACAAGGTTATGTCTCCTTACCGGGCCAGGGTACTGCATGCCCATAACCTTCCCTATCTGGAGGTACCGATAGGAGGCATGACATTCGACCGAATAAAGACATTCCCATAAAGGTAAATGTGGTTGCACTGGGAAAGACTCGATTCAGTGGCATCATGACCTGATCAACAATTTATTTAAGTTGAGTTATTAACAGTTTCAACTTAAATAAGAATAAATAACCGGTGTCATAAAATGCCATGGAATGCAATATACCAAAATGCAGCACATAAACAAATACAATGCCATACAAAAGTATAACTGGGTCAACTTTACTTTTATGAATATCACAACTTCACTATTATTCTGGTTATGATTTACTTTCAATTAAAAACAGAATTTATCCTAGCAAAATTTTATCATAATTACTTATGTAAAAGAAAGTAACTTCCCATATGCATATCCGTAATCATTCTCAAGATCCCAACTTTCTTTTAACTATCTTAATAACTTAAACCAAACTCCAACTTTATGTAAAGTGAATGAAACAAATAAATACAGCAACCAACAGAATGTATTTGACAAAATAATTAACATGCATAAAATAAATCATTGGTTCAAGTTGGAAAAATCACGAATATTGAAATGGCACTATAAAAATGTTGATGTGGCTTGCCTTAGTTCAAATGAGGCTCACAAGCCTCCTGGTGATCCTCAAGACAAATTTCCTCTTCTGAAAATAAATAAAAGTACAAAAATAAACTATCAAGAATCATTCAAAAATTCACCAGAAAATCTACATAGCACCAAATAGTCTCATTTTTGGTGTGCTGCAAGATTTCTTTACAAAGAACACAATGCAAAATGAATCAATTCATTTGGACTTATGGTTAAAAAGTGATTGCAGTTTGAAGTTCTCTTGAATATATTTAAATTTAGAAATTTAAATAAACAGAACAGGGGGTGACGTCGAAGGCGTCAATGCCCAGAGCGCCACCACTCTTACCGCTTCGCGCGAAAATGGAGAGGCTGACTAGCGGGCCTCGCTAGTCAGGTGAGGGGGGAGAGAGGGAGGAGCAGGGGCGGCCGCGGCATCGCCGGAGCGCACGCCGGTGACGCTGCTCCTTGGCCAAGATGGAAAGGATAGATCAACGGAGGGGGTCGAGGCGCACCTTCCCGTACCCGTAGGGTAGTTAAGGGTGGTCGGACGGCGTCAGAACGGAGCTCGGAGGCGAAGGCAGAACAGGGGGTCGCCGGAGTTGAAGAAGACGGCGAGTAACGGCGCCTCCAGCAGCTCCAGCTAGGTGAAGAGGCTCCACCAGAGAGTGGCAGAGGCTCTGATGGGATCGCCTTGGATGGAGAGGGCCTAGAGCTATCATGACGACCCGAGGGGATCGACGGTGAGCTCGAGCTCGGGGACCGTGGCCTGAGGCCTGCCCGGCCGGGCCACGGGGTTCTACACGGTCTGTGGTTGTGTGGGAGTGGAGCTGGTTGCTCGGAGCGGCTGGGAGGGGGGCCTATATATAGGCTAGCCAAGAGGGGGGAAATGGGGCTCCGCCGGCGACACTTGGCTGCGCCCGGCGACGAATTGGCGTCAGCGAGAGGGGGGGAATGCGACGGAGTCACGCGAGAGTTGTGGCCGGACGGGGATGAGCACATGGGCGCTGGGGTGGCGACGAGCACAGTGCGCACCGCACTGTTGCCTTGGCCGGACCGCGCCCGTGCTCGCTGCGGCGAGCTCTGCCGTCGGCGAGCGCTAGAGGGGGACTATGGAGGTGAAGACGATGATGGTAGCGCAGTTTGGCACGCTTGGGTAGGCGCGGAAGCGAGCACGCGCTCTACAGAGCGCTCGGCGGCATCCAGAGCGCGCCGACATACTGCCATGGCATGGTGTACATGCGTGGTCACCGCGTGAACTAGGCCTACTAGCTGACTTGGTGCCAAAATTCATGTCTGGCGTGATGTTCGTGGTAGATAGGAGAGTTACATGTGGTTGGTTTATTTCCAGACGCAGTAGAAAGAAAGTAACACGCCTGGTAAGTTTCTGGACAGAAACTTTGAGAGCTTACTGAGGAAAAATGGTTAATAGTTGGAGGCTGTGCTTTGGAGGCTAGTCAAGAGTTACTAAGGTGAAGATGCACAAGGAGTTTCAGAAGCAATGGAGCAACTAAAATGGTAGTTGCTGTAGAAACTACCATTTCTGTCCAGAATAGAAAAGATTTTCTGTAGCAAAAATAGTCCAAAAAGTAGTGTAATATTTTTGCTCAGGAATGTATCTTAGGGTCAAAAGAATATTTAGGAATTTCCTCAGAATTTTGTGAGCCAGAAAAATAGGGGTTGCTTTGGAGCACAAAGAATTTAGCTAGGGTTTTGGGGACGAAAATGAATATTTTTCAAATAAGAAAAATATTCCATGAAGTATATTAGAGTGGTCCAGAGGGAAAAGATAGTTTGAGATGGATAGGAGGCACTTGGGTGAAAGTCAAGGGTACCCAAGTGTTTTAAGTCCATATGAAATGATTCGAAAATCCCAAGGTTTGAAATAAATTCAAATAAAGCTCTGGCAAAGAAAAGAGGGCAAAAATCAGGCTGTCACAGGTATACGCTTTGTTACTTATTGCTTTGCCATGCACGTAGACGTGGATTGGTATGAGAGTTTCATGAAAGATGTGAGTGATATTTAAGGGAAACCCTAAGGTGGAAATTTTAATACACATCTGGGTGGATTGGTTGTGGCACCCTGGAGCACCTAGTGGTTGCCGGGCACCTGGAGAAACCAGTGTTGTCCTAGGGGATCCCGGAGGAACCGTGTGATCACCCTATTGGAATGCCACCCAGGCTCAAAGGGATCATATAATATTTTCATGCCTAGAAACTTCCATGTGCGGCCACAAGCCATTATGGGCTCTCGCATAGTTGAGTATGTTGTGTGACCTCTTTCAGTGGTAGACTAGCAGATGTAGCGAATGTTGGTGTACCGGTCCACCCGGGGTAAAGAGTAAATGCTTCTGAAAGACTATGGAGAGGTCATCCGTTTCTCAAACACCATGCAGTGTGAGAAATCCAATGGAGGAGATCGAGTCTTGTGGGGAAAAGTGCACAAACCTCTGCAGAGTGTACAAACAATTCATGAGTAGCCGTGTCCCCGGTTATGGACATCTTTGAGTATCTAGAAGTGGATTATTTGTTGACCTCAACACTCTATTTAATTAATTTGTTGGGTTAATAATGACTTTGGTTTGGGATTGAGATGGGGGTACCATTCTCAATTGTTCATGTTTTAATTTAACAAAGTAGTTAAATAAATGCATTCCTTTGTGGTAGGGAAAAATCCGCTTTATGCAAAAATAACGTTACAGCCTCCACCAGCCAAATATGCATGTAGTTGTAGGAATTGTTCATCATTACTTCTACAGTGTGGATTTGCGTGTACATTCAATGTACTGACCTACATGGCTGCAACGTCTCATGTTGCAGGATTTATTCGACGAGTAAGTGTTACATTAGGGTTGCGTTGTCTACACTCAACTTTGCCGTTGGTGTTGATGGAACTCCACAACCTTTGTTGCTTCCACTATGATTGATTGAGGTAATAGTATTTACGTTACTTTATACATGTGATCTACCTCTGTTATGAATCATCGAGTACTGTGTGTGTCAGCATACCGATCCAGGGATGACACTTAAGCACAGAGACTTGATCCATTCGGGTCGGGTCGCTACACTTAGAGATCATGCTAAAATTTGGTTTTCCTCTTTTCCTAGAAATAGTATTGATTCATGGAATAAGTGCAAAGATGCTTTTATCTATAAGTATTTTTCTCCTGCTAAGTTTATCTCTCTTAGAAATGATATTATGAATTTTAAGCAACTAGATAATGAGCATGTTGCACAAGCTTGGGAGAGAATGAAATTAATGATACGTAATTGTCCTACACATGGTTTGAACTTATGGATGATTATACAAAACTTTTATGCAGGCTTGAATTTTGCTTCTAGAAATCTTTTAGATTCGGCCGCGGGAGGCACTTTCATGGAAACTACCTTAGGAGAAGCTACCAAACTCCTAGATAATATTATGGTTAACTACTCTCAATGGCACACCGAAAGATCTACTAGTAAAAAGTGCATGCTATTGAAGAGATTAGTGTTTTGAGTGGAAATATGGATGAACTTATGAAATTATTTGCTACTAAGAGTGCTTTTCTTCTGATCCTAATGATATGCTTTTATCCACGTTGATTGAAAATAATAATGAATCTTTGGATGTGAATTTTGTTGGTAGGAATTATTTTGGTAACAATGCTTATAGAGGAAACTTTAATCCAAGGCATTTTCCTAGTAATTCCTCTAACAATTAAGGTAATTCCTACAATAAATCTTATGGAAATTTTGGTAAGATGCCCTCTTAATTTCAAACTAGTGTTAAGGAGTTTATGAATTCGCAAAAGAATTTCAATGCTTTGCTTGAAGAAAAATTGCTTAAGATTGATGAGTTGGCTAGAAACGTGGATAGAATTACTCTTGATGTTGATTCTTTGAAACTTAGATCTATTCCACCTAAGCATGATATCAATGAGTCTCTCAAATCCATGATAATTTCCATTGATGAATGCAAAGAAAGAACCGCTAGGATGTGTGCTAGAAAAGATTGCTTTATGAAAGCCTGTTCTTCTAGTTATCATGAAAACAAAGATGAAGATCTGAAAGTTATTGATGTGTCTCCTATTAGATCTTTGTTTTCTAGTATGAATCTATATAAAGATGGGACTAGAGATAAGTCTACTTTAGCTAAAAGGCGTCCCAATGATTCAGAGTTTTTAGATCTTGATGCTAAAATTGTTAAAAGTGGGATTGAAGAAATTAAAACTTTGCATAGTGATGAACCCACTATTTTGGATTTCAATGGATTTAATTATGATAATTGCTCTTTCATAGATTGTATTTCCTTGTTGCAATCCGCACTAAATTCTCCGCATGCTTATAGTCAAAATAAAGCTTTTATCAAACACATAGTTGATGCTTTGATGCAATCTTATGAAGAAAAACTTGAATTAGAAGTTTCTATCCCTAGAAAGCTTTATGATGAGTGGGAACCTACTATTAAAATTAAAATTAAAGATCATGAATGTTTTTCCTTGTGTGATTTCGGTGCAAGTGTTTCTACTATCCCAAAAACTTTGTGTGATTTGTTAGGTTTCCATTAGCTTGATGATGGTTCTTTAAATTTCCATCTTGCGGATTCTACCATTAAGAAACCTATGGGAATAATTAATGATGTTCTTATTGTTTCCAATAGGAATTATGTGCCCGTAGATTTCATTGTTCTTGATATAGATTGCAATCCTTCATGTCATGTTATTCTTGGTAGACCTTTCCTTAGAACGATTGGTGCAATTATTGATATGAAGGAACAAAATATTAGATTCCATTTCTGTTAAGGAAAGGCATGGAACACTTGCCTAGAAAGAAGATCATATTACTATATGAATCTATTATGAGAGCCACTTATGGATTGCCTACCAAAGATGGCAATACCTAGATCTATTCTTATATCGTGCCTAGCTAGGGGCGTTAAATGATAGCGCTTGTTGGGAGGCAACCCAATTTTATTTTATTTGTTTTTGCTTCTGTTTAGGAATAAATATTGCATCTTACTTCTGTATAGATGTGGTTTTGTGTTTTAATTCGTGTTTGTGCCAAGTAGAACCTTTGGGAAGACTTGTGTGAAGTTTATAAGATCTTGCTGTAAAAAACAGAAACTTTAGCGCTCACGAGTTTGGTTGTGATATTTTACTGGAGAGTGTTATTTAGTTTATTCTTTTTGAACATGAATAATAGAAAAATTCCTCACGTTTACCAATTTATTTCAATTTTTTGTAGTTACAGAAGTATTCAAAAGTTACAGATTACTACAGACTGTTCTGTTTTTGACAGATTATGTTTTTCGTGTGTTGTTTGATTATTTTGATGCATCTATGAGTAGTATTGGGGAATAAGAATCATAGAGAAGTTGGAATACATTAGGTTTAACACCAATATAAACAAATAATGAGTTCATTACAATACGTTTGAGTGGTGGTTTGTTTTCTTATACTAACGGAGCTCATGAGATTTTTGGATAAGTTTTGTGTTGTGAAGTTTTCATGTTTTGAGTATGGCTTTGATGGACTATGGAACAAAGAGTGGCAAGATCCTAAGATTGGGTATGCCCAAGGCACCCCAAGGTAAAATTCGAGGACAACCAAAAGGCTAAGCTTGGGGATGCCCCGGGAAGGCATCCCCTCTTTCATCTTCATCTATTGGCAACTATACTCGGGACTATATTTTTATTCACCACATGATATGTGTTTTGCTTGGAGCGTCATGTATGATTTGAGTATTTTCTTTTTAGTTTGCCATAATCAGCCTTGATGGACACACCTTTTGAGAGACATAAATATGGTTTAGAATTTATTAGAATACTCCATGTGCTTCACTTATATCTTTTGAGCTAGATAGTTTTGCTCTAGTGCATCACTTATATCTTTTAGAGCATGGTGGTGGTTTTATTTTGTAGAAATTGATGATCTCTCATGCTTCACTTATATCCTTTTGAGATTCTTTTATAACATCATGATAATGTGCTTTGGTTATAAAACTAGTCCTAATATGACAGGCATCCAAGATGAGTGTAGTAAAAACTTTCATATAAAGTGCATTGAATATGATGAGAAGTTTGATACTTGATGATTGTTTTGAGATGTGAGGATGGTGATATTAGAGTCATGCTAGTGGAGTAATTATGAATTTGAGAAATACTTGTGTTAAAGTTTGTGATTCCCGTAGCATGCACGTATGGTGAACCGCTACGTGACGAAGTTAGAGCATGAGGTATTTATTGAGTGGCATCCTTTGTGTGGAGGTCAGGATCGCGCGATGGTTAAATCCTACCAACCCTTCCCCTAGGAGCATGCGTTGAATACTTTGTTTTGATGACTCATAAATTTTTGCAATAAGTATATGTGTTATTTACGACTAATGATGAGTCAATGGATTATACGCACTCTCACCCTTCCACCATTGCTAGCCTCTCTTGTACCGCGCAACTCTCGCCGGTACCGTACACCCACCATATACCTTCCTCAAAACAACCACCATATCTACCTATCATGACATTTCCATAGCCATTCCGAGATATATTGCCATGCAACTTTCCACCGTTCCGCTCATATGGCATGCTTCATCATCATTCACATAGAGTCACATTTTGTTCTAGCTTCGAGTTGTAATCTCTGAGTTGTAATTCAATAAAAGTGTGATGATCTTCATTATTAGAGCATTGTCCCATGTCAGGAAAGGCCAAATAAAAAAAGAGATGCCCAAAAAAATTATAGAGAGGGGCTAAAAAAAGAGAAAGCCCCTCCAAAAAATGAGAGAAAAGAGAGAAGGGACAATGCTACTATCCTTTTCCACACTCGTGCTTCAAAGTAGCACAATGATCTTCATGATAGAGAGTCTCTTGTTTTGGCACTTTCACATACTAGTGGGAATTTTCATTATAGAACTTGGCTTGTATATTCCAACGATGGGCTTCCTCAAATGCCCTAGGTCTTCGTGAGCAAGCAAGTTGGATGCACACCCACTTAGTTTCTTTTGATGAGCTTCCGTACACTTATAGCTCTAGTGCATCCGTTGCACGGCAATCCCTACTCAGTCACATTGATATCTATTAATGGGCATCTCCATAGCCCATTGATACGCCTAGTTGATATGAGACTATCTTCCTCAATTTTGTCTTCTCCACAACCGCCACTCTATTCCACCTATAGTGCTATATCCATGGCTCACGCTCATGTATTGCGTGAAAATTGACAGATTTGAAAATAATTGAGTATTAAAACAATTGCTTGGCTGAAACCGGGGTTGTGCATGATACGAATATTTTGTGTGATGAAGAGGGAGCATAGCCAGACAATATGATTTTGTAGGGATAACTTTCTTTGGCCATGTTATTTTGAGAAGACATGATTGCTTTGTTAGTATGCTTGAAGTATTATTATTTCTTATGTCAATATGGACTTTTGTCTTGAATCTTTCCGATCTAAACATTCATGCCACAATAAAGAATTTACATCGAGAATTATGTTGATTAGCATTCCACATCAAAAATTCTATTTTTATCATTTACCTACTCTAGGACGAGTAGGAATTAAGCTTGGGGATGCTTGATACGTCTCCAACGTATCTATAATTTTTGATTGGTCCATGCTATTATATATTCTGTTTTGGATGTTTAATGGGCTTTATTATACACTTTTATATTATTTTGGGGACTAACCTACTAACCCAAGGCCCAATACAAATTGCTGTTTTCTTTTGCCTATTTCAGGGTTTCGCAGAAAAGGAATATCAAACGGAGTCCAAACGGAATGAAACCTTCGGGAGAGTTATTTTTGGAACTGTATCTACCCAGAAGACTTGGAGTACACGCGAGGGAACGAAGGAGGTGGCCACGAGGGTTTAGGGCATGCCCCCTCCCCCTGGGCGCGCCCCCACCCTCGTGAGGCCCCTCTAGCTCCCCTGATGCCCTCCTTCCTCCTATATATATCCATGTACCATGAAAACATCGAATCAACAGAGAAAACCCTAATTCCACCGCCGCAACCTTCTGTTCAAGTGAGATCCCATCTTGGGGCCTATTCTGGAGCTCCGCTGGAGGGGGGTCTACCACGGAGTGCTTCTACATCAACGACATAGCCTCACCAATGAGTTGTGAGTAGTTTACCACAGACCTTTGGGTCCATAGTTATTAGCTAGATGGCTTATTCTCTCTTCTTGGATCTCAATACAAAGTTCTCTTCGATCTTCGAGGAGATCTATTCGATGTAATCTTTTTGCGGTGTGTTTGTCGAGATCCGATGAATTGTGGGTTCATGATCAAGATTATCTATGAACAATATTTGATTCTTTTTTGAAATCTTTTATGTATGATTATAATATCCTTGCAAGTCTTTTCAAATTATTGGTTTGGTTTGGCCTACTAGATCTATAGTTCTTGCAATGGGAGAAGTGCTTGGCTTTGGATTGAATCTTGCGGTGTCCTTTCCTAGTGACAGCAGGGGCAGCAAGGCACGTATTGTATTGTTGCCATCGAGGATAAAAAGGTGGGGTTTATATCATATTGCTTGAGTTTATCCCTCTACTTCATGTCATCTTGCTTAAAGCATTACTCTATTATTATGAACTTAATACTCTAGATTCATGCTGTATAGCGGTCGATGTGTGGAGTAATAGTAGTAGATGTAGAATCGTTTCGGTCTACTTGTCATGGATGTGATGCCTATATATAATGATCATGCCTAGATATTCTCGTAACTATGCGCTTTTCTATCAATTGCTCGACAGTAATTAGTTCACCCACCGTAGAATTCTGCTATCATGAGAGAAGCCACTAGTGAAACCTATGGCCCCCGAGTCTATTCTCAACATATTAATCTTCCATCTACTTTACTTTGCTTTATTTAATTTCTGTTCTTATATCAAAAATACCAAAAATATTATACTATCCTATCTATCAGATCTCACTTTCGTAAGTTACCGTGAAGGGATTGACAACCCCTTACCGCGTTGGCTGCGAAGTTCTTATTTGTTTGTTCAGGTGCAAGGGACTCGCGTGTGGTCTCCTACTGGATTGATACCTTGGTTCTCAAAAACTGAGGGCAATACTTACGCTACTGTGCTGCATCACCCTTTACTCTTTGAGGGAATACAACGCAAGCTCGAGAAGTAGCAACGGCGTGGTGACGAGGTGGAGGTGCTCGAGGGTCGGCTGTCTCATTGGGCGCAGCGGCCGGGTCCGCCCGTCCTGGAGGTGGCGCAAGCTCCAAGGTCGCACCCGCAACGAGGCGACTGGGGAGTTGCGGTTCGCCCCAAAGCGAGCAGCGTCGATGAAGTTGTGCCCATCGGTTGGACGAGGATGCCCATAAGGGAGGACTTCTCCGCCCACACCTCGCAGGACGTCGCAGCTGGGGCATAGCTGGTGTTGTTCTTCTCTGACATTTCCGGCTCCCACTTCGGCCGCTTGAGAGGTGGTGACGCCGCCGCCTGTGTTGACCACGTCTCCCGCCGCGTTCGTGTTTCCGTGCTCCTTGTCACGCCCCGTGGTGTCAGCGGACGTGGGCAGCGGGGCCCTTGAGGAGGACAGATGGGCCGCAACACCGGACTCTTTCTTGTGCGCCATGGTTGGTGGAGCCGAAGAAGACAAAGCTAGTGATGACGATGATGCACTATTGATGCTCTTAGGTTTGCGCAAGTGACCCCCCTACCCGGGGCGCCAAAGATGTCAGGGTATAACCACGGCCACCTATGGGACAAAGGTCCCTTTTGGTTCAGCAAGGGGACGAGCATGTTGCACAAAGAGCGGAGAAGCGTCGAGCAGCGCGTCGGGGATCACACAGGCATTTTTCCTAGGTTCGGGCTGCCGCGAGGCGTAAAACCCTACTCCTACTTTGGTGGATTGATTGTAGAAAGGTGGAAAATGGACACGCCACTCTGCCCGGCAGGGTTGAGAGTGGTCGCGCGTATAGGTGCGTGCGGGTTCGAATGGCCGAATCCTTTCTACGGTTGCCATGGGCCTCCTTATATAGGTTAAGGGGTCACCACAGTGGCAAATCAGTCTTTCTAGGCTGATTAGATATCAAACAATGTTATCATACCTAACTCTGCAGCTGACATAGTGCATTAAATGCATCGCTTAGTGTCACATCACAGCTCGTCCGGCAAGCCTTGCCGGACTCGTCTTGCCAGCTGCACTCTTGTTCGCTTGACACGTCTCTGGACGGGTGTCATTTGGTGGTTCTTGTGGTAGGAGATGGCTTCCACGTACCCACAGGTGGCCACTAAGCCACCACCGCAATGATTGGCGGTGGGTGTCGATGTGTGGTGGAGTTTCACCTCTACATGCCCCGGCAAGCCTGCCAGGGTGGTCCTGGTGACTTGTTGTCGGGCGAATCCGGCTCCCCGCCAGGCTCTCATGCCCGGCAAGGATGGTTTCCCTTCTGGTGGCGTTTTGCACCTTGGTTTTCTTGATCTCCTTGACCAGCTTGCTGATTCATCAAGGGGCTGATCTCTTCGTGTCTTGGTTTGGTACTTGGTGCTGCAAACTTGCCCTCGAGCCTGTGCATAGTTTGGTGCAGCAGGCCCAGGGTCTGTTACACCGACAGATAATCTTGGTGCTACCTATCTATCTGCTAACCCCATGTTTCATGCCAGGACTAAACACATAGAGATAGATTTTTACTTTGTCAGAGAAATAGTTGCTAATAAGCAACTTGACATTCGTTTTGTGCATTCTAGATATAAGGTTGCAGATGGTTCCACCAAAGCTTTACCCACAAGGAGTTTTTAAGACTTCAAGCATAATCTCAACTTGATGAAGTTGTGATTACGGGAGAGTGTTAAACGTACACATTGGAGCGCTGCATAGGTATGGATATTTAAGTTGTTTCGGTCAGGACTCTAGTACATTATTTGTTATGTACTCATTCTCCTGTAACCGGATATCTCCTTATCCCTTCTTCCTCAAGATTGTAATCCTAACAATGTATGCGCTACAGGGAGGTGTGCCCCTGCCTATAAACACATATGGCGGCGCCTCATACGAGGGTAAGACGCTTTCCGCCTATCACACATGCATAACATTGCATTTGCAAGAAATAAAGATGTTCACGTCTTGGATGGAAGTTATTCTTGTGTTCTATGCTAGAGGAAATTGCTGAAAGGGTGCAATTCTATTGTAATAGCTTGTTCTGACATATGATTTTCATTGGACACGGTAACACTTTTGAACTTGTACAACTCTCTTCTCTCTGAGTTGTGTCAGGCTAGCGCCATTCAAATAAAATTTATGCCATCCCTTTTCCATTTTGGTGTGACAAATATTGGTTCTGAACATGATGCAAGCTTCTACCATTTGTCAAATTGTGTTCTGAATAATGTTGATTGGCTCAAAGCATAGTTGCAGCTGTACATTTGGTATGGATTTTCTTCCTCATGCATATGTGGTGATGATTTGTTGGTGCCTATTGTTTGCAGAGATGAGGCCGTTTAATTTGCTGCAATGGAACCAGAACAAGAATGAAAGGAGCTTAAGTAGGGAACTGAAACTTTTTTTCTTCTAGAAAGGCAAAAAAGACAAATTTAATTTCCATGTCTAATTTACTTTATCTATGTTTATATAAATTTGTGCCCATATAGAGGGACCAAGCCGAGCATGCCATCAACAGCCTAGCTTAGGTTCATTTTCTTCGATTATTTAGAACTTCAGAGCAGGTGGGCACCAGAGTAGAGTGATAAGCTTGGACTGGGAACTGTAAAGGCGAATATAGTGACTTAACGGTAAAAAAATACATATGTGCCCTAAAGGTATATATATTAGAAATGATTGGATGGTAAGAACATAACAAGCTCGGTAGTCGCATACATAGTAGAATAGCAATCTGTGCACAAGAGGGATGCACCTAGTGTGAAAGAAAAGGTGGTGCAAAAGTGGAAAACTCCAGAGGTAGGATGAATTAAAGCCAACTTTAACGGTGCAGTGTCCAAGCATGGCGAGAAGGGTGATACGTCTCCAACGTATCTATAATTTTTTATTGTTCCATGCTATCATATTATCTATTTTGGATGTTTAATGGGCTTTATTATACACTTTTATATTATTTTTGGGACTAACCTATTAACCCAGAGCCCAGTGCAAATTGTTGTTTTTTGCCTATTTCAGTGTTTCGCAAAAAAAGGAATATCAAACGGAGTCCAAATGGAATGAAACATTCGGGAGGATCGTTTTTGGAACAAACGCAACCCAAAAGACTTGGAGTACACGCCAGGGAAGCCACGAGGTGGCCACGAGGCAGGAGGGCGCACCTAGGGGGGTAGGCGTGCCCCCACCCTCGTGGGCCCCTCGTAGCTCCACCGACATACTTCTTCGTCCTATATATACTCATATACCCTGAAAACATCCAAGAGCACCACGAAACCCTATTTCCACCGCCGCAACCTTCTGTACCCGTGAGATCCCATCTTGGGGCCTGTTCCGGAGCTCCACCGGAGGAGGAATCGATCACGGAGGGCTTCTACATCAACACCATAGCCTCTCCGATGAGTTGTGGGTAGTTTACCACAGACCTTCGGGTCCATAGTTATTAGCTAGATTGCTTCTTCTCTCTCTTTGGATCTCAATACAATGTTCTCCTTGATCTTCGAGGAGATCTATTCAATGTAATCTTTTTGCGATGTGTTTGCCGAGATCCGATGAATTGTGGGTTTATGATCAACATTATCTTTGAACAATATTGGATTCTTTTCTGGAATCTTTTATGTATGATTATAATATCCTTGCAACTCTCTTCGAATTATTTGTTTGGTTTGGCCTACTAGATCTATAGTTCTTGCAATGGGAGAAGTGCTTGGCTTTGTGTTCAATCTTGCGGTGTCCTTTCCCAGTGACAACAGGGGTAGCAAGGCACGTATAGTATTGTTGCCATCGAGGATAACAAGATGGGGTTTATATCATATTGCTTGAGTTTATCCTTCTACATCATGTCATCTTGCTTAAGGCGTTACTCTGTACTTATGAACTTAATACTCTAGATGCATGCCGAATAGCGGTCGATGTGTGGAGTAATAGTAGTAGATGCAGAATCGTTTCGGTCTACTTGTTACGGACGTGATGCCTATATACAATGATCATGCCTAGATATTCTCATAACTATGCGCTTTTCTATCAATTGCTCGATAGTAATTTGTTCACCCACCGTAGAATTCTGCTATCACGAGAGAAGCCACTAGTGAAACATATGGCCCCTGGGTCTATTCTCATCATATTAATCTTCCATCTACTTTACTTTGCATTATTTACTTTCTGTTTCTATACCGAAAATATCAAAAATGTTATCTTATCATATCTATCAGATCTCACTCTCGTAAGTGACCTTGAAGGGATTGACAACCCCTTATCGCGTTGGCTGCGAGGTTCTTATTTGTTTGTGCAGGTGCGTGGGACTCGCACGTGGTCTCCTACGGGATTGATACATTGGTTCTCAAAAACTGAGGGAAATACTTACACTACTGTGCTGCATCACCCTTTCCTCTTCGAGGGAATACAACGCAAGCTCCAGAAGTAGCAAGAAGAATTTCTGGCGCCGTTGCTGGGGAGATCTACGCACAAGTCGTATACCAAGTATCCATCTCAAACTCTTATCCCTTGTATTACATTATTTGCCATTTGCCTCTCGTTTTCCTCTCCCCCACTTCACCTTTGCCTTTTTCCGTTCACCTTTCTGTTTGCTTGTGTTGCCATGTGCCCTCTATTAGCTTGCATTTTCGCTTGCTAAATTATGGATCCTCATCCACTTGCTAATATTTTTAAGAGATCCAATTATGATGAACCAATTGCTAGTGAGCTGCGTGCACTGGATTATCTTTATGAGGTTTTGCTTGAAATTCGTGAATCTAAAAATTGTGATGAAGTGTTGAAAGAAGAAAATTATGAAGTGATTCACGATAACTATTTTAATGAAAAAATTGATTGCAATGATACTATTGTAAACTCAATTAATGTCAACTGTGTTAATGATATGCAAAACCCTAAGCTTGGGATGCTAGTATTGTTATGTCCACTACTTGTTGCAATGATCATGATTGGGGTTATTCTTCTTATGATCTTGAAAATTTATTTAAACCCCATGATGAATATGAGATTGATAATAATGTTTGCAATAATATTGAAAGTGGGTTTGGAAGAGTGTCAACTTTAGAACCCACATATTTGTAGAATGTTCACTCTTATGAAATTTTTGATAAAAGTGGGTTTGGAGAGGTCATGACTTTAGTTAATGTTGATCCCACTATTTTGGAAGAGCATCAACTCCGTAAGCATGTGGATCATGTTGAGAATATGTTTTGTGATAGATATATTGTTGAATTTGCTTATGATCCTACATGCAATTATTATGAGAGAGGAAAATATGGTTGTAGAAATCTTCATGTTACTAAATTACCTCTCGTTATGTTGAGACTGTTATTGTTCCTTTCTTCTTCCTTGCATATGCTAGATCTTGCTTGTCTTGCTAATTATTTTACCTATAAAATGCCTATGCATAGGAAGTATGTTAGACTAAGATGTGTTTTCCATGTGCTTTATGATGCTCTCCTTGTGCTTCTATTCTTGTCTTTCATGAGAGCATCACTAAAATTATGCCTAGCTAGGGGCGTTAAACGATAGCGCTTGTTGGGAGGCAACCCAATTTAATTTTATTTGCTTTTACTTCTGTTTAGTAATAAATAATGCATCTAGCTTCTGTTTAGATGTGGTTTTGTGTTTTAATTAGTGTTTGTGCGAAGTAGAACCTTTGGGAAGACATGGGTGAAGTCTTTGCGATCATGCTGTAAAAAACAGAAACTTTAGCGCTCACGAGATTAGCTACCATTTTTTACTGGAAAGTGCTTTTAAGTTGATTCTTTTTGCAGATGATTAATAGACAAAGTCCTCACGTCCACCAATTTATTTCAGAATTTTTAGAGTTACAGAAGTATTCGAAATTTACAGATTGCTACACACTGTTCTGTTTTGACAGATTCTGTTTTCCGTGTGTTGTTTGCTTATTTTGATGAATCTATGAGTAGTATCGGGGGTTATGAACCATAGAGAAGTTGGAATACAGTAGGTTTAACACCAATATAAATAAAGAATGAGTTCATTACAGTACCTTAAAGGTAGTGGTTTGTTTTCTTGTACTAACGGAGCTCACGAGATTTTCTCTTAAGTTTTGTGTTGTGAAGTTTTCAAGTTTTTGGGTAAGGATTTGATGGACTATGGAACAAAGAGTGGTAAGAGCCTAAGCTTGGGGATGCCCAAGGTACCCCAAGGTAAAATTCAAGGATAACCAAAAGCCTAAGCTTGGGGATGCCCCGGGAATGCATCCGCTCTTTCGTCTTCGTCTATCGGTAACCTTACTTGAGACTATATTTTTATTCACCACATGATATGTGTTTTACTTGGAGCGTCATGTATTATTTGAGTCTTTTCTTTTTAGTTTTACACAATCATCCTTGCTGGACACACCTTTTAAGAGAGATAAAAATGATTTAGAATTTATTAGAATACTCTATGTACTTCACTTATATCTTTTGAGCTAGATAGTTTTGCTCTAGTGCTTCACTTATATCTTTTAGAGCACGATGGTGGTTTCATTTTGTAGAAATTATTGATCTCTCATGCTTCACTTATATCTTTTAGAGAGTCTCCTAGAATAGAATGGTAATGTGCTTTGGTTATAAAACTAGTCCTAATATGATAGGCATCCAAGATGAGTATAGTAAAAACTTTCATACAAGCGCATTGAATATTATGAGAAGTTTGATATTTGATGATTGTTTTGAGATATGAGGATGGTGATATTAGAGTCATGCTAATGTAGTAATTGTGAATTTGAGAAACACTTGTGTTAAAGTTTGTGATTCCCGTAGCATGCATGTATGGTGAACCGTTATGTGATGAAGTTGGAGCACGATTTATTTATTGAGTGTCATCCTTTGTGTGGAGGTCGGGATCACGCGATGGTTAACTCCTACGAACCCTTTCCCTAGGAGCATGCGTTGAATACTTTGTTTTTGATAACTCATAGATTTTTGCAATAAGTATATGAGTTCTTTCTGACTAATGTTGAGTCCACGGATTATACGCACTATCACCCTTCCACCATTGCTAGCCTCTCTTGTACCGCGCAACTTTCATCGGTACCATACACCCACCATATACCTTCCTCAAAACAGCCACCATACCTACCTATCATGGCATTTCCATAGCCATTTCGAGATATATTGCCATGCAACTTTCCACCGTTCCGTTATTATGACACGCTTCATATTGTCATATTGTCATGCATGATCATGTAGTTGACATCGTATTTGTGGAAAATCCACCATTCACAATTCATTCATACATGTCACTCTTGATTCATTGCACATCCCGGTACACCGCCAGACGCAGTCACATAGTCATATTTTGTTCTATGCTTCGAGTTGTAATCTTTGAGTTGTAAGTAAATAAAAGTGTGATGATCTTCATTATTAGAGCATTGTCTCAGTGAGGAAAGGATGATGGAGACTATGAGTCCCCCACAAGCCGGGATGAGACTCTAGAAGAAAGGAAAAGAAAAAGAAAAGAAAAAAAGAGGCCATAAAAAAGAGAAAAGACCCAAATAAAAGAAAAGGAAAAAATGAGAGAAAACGAGAGAAGGGGCAATGCTACTATCCTTTTACCACACTTGTGCTTCAAAGTAGCACCATGGTCTTCATGATAGAGTCTCCTATGTTGTCACTTCATATACTAGTGGGAATATTCGTTATAGAACTTGGCTTGTATATTCCGATGATGGGCTTCCTAAAAATTCCCTAGGTCTTCGTGAGCAAGGAAGTTGGATGCACACCCACTTAGTTTCTTTAGTTGAGATTTCACACACTTATAGCTCAAGTGCATCTGTTGCATGGCAATCCCTACTCACTCACATTGATATCTATTGATGGGCATCTCCATAGCCCATTAATATGCCTAGTTGATGTGAGACTATCTTCCTCCTATTGTCTTCTCCACAACCACCACTCTATTCCACCTACAGTGCTATATCCATGGCTCACGCTTATGTATTGCGTGAAACTTGAAAAGTTTGAAAAAACTAAAGTATGAAACAATTGCTTGGCTAAAACAGGGGTTGTGCATGATTTAAATATTTTGTGTGATGAAGATAGAGCATAGCCAGACTATATGATTTTTTAGGGATAGCTTCCTTTGGCCATGTTATTTTGAGAAGACATAATTGCTTTGTTAGTATGCTTGAAGTATTATTATTCTTATGTCAATATTAAACTTTTATCTTGAATCTTTTGGATCTGAACATTCATGCCACAATAAATAAAATTACATTGAGAATTATGTTGGGTAGCATTCCACATCAAAAATTCTGCTTTTATCATTTACCTACTCGAGGACGAGCAGGAATTAAGCTTGGGGATGCTTGATACGTCTCCAACGTATCTATAATTTTTGATCGTTCCATGCTATTATATTATCTGTTTTGGATGTTCAATGGGCTTTATTATACACTTTTACATTATTTTTGGGACTAACCTATTAACCCAAAGCCCAGTGCAAATTGCTGTTTTTTGCCTATTTCAGTGTTTCGCAGAAAAGGAATATCAAACGGAGTCCAAATGGAATGAAACCTTCGGGAGGATCGTTTTTGGAACAAACGCAACCCAGAAGACTTGGAGTACACGCCAGGGAAGCCACGAGGTGGCCACGAGGCAGGACGGCGCGCCCCCACCCTCGTGGGCCCCTCGTAGCTCCACCGACATACTTCTTTGTCCAATATATACTCATATATCCTGAAAACATCCGAGAGCACCACGAAACCCTATTTCCACCACCGCAACCTTCTGTACCCGTGAGATCCCATCTTGGGGCCTATTCCGGAGCTCAATCGGAGGGGGAATCAATCACGGAGGGTTTGTACATCAACACCATAGCCTCTCCGATGAGTTGTGAGTAGTTTACCACAGACCTTCGGGTCCATAGTTATTAGCTAGATGGCTTCTTCTCTCTCTTTGGATCTCAATACAAAGTTCTCCTCGATCTTCGAGGAGACCTATTCGATGTAATCTTTTTGCGGTATGTTTGTCGAGTCCGATGAATTGTGGGTTATGATCAAGATTATCTATGAACAGTATTGAATTCTTTTCTGAAATCTTTTATGTATGATTATAATATCCTTGCAAGTCTCTTCGAATTATTGGTTTGGTTTGGCGTACTAGATCTATAGTTCTTGCAATGGGAGAAGTTCTTGGCTTTGGGTTCAATCTTGCGGTGTCCTTTCCCAGTGACAGCAGGGGCAGCAAGGCACGTATAGTATTGTTGCATTCGAGGATAAAAACATGGGGTGTATATCATATTGCTTGAGCTTATCCTTCTACATCATGTCATCTTGCTTAAGGCGTTACTCTGTTCTTATGAACTTAATACTCTAGATGCATGCTGGATAGTGGTCGATGTGTGGAGTAATAGTAGTAGATGCAGAATCGTTTCGGTCTACTTGTTACGGACGTGATGCCTATATACAATGATCATGCCTATATATTCTCATAACTAAGCGCTTTTCTATCAATTGCTCGACAGTAATTGGTTCACCCACCGTACAATTCTGCTATCATGAGAGAAGCCACTAGTGAAACCTATGGCCCTCGGGTCTACTCTCATCATATTAATCTTCCATCTACTTTACTTTGCATTATTTACTTTCTGTTTCCATACCAAAAATACCGAAAATATTATCTTATCATATCTATCAGATCTCACTCTCGTAAGTGACCTTAAAGGGATTGACAACCCCTTATCGCGTTGGCTGCGAGGTTCTTTTTTATTTGTGCAGGTGAGAGGGACTCGCGCGTGGTCTCGTACTGGATTGATACCTTGGTTCTCAAAAACTGAGGGAAATACTTACGCTACTGTGTTGCATCACCCTTTCCTCTTCGAGGGAATACAATGCAAGCTCGAGAAGTAGCAAAGGGTGGCGACATGGTTATCTTGAGGGGTCTTGTAGGGGACTTCTGACCGGCTGCATGTCATGTTATTATCATGCCTCGAAACCAGAGGTGGTGGAGATCTTGGCATGCAAACATGTTGTTTAATTAGCGGCAGAGATCAACATCCAGAACCTTCATTAAGACTGATAATAAGATGGTGGTGTCCGTACTAAGCGAAAAAGAGAAGAACTTGGTTGCCGACTTGTAGTCGGGCCAAAAGTAGGGGAAATATTTGTTTCACTTCTTTCAGGAGGTGACGGTAATGTGGGTTAATCGCTCAGCGAATGTTGTTGCTCGTAAACGAGCTAGAGTATGGGTAGGAGAAGAACCATGTAAGGTGTGGCTTATGATGCCATCATACTTCATTCTAGATGTGGTCTCTGATGAGATCCCAGACTTTACTTAATTAATTAAAGCTGATGGCGATAGGGCGATAGCCAAGCGATGCCCGTGGTGGACTCCTTCCGGTCGACTAGCCGTCGCGTGGGGGCGTTTATGGGCCTTGGCCGATGTGGACGACAACGGGGAGGATGACGAAGACGACGGGAGGTCGACAGACTCGCCGAGGTCGACTGACTCGCCGAGATCGCCGTCCATGGCGTCTCCAATGCCATCGGTCGCCATTTGTGAGTTGATCAACACATGGTACAAGGAGCATGATCTGGCGGCGGTGGTCGGCCCCATGGTGCTGCTGTCGGATCCGGCCAGAGATGGGTTGGGAGAGGAAGATCAGATGAAGGTGGTGCAGAGGCTCATGCTCCGGCGCTCGGCGACATCTTTGGAGACTACAAGACCAAAGATGAAGCCATGGAGAGGGCCACTCCCCAAGGTATGTCACGATCCGATCACATTATCTGATTTGATTTTTCCTGAAACTTGGAAACTGGTAACAAGGAAGAGGAAGTAGAAGGGTCGGACGGCAACGCCGCCAACGGTGCTGACGGGCGTCGGATCAGCTCAGATCCAAGTGTCAAGAGCGGAATGTTTAATTTTTTTACTGGGCACGGGTGGGCTGACGGCTGTGTCTGCGGTAGTGGGCCTCAAGCATTCTGGGTATATGGCCCAAAATGAGGTCCAGACCGCCAGCACAGCTGACGAGTCCCTGGCGCTATTGCATGTGGCGGCCTCGGAACGAAAGCCCTAACATGCATGTCGAGCGGCTCGTACTAGGGTGCCTCCTAGCACTACGGCGCCTGGGTTTCCTTCGCTCGGGAAGGGACGAGCGGCGCTAATTGTTTTGATGGCCATAGTTGGACGAGGCTCAGGTCCGCTGCCGGTGGCTAGAGTGGCACAGTCGCCGCAAGGGGGATCCTAGACGCCCCAAGTCGCCGCCGTAGGGCAGGCGTGCTGGTCCGCCAAGGCAGTGTGATGGATGGGAGCCGGATTCAAGTGAACCTGTGCAATGGGCCGGGCAAGACGTGATGGTGGTGTCGGTAGGGTGAATCAAGATGCGAGTGCTGGCAACCAAAGTCCCTAACGCATGTAGTGGGGGGACGACGGGTATGACGCCTACGGGGCTGGCCATCCCCGCGGGTCATCGTCTACCGGGGGAGGCTGTGGATATGCTTGGGTTGACGATGGAGGGAACGATAATGGCTTCCAAGGACCTCCGGGAAACTACGTCGAGGGGCCGAACAGGCCTCATTATCGTTGTCACACCCAAGATGCGACTCTATCCCGATCACAAGGAGAACTCTTGATTGGGGCACAACCACATTTCTGGCGCTTAGCAAGATGGATATCATTACATCGTACCATTACATACATAGATGGGGGATACAACAAGTCATACAAGTCACATGAATACAACATCATCATACACAAGACATCCGACTACGCATGCAAACACATGAAAAATAGAATGACATCCATCCTGCTATCCCAGGCTGCCGAATAGGAACCTATCCCAAGACTGACGAAGAAGAAGAAGAAGGAACTCCAACACAAGCAAACATTGCTCTCACATCAAGTCATCGGAAACCTGCACCTGCAACTGGTGTTGTAGTATCTGTGAGCCACGAGGACTCAGCAATCCCATAACCATGGGTTTCAAGACTAGCAAAGCTTAATGGGTATGGATAGGTTAAGTGGTGAGCTTGCAGCAGCGGCTAAGCATATGTATGGTGGCTAACTTACAAGTACAAGAATAAGATGAGCATCTACGCAAATGGTTGCAAACTAGTAATGATCGCTAAGTGATCGTGAACTACCTACGAGTCAAACATAACCCCATCGTGTTCTCTTCTCAATTTGAAAAGAGACGGTCACAGTTACTCACACGGTTGGTGTGTTCTATTTCGGATCTTGTGTCAAGTATTCTACAACCGGACATTAGCAAATTCCAATCTGCCACATAACTGCGGGTACGGCTTTCGAAAGATCATAACCCTGCAGGGGTGTCCCAACTTAGCCCATCACAAGCTCTCACGATCAACAGAGGTAAAACCTCTTATCTTAGGGACAACCCGATCAGACTCGGAATCCCGGTGCACAAGACATTTTGACAATGGTAAAACAAGTCCAGCAAGACCTCTCGGCGTGCCGACACCCTGATAGTAGCCGCACGTATCTCGTCTCAGGCCACGTCCGGATGAGCTACGCGTACAGGTGCCAGATACCCCAAGTTGCCAAGGGGCAGCCCCGCAAAGTGCTCTATTTGGGACCAACACCATCGGCACTGGCCCCCTATATGTGGAAAAGAATCCTCGGGGACACGACCCCCTATGCAATTTAATTAATTAATTAATAGTTTTATTATGTTGCAATTAAAACCAAAGTTGGGCCTTGCTGGAGGAGTTTTATTCAAAGCGAACTGTCAAGGGGTCCCCATAAGCCCAACCGCGTTAGGACATAACACCGGTTTATCAGTTCTTAAGGCAGCATGAGTGGAACAAAACACCGAGTAAAAGGCCAAGCCTTCCACCCATTGCTAAGTATATAGGTGTGTTAATTACAGTAATAAATATTGTGATATTCCAACAACCAAGTTTCGACATGGAGAAATCTTCATCTTCACCTGCAACTAACAACATTATAAGAGGGGCTGAGCAAGCGGTAACATAGCCACACAACGGTTTGCTGGGATCATGTCAAAGGTTAGAGGTCTCATGGCAACAATGAGAGGCTGGCAATAAAAGATTGGCAGCGCGACACATAGCGATAGCATCGAGACAACTAGCATAGCAATGATAGTAATGAGATCCAAGGTGACGGTCATCTTGCCTGAAATCCCGCTAGGAAGAAGAATGAGTCCATGAATAAGAAGAAGAAGCCGCGAAGACGAACCAAGCGTAGACGAACGAATCCTCACGATCGCAACGAAACAGGAACTAAGGCCAACTCCACCGCGCAACCCTATCATGTCCGCCCCCGTCCGTTTGGGGTAAAAGGGACAAATGAGACGGCCCAGCGCGCGGGCACAAATGGACTTTTGTCCGCTTTGTGTCCGCTTTCGACCCATCCCCGGCCCAAGTTTGCGCCGGTTTTGGGGTGAAACGGACAGCGCGCGGACGGGCGGGACGCGCGCGCTTGTCCTCCCCTGGCCCGCCTGTCGGTGGGAGAAACAAAAACCCTCCACGGCCATTTGGCGCCATTTCCCACAAACCCTCCCACGTCCCTCCCGCCGCCCCCTCTCTCCCCCGTCCATGGCCGACGCCTCGCCGAGTTCCGGCGGCCTGGCCGTCGACCCGCCCGCGAAGGTGAAGAAGAAGGCGGCCAAGGCGCCAAGGAAGCCGCGGTCGGAGTGCATGCCGGAGGAGATCGTCAAGTTGGACGCGGAATCGGCGAAGAAGAGGGAACAGAGAGCGGCTGTCAAGGTCAATGCCGTCGCGGCCAAGTTCGCCGCCCGGCGTGAGGAGCTGGAGGCCGCGCGGTGCAAGGCCGCTGCCGACGAGAAGGAGGACCTCGTCAACAAAGTGCACGCCATCCTCATGCTTGGCATGGGCCGTCCAGCCGAGTTCCTTGCAGCGGCCGTCGGCCCGGCGAGCACAGGCTCGTCGGTCGCCCGGCCTAAGCACTACCAGTGGCCGACGTCGCGCGCCGCTCCCATGTCGCCCGGCTTTCCTCCGCCAAGGTACGACGGCTAGACCCGTTTCTCCGCGTCGCCGGACGTGGGCTTGTTCGCGCCGTCCACACCACGCCCCGCGGCCGTCATCGACCTCAACGTCACGCCTGGGTCCAGCAGCGGTGGGCGTCCGTCCGTCGAGATGCAAAGAAAGCAGGCACGTGCACCGTTCACGGGCACCATGCCGGCTCCCCGCGTCTTGTTTGACGAAATGCCAACTCCAACGCCAATGATGGACGACCACTACTACAACCAGTACATGGAGAACGTGATCTTCGAGGGTGGGCATGGCCATGGCTACGACCCCGAGGAGACCCAAAGTCAGGATGGCCGCGCCCAGTACATGCTCGATGAAGAGGCCGACGACCGTGCTAACTACGACCATGGTGACTCATGGCATGAAGACGATGACATCTATGTCGAAGGTGATGATGATGAAGCAGAAGTCAATGAGGTTGATATTAGTGGGGAGCCATTGTTCATCGACGAGCTCACCCAAAGAGCGGAAGCACAAAAGAAGAGGAAGAGCATTCGCACGGGGTTTCATATACACAAGATGAGGACAAGTTGATTTGCCAAGCTTGGATGGAGATTAGCCAAGATCCGAGGACCGGCGCGCAAAAAAAGGGCATTGTTTTTTGGACGAGAATCCACAAAACATTCCATGAAAGGAAGATGTTTGAGCCCTACCAAATTACAAGCAACCGTGGCATCAGCTCGATTCAAAAAAGATGGTTGTTCATCCAACAAGAGTGCAACAAGTATTGCGCTGCATTTGAGAGCATTGACGCACGACCCGTGAGTGGTCTCGGCGTTGGGGACATGGTATGCTCTTCTCTTTCTAGCCCTTTCCTTGCTACGGCCATGAGACTTCGACCGTGTATATGTTTGCATGTTCACTTGTTGTTGATCATGTGGTGTAGGCATTTCAATCTTTGGAGGCATTCAAGGCCTGGCACAATGACAAGCCATTCACTCTTACGCATTGTTGGACGATCATCAACAATTGCCCTAAGTTCAAGGACAAATACCGTGAACTACAAAGGAAGAGAGGCAAGAAGACGGCCAAGTTCGAGGAGGTGGAGATGGCTAGGCGTTGAAGAGGCCGAGGGGCAAGACCAACTCCAAGGTTGATGACATACGTGATGCCTCATCGATGGCCTTGCATGAGACTTTGCATGGCATGATGTCCCAAAAGGATGTGAGGGACGAGAAGAAGCGGCAAAGCAAGGACGAGCAAATGAAGCAATACCTAGACCTTCAAAGACAGAAGCTTGAGATGGAGGAGGCGGCCAAGCGGAGGAAGATCGACATGGAGGAGGCAGCCCGGCAAAGGCAGCTCGACATGGAGGAGGCGGCCCGGCAAAGGCAGCTCGACATCAAGGCCACCAATGCCGCCACCAAAGCGAAGGAGGTGGCCCTTGAGATTATGAGCGTGGACTTGTCGAAGATGAGCGACAAGACGAGGGCCTGGTTTGAGGCCAGGCAGAAGAAGATGCTCGATGCCGAAGGCCTGAACTAGGTCGTCCGATCGGCGTGGCCGTTCATTTTGGAGGCTGGCATGGGTGCCGCCCGCCCGGTGGGCCGCTGGCAGTGTGCCGGCGAGAAAACATTCATTTTGGTGGCCGGCTGTATTGCTGGCCGCTGGCTGTGTTGCCGGCGAGGACAACTATTCATTTTGGAGGCTGGCTGTGTTGCCGGCCGCTGGCTGATGCCGGCGATGGACGTGTAGGCCGCTGGCTCTGTTGCCGGTGTGATGAACCGGGGGCCGCTGGCCTGAAATAGAACTTGGCATTAGAAATGTTGCTTTTGGTTTTTAAAATAGACGCGGGCATGATGGGGCAAATGGATGCGGCCGCGCGCTGGGCGCACGGCCACCGAATCTCAGGACACGCCCGGACACGACCCCATATCCCTCCCCAAACGGACAGAATCCGGACAAAACGGACGCCCATTTGGGGTCGCGCGGTGGAGTTGGCCTAACGAGAAGAAGCAAACAACATGGTAAACACACAACTCCATAAACAAGACAAGATGCCCAACCAAGTATGATGCATGACAAGGCTACATGATGCAACTCATGGCAAGAGATGATGCATACAAAAACAACACAACCAAGCAAGTTTAAATGAGGCCGGAAACAACATATAACAGATCCGGTATGTCCTCATATGCAAATTTCGAAATTGGTCCAGATCTGAACAAACCTTATGTTTAAGTTTTTAAACAGCAAGTTAACATGCACCATGCTGATCTACATGAAATTCTAGTAAAGTTACATATGAAGTTCATTTAATTCGAAGCTACGGCCTAGAGGATATGAGCAAAACAAGTTAAACATGGCATTGATGCAAAATGCATTCAAACATCAAGCACAACACTCAAAACATGGATGCAACATGACATGATGCATCTACATGTAAAACCAAGCAAGTTTCATATAGAGCATGCTCAAAACGGAGCAACGGTTCAACACATACACATGGAACAAGTTTAAAGGACAAGCTGTCCAAAACAGCAACTAGGCATCTTACAAGCATCAAAACAACATGCTACAAGTACAAGATAGGCATAAGCATGGCATGAACTCAAAGTACATATCACATGCTTCCAATATCAACAAGGATCGGGTCCATAGGCATCAAGAGTAATCCAACATGATCAAGGCAACAAGCAAACTTTATATCACAAATTATGACTTAGTGGAAAACAGAGCATATACATGAGCAGAGTTAATATGTTGACATGTTAAAGGCAAGAAATAATTAAGCTATAGTACAAGAACATGGCAAGCAAAAGCATGGCATGCTAGAACACAACATGGATCTCAAGGAACACAACATGGCATATACATGGGAGCAAAAGGTTCATGGCATTCATCAAGACAAGATGCAAACATGATATAGCAGATTCTGAGACTTAGTGAAAATCTGGGAATGCAACAACAAAATTATGATGCTGACTTTGGAGGCATATAACAGAAAGCATAGCAATTATAATAAGCATTCAAATGTCATGCACATGTAGTAGGCATGGCGTACACCAAATGACTCCATTGGTACAACTCCATAAGATGCATAGAAAGATTACAACAAGCTTTGCCAAATTGAACATGATGTTGACAGGCTAACAGATTTATCATAATGACAACTTGAGAGCAAGAAAGAGACATGCTACAGCAGGATATAATTGCAAAGAAGGGCATGGATGGAAAGAGCATAACATGGTCTTCAAGAAATGCCCACTAGATATACCAAAACATGCATGGATATGACTGTAGCATCAAGCAAACATGGCATCACAATATAACGGTTTTAGACTTAGCAGTTATAACAAGTCTCAGAAAACAGCAAATAGCGAGTAGGCCACTTCGCAAGCTTGTTCCACTCATCAGAAGCAATATCATGAAAACCTAATTACTCCATTGCAAAGATGACATGATTATGCTCCTAAAACATGTTGACATGATGCTCAAACAAAAATATCACAAAAAGATATGAAAAAGACAAATGAGCAAGTTATATTATTTTTCAGCAGTTAACAATACTTAGCACTCTTGCAATGAACATTAACATGTCATTATGCATCCTAACATGAATGCAAACCACACCATCATGTAGAGCGCAGAGAGACGAACATTTTGACATAACATATGCTCAAATTGGACACACGTGCACAAAGATATCACCACTGAAAATAAGCAACATGACATGACCCTCCAGGGACTAAAGTGTAAATATGTAGTTTCTTTGAAAATTAGGAAAAATGCCTAACGGGAAAAAACTGGGCTGAATTCTCACCATGGGCCTTGGCCCAAGACGGAGGAGGAGGTCGGGCTGAGCCTCGCGGTTCGGTGGGCCGAGGCGGGGTGGAGTTGGGCCGGACCCACGCTGGAGGCGTCATGCAGGGGTGGTGGATCGAGCGCCTACTCGATCCCGAGGATCAGGAAGCCGGCGGCGACGGTTTCCCGACCGGATCTCGTCGGATCCCACGCGGAGCCTCAAGCTAGCGGCGGTGGTGGATGGATCCAGGGCGTCGGGTCGGGTTTTGGCGAGGGACGGCGATGGTGAGACGGCGAGGAGGCACGACGACGTAGGCCTCGGTCGCCGGCGGGAACCGAGGCGAGGGCGGCGCAGGTCGCCGACGAGATCTGAGGCGAGGGCGCGGGGTCGGCGAGGAGCGACGCACACCGGCGGCGATGGCAAGGGGGCGCGAGGAGGCGAGGGGGAACAACTCCGGTGGAGGGGTCAGGAGGAGGAGCGGGACAGCGGGGCGGAGCGGCTCAGGCGCCGAACGGGCTTCCCGGGCGGCGGCGGACGAGCCTGCGCGAGCCACGCCCGGGCCTCGCGGGCCGCGGGGAGGCGGGAGGAGGCAGGGGCCAGGTGGTGCGACGAGATTGGAGGAGGGTGGTGATTGGGTGGCGGCTGCCCAATCGCACGCTGCCAAGTGGCGGCGACGAGGTGGCCGACGCGGAAAACGGTAGTGGCGGCGCGGATTTTGAGGGCAGAGGCAACTGTAGGTTAGGGAAGGGTCATGGGGATAGGTTAGCATAGGTTAGTCCATTTCTGGAAGGAGGGGTCTATATATAGACAAAACTAGGGTTAGGGGGGTTTTGGGGCCGTTTCGGACCTTCGGATCTCGATCTGACGGTCCGGAGTGCAGGGGAAATATAGGTGGGCTAGATGGGCTGGTTTAGTGGTTGTGCAGAGAGGTGTGGGCTGAGATGAGAGGAGAGGAGAGAGGCCATGTACAGCGTTTTGGAGACTGAAACGTCTGACGTTTTGTCCGGCGATAGTGCCGCTATAGCTTAACGGTTGGGCTATCAAACAAGCTCCGAATGCGATGAAATTTGACAGGCGGTCTACCTACACTATAATAAGACCGCACGTCAAGTTTCAACCCATTCCGAGAACATTTTCCGACCACTTATAAAATAATATTCAGAGGTGTTGCGGGTGCGTGCGAGTGTGTCCTAGGCTCGGAACGGACAACGAAGAGGACAGGGAAGACGGGCAAGTAAGGAAGGATGCAAGTTTTGAAAACTATGCAGATGAAATGCACATGATGACATGGCAAAATGCAACACGCAAGAAAATGACATGGCAACGACAGCGAATAACTGGAAGACACCTGGCACATCGGTCTCGGGGAATCACAATTGTGTTCGTGGAGGATACCGTAATTACCGCGGGGGCCGGCAAGGGGGCAGGCATCCTCCTCCGCCACAGCCACCCCCGCCGCTGCCAAAGTCTTCCGATATTGCGTCCCCTATGGCGCCACAGGTGGCTCTAGAGCCAGCTGCTGCATCTTCTTTGCCAGCGTTGTCGGGGGCCGCTTTGGACATGGTGCGCGCCCTGGCAGCCATGAAGGTTCCCCTCGCCAAGCACGCTGGAGCCAAACATCGGGATTCTTCCTCGAGCAAAGGGTCTGAGAAGTCAGAGGATGAAACACTTTCAAAGTGGGCACGCAAAAAATAGAAGCTGACATGTTACCGGTGCGGTGAGCCAGGACATTTTGTGGCAGAGTGCACGAAGGAGTTGTGTGATTATTGTGTTAAGCTGAAATATGTT
Organism: Secale cereale; assembly: GCA_902687465.1. Lineage (NCBI taxonomy): Eukaryota > Viridiplantae > Streptophyta > Magnoliopsida > Poales > Poaceae > Secale > Secale cereale. Next base: position 454,326,190 of record LR738711.1, on the reverse strand, counting down.
TCTGGAGAATTTCCATTGATCCTGGGACCGAAGCCGGCCATCATGATCTACAGAGTTTTCTGCCCGGAGTTGATGTTTTTTGAATCACCGCAGGTGGAACAAACTGCGCACCTTCTGGACACTTCTTTTCCGGGTGTTGTGAAGGTGGCGAATGGTTTTATGACTGAGGCACAAATTATTCAGCATCTTAGTGAGCTTGCACCAGGTAACTTTCAGTGGAGTCTTGCGAGAATTGAAGAGCAGACTTATAAGTTTGATTTTCCGACGAGGGAAGACCAAATCCGTATACTTAAGTTCATAATGTGTAGAGTGCCTAGTACTAATGTTATTCTGGAATTTGATGCTTGAAAGCAGAAAGAGCCACAGGGTACACCATTGACTCAGATTTGGGTTCACTTTTCTAGGGCGCCGCCTAAACCGCTGAATAATTTTCTGGTGACTTGGAGTTTGGGGTCTCTCATTGGTAAGACCGAACAGGTTGCTATGCCTTTTACCCACGCAAATTGTGTGGCAAGGCTGCTTGTGAGTGTAGTGAATATTGAGTTCGTGCCAGATGTGGTGAAGGGGACTCATGGAGGAGTTACGTATGACCTCAACATCGAGTTTGAAGATACTCAACTGTTTCAAGAGGTGGATGGAAATGTGGATATGGACGCGATGGTGCTTCTTGGGGGGTAGGGTCAGGATAAGGGGGCTGGCCATAGCTCTAGTGAGATAGCAAAACGGCCTGCTAAGCAGTCGGATGTGGCAGATGAGTCTGCCAAGGGGTCTACACAATCTCATACACCAATGAACGCTTTGCGGTTTGGGTCATTTGGTGCTACTTCTACCCCTAGCCGGCTATGGAGCCATAGGGTTGAGTTGGACGACTCATCCGAGCATATGCCGCCAACTCCAGCGGAGGGATGCCGAACCTCTGTTTCTGGGGACCTGGGACAGGGTTTGCTTGAGCTGCGTGGTAGGTTGGTAGAGGAAAATTTGATAGAGACGGTTGTCGACTCGAGGCAGGAGGTCTCGATGTCGGTCGCCATGCTGACTGAGGGTTTGAGCCAGCTGGACTCCGGGGCGACGGTCGGATCTCCACGATGTTCTTCGGAGTTGCAGGGGAAGGGGAGATCCGAGCAGGCGGCCCGTGACTCAACTACCTCTGTTCTTCACCGCTCGGTGCAGACAGGGCCGACGACGCATGGGGTTGTAGGAGGTGACCTGTTGTCTTCGTGCCACGGGTCGGCTCTTGTGATGCCCAAGGGAGGACTGGCGTGTGACCTCACACAGGGTTTCGAGTTGCGGTGGTGGTATGTGGTCGTGGTGGTGGGACATGGTAGCGGTGAATATGGTGCGGCGGCAGCGTGACAAAATGTGAACAGAACTCGAAACTCTAAAGAATTAGACGCTAAGACCAGCAAATCGACACGACGATGCAACCGCAAATTCAACTAAGCAAACATGGAAAAGATTATGCAATGGCTCAGACTGGTTTGGATACGATGAACTAACCCTAAATTTTTTTGGCTTTTTCGTGGACTGTAGGTATGAAGAACAGACTCGATCTAATCTACCAAAAACTGTAAAATCTCACCGAGCAACCTGGAAATCTGATACCACTTGATAGAGGCAAAGGTGTCCCGTCTTTCGATGAGATGGTGTCTATCGTTTTGGAGGAAGTCGACTTTGACGATCCGACTACGAACGTGCGAGGACGTCACGCCTTAGCAATCGCCAAACCAACTCCGAGAGGTTATTGACCACGCCGGAGCACGATCAACCTGACCACGAAAGTTTGTTTCCTGCAGGCAAACAAAGAACAAGCAAGAAACTGAGATTGCAATCTGGATACTGCGAATATAAGAGGAAAGCTTTATTGATCAATGTGGGGTTCTGTGACATCTTTGTCTGGTCGTTGAACACAAACGAAGTACGCGAAGTTGCAGCTATGGCGAACTTTAATCTAAACAAAACCCAATGTCTAAATGATGCCCTAAGGACTGTATATATGGAGGAAGAGGGGGGAATTCCGTGGCCCTTGGAGGAGGGGTCCAAAACCAACCCTAACTCTTGTTTCCCCACACATACGGACTCTAAAAACAGCCTATACTCAAGTATTTCGAAATTACATGGGCCTGGCCCAATAATAAGGTGACGCAGCACCTAGAATAGCCTCTAGACGAAATTTATGAAGTGGCATCTTGTATATTTCGTCCAAGGCTTCACACACTCATTATGGTGGCTTCAAAGTCCTGAAATCATCACTTGTAACTCCGTTCTTGTTCCCCTTGCGCATGCCATCATCTCCATGCTTGATCTTGCTCCAATGTTCATCCTTCTTGTCCAAGCTAGGCCCTTCATTTGTAAGCAAGACAAATGTATCCAATTTAGGCAGCATCATATTCTCATGAACATTAGAATCATTACCAAGAAACGAAAGTACCTGGTAATTTAATTGGCATGCGCAAGGTCTAGTAATTGGTCATGTATATGTGTCAGTTGGGGCTGTGGGTGTAACCTTGTTAGTGATGTCCTCATCAAACACACAAAAAGTTATCAGCAGTCAAACATGCACATATTTTTACAAGAACCAGGGACTTAGTGAAAATAAAACACCACTAGGCGCTGAATAATTAAAGTGCGCACGGGCGCGGAATAGCGGCCTCACCACGTGGGCTCGGCCCAGGAAGGGGAAGGGAGGCCAGGCAGAGTTGGGCCTGGCAGAGGTGGCTTCGGGCCTCGCTCGGCATGGGCCCACGTGTGCGGAGGTGGCCCAGACAAGGGGGAGCGGCTGCGGCGTCGTTGTCCCCCTGACCAGGACGACGTAGGGGCGGCGGTGGTGTCGATCTCCGGTGACGCGGGCGCGAGGTGGCGGCGCAAGCCAGCGGGGCTTGACCGGAATCCGGCGGATCTAGTTGGGACGGATCCGTTTCCGGCCATGAGGAGGCTCGGGGTGGCGCAGACGTGGAGATCCGGGGAGTGGGACTGCTGCAGGCGGCGGCGAGCTCGTCTAGGCGGCGGCGGGGCGCACGCCGGCGGCCGACGAGGAGGGCTACCGGGTCGCACAGACGGAGGACGGCGAGAGGCGCTGGTGGTTGCCGGTGGAGGCGGATCCGGCGACGGGCGCTCGCCGGCGGCAAGGCGGAGAGCGACGGAGCGGGAGGAGCCGGCTCGGGCGGCTCGAGCGCTGCGGGCGCGGGGTTCGGCCCAGATCGGCCTGGGGCGGGCTGCGGCTGGGCCCGACGGGCCGCGGCTGCGGGGAAGAGGCCAGGACGACGTGGCGGGTGCCCATTGGCCAAAGGGCGACGCAGGTGGCCGCGCGGCCAATCAGGTCGCGCCACGTGGCGGAGGAGGGCTGGATCTCGCCGGAATTTTTGGAGGGTGGCGGCTGAGGAGTGGGGAGGCACGAAAATTGAGGAGGGAGGTAGGGGAAGGTCAAAAATGACATGTGGGTGTGTATAAATAGGGTAGGGGGTCTAAAGTTAGGTGTTTGTGGGGTTTTTGGACCCTCCGATCTCGATCGGACGGTCCGGGTCGAGAGAGGGGGTAGGCTGGGCCTGATGGGCTATGTAGGAGAGGCCTAGTGGGGAGAGAAGAGAAGAGGCCTGCGGGGTTTTCGTAGACAGAAAACGCCCGACGAATTAACCGGCGACTAGTGCCGCTATATTTATCCGTTGGGCTATCAAACGGACTCCGAATGTGATGAAATTTGACACGCGGTCTACCTACGCTATAATAAGACCACACGCTAAGTTTCATCCCATTCCGAGAAAAATTTCCGGCCACTTATAAAATAAATATTCGGAGGTGCCACGGGCGTGTGCAAGTGTGTCTGGGCTCAGAACGGACAACGGAAAGGACGGGCGGACTCGGACGGATGGAAGTTTTGAAAACATGCCGATGCAATGCACATGATGAGAAGGCAAAGATGCAACACGCAAGCAGATGACATGGCAACGACGACGAATAACTGGCTGACACCTGGCGCACCGGTCTCGGGGTGTCACAATACTCCCCTACTAACAAGAAATCTCGTCCTGAGATCTTAGGAACGAGACGGAAGAGAAAAAGGAAGAAGGTGAAACCAAAGAACCTTGAGAGGTTGAGCCACTCGACAGGAAGAATACAACAGAGATGATTGAGATTGAGAAGCTTCGGTAAATTGAGGAAACAGGGCATACGGCGAGAACCAAGAGCTTAAATGACAAAAGAGACAATGAAACCACTCCGGTAATAAGAGATAGAAAAGGAATTGGAACGAAGTAATTGAGGTAGCACTCCGGCTGAAGATGGGATGAATAGAACATAACCTCGAGAAGATGGAACAATACTTGACAAGATGAACAACACAACGCCTCCGGAAAAATTTGGAATAATGGAAAGAAAAGAACGAAGAAGAAGATGACAACTTGAGCACGAGTGACATGAACGAGAATTTATAAGAGAAAGACTTGAAAGGAGTTGTTGAGATGATCAACAACAAAAGAATAAGCTTGTTGTGGACTTATGGAAATCATCCCGAAACTTGAGGTGATTTATGCCACCACAAAAGGATTGAAAAGATGGAATGAAGAAATGCAAAACCCCACTTGCAAAGAATACAAAGAATCATTTGCATCTCGAGATGCAAGATAAGAATGCTTGAGCTGCTCCAGAAGAATTATTGATGAACACTTGACGAATGAATTAACTCATGAAGAACTTCGGTAACAAAAGGATGATGATGATGGATGAAAATAAGAGGAATAAGTCTTTGCGATGATTTAGACGGGGGTTCCGATGAGATAACCGAGAAAATTTGAACTCCGGAAAATAAAAGATTAAAGCACTTGGAACTAGAATTTATTCATCAAGAACAAATTCCGAGGGAAAGGATTAATCAACTTGAAGAAAAAGAATAAGAATTATGTTATGCTTCTCCTTCATCAATTAAATTGATGAGAAATAATGGATTTGCATATCACTTATTCACGTTGAAAAGGATTAAAGAGAGATATATCGGGAACTTGCAAAAAAATCTTCATAAAACACCGGTAGGATTGGAATAAAAATGAATGGATTGATATGATGCCAACAAAAAAGGAATATTGAACGAACCACCGTAAGAATTGAAAACCGAGTGATGAAAGAGGACAAAACACCGTAAGAGTTGAAACCACGTGAAGAAAAGAATGAACCACCGGGAAGAATTAAAAATCGAGTGAATACAAAAGAATGAATCGCCGAAAAGAATAAAGCACTTGCGGAAATTTGAATGACGAGAACGAAGAGATCGCGAACTGATTAAAGAATACTTGAACGAAGCACCGGACGAATGTGAGACGAACGAAGAGGCATCAATGAAGAATATTTGGAGGACGAAGTTGAAAACTGAGAACGAAAAAATCTTCTGAAATGATGGCCTTCGGAGGAACACAATGAAAAGAATTCATGAGATACTCTGCATGGTTGAGGAAAGAATTTGACACGATCGGCACAAGTAAGAGGATAGTATCATGCTAGCATCACGAATCTTTGAGAGAACGGACAAGATTTGGAAGAATTCTTCCTCGATCTTCAAAATGTTGGGAATGATGACAAGATACACACACAAAATTGTTGACACTCCGGAAGAATGAAAATAGGAAAGGTTGAACCAACGTTGAAAAGGATTGGAAGCTATCTTGGAGAAGACATCTGACTGATGGAATCCATACTTACGTCACACTTGAAAAGAATTTGGAAATCACTCCGGAAAATTAGAAGAGTCAGGTAAGATCCTGGGAAAATACATGTGGGTTATTAGCCCACCGAAGAGAAAATACCGTTGGAAAAAATTATTCGGGTGAGAAACGATGCACTGGAACGATTCAAAGACTCGAATGAGGTGACAACCTCGAATTATTTGAAGGCAAACACGAATGTCGTGAGATGTCTTCGGAACTCCGGAAATAATTAAATGGCGAGAGGTGAACGAGAAAGGTGAAGCAATTGAGCCGAGGAAAAAGAATATGACAAACACTGAATACTTGACTTGATGAAACAAAAAGAAATGAGACAAAGAATGTCGAACGAGACGGAAATCACCAAAGAAAAAGAGATGAAGGATGACGAACTAACCGAGAATTCACTAGTTGAAAAAATTGATGAAAGAAAGCAAAGACTCACACGAGTAGGATGGATACTTGATTAAGGACTCCGACTCCGAGAAGAAAAAGGGTGGGCGGGTGGGAAAAACAAAGACAACTTCAGAAGGGGAAACAACCTCGGTTGGAAAGAACCAAGGATTCACGCAAAACACGAGGAGGTCAGGTCGACTCGAGGAGAGATGCACAAGATGAAAAGAGCAGACAACACAACGAACGAAACTAACCACGTGATCCTAAAAAAAATTGAAGGGGAAGAGGAGTAATTCAAAACACCTACGTCAAGATTCCTCACCAGAGACGAAGGGGATGGGGAGTAAAAAGAATTCCTACTCTCCGATATAACTAGACTCTAAAAAAATTTCCTAGACTCAACAACGGCCAAACTACGATCAATCAACGGGGCTCCTATGGTCGGTGGAGGCTCTGATACCAACTTGTCAGGCCCAAGATGCGATTATATCCCGATCATGTGACACACTCGTGATTGGGGCACAATTGCATTTCGAGCGCTTAGCAAGATGGATATCATTACATCGTACCATTACATAAATACATGGGGATACAACAATTCATACAAGTCACATGAATACCACAACCTCAATACAAGGCATCCAACTACGGATACAAACATAAAAAGCACAACGACATCCATCTGCTATCCGAGGCTGCCGACCAGGAACCTAACCCAAGACTGACGAAGAAGAAGAAGAAAGAACTCCAACACAAAGAACATCGCTCTCATGCCAAGTCATCGAAAAACTGCACCTGCAACTGTTGTTGTAGTATCTGTGAGCCACGAGGACTCAGCAATCCCATAACCATGGGTATCAAGACTAGCAAAGCTTAATGGGAAAGGAGAGGTTAAGTGGTGAGGTTGCAGCAGCCACTACAAGACACCGGGCCTACTATGACGAGATAAAAAATGTCATCGAATAGCTAATAACGTCACAAATTACCCCTAAGTGACGTTTTATGGGCGTCACAAGGATCCTCATGAAATCCCCGTCACAGATTACTCCTAGTGACGATGCACGCGAAATAACGTCACTGGATATAGGACCTTTAGTGACATTCTCTAGAACATCATCAAGTTGTTATTTTTGTGACAGTCAATTAATGTCACACGTTATGAGGAAAAATTCCATATTAAACCATATTCAATGATGTAGCAACATCACTAAATTCATGCCACATCAACACCGAGCAGACTATCCCACTGCTAGCATCATTACTTTCATTTTTTATGAAGATGACGCCACATATATTTGATTTATTTTGAATTTAAATTATGACAAACGATCAAATCCACCATATTCCAAATGCATATCACAATAAGTATTTAATTCATATGAGATTATATAAATATAAGTTAAGATCCAAACCACATCATAAATTTATGATATTATATATTTAATCGTCTCAGCCAATTCGTCATCTTGTGATTCATAGTAAAAATTAACAATGACTCACGAGTTTGACAGAAGAATAGACAAGTTGAAAAGCAACCACATGTGTTATCTTGATGATTGCAATGTATGATTCAACAACTATCTTTCCATCACAAAAGGATGGGCTTCGTGCACCATTAAGTTTGGATTAAGACTGCTAAGTTGCTTTCTCAGTTGCTTAAGCCCTTAAGAGAAAACCAATCAGGTTACCCGTCTCTTGTTGCTTCTTTTGCCAAGCTTCATTCTTATGTTGCTCGATCTTCTTCAAATCTTCCAATTCTTTGTATTGCTTCCTATGTGCCTCTTCAAATGCTCTCACGTGCGCTTCAAGTCTCGCCACAAACTCCTCTCAGTGCCTATAAATTGACAAAACACATCGACGTTGCATCTTGATGAGATGAAAACACACAAGATAAAAAAGGTAAGAGTACCACTAAGATGCTTACAATCTATAAAAATGTGCATGCAAAATAGAGAGGTACATTATTAAATGCGAAGGCAAACATATGGATGGGAAAATGAAATAGTAAACTGAAGATTAACTTATAATGGTAAAAAAACATGCATAACTAAGAGATAAATTTCATTTATCATTCTGAAAAGGAGCAAGCATCATTGATAAGATATCAAGTTAGTAACCTAGGCAAGAAGCAACTATACTGGGACAACACTTTTTTAGATCAAACTCAACCAACCTATATCATTCTACTAAAAAGCAAGCATATAAACCAATCAACAAATCATACCAGATTTCAGGATTAGAAACCATGCATTACAATCTTATTCTCATGCCTTTGTGTTGTAGTAGAAAAAACCATGCAACAAACCGTGTATTTCTCATTACAAGAATTTATTATTTTTATGTTACTTTGGATTATTGGATTTGGATCAAACAATACATAAACAGTGAAGCACTCCATAGTTTGTTACAAGAACTAAAGACAAATGTCTTATTCACAAGTATTTGTGTATTCATTTTCTCACTATCATGAGGGTACTATGCATGGGCAGAAAAGCATGAAAAAGAAACAACAAGAACATAACAAGAAACAAGAGAAGTACCTATCATTTGCATCTCTCGCCTCTCTATCCTTTTGCTCAATTCTTTCTTCTGGAACTCAGATCCTTGCTGATGAATTAGAGTTCCAAATCTCTCGGATCTTGATGCATAACTCATGTTGGAAAGGAAGGTGCTATGGGCGTTTTCTTCCTTTAGAACTTCAGCCAAACAATCGTTGCATCAAACACTGGTTGCTCACTTTTGATTGTGTTTCCCTTTTCTTTTCCATTGCATTCTATTGTATAAAGGAAAACATTGATGCTCAAATAAGGAAGAATTCATATGATGGATACACTCGATCAATATGAGAATCTATTTCAAGGCAGAAACAATAAAGGAAGAAATCTTACATAAGCTAGATGTGCCGGCTCGCTCATGCTATTAGTATTGGTCTCTTTGAAAAACTCAATGGGACTTGGGTCCTTATTATTGTACTTGCCTTTTTCCTATATATGAAAATCTAGCATTACTACTCCATATATAATGACAAGATGCGATAGACATAGGACAAGAAGTAAGGTATTTGGAGTTCTTACAATTTTGCTAAAAGTGGAAACATAAGACCTAATTAAAGTCAGTGAATGCACACTGATGTACAATTATTCAAGATGTAAGTCCACACGATACATTACCATTTATTTGGACATAGCAAGAGTGCCTTCCTCTTCATCTCTCAAAGCGCCTTCCTGGAGCTTACATGAATATAATAAAATAGATAAGTTAGGATGCAAGCACGGGATGCACTAATATCGTGTATAACTAATTGTTGAACTAAAATTAATGAAAATCATTTACACTTGCTTGCACTATGAGTAAGCATATGGATGGAGGAGTACTTGTAACGTAACTAGTTGATTTAGCTGTTACAAGTTGGCTTCGCATTGGTGGTAACAGTCATAACTCGTAAGCAGGCAGCAGTGCCAACAAGAAGTTCATGTCAGAATGTATAAATAGAAAATGAAGATCTCATGCATTGGGATCTAACAAGCAAAGAATTTAACATGCATGATGCAGCTGGGTCATAGTCAGGGAGAAGCAGCCAGCAAGCCAAGAAAAACAAGACCAGAATGTTCAGAATAAAAAACACCAAAAATATATGATTACCGGAGCTACTGGCATATTTTAGAAACCAGAAAATTTACTACTATTTCAGAATTAAGGCTCCATGGATGGTGTTGTATGTTTGCAAAGTAGGAGCAGGTTGGTTTTACCTAGCTTAGTATGTCAGAATATGGTTAAAAAACTGATGTTTATCATGTATCTACTTTTATCAAGTTCTGGGCGTACTAAAAATGCTTGTGGGCTTCAGACCCTTAACATCATGGGTAGCTAAATTAGGAGAGGCATGTCAAAGATTATGTTTAGTTCTTATTTAACTAGTATTGGAGACAAAAGTACACTGATACAGAGATGTACATCTCCTTAAGGAGTCAAAATCAAGTGCAGTCTCAGTCTTTATTCAGTTTTGACAACACTAGTTAAGGACTATTTATGAGATAGCAGAACCACAAACATAGAATTCAGTTTCATGTTTTAACATAGATAAAGTGGTTGCATCAAGAAGCTAGTTTGTCTGGACATGTAGATACAGGGATACAAGGATGCCCTACTTCCTGCTTGTAATTAGTTCTCCTTTTATATGTTGCATACTTTAGTTCATGTGTTTACGTTCATCTGATTATGACACCATACAGCGATCAAGAGCATCTAGTTTTTTTCATTACAACAGGGTACAAACATCAGTTGGATAACATATAAGTTTCTTCTGAATGTAAGAGTAGCCATACACGCACATGGTAGGAAAAGAAATCTCCCAGCTAAGGCCACACATCTCATACCTAACTAAACTTTTCCATAACGGCTAACTGTACTACAGTAGCATATATTCAGGTTCATCCCTTTTTACAATAGCAGGCCATAACAAATGCAAAACCATGGTCACTATTGCGGTTTTGCACACATACATATCAATAGGATATCAAGTAAAGTTATCTAGCAGGAGGTTCGGGCTTTTTACCATCACAGGCTGTGGCAAATCCTAATTGCAAAGAGGGGTGGGATGAGTAGTACTAGTATGCATGAACCCTAATCATTGAATGCCAAGGGGTGGCTAGATGAGGAGGGCGGCATGAGGAAATCACCGAGAAGTCACCGGTCGCTGGAGAAAAGAGAGTCGGGTGCTCGTGGGGCGGGTTGATGCCGTGGATCCAACTTCGGCGGCGGTGCAACCTCCTTCAATCTGGCGTCACGGGTCGCTGCAGTTGGGGGAGAAGAGGGCCCTCGCGGGCAGGATGTTTGGGTGGATCCGAGCTCGGCCTCTAGGGCGACCTCCCCCGATCTGCCGCCGCCGGTCGTTCCAATCGGGGCTGTAATCTAGGGGAGAAGAGAGTTGGTTGAATTGGGGCAGAAGAAAGATGCGGGGTAGGCGGTGGCTCTTCGTGGGTGAAAAGGAGGAATTTGGCTGGGTCCTTGATGAGTGGGGACACAGGGTACACGAGGCAGTATTTATTTTCAGGATTTATCTTCCACTTTAATACCATGTAATTCATTTAATTCGAAATAAATATCTAATGATTATTAGAAAAAGGAAATCTTGTATAAACAATATGATTTGGTATTTTCCATGTAGTTTTTTTACATAATTGTAAATAAATATGCCAAAACTTGTACACAATGGTCTTAAAATATGTTTTTCTTGCCCACAAGGAATCCTGCGGCATTGATCCCGACCACGACGGAGCCGGTGGTTTGATTTCGATCGGGATCGGCAAAGAGATCATTTGCATCTGTTGTAGAACTGGATGGTTCGCCATACAAACAAATAAATTTTTTAGATAGAATGAAACAACATCACCTCACGAGTGTCCCATTCAAGTTGTTTGCCCAACAACTACCTATGTACATATAAGAATAAAAATTAGATGTTCCATTTACTCTCGTCTTTCCATTTTATTTTTTAAGATAGAGAGAAACAACATTAGCTCATGAGCGCCCAATTGAAGTTTTCAACATAGTCACTACCTATTTATTCGAGATATAAGAGCAAAATAGCTATGTTAAAAATATATATCTTTCTCATTGACCGTTCACTCTTATTTCCGCTTCTATTTTTGAGATAAACAACATCAGATCACAAATGCCCAATTAAAGTTTCTTGCCGAGTCACTACCTATTTATATTAGAAAGAACAAAATAACCATCTCAAAAAAAAGAGAAAACAAAACAAGGTTTTCAATTTATAAAAAATAATAAATATGTCTTGCATGGCTACTACATACTTATATTAGATAGAAAAAATAATTACGAGGCTCATTAGCCTTTGAAAAATTGTGACGAGTACCACTACCAAAACTAATGCATGGGTCCTACCTCTCAATAACCCTTGAACTAGCTATGGTAGGTCCCACAGCTAGACGTTACATGGCAAAAAATGATCACACATTCATAATATTCGGTGACACTGGCAAATCCATCATGAAAATACCAAACTACCATAGAAATTGGCAGTCAGGTGTGCTCAGAGACCGAGGCAATTAAGTAACGTTCATCGTCACCGATTTGCGGTAATCGGTGACATTGGCCACCATCGTCATGAGGGTTTTCGTCACAGTATGTCAATTTTGTTGTAGTGAGCGACTAAGCATAAGTATGGTGGCTAAATTACGAGTACAAGAATAAGATGAGCATCCAGGCAAACGGTCGCAAACTAGTAATGATCGCTAAAGATCCTGATCTACCTACGAGTCAAACATAACCCCACCGTGTTCTGTTCTCAAAATGAAAAGAGACAGACACGGTTACTCACGACGTTCGTGTATTTTACTTCAGATCATGTGGCAAGTTTTCTACAACCGGACATTAACAAATTCCAATCTGCCACATAGACACGGGCATGGCTTTCGAAAGATCATAACCCTGCAGGGGTGTCCCAACTTAGCCCATCACAAGCTCTCACGATCAGCAGAGATAATAATAATATTACCCCTTACCTTAGGGACAATCCGATCAGGCTCAGAATCCCGGTCCACAAGACATTTCGACAATGGTAAAACAAGTCCAACAAGACCTCCCGGCATGCCGACACCCTGATAGTAGCCGCGCGTATCTCGTCTCAGGCCACGTCCGGATTGTCCAAACTTCCGGTAGGCCAAATACCAGAGTTGCACCTGGCGGTCACCGGCGGTTGACAGATTTGGACCAACACACATGAGGAGCACTGGCCCGGGGGGTTGATTAAGAGTCCTCGGGGTAGCTAGTCCCTATGCAAATTTTAGTTATTAGGCAAATGTAAGACTAGAGTTGGGTCTTGTTGGAGGAGTTTTATTTAAAGAGGAATTGTCAAGGGGTCCCCATATACCCAACCGCGTTAGGAACGCAAAATCAAGGAACATAACACCGGTTTATCGATTCTTAAGGCGGCATGAGTGGAACAAAACACCGAGCAAAAGGCCAAGCCTTCCACCCATTGCCAAGTATATAGATGTGTTAATTATAGTATTAGATATTGTGATATTCCAACAACAAGTTCCCACATGGAGCAATCTTCATCTTCACCTGCAACTAACAACGCTATAAGAGGGGCTGAGCGAGCGGGTAACATAGCCAAACAACAGTTTGCTGGGAAGGTGTCAAAGGTTAGAGGTTTCATGGCAACAAGGAGAGGCTGACAACAAATAGATAGGTAGTGTGACATATAGCGATAGCATCGTGACAACTAGCATGCCAATGATAGTAAAGGTATCCAAGGTGATGGTCATCTTGCCTGAGATCCCACAAGGAAGGAGAACGAGTCCATGAAGAAGACGAAGAAGAAGCCACGAATACGAACCACATGTAGTCGAATGAATCCTCACGATCGCAACGGAAAAGCACTAACGAGAAGAAGCAAGCAACACGGTAAACACACCACTCGAGAACATGACAAGATGCTCAACCAAGTATGATGCAAGACAAGTCTATATGATGAAAAACATGGCAAGGGATGAGGCATACAAGAACAACACAAAACAACAAGTTTAAATGAGGCCGGAAACAACATATAACAACTCCGGTAAGTCCTCATATGCACATTTCGAAATTGGTCCAAATCTGAACAAACATTAAGTTCAAGTTTTTAAATAGCAAGTAAACATGCACCATGATGATCTACTCGAAATTCGAGTCAAGTTTCATATAAAGTTTGTTTAATTCGGAGCTACGTCCTAAAAGATATGAGCAAAAGAAGTCAAGCATGGCAATTATGCAAAATGCATCCAAACAATAAGAAAACACACTCCAAACATGTAAACAACATGATATTATGCTTCTACATGCAAAATCACACAAGTTTCATATAGGACACACTCAAAACGGAGCAACGGTTCAACACATACACATGAAACAAGATATAATAACAAGATGTCCAAAAACAGCAACATAGCAACTTTGGAGCAAGGTATATATATGCTACAGCACCCAAACATGATAACAAGAGGCAAGGATGTGAAAAGGACATGATACTTAACAAGTATGAACTTAGAGCACACCCAAAAACTTGCTGGAAAACAATTAGACAAGCATGGCAAGATTCAATAAGTTTACAGATTTCTCAGACTTAGCCAAAATCTTGGAAGGCAAAAACATCATCACGATGCTGCCTTCGGAGGCACAAATCAACAAGCATATCAACTCTACTAAGTATATAAGGATCATGTGCATGTAATAGACATAGCATACATCAAACAACTCCATTGGAACAACTCCATAGGAGGCATGGATCAATAACAAGAAGCTTCACCAAATTGATCATGCTGATAACAGTCTGACAGGTACATTTATAGCAACTTGACAGCAAGAAATAAATGAGCTACAGCAGGCTATATATGCAAACAAGGGCATGGATGTATAGATCATAACATGGACAACAAGACATGATCATTTTCCATACTAAAACATGCATGGATTTGAGTGAGGCATCAAGCAAACATAGCATCAGGTTTAACAGTTTCAGACTTAGCAGTTTTTCAACAAGTCTCAGGAAACAATAACAGTGAGTAGGCTACTTTACAAGCTTGTTGCAAACACCACAAGGCATATCATGAAAAGTGGATTGCACCACAGCAAAGATGGCATGAATGTGCTTCTAAAACATATTGACATGTAGCATAAAAGACAAACACACCAATAGCTATGAGCAAGACAAAATAGCATCTCATAACAAGTTTCAGCACTTATCAGCCACATGCACTTTTCCAACAGAGATTAACATGGCAAGATGGCACAGAATGCTACAGCAACCATCGGGTAGAGCACTTCACAATGAACATTTTGACATATCACACACTCCATTTGGACCAACATGCACAAAGTTATTAACTCACAAACATGCTAACATATTAATAGTTTTCAGCAGTTTTAAAGATATAGCACTCTTGCAATGATGATTAGGGCATCAATATGAACTCAAACAAGCATGCCACTGTGGTACAAAATGAATAGCATATCACAACGAACATTTGGACATATTATATGCTCAATTTGGATAAACACACAAAAAGTTATCAGCAGTCAAACATGCACATATTTTTACAAGAACCAGGGACTTGGTGAAAATAAAACACCACTAGGTGCTGGATAACTAAAGTGCGCACGGGCGGGGAATAGCGGCCTCACCACGTGGGCTCGGCCCAGGAAGGGGAAGGGAGGCCGGGCAGAGCTGGGAATGGCAGAGGTGGCTTCGGGCCTCGCTGGGCATGGGCCCACGCGTGCGGAGGCGGCCCAAAAGAGGGGGAGTGGCTGCGGCGTCGTCGTCCCCCTGACCTGGACAACGCAGGGGCGGTGGTGGTGTTGATCTCCGGCGACGCGGGCGCGAGGTGGCGGCGCAAGCCAGCGGGGCCCGACCGAAATCCGGTGGATCTTGACGGGACGGATCCGTTTCCGGCCATGAGGAGGCTCGGGGTGGCGCAGACGTGGAGATCCGGGGAGTGGGACTGCTGTAGGCGGCGGCGAGCTCGTCTAGGCGGCGGCGGGGCGCACGCCGGCGGCCGATGAGGAGGGCTACCGGGCCGCAGGGACGGAGGACGGCGAGAGGCGCTGGTGGTCGCCGGTGGAGGCGGATCTGGCGACGGGCGCTTGCCGGCGGCGAGGCGGAGAGCGACGGAGCGGGAGGAGCTGGCTTGGGCGGCTCGAGCGCTGCAGGCACGGGGTTCGACCCAGATCGGCCCGGGACGGGCTACGGCTGGGCCCGGCGGGCCGCAGGTGTGGGGAAGAGGCCAAGGCGACGTGGCGGGTGCCCATTGGCCCAAGGGCGACGCAGGTGGCAGCGCGGCCAATCCGGTCGCGCCATGTGACGGAGGAGGGCTGGATCTCGCCGGAATTTTTGGAGGGGGCCGGCTGGGTGGCGGCTGAGGAGTGGGGAGGCACGGAAATTGAGGAGGGAGGTAGAGGAAGGTCAAAAATGGCATGTGGGTGTGTATAAATAGGGTAGGGGTCTAGGGTTAGGTGTTTGGGGGGTTTTTGGACCCTCCGATCTCGATCGGACGATCCGGGTCGAGAGAGGGGGTAGGCTGGGCCTGGTGGGCTGTGTAGAAGAGGCCTGGTGGGGAGAGAAGAGAACAGGCCCGCGGGGGTTTTTGTAGACCGAAAACGCCCGACGAATTAACCGACGACTAGTGCCGCTATATTTATCCGTTGGGCTATCAAACGGACTCCGAATGCGACGAAATTGGACAGGCGGTCTACCTATGCCATAATAAGACCACACGCCAAGTTTCATCCCATTCCGAGAACATTTTCCGGCCACCTATAAAATAAATATTCGGAGGTGCCGCGGGCGCGTGCAAGTGTGCGTGGGCTCAGAACGGACAACGGAAAGGACGGGCGGACTCGAACGGATGCAAGTTTTGAAAACATGTTGATGCAATGCATATGATGACAAGGCAAAGATGCAACATGCAAGCAGATGACATGACAACGACGACGAATAACTGGCTGACACCTGGCGCACCGGTCTCGGGGTGTCACAGGAGTCCTTAATCGAGTATCCATTCTATTTGTGCGAAGTCTCTTATTCTTTTCCTCAATTGTTTCAACTGGTTCGTCATCCTTCTTCTCTTCTCCGATGAATTCTCATCTCGTTCTTCATTCTTCATCTCTTTTCTTCTCCGGTGGATTCAATTCAATTATTCAGTGTTCATCATATTTTTTTCTTTTGCTCAAATGTTTCCCTGCTCGTTCGCCTCTCGCCATTTAATTGTTCTGGAGTTCCAAAGACATCTCAGGAGATTCGTTTGTGTTTCAGTTAATTCGAGGTTGTCACCTCATTCAAGTTTTTCAATCATTCCAGTGCATCATCTCTTTTTCAATCCTCCCAACGGTGTTTTCTCTTCGGTGGGCTCATAACCCACAGGTCTTTTCACAGGATCTTACCTGACTCTTCTAATTTTCCGGAGTGATTCCCAAATTGTTTTGAAGTGTGACATAAGTATGTATTCCATCAGTATTATGCCGTCTCCAAGATCGATTTCAAATTATTTTCATGTCTGGTTCAACCTTCCTCTTTTTCATTATTCTGGAGTATCTCAATAATTTTGGTGGTGTTCCTCGTCGTCATTTGAAGACCGAAGAAGAGTTTCCTCTAAATCTTGTCCGTTCTCTTGACTATTCACCGTTCAAGTTTGATGATATCCCCTCAAATTGTTCCGATCGTCAATAAATTCTTTTCTTACCCATCCAGAGTATTTCATGAATTCTTTCCATTGTGTTCCTCCGAAGGCCATCATTTCAGAAGATTTATTCATTCTC
Organism: Secale cereale; assembly: GCA_902687465.1. Lineage (NCBI taxonomy): Eukaryota > Viridiplantae > Streptophyta > Magnoliopsida > Poales > Poaceae > Secale > Secale cereale. The sequence continues at coordinate 454,308,788 of LR738711.1, read as the reverse complement.
AGTTTTCAACTTCGTCCTTCAAATATTCTTCATTGATGCCTCTTCGTTCGTCTCCACATTCTTCCGGTGCTTCGTTCATGCATTCTTTAATCAGTTCGCGATCTCTTCGTTCTCTTCTATCTATTTTCCTCAGGCTCTTTATTTTGTTTTCTAATTCTTCCAGCGATTCCTTCTCTTTTCTTCGCTCATTTTCAATTCATCACGGTGGTTTTCCCCTTTCATCACTCGGTTTGAATTCATACGGTGGTTCGTTCATATTTTTTTTCCGGTGCTTCATGAAGTCTTTCTCAAATTTGAGCTAGATTCCTCTTTAATCAATTCATCGCGAATAAGTGATAAAAAATCCATTATTTCTCATCAATTTAATTGGTGGAGGATAAGCATAACATAATTCTTATTCTTTTTATCAAGTTGATTAATCCCTTCCTTCGGAATTTGTTCTTGTTGAATAAATTCTAGTTCCAAGTGCCTTAATCTTTTCTTTTCGGAGTTCAAAGTTTTCTCGGCTATCTCATCGGTACCTCCATCTAAATCATAGCAAGGTCTTATTCTTATTCTTTTCATCCTTCATCATCCTTTTGCTACCGGAGTCCTTCATGGTGGTTCATCATGAGTTAATTCATTCTTCAAGTGTTCATCAAATTCTTGTTGAGCAGCTCAAGCATTATTCTTTTGTGTCCCGAGATGCAAATAATTCTCCGTATTCTTTTGAAGTGGAGTTTTGCATTCTTTGCTCTTCTCAGCTCATCAATATTTTGGTTGCGGCATAATATCACCTCAAGTTTTGGGATGATTGCCATAAGTCCACAACAAGTTAATTCTTTTGTCGTTGATTTTTCAACAACTTCGTTCGTCTCTTCATAGCAAGGATGCGTTCTACCTCCTTTCTTCTCATTCTTAATTTGATCCGGAGGCATTTGTGTTGTTTCATCTCGTCAAGTATTATTCCATCTTCTCAACTTCAAGTCATATTCCTTCAATGCTCAACCGGAGTGCTGCCTGAATTGATTTTCTATCTCTTTTAGCTGGAGTGGTTTTGAATTCATTCTTTTTCCTTCAACTCGTGCTTCATATCCTTCAACCTTTTGGTTCTCGTCGTATCCCCTGTACTTCTTTGTCTAACGAAGTGTTTGCAACTTCGTTCTCCTCCGTCGTGTTTGTTCTTTCAAATTGTTCAACCCCTCAAGGTTCTTTGGTTTCACCTTCTTCCTTTTTCCCTTCCGTCTCGTTCCTAAGATCTCAGGACGAGATCTCTTGTTAGTAGGGGAGTGTTGTGACGCCCCGAGACCGATGCGCCAGGTGTCATCCAGTTATTCATTGTCGTTGCCATGTCATCTGCTTGCGTGTCGCATCCTTGCCTTGTCATCATGTGCATTGCATCCTCGTGTTTTCAAAACTTGCATTCGTCCGAGTTCGCCCGTCCTTTCCGTTGTCCGTTCTGAGCCCAGACACACTCGCACGCGCCCACGACACCTCCGAATATTTATTTTATGAGTGGTCGGAAAATGTTCTTGGAATGGGTTGAAACTTGGTGTGTGGTCTTATTATAGTGTAGACAGACCGCCTGCCAAATTTCGTCGCATTCCGAGTTCGTTTGATAGCCCAACCGTTAAACTATAGTGGCACTATCGTCGGTTAATTCGTCGGATGTTTTCGGTCTCCGAAAACCCCACGGACCTCTCTTATCTTCTCTCCTCTCAGCCCTTGGCCCTTCTACACAGCCCACCGCAGCCCACCTAGGCCCAACCTAAACTCCCCTCGCGATTAGATCCGTCGGATTGCGATCGGAGGGCTCCGAAAGCCCCCAAACCCTAGTCCTACCCTATTTAAACAACCCCCCTTGCCATTTTGGGCACTCCTAGGTCTTCCCCTACCTCCAGCCCCCTCACTCCTCGAATTCTGTGCCAGCCAAATCCCCCTGCGCCACTTGGCGCCGCCGCCGCGCTCCGGACCAATCCGTGCGTGCCACCTCACCTCCACAGCCTCCCGCAGCCACTCCCACGCCGCCACCTCACCCTGCCTCAGCTCCCCACCGCGCAGGCCCGAGGAAGCCCATCGCAGGCCTGCCTGGGCGTGAACAGCCGCCGCCGGGCCCGAGCGCCCGCTCCCCGCGCGCCCGATCGCTCCTCCGCCCCGCTCGCTCGTGCCCTGCTCCCCGCGGCCGATCCTCGCCTCCGTCTCGCCTGCCTCCTCGCCGGAGCCGTGGTTCCGCCCGCCACCGCACCATCCCAGGCGAGCCTAGGTCGCAGGAGCTCGCCGCCTCCGTCCCCCAGATCGGCTCCTTAAACCTCTCGCTCTTCCGTCATCGAATTCTGGCCGCCGCCCGCCGGAGTAGCACCGCAGTGCGCCGCCGTGCCTCTCCCCACTCCGACCCCGCCACGGATCCGGCGAGATCTGCGCCTCCCCGCGATGGATCCACGCCGGTCGACATCCCCCCACCCTCGACGAAGCAGTCGCCGCCGCCGGCCACCGTTGCCACCGGCGCCTCCAGCCAGAACCCCGACCAGCATCCGCGTGGGCCACGTGGGCACCTGCCAGCCGTCGGCCCGGTTCCCGTTCCTCCCTGACCCAGCCTGCAACCCAGCCGCCTCTGCCTCGGCCTGCCTCACCGACTCGGGCCGAGCCCGCAAGGTGAGGACCCCCAGCCTGCCCAGTTGCTCTATCTGACGCCATGTGCGTAGCATAGTATTTTGTGCCCGTCGTTTTTTTTTTCAGAATTGCCCAAGTCGCTAAAATTCAGCATTATGAGTGCATCTTCATCATATTGTAATTTTGTGCCCGGTGCTCCATTTTGCATGAATGATATGTCAAAATGTTCGTCTCGTGATGCTCTAGATGATGGTGTAGTTTGCATACATGTTACTGTTCTTCTTGTTGTCTTAATCTTCGTTCCAAACTGCTATGTGATGTTAGTGTCAAGTCCTTGTTGTCTGTCAACAATATGTTAGCATGTTTGTGAGGTTGTAACTTTGTGCATGTTGGTCCAAATGGAGTGTATGATATGTCAAAATGTTCACTGTGAAGTGCTCTACATGATGGGGGATGTTGCATTCATGTTAGGTGCCAGGTTACCATGTTTATCTCTGTTGCAAAAGTGCATGTGGCTGTTAAGTGCTGAAACTTGTTATAAGATGTCGATTTGTCTTTTTCATATCTTTATGTGTGATTTTTGTTTGAGCAACATATCAATACGTTTTAGAAGCACAATCATGTCATCTTTGCTGCGGTGCAATCCACTTTTCATGTTTTGCCTTGTGGTGAGTGCAACAAGCTTGCAAAGTGACCTACTCGTTGTTGCTGATTTCTATGACTTGTTGAAAACTGCTAAGTCTGAAACTGTTATAACCTGATGCCATGTTTGCTTGTTGCCCCACTCAAATCCATGAATTTTTTGGGTTGTCCACTGATCATGTGTTGTTGTCCATGTTATGCTCTATCCATCCATGCCCTTGTTTACATATATGGCTTGTTGTAGCTTGTTGTTTTCATGCTCTCAAGTTGCTATAAAATGTTTCTGTCAGCCAGTTATCAGCAAGTTCAGTTTTGCCATGTGAATAGCTATTGTTCTATGCATCCTATGAGTATACATGGCTATAAAATTTTTCTGTCAACCTTGTTTGCATACATGGCTCACAGATAGTACAACAACAGTTGCAGGTGCAACTTTCCGATGACTTGACGCGAGAGCGATGTTCTATGTGTTGGAGTTCTTTTCTTCTTCTTCCTCATCAGTCTTGGGTTAGGTTCCTGGTCGGCAGACTGGGATAGCAGGATGGATGTCGTTGTGCTTTTAATGTTTGCATCCATAGTCGGATGTCTTGTATTGATGTTGTTGTATTCATGTGACTTGTATGAATTGTTGTATCCCCATGTATTTATGTAATGGTACGATGTAATGATATCCATCTTCCTAAGCGCCCGAAATGCGGTTGTGCCCCAATCACGAGTGTGTCACGTGATCGGGATAGAATCGCATCTTGGGCGTGACACTCCTCCTCCTCTTTTCTAGGGTTAGCTTTGTGTTAGCTCATTTGAGACCTAGAGCATTGCTCATCCATAGTGGTTCTACTCCATCAGAGACTGTGGCCTCTACGGAGAAGATCCACACCGGATTCAGGACCTCCTCATGGAGAAGATCCCTCGCGGATTCAAGACCTCCTCACAGAGATGAACTAGCTACCATGTATCCCCCTTTGTTGGATTTGTATCATGTATCTCTCTTCGTGTTCATGGATCTAGCACATGTGTGATTGTTTCTTGTTGATTTGAGTGTTTTCTCTCGTTTCCCCATGTGATTTCCCCTCGTGTTCTTCGTGTTCATCCTCGGGGATTCCTCCAATCGTGAAAGATCGGCCTAGATCGGGTTAGCCCCGCATCATATGGTATCATGAGCCACGTTTATCATGAATTTGGAGTCTTCCCCATCGTTTTATAGCCTTTTTTGTGCGATTTCGTCCTAAAATTCGAAAATCCCCACCAAAAATAGCCCCAAATTTTTTTATATGTTGGTTTGATGATGTTTTGTTGATTTTGATCCATGGATTTGCTTGGTTTCAAGTGAATCTAGCTTCCCCTCAAGTTTCCCCACTTTCCATCCACAAAATCTTCGCAATTTTGCCCCAAATTCATCCCCGAGAGGAAATCCCGAGCGGAGTTGACCCGCCCGGATCATCCGGACGAAGTCCCGGATCATCTGGACACCTCTCGGATGAGCTGGACCCTCCCCCGTACGTCCGTGTAACCCACGCCCCTGAAACACAGAACTGGAGCTGACGAACCCGGATCATCCGAAAGTACTCCCGGATCATCCGGACATAGCCCGGATGAGTTGGACCTCCTCCCGGATGTCCGGTTAACTCTGAAACTGACGCGGCTGAATTTTGTTTTGTCCATTAGTAATTCATCTGAAGTCCGTTTTTTGGCGTTCTTTAGCTCATTTTGAAGCTATTGACACCCCCCATCCCACAAAAATATGACAATCATCATTTGACTCCATTAAAATTTTGGACCTTTGTCATATTTGCCTAGGGCCACAACTATATCATCCGCTATACCACCACCGACTTCCGCAACCTAACACATTTTGTCCCCCATAGCATTTGTGGTTGTTTGAGTTGTGACTAGAGTCTCCTAAGGTGTTTCGGCTACTTAGGGACGGTTACTTCTTCATCAACCACCACCACCACTTCCGCATAACCTTGCCCACCATACACTCCCGCCAACCCAAACCTAACCCAATTTTGTTTTAGCTTGTTTTAGTTGTGGTTTGTGTCTCCTAAGGTGTTTCGGCTACTTAGGGACGGTGACCTCAACTTCGACTCGCATAGCCATCGTTCCACTTCCGCATTGCCAAGTGCAAAACCACCACCGCATTTCCGCTACCACCATTTGACATTTGGGATTTAGAGTTTGCGGTTTTTTCGTTTCCTAAGGTGTTTCGGCTAATTAGGAACGGTTCTACATCAAGAACACCGCCACTCATCATCGCCTCGAGGTCGTCATCGACATTGACCACTTCACCTTGACACCAGCATAAGCAAGGACGGTAACTTCTACGACATCATTGTATATTCCCCTTGCCTTTGCATTGTTAACCCCTAGCCCATTTTGTGTCACTTTCCTATCGAGACTAGCCATTTGAGTATTGCCGGGCAACGTTACTTGTGCACATTAGTGATCATCGATCCGTGCTTCCATTGCATACATACCATATCATCTTGGTATCATCATATCATCTCTTGTGTCACAAGATTGTTCCCGCATATACGCAATTGCTTTCTTCGTTTGAGCATTTGCAAAAGTAGCCAAAGAAAAAAAAAGAGCCAAAGAGTTTTTAAGCAAAAGAGCCACAAAGAAGCTTGCAAGCAAGAGCCATATCATCACAAAATATCATATCATACTCAATCATCTTGGATCATGTTGTGCTAAAGCACCGGAACATCATACATACATAGCATACTTGTGATACGAAGTCGCTACATTTTGTCTCACATAGGTAGTGCACAAGTTCGTATTTGCCTACTAAGCAATCGGCTAGTGTCTCTCTAGTGTTGTGCGACAAGAGCATTTTCCGTGGATTCCACATTTTTCGCTCAATCCTTGGTTGCACAACCACATTTATCTATCCGTGTGTGTGCTTCCATGTACCATTCTTCGCTATTGGTCTACTTGTTACATTTGCGAATTTGTGAATCTCTTTCAACATTATTGACTCTTTCTAACATTTTGCATCAAATTTTTGTGCCACTATCGTCACCAAGCTACTCCATAATTCTTATTGTGTAGGTGTGAGAATTGATGAGAATTGGTAGCAATTGTGCTATTTCCTTGACACATTTGAATGATCATTAATCCATTCTCAACATCGGGTGAGATACATTGGTCTAGTTCTTATCTTTCTCCCACTCACCACTACTCATGTCTTGTGATGGATAGGCAAAGCATTTCATCTCCAGTCTTCAACATCGACGGCGCGAACAACTACATCGACATGCAAACCATCGGACTACAACGAGCAATGCAAGAGCGCATCGACAACATCGCCATCGACATACGACACTCTGAGGCAAGGAGAAGAGCTTACCTCGACGACGTGTGCGACACCGTTGACAAACGCATGGAGGACCTCCGATACATGGTGGTCGACTACAAGTCTTCTTCCCCTTCGTCATCTTCTCGGCGGCGACATTCAAGTCACAAGTCTTCTTCCCCTTCGTCATCTTCTCGGCGGCGACATTCAAGTCACAAGTCTTCGGAGCGCAAACACGATGCAAGCGCAAGCCGTCCACGTCCACACCGACATGGCGACCATCAAGATCGTCATGAAGGGCAAGTCACCTCCAAGCATCATGTGCACGACGACGACGAATGACATCTTCTTCGAGCTCAAGTCGGACAACGACACCATCATCATGAAGATGCTCGCCAAGCACATACCTACAAGTCCGAACAAGCTCTACTTCACGCCAAGGCCAAGCTTCAAGAGCACATAAGAGACACCAAGAAGGAGCTACGGCTACAACCACCACTTCGGCATCTTCGCCATGTGCTATCAAGGCATCTTCCCCTTCGGACGTACAACATCTTTGCCTACTTCCCATGAGTTCGCCTACATCGACATCTTCGACATCAAGGTGATCACCTACAAGCGAGGATGAGAATTCCATCTTCGGAAGCTACCCACAACACTACGACAACAAGACGGTTGAGCACGGGCCATCCCCTTCGCCCAAGGCGACAAGCATGAACCTCTTTGACACCATGAAGACGGCGCTCATATTGGACTCCTACTCCGGGTCAAGCTACGTGAGCAAACATGAGACCTTCTCTTTGATCTCGGAGGAGAGTGGTGTCTTGCCATACCCTACGACATTCATATTTGGAGGCATTACGGATGAGGAAGTTGAGCATGGAGACATCTACACCTACATCTCTCTGACACCCATGTATCATGAGATGACCCAATTTCCATGTGAGGAGAGCCACCCCACCATGAGTGATATGAGTGACTCCACCATATGTGACATTGAGTGCATTTCCTATGAGAGGATGAGCGTGACCACCACTAGTCCCACACATGAGAGCATGCCACGCACCCTATGTGAGGTTGAGAGACATTTGAGTGACTCCACCAACCATACGAGTGAGAACATCCAAGAGGGAGTGAGTGAGCCACAACACTTAGTGAGTGAGGTAATTGATCGAGCATGTGAGGCCACTATGATTTCTAACGACTTAACCTCTACTCCAAGTGTGTTCTACTCCAAGTGTGTTTTCTTCTTTGGTGTTAGATCTCCAACAAGACGAAGCGCCAATCCTCTACGAGTCCATCCCTCCAATGGGAAAACCAATGGCCATGGTGGAAGAATATGCACCACCCACATGGTTCCATCAAGATGAAGATAACAACGAGTGGATCTTCAACACCTCAGCTACAACACATGAAAGACGCTCCAAAGGTAACATATGTGATGGTGCTTCTCTTGTCCCACTAGTGGACTATATCACCAATGATTCTTGCATGTTGTTGACACACCTATCGCCATGCTTTATGCTAGTGCGACTTCATCATGTCATGACTTACCTATTTATGATGAGTATGATGATGAGCATGTTAAGTTTCCTAGTTGTGATGCTATGCTCCATATGATATCATGTGAAAATTCTTTTGGTCACATCATGTTCGACAACCCTTTAAACTTGTCATATGCTATGAGTGAGATCTCCCATATTGCATCATTTCAATCTCAACATAGTAACTATGCATGCCCCATTAAAGTAAATCCCATTTGCACTTGTGGCATAGATGACAAGATGATGGTCATTGGCTTATGTTTCTCTTGTGATGATATTGCTAAGCTTCCTTTATATGTGATGAAAACATCACTAACAAGGTTACACCCACAGCCCCAACTGATACATATACAGGATCAATTACTAGAGCTCGCGCACGCCAATTAAATTACCAGGTACTTTCGTTTCTTGGTAATTATTCTAATGTTCATGAGAATAGGATGCTACCTAAATTGGGTATATTTGTTTTTCTTACAAATGAAGGGCCTAGCTTGGATAAGAAGGATGAACATTGGAGCAAGATCAAGCATGGAGATGATGGCATGCACAAGGGGAACAAGAACGGAGTTACAAGTGATGATTTCAGGACTTTGAAGCCACCATAATGAGTGCGTGAAGCCTTGGACGAAATATACAAGATGCCACTTCATAAATTTCGTCCAGAGGCTATTATAGGTGTTGTGTCACCTTATTATTGGGCCAGGCCCATGTAATTTCAAAATACTTGAGTATAGGCTGTTTTTAGAGTCCGTATGTGTGGGGAAAACATAATTAGGGTTGGTTTCGGACCCCTTTTCCAAGGGGTCGCGAAATCCCCC
>LR738711.1:454185915-454289597 GCA_902687465.1 Secale cereale | reverse complement strand
ATATATATATATATATATATATATATATATATATATATATGAATCCTCCTCCTCTTTTCTAGGGTTAGCTTTGTGTTAGCTCATTTGAGACCTAGAGCATTTCTCGTCAATAGTGGTTCTACTCCACGAGAGACAGCGGCCTCTACTGAGAAGATCCACACCAGATTCAGGACCTCCTCACGGAGAAGATCCCTCGCGGATTCAAGACCTCCTCACGGATATGAATTAGCTATCGTGTATCCCCCTTTGTTGGATTTGTATCATGTATCTCTCTTTGTGTTCATGGATCTAGCACATGTGTGATTGTTTCTTATTGATTTGAGTGTTTTCTCTCGTTTCCCCTCACGTTCTTTGTGTTCATCCTCGAGGATTCCACCAACCGTGAAAGATCAGCCTAGATCGGGTTAGCCCCACATCGATTTGTCAAAGCCAAGGGCTAAAACTAACTGACTAAATATAACGTCAAATACCATGCACATCAATGTGCATTATAAGTATGCCACAAAATCACATTCAAAACAAAATATAAATTCATTATCATCACAAGAGAAAATTTCATAAAATAAATAGTTTAACAAAGTGCATCATTGCAAAAATGTTTTGGTACCAAATTAGTGAAGACTTGCTTAATTCAAGGTCATCGTTTCTTCACCAGCAATAGTAGTAGGACCTTTATCTACAAACCTAAAATCAAGTATTTAAGATCAAGACAGTGGACATAGAATAAACCAATTGTTCATATGAAATTTTGTTAAAAAAGAACATATTATACCATTAACACAAAGTGCATGAGGTAGTAGCCCCATTCTGTAGGTATTGTTGGATGGAGGCGGTTGGATGTTGATTGAAAAATAAATTCAATTGTACGGGTTGATGCGGAGCATCACAAGGTCATCCCCATGGACCTATCATCGTCTCACCAAGTGCCAAGTGGACCCATGACACGTGCTCGTTCAAGAGCTCTCGAAGCCGAGGTGACTTCACTCCTCTCTCAACTCCCTCTCGATTCACATGATGGTTACTACCCTCATCGGAAACTCTATGGATACTCAGGTACCTCGAGGACGGCCATGGAGAATCTAAGGAGCAAGAGGAATCGAAGAAGCAAGACGAGCGCGAAGAGGAAGGAGAAATCAGCCAAGTCCCAGACTAGCCAGACGATTTGGAAGACGTCCCGGATGATCCAGACAGAGCCCGGATGATCCGGACCCTAGCCCGGACGATCCGGCTAACGCGCCCATCGACACCCGAAACTTCATCGCTGAAGCCAGATCATCCGGACCCTAGCCCGGATCATACGGCCGCGCGGACATCCGGACCAGGTCCCGGACATAAGGACTTCCCGCTGCAGAAACGACCCAGCCGGATCATCCGGAGGCCACCTTGGATCATCCGGACCCCCGAAGCCTGGATCATCCGGACCCCCGAAGCCCGGATCATCCGGACCGTGCCTGTGTGCATGACTTTGGGCCGAGGCCCATGTACCCCTTTGCCCCTCCTAGCCTATATATAGTACTCCACCTACACTTTCTAAGGTTAGCATTGTGATAGCTCATTTAGACTTAGAGCATTGCTCATCATTAGTGGTTTATCTCCATGAGAAACCGCGGCTTCTATGGAGAAGATCCACACGGATTCAAGACCTCCTCCGGGAGAAGATCAAGACCTCCTCACGGAGAAGACTATCGCCACTTGTATCGTCCTTAGTTGACCGTGGATCGTGTATCACTATTTGTGTTCCCGGATCTAGCACATGTGTGACCTAAACTTGTTGATTTGAGTGTTTTCCTCTTATCCCTCTTGTGTTTCCCCTCGTGTTCTTCGTGTTACTCGTGGGATTCATCTCCAATCGTGAAAGATCGGCCTAGAATCGGGTTAGCCCCGCATCATATGGTATCATGAGCCTTGCTTGATCACGAATTTGGAGCCCCACACTTTGTTTTCTAGCTTGATTTTGTTGTTTTTCGTCCAATTTCAAAAATTCCCACAAAAATGGCCATACCAATTTCTGTTATGATTTGTGTGTTTTGATGCGATTTTGTTGATTCTGATTCGTGGATTAGTTGTGTAGCAAATGGATCTACCTCTCCCCACCTTCACCACCCTCAAATCCACCCAAAATCCGCGAAAGTTTCGTTTTCCGCCAAAAAAATTTGTTTTCCACGAGTTCATCCCGAGCAACTTGACCCACCCGGATCATCCGGCCACCACCCCCGGATCATCCGGCCACCCCCCGGATCATTCGAAAAACCCTGCCAAAACTGCATATGTGCAGTTTTTCTCCGATGCCGCTTCCGCCACCGCATCTACCACTCCACCAATACCCCCTACTTCTGCTACACCCCTCGACATACCTAGCCCTATCAACGCATACCCTTCCACCTTACACCACCATCGGTTTCGACCATTTGTCTTTGTGATTTGAGTTGTGGTTTCACTGTTTCCTTGGGTGTTTAGGCTAACTTGGAACGGTACGACCTCAACAACACCACGTCTCAACTTCTACAAGGACGGTAACATCGACGACAACTTGTATATCCTACCTTGCATTTGCATTGATAACCCCTCATCGACCATTTTGCGTAGCTTTACTATCGAGACTAGCCATTCGTGTATTGTCGGGCAACGACACTTGTGCACATTAGTGATAGTCATAGACATTGCATACCACATCATAAATCATGCTTCCTAAGAAGTCATATGATATCTTGACATCATCTCGTGTGCCACAAGGTTGTCATGGCATCTACACAATTGCTATCTTGGTTCGAGAAGTTCTGCATAAGTGCCCTAGCAAAAGAGCTCAAAGACAAAGAGCAAAACAAGCTTTTAAGCAAAAGTGAAAGATAAGCAAAAAGCTTTTAAGCAAGAACCATAGCATCACATATCAACATATCATATGGTCTCATACGTGATCATCTTGGATCATCGCATAGAAACAACAAACATATAGCATACTTGGGATAGAAGTCATTACATTTTTGCCTAGTAGGACATGCACAAGTCTCGTATCCGCCTATTGTGAAATCGTGCTAGTGTCTCTCTAGTGTTGTGCAACAAGAGCATTTCCCGATCACCCTTGGTTTGCACGACCCCATTTATCTATTTGCGCGTGTGTTTCCGTGTACCTACATAGCTATTGGTCTTCTTGTGACATTTGCTAATTTGCAAATCATTTTCAACATCATTGAATCTTACTCACAATTTGCATAAATTTTGTGCCACTATCCTCACCGAGCTCCTCCAAAAGATTTATTTGTGTAGGTGTGACAACCGACAAGACTTGGTACCAATTGTGCTATTTCCGGGTTATACTATTGAGTGATAGTTGATCCATCTTCAACTTCGGTCAAGGTACATTTGGTATAGTTCTTCCTTTCTCCAACTCACACATTCTTGCTTGCAATGATGGATAGGCCAAGTACATCTACGAACCCGATATTCGATGATCCTCAAGAATCGAACAACTACGTCACCAAACTACATCTATTTGGTGTTCAACGAGATTTACATCAAGAGAATGAGCTATGCAAGAGCGCATTGAACAAATCGCCAATGACATGCGACAATCAAAATCTCGCACAAGAGAGCAATTTGACAACATCAACGCAAACATGTCTACTCAGTTCGATGAGCTACGGACTTTGATGATCAATCGTCGCTCTTCATCTACATCCTCCCAAAGACGGAGCCGCTCAAGTCATCACATCGACTACACTTTCGGCCCAAGTACACCTACATCGAACACTCTTCGCCAAGCCGCGTGTCAAGCCCGACATGACAACCGGAATCCACTTCACGGCAAGAGTTCACAAGAGCTATCTGAAGAGCAAGAAAGTCGACAACGTCAAAACCAATCTACACTTGAGCAAGCACAAGAACGGCAACGACTAAGCCAACAAGAAGAAGAGCGAGCGCGCCAACACCAAGAAGAGAAAGATGTCGAGGCACAATGTCAAGTACTACAATGTCGAGAAGATCAATCTCTCGAAGCGCAATGTGCACTACGTGACTCACATCACAATGTTGCAACTCGCAATCGACACATTCGTCAAGAAGAAGAAGCACTTCGCGATGAGATGCAAGAGAGGCGTTATCAAGCACGAATGCAACGTCAAGCTCCTCCTCAAGCGCGACAAGACCAACAACCTCGACAAGAACAACAAGCTCAGCAAGAACAACATGACAATGAGCATCAACCACGCCAAGAGCAACATGAGGTTGACAATCCGTCAAATCAAGAACGCCCTCTCAATAGGCAACCAAACAATGAAGAGCATCGCTATGTCAAGCTCAAGTTCATAATGCCAAAGTTCTCTGAAAGCATTGATCCCGAAGACTATCTCTCATGGGCATTGAAAGTTGACAAGATCTTTCGACTCCACAACTTTGATGAAGAAAATAATATCGCAATGTCATCCCTTGAGTTCCAAGAATATGTTCTTATTTGGTGGGAGCAAGTCATCGAGAGAAGAGAAGCAAAAGGTGAACCACCTATCACTACTTGGAGTCAAATGAAGGATGTCATGAGAGCACGTTTTGTGCCAACACACTACAAATGTGACTTGTTCAAAAAGTTGCAACTCCTCAAGCAAGGAACCAAGTCCGTTGAATAGTACTACAAGGAAATGGAGATTGCCATGATAAGAGACAACATCTCGGAGGATGAAGAACAAACTATGGCGAGATTCTTAAATGGACTCAACTATCCTATCAAGAAGATTGTGGACTTCCAACCATACATGAATCTCTTTGAGCTAGTACACCAAGCAACCAAAGCGGAGCGCCAAGTACAAGAACACTACAAGCACTCCAAGTTCACTTCCAAGAACTACAGCTCCTACACGCGAGCTTCAACGCCTTTGGCACCTCCTACCTCTACCAAACCATCTACAAGCATAGGTGACAAGTCAAGTTCCAAGAATCCGACTACATCAAGTCGTCCTCCTACAACAACCAAATTCAAGCCGAGAGCTTCATCATCTACAACTACTACCTAGACTACTTCCAAGACGAGTTCCATCAAGTGTTTCAAATGCCAAGGACGAGGCCAAAAGTCATTTGAGTGCAAGACCATTCGAACCATGATCATCAATGACGACGGATCCTATGACTCTATGAGCGATGATGAGATGAAAGCCCTTAAGCATGTAGCTATGCATCACCAAGTGAATGAAGATGAAGACCATCAAGTTTTTTGTGATAATGACTTGAGTCCCAATCTTGTTGTCTCCAAGATATTGACACTTCAACATCATCAAGATGAAGATCAACATTGTCACATCTTTCACACCAAGGCCGGCATCAATGGACGTTCCTTCAAGGTTATCATCGATGGAGGAAGTTGTCATAACTTTGCAAGCGGCGAGCTTTGTGACAAGCTACAATTGGTCAAGACGAAGCACCATCACCCCTACAAGGTCCAATGGCTTAGCGACGCCAGAACTATTTGAGTTGAGCACACCGTGCAAGTATCCTTCAAGATAGGCGCCTATGAGGACACATTGGAGTATGATGTGGTACCCATGTCCATTTGCCACCTTTGGAAGGCCATGGAAATACGATCGCGGAGTCACCCACAACGGACGTACCAACCATTATAGCTTCAAGATGAAGGGCAAGGAGTTTGTGCTACGTCCTATGTCACCAAGTCAAGTGGCCGCCGACAAGCAAGTATCTACCAACCATCATGGAGAGAATGGTGACAGAGTGAGACACTAAAAGGAGAGTGAGAGCCACAAACTAAATTCGACCGCCTCCACGATGAGCGACAAGAAGCAACTAGTGTTATTTTCCACCAAAAGTGAGATGAGTGAAGTGTGTGAGAACCCATCGAGTGTCTTTCACCTTGTGCTTCTATGCAAAGGGGAAGCGAAACCAACTAACACTTCACCACCTCTACCTTTAGTGTTGTCTCAATTTTTGTAGGAATTCCAAGATGATTTTCCCGATGAGCTACCTCCGGGACTACCTCCTCTTCGCGGCATCGAGCATCGCATCGACCTCATCCCGGAGCGCCTCTTCCTAACAAGGCCCCTTACCGTGTGAACCCCATCGAAACCAAGGAGATCCAACGGCAAGTTCAACAACGCATCGACAACGGCCACGTCCATGAAAGCATGAGCCCTTGTGCCGTTTCGGTAATCCTTGTCCCCAAGAAAGGTGGTACTTATCGCATGTGTTCGGATTGTCGTCCCATTAATGCTATCACCGTTAGATATTGTCACCCAATACCGCGGTTAGATGATATGCCTGATGAGCTTAGCGAAGCCACAATCTTTTCCAAGATTGATCTCAAGAGTGGCTATTACCAAATCCGCATACAAGAGGGTGATGAGTGGAAAACTGCTTTCAAAACAAAGTCTAGGTTATATGAATGGCTTGTTATGCCTATGGATTTATCTAAAGCACCCGGCACGTTTATGAGAATGATGCACTATGTTTATAGGCCTTACATAGGAGTCTTTGTAGTAGTATACTTCGATGACATCCTCGTATTTAGCATGTCTCTAAAAGATCATGTGAATCATCTTAGCACCGTTTTGCAAACCCTTATGCCAATATGGAAAAGTGCAAATTCGGTATAGACAAACTTGTTTTCCTAGGATTTGTTGTGTCATCCAAAGGTGCGCATGTAGATGAAACTAAGATTGAAGTTATTAAAACTTGGCCAACTCCAACGAACTTGCATCAAGTGCATAGTTTCTTAGGTCTAGTCGGATTCTATAGACGGTTTGTGAAGGACTTTAGCACAATGGCTATGACTCTACACGCTTTGAGCAAGAAGAATGCACCATTTGTTTGGGGTCCTTCGCAAGACACCGCGTTCAACGAGCTTAAAACTTTGCTTACTCACGCACCTTTACTTGCCTTACCAAACATTGACAAACCTTTCGAGATACATTGTGACGCTAGTGGTACCGGCATAGGAGGCATGTTAATGCAAGAAAAGCGCCCGATTGAGTATTTTAGCGAAAAACTTTCCTACGCGCAATTTAACTACCCCATCTATGATACGGAGCTATATGCCTTAGTGTGAGTTTTTCATGTTTGGGAACACTATCTCCGCGCCCATGAATTCATTCTTCACACGGACCATGAGACACTCAAGTATCTTAAGGGTCAAACTAAGTTGAACAAGCATCATGCTAAGTGGAGTGAGTTCATCGAATCTTTTCCCTATGTCATCAAATATATTGAAGGCAAAAAGAACGTTGTGGCGGATGCGCTTTCCCACAAATGCATGCTTGTTACTACACTTGAGTTGAATGTTATTGGCTTTGAGCACATAAAAGACTTGTATGAGCATGATCCTTTCTTCGCAAATTCGTATGATCAGTGTTTGACGTATACTTCTTGGGAACGATATTACATCAAGGATGGTTATATTATGAGAGCTAACAAACTTTGCATTCCCGAGCCTTCTCTTTGTTTGCTCCTTTTGCAAGAATCTCATGGAGGAGGACTTATGGGACATTTCGGACGTGACAAGACATTTGCGACTCTCTCCAAGAATTACTATTGGCCCAAGATGTTCTGTGACGTCTCACACTTCACCAACCGGTGCTCTACATGTCGCAAAGCTAAGTCTAAAGCTCAATCCCATGGTATTTACATGCCACTTCCTCTTCCATATCAACCTTGGGAATACATTAGCATGGACTTTCTACTTGGTTTGCCTAGAACTCAAAATGGAAAGGATTTCGTGTTTGTTGTTGTGGATATATTTTCCAAAATGGCTCATTTCATTCCATGCAATAAGATAGACGATGCTTCACATGTTGCCAATCATTTTTGTAGGGAAATCTTGCGCCTACATGGAGTACGGAAGATGATCGTCTTGGACCGTGACGTCAAGTTCCTAAGCTACTTTTGGAAGACTCTTTGCGCCAAGCTCGAAATCAAGCTACTCTTTTCTTCGGCATACCATCCACAAATCGACGGCCAAATAGAGGTGATAACCAAACGCTATCGACGCTTCTTCGCGTGTTGATCAAGAAATACCTCACGGAATGGGAGCAATGCTTACCCATCGCCGAGTACGCCTACAACCGGCAAGTCCCCCTTCGAGGTCGTCTATGGTGTCAACGCATTGCCTCTATTGGACATACTACCACTACCATTCCAAGAGCGCATCAATATGGACACAAGTGCACGAGCAAGCTACCTCAAGAAGATGCACGAAGATACAAGGCACACCATCGAGCGTCAAGTTCAACAACTTGCGTCCAAGATCAACGTCAACAAGCGACCCATGATATTCAACGTTGGAGATATTGTTTGGCTAGACCTTCGCAAGGAGAGTGCTTCCCCAACGAGCGCAAGTCCAAGTTACGCCCTCGAGACAACGGACCATTCAAGGTGCTTGCACGCTACAACAACAACGCTTACAAGATCGACATCCCACGCAACAAGTACAACGTGAGCGATATCTTCAACATCAAAGATCTCTCTCCTTTCCATGGTGATGAAGGTTTTGATCCGAGGTCGGATCTTTCCCAAGGGGGGAGATGATGCGGAGATCACAAGGTCATCCCCATGGACCTATCATCGTCTCACCAAGTGCCAAGTGGACCCATGACACGTGCTCGTGCAAGAGCTCTCGAAGCCGAGGTGACTTCACTCCTCTCTCAACTCCCTCTCGATTCACATGAGACATTGCTACTACCCTCATCGGAAACTCTATGCATACTCAGGTACATCGAGGATGGCCATGGAGAAGCTAAGGAGCAAGAGGACACGAAGAAGGAAGACGAGCGCGAAGACGGAGGGGAAATCAGCCAAGTCCCAGACTGCCCGGACAATCCGGACGAGGTCTCGGATGATCCGAATAGAGCCCGGACAATCCGGCTAACGCACCCATCGACACACGAAGCTTCATCGCTGAAGCCGGATCATCCGGACCCCAGCCTGGATCATCCATCCATGCCTAGACATCCGGACCAGGTCCCGGACATTCAGACTTCCCACTGCAGAAACGACCCGGATGGATTATCCGGACGCAACCCCGTATCATCCGGACCCCCGAAGCCCGGACCAACATCCGGATCATCCGGACTATGCCTGGGTGCATGACTTTGGGCCGAAGCCCATGTACCCCTTCGCCTCTCCTAGCCTATATATAGTACTCCACCTACACTTTCTAGGGTTAGCATTGTGATAGCTCATTTAGACTTAGAGCATTGCTCATCCTTAGTGGTTTATATCCACGAGAGACCGCGGCCTCTACGGAGAAGATCCACACGGATTCAAGACCTCCTCCGAGAGAAGATCAAGACCTCCTCACGGAGAAGACTATCACCACTTGTATCATCCTAAGTTGATCGTGGATCGTGTATCACTCTTTGTGTTCGTGGATCTAGCATATGTGTAACCTAAACTTGTTGATTTGAGTGTTTTACTCTTGCCCCTCTCGTGTTTCCCTCATGTTCTTCGTGTTCCTCATGGGATTCATCTCCAATCATGAAAGATCGGCCTAGAATCGTGTTAGCCCCGCATCACGGGTCCTCTTCATCTTGGATTCTAATCTCCTGATGACAATGAAATAAAAATGACTAAGTAATATAATTTAACAACACCAATTCACTGAGTTTGCCTGATATAAAGAAACTAGGGAAAAGAATTAGATGATACAAAGTTACAAACTACTTACTACCGGTGCGGTAGAGTGTGCGTGCAATGTAATCTAGCAATAGTTCGAGAAGATAAGAAGGAGACTAGGAGAGGCAGGTAGTTAGGACGCCGGATCCGGCAGCCGGCGCGGCAGGGAATCGCGGCTTGACAAACTGACGACGGCGGCGGCATAGCCATGCAACGCATGGGCGCTCTGTTTGAGAGAGGCGAGGGTTTCTCTATTGCTGATCGGGAATGGGATTTTTTTTTCTTAGCGAACGAGCGACAATTCGAAGCATCAACGTGTTCTGATCGATTGATTTTCTGTTCTAATCGATCCACTTGAGTTCGGCTATGTAATGCCCAGGATGGGACTATATCTCCTACGTGTCGAGGCACGACTTAAAGATATAGGCCCATTCTGGAATGATCGCAAGTTTGGTATCTTCGCACATCTCATGTAAAAATAGGGATGGAAAATTGAAAAGATAGTTGGCTTACACTCGCCACGTCACACAAATTCATTACATATCCAAACATCATCCAATAAACATCACAGACCATCTAAGGGTAAAGATCCAAATGAAAGATACCAAACATAACATTAAACCACAGGTCTGAATCGAATCCTAGTAGAAGCTCTACTGATCAACCGGATAGTTCACATAGTAACGGCTACGCTCCTCGTCGTACTCCCAGTCTAGCTCAGTACCATCGCCTGTGTAGCTCACCATAGTACCTGCATCTGGTGTGTTGAAGTAACTGTGAGCCACAGAGGACTCAGCAATCCCGTTCCCGGGTAACACGACTATTCAAGCCTTGGTTGAGGAACAAGCTAAAGAAAGAATAAGAGGTTGCAGCAGCACTAGCACTAACTTACGCAAAAGAGAGCGAGAAGAGAAGGTGCCTCGGTCGAGAGATGATCACGAAGTGATCCTAACTAGCAAGTCAAACATAACCCCACCGTGTTCACTTCCCGAATCCCTTTCGGAAAATGACCGTCACGGTACTCACGCTGGTAGTGTATTGGAACATGGTGTCAAGTTTTCTACAACCGGATATTAACAAATTCCCATCTGCCACATAACCGTGATGATGCGGGGTCAACCCGATTCTAGGCCGATCTTTCACGAAAAGGAGGGATCCCGCGAGGAACACGATGAACACGGGGACGCACAAGGAGAAATCACAAGGGGAAACACTCAAGAACAAGTCCAATCACACATCCACTAGACAATCAAACACACAAGATCACAAGGTACATGAACAATAAAGGGAAAGATGCATGCGTAGATTTCATCTCTAAGAGGAGGTCTTGAATCCGCGAAGGATCTTCCCGTTTAGGGGTCTTGAATCCGGTGTGGATCTTCTCCGTAGAGGGGCTGCGGTCACTCGTAGGAGTAGAACCACATAGATGAGCAAAGCTCTAGTCTAAAATGAGCTATCACATTTGCTAACCCTAAAATGGTGAAGGTGGAGGAGTATATATAGTCTAGTACACGAAGGGGTAAGTAGATGGGGGGATACATGGGCCTCGGGCCCTGTCCATGCGCGCAGGCAGGCGCCGGATGTCCCGCTGGGGGCCGGATGTCCTAGCTCTCATGAGACGCCGGATGTCCGGGGCGGTTGGCCGGATGTCCGGGCTAGCGGGGCCAAGTCTCGGGTGCGGTTCTGTTGCTGGCGCCGGATTTCCGGGCTGAAGGCCGGATGTCCGGCGGCTGCTGAGGTGCCGGATGTCCGGGCTGGCGCCGGATGTCCGGCAGCTGTAACTTCAGCCGCTCCGTCTTCTTTCGTCTTCTCTTCCAAGCTTCCCTCGCGGATGGTGTAGGTGTTCCTCGGCGCTTGCACTCCTCCTCGTCGTCCGTGAAGCTCCGACAATACCTATGCATGCACACGGGAGAAGTGTCAAGTAGTATACCATCCTCGAAGGGGTCAAGTGAACACGTGTAAAGGAGATGATTCACCTTTATGTATGAGAAGTAGAGGCCGCACGTGTCACTTGCCAAACGGACTCTTGACATGGTGATGTCCTTAGGATGCTCCGCATCATCCCCTCCCCCTTGGAAAAGATCCGACCTCGGATCGAAAGCCAAATCACCATGGGAAAGAGATGGCGTCGCCATGTCGAATCGGTCGATCACCAAGCACTCATCATCTTGAAGCTCGAAATGGGCACTCTCCAATGTCGCACCATCTAGTGATTCCTTCAAAAGGAGCAAGGACAACAAACACTTGGAAAAACAAATGTGGTTAGCGGTAGTGCAAAACTAGGCATTCAAGAGGTGATTCACCCAACAAGTGTGGTCATCAAGCATAGCATGTGGTGTGACAAAGGATTGTGACATGGCATGTAAGCATATGAATTGAGCACAATCAAGGTCATCATGGAAGCAAGCATGTAAATGTGAGGTAGAGATGCACATATGTGTGACAAGAGAGTAAGCATCTACCTCAAAGTCGTAGCAAGCATGCATAAAGCGCTCAATGAAAGGTCTATGGTAGGCATAGGAATCAATCACAACACCAAATAAAATGAAGTGTCTAAACACATGAGTCAAGTGCAAGACAATCCAAGCATAGCGTGCATATGGTGTAGTGAAAGTCGTGTGGCACTCAACACAATAGAAAGAGAAATTGTTCAACATGTGTGAGGCAATCAAGCGAAGCATGTGACAAGCAATGGGACACGGCATATGTGAAGAGATGACATTGTTGCAACCAAGCATAAGATAGGGAGAAGTAATCCAAGAATTGGATGCAACACACAAGGCATATATAACATGAGGCATGGCAATGTGACAATGGCAAGTCGAAGTGAGATCTCTAACATGTGTGCAATCAAGGGGTCCAAGATGACAAATAAGTCTCATGGTGCAAGCAACACATGTAGTGTGATCCACAATATCCATGCTCGTGGTTTTGGGTGTCCCGGAAGAGAAGGATATCACCTTGAAAGTCTGTCCTTGTGTGTCCTTCACAATGCCGAAGCACAAGCAAGTGCGATGTAGAAGCGTCATGAACAAAGGTGGTTCGCTCTCAAGAGCTCGAATGGTCAACTCACGTGAAGTGGAAGTCGACACATAGTCCAAGTATCCTACACATGCACACAACAAAACAAAGAACGTATGTGCATGGTAGATAAACACATCATCCATCATGATGGTTCTCTTCTCTTGCGCATAACCATTAGGAGCAAAAGTGCATGAATAATATGATGCAACAATGGCTATATTCATGGCACTAGGCATATGGTGCAAAGAGGTAAGACAAGCATGCTTCACAAGAATTATGTCAAAATCTCCAAATAAATGCGAGAATGCTATGGGGGCAATCTCATTGGCAAGACTAAAATCATGGTTGCGCTCAATGCATGGACAATCATATAGCATGAGAGAGGTAACATGTGGAGACATATGATAACAAGCAATATCAATCATGTGCAAAGCATGGCAATGGTTGACATCAACCGCATGAAAGGAGCAAGTATAAATCATCGGTGATGCAACATAAGCAAGCATATCAATCATGTCGTGCAAACTAGTGGAGCGAAGATGCAACACACTAGATGAGTTCATAGCAATCATGTCATGTGAGCCAATAGTAGGCATAAGCAATGCACACGACATATCACAAGCACGAGCACATAGCATGAACAAGGTATCATCATAGGCATTTGGCACAAAGAAAACATGGCAATAACAAGCAATATCTCCACCAAGCGTGCAAATACACATACAAGCATGAGAATCAATCATCATGTGTAATGCGAAGCATGGGTCACAAATGCATGGCAAAGGCATATAAATGAGCATATTATGCAAAGTGAACATAGCAAGGTGGGCATAAGAGATATAATGGACAATAACCCATAGCCATGTGAGTGCCATGTAGAAGAGATGCGCAAAGTCTTTGCGCGAAGGGAGCGATTGGAAGGATAATCCATGGACTCCCAAGTCGTCGTTGCTCTCTAGAGCTCTTTTCGTCAACTCGTGCGTTTGTGAAGTTGACGAGTATGGATGGGTACCTACACAAAAGAGACACAAACCAAAGAAATTGTGCGCGTGGTAAATGTACACATCATCCATCATGATGTGTATGTGCTCGTATGAGTTAGCACAAGATAAGCATCGCTCAAAGAAATTTGATGCATGGTATAAGAACATGTCATCCATCATGAATGAATAGTTATTGTGTATAGCATGATGTGGATGCAAATTGAGCATACAATTATATGGCACATCTATAGCATGTTCATTCATGTGGAGCATATTGTGTACACAAGCATGGGGATCATGCAATGGATGGGATGGGTCAAAATCTCCTAAAATGTATGAGGAAACTATGGGGGTCTCCTCATAAGCAATATCGGAAGCATAATTTGGAGAAGTGTAACAACATCCAAAACAATGCATGTCGGAAGCTAGGTAATCATGGCATGGCATATGATGGATATGATGCAAAGGAAGCATGTCAATATCATCACAAGAAAAAGAAATGCCAATAACCATGGGCTTGTCATCTGTGCCATATGTGCAAATTGGGTTTATCTTAATGGCATATGCATAGTTACTACGATGAGATTGCAAATATGACATATTGTTGATCTCATGCATAGCATATGACAAGTCAAGCGGATTGTCAAACATGATGTGGCCGAGAGAATTATCACAAGAAATCCTATGCAACATGGCATCACAACTAATAGACTCCACATGGCAATCATCAAACTCATCATAAATGGGTAAATCATCGCATGGGGAAATCATGTTAACATAGTCCACTAGTGGGACGAGAGCATCACCTTCACCTTTCTTACCTTTCTCATTCCACTCATGTGGTGTAGGTGAGGTGGGAAAGACCAATTGGTGGTCATCATCTTCGTCTTGATGGAACCATGTGGGGGGGGTGCATCATATTCCACCATGGCCATCGTCTTGTCCAAAGGAAGGATGAAGTCGTCGAGGATCGGCGCATCATCAAATGTGGGACTCTCACTCTCAATATGGTGGCACAAGTCACTCAAGTCGCCATATGTCGCCGTGGTCGAAGGGAAAATCCCATGCTCGACCATCTCGTCACCGTCGCCGTGGATGAAGGCCGAAGATGGCACATCATCACTCTCGCCTCCAAAGATGGAAGCATCATCCTCACTCGCCACGTTGTCGCTCGCCTCCGAAGCTTGGTCCTCGAATGGCTCCGTAGTCGTAGTCGTCGTCGCACCGTCTTGAAAAAGAGTCGAAGTAGACTCGGCATCATGAATGCCACAAAGAGGAATGGCGACGAAGTCGAACATTGGAACGTCGTCTTGGAGCTCGTTGGGCTTGGACATCATGGTGGTACTAGCCTCATGCTCGTCGTCTTGGAGCTTGGTCTTCGAGAAGTTTGCTTGCGGTGGAGAAGCCTTGGCCTTCATTAGTTCTTGTTCCGCCTTGAGAGCACCAATGTAGTTGTCGTCGAGGGACTTGTAGTTCTCGAGGAAAATAGTCTTGTAGATGTCGTTGTGTAATCCCATCATGAAGTGGAGCTTCATCGAAATGGGGTCGTCCACGCCGGCTCGTCGCAAGGCCATCTTCATCTCCTTGAAGTACTTGTCGATGGACTTGGATCCTTGAATGGTGTTCTCCAATTGGCGTAGAAGTTGTTCCGTGTAGGTGGAAGGCATGAACTCTCGTCGCTTAGCTTTCTTCGTCTTGGGCCAATTCACGTTGAAGCTCGTCGAAGGTTTGTGAAGCCACCATGTTGACGCGTTGTCGTGGAAGTTTCTTGTGGCACACTTCACTTGATCTTCGTAGGGAACTTGATGTAGCTTGAGGTAGTCATCCATCTTGCTCTCCCACTCGAGATACTCCTCGGGGTCTTGAGTCCCAAAGAAAGGAATCTTGTAGTCGTTGTCGAGGTCGTAGTAGCTCGTGGAAGTCGCGGACTTGAGCTTGGGGAGCTTCTCTTGATCATAAGTTTGAGGTGCTTGTGGGCGAAGATGCCGCATATCCAAAGGCGAAGATGCCTTGATGTCGCTTGGCGAAGATGCCAAGGTGTACGGTGAAGTCGTTGAGCGGTTGTTGGTGATGAGCTCTTGACCTTCACGTTCTTGTCGTTGATGGTGTCGATGCCGATGTGATCGTGCCGAAGATGGTAGCTCGGAAGGATGTGCACTTGAGCATCTTCTCGAAGATGAGGAAGACCTCTTGCGGTTCTTGATGAGGGCTTTGAGCTCCTTCATTTGAGCATCCATGTTGGCACACAAGTTGTTTGTCATGGCATCGAACTTGTCGTTGTTGTTGTAGACCGAAGTAGATGAAATGCTTTGCCTATCCATCACAAGACTCGAGCAAAGGTGAGTAGGAGAGGAGATAAACAATACCAAGTTACCTTTTCCCAACGTTGAGGATGTATCCCGTTTCACTCAATGTGAGATGAAATAATAGTGGAATTGGTACCGGACTTGTTCACTCACAACTATCAAGTAAAGCTTATCGAGTAGCTCGGTGAGGATAGTGGCACAAAAATTTGATGCAAAATGTTAGCAAGAGTCAATAAAGTTGAAAGAGATTCACAAATTCGCAAGTGAAACAAGTAGACCAATAGCAAGGAGTGGCACACGGAAACACACGCACGGATAGATAAATGGGGTCGTGCAACCAAGGAATGAGCACAAAATGTGGAGTCCACGGAAAACGCTCGTGTTGCACAACTCAAGAGAGCCGCTAGCACGATTGCTCTATAGGCGGATACGACACTTGTGCACAACCTATAAGATGCAAATGTATGAACTTTCTATCCCAAGTATGCTATGTGTATGATGTTCCGGTGCTTTTAGCACAAGATGATCCAAGATGATCAAGTATGATATGATATGATGCGATGCTATGGCTCTTGCTTACAAGCTTCTTTGTCTTTCTCTTTTTGCTTAAAAGCTTATTCTTTCTCTCTCTTTTTTGTATGGCCACGATGCGAAATGCACAAACCAAGATAGCAATTGTGTATATGCGGGAACAATCTTGTGACACAAGGGATGATATGATGATACCAAGATGATAAGGTATGCATACAATGGAAGGGCGGGTCGATGATCACTAATGTGCACAAGTAACGTTGCCGTCAATACTCAAAGGCTAGTCTCGATTGGCAAGTGACGCAAAATGGGCTAGGGGTTAACAATGCAATTGCAAAGGAATATACAATGATGTCGTAGAAGTTACCGTCCGTGTCGATGATGAGAGGTGGTGCTCTTGATGTAGACCCGTTCCTAATTAGCCGAAACACATTAGGAAACGGAAAAAACCACAACTCAAAATCTCAAGGACAAATGTCAAATGGTGGTAGCGGACAAGCGGTGGTGGTTGCGGAATTATTGGTGGAAACCCGATCAAAATGGGTTATAGTGGTGGAAGTGTATGACGGGCTATACATGGTTTCGGAGTTGAAGTCACGGTCCCTAAGTAGCCGAAACACCTTAGGAGACACAAGCCACAACTCAAACAAGCTCGAACAAAATTTGGTTAAGTTTGGTTGGCTATGTATAATGGGCAATGGGTATGCGGAAGTGGTGGTGGTGGTTATTGAAGAAGCAATTGTCCCTAAGTAGCCTAAACACCTTAGGAGACTCAAATCACTACTCAAGCAACCACAAATGCTATGGGGGACAAAATGGTTAGGTTGCGGAAGTCGGTGGTGGTTATGCGGATGATATGGTGGAAGCCCTAGGAAAAGATGCCAAAATCCACAAAATATGATGGAGTCAAATGATGATGGTGGTATTTCTGTGTTATGGGGGATGTCAAGAGCTTCAAAACGAGCTCAAGAACGTCGAAATCGGAGTTCGGATGAATTATTTATGGACAAAACGGTGAAACACGGGTGGCTGAATTCCCAGGGGTCGGACATCCGGGGTCGGGTCCGGATTTCCGGGACCTGATGTCCAGAAACTTGCGCGATTTTGCCCTCCAGGAGCCGGATGTCCGGCCCGATGGCCCGGATGTCCGGCCAGTGGCCCGGATGTCCGGCCCGACAATTCCAGATCGGGATTGGGACTTCCAAACTCGTTTGGGGGCGGAATTTGATGATTTTGGGGGCAAAATTTGACGGATTTTGTGGAGGAAAGATGGGGAAACTTGGGGAAATGCTATATCCACTTGAAACCAAGCAAATCCATGGATCAAAATCAACAAAACTTCATCAAATCAACAGATCACAAAAAAAATTTGGGGCTATTTTTGATGGGGAATTTTCGAATTTGGGGAAGAACACAACAAAACAAGGCTAGAAAACAAGGTGTGAGGCTCCAAATTCGTGATCAACCTATGCTCTTGATACCATATGATGCGGGGTCAACCCGATTCTAGGCCGATCTTTCACGAAAAGGAGGGATCGCGCGAGGAACACGATGAATATGGGGACGAACAAGGAGAAATCACAAGGGGAAACACTCAAGAACAAGTCCAATCACACATCCACTAGACAATCAAACACACAAGATCACAAGGTACATGAACAATAAAGGGAAAGATACATGGGTAGAGTTCATCTCCAAGAGGAGGTCTTGAATCCGCGAAGGATCTTCCCGTTTAGGGGTCTTGAATCCGGTGTGGATCTTCTCCGTAGAGGGGCCGCGGTCACTCGTAGGAGTAGAACCACATAGATGAGCAAAGCTCTAGTCTAAAATGAGCTATCACATTTGCTAACCCTAAAATGGTGGAGGTGGAGGAGTATATATAGTCTAGTACACGAAGGGGTAAGTAGATGGGGGGATACATGGGCCTCGGGCCCTGTCCATGCGCGCAGGCAGGCGCCGGATGTCCGGCTGGGGGCCGGATGTCCGAGCTCTCATGAGACGCCGGATGTCCGGGGCGGTTGGCCGGATGTCCGGGCTAGCGGGGCCAAGTCTCGGGTGCGGTTCTGTTGCTGGCGCCGGATTTCCGGGCTGAAGGCCGGATGTCCGGCGGCTGCTGAGGCGCCGGATGTCCGGGCTGGCGCCGGATGTCCGGCAGCTGTAACTTCAGCCGCTCCGTCTTCTTTCGTCTTCTCTTCCAAGCTTCCCTCGCAGATGGTGTAGGTGTTTCCCGGCGCTTACACTCCTCCTCGTCATCCGTGAAGCTCCGACAATACCTATGCATGCACACGGGAGAAGTGTCAAGTAGTATACCATCCTCGAAGGGGTCAAGTGAACACGTGTAAAGGAGATGATTCACCTTTATGTATGAGAAGTAGAGGCCGCACGTGTCACTTGCCAAACGGACTCTTGACATGGTGATGTCCTTAGGATGCTCCGCATCACACGGGCACGGCTTTCGAAAGTTCATAACCCTGCAGGGGTGTTCCAACTTGGCCCATGACAAGCCCACGATCCACAGAGTCGCAACTCCAAGTGGGAAGGCCCGAGTATCC
This sequence comes from Secale cereale, assembly GCA_902687465.1. Taxonomy (NCBI): domain Eukaryota; kingdom Viridiplantae; phylum Streptophyta; class Magnoliopsida; order Poales; family Poaceae; genus Secale; species Secale cereale. Next base: position 454,270,601 of record LR738711.1, on the reverse strand, counting down.
TCGGAATCCCGTGCTCAAGATACTCCGACTAAGGTAAGGCTAATCCAGCAAATCCTCCCGGCGTGCCGACACCATGACAATAGCCGCGCGTATCTAGTCTCAGGCCACGACCGGATGGGTGAAGCTACGGGTTTTTACCAATCCTCGAGTTTCCTCGTGGTGGCCCCGCGGGCTCCCCGTTTCGGACCAACACTCATGAGGAGCACTGGCCCGGGGTTGTTGATTAAGAACTCGGGTTTGCAAGACCCTATGCAAGTTTTAGTTATTAGGCGAATAGTACCAATGTTGGGACTTGCTGGAAAAACCTTAGCACTTAGCGGTTTATCGAGGGGGTCCCATAACCCCAACCGTGTGAGGAACGCATAATCAAGGAACATAACACCGGTTTATACGGTTCCTAGCTGTATGAGTGGAACAAATCACCAAGCAAAAGGCTTAGCCTTCCACCCATTACCAATATATAGATGATTTCATTTAATAATTAATATGGTGTGATATCCCAACAAGCTTCAACAAGAAGCAAGAATCTTCAATCTTCTCCTGCAACTAAGAAAGCTATAAGAGGGGTTGAGCAAAGCGTACTTAGCCAATCAAAGGTTTGCATAGGTAGGGTGGTTAAACAGGTTCATGGTTACAATAGGAGGCTGACAGGAAAACATGGGCATCGAGGCAAAACTATAGAGTGATACTTCTAGCAATAGGCAAAGATAGTAATGGTATCCGGGTTCGGTCATCTTGCCTGAAGAGTTGTCGATGGGATCGTAAGAGAGCTCCTCGTTCTCAACCTCGGTAGTAACCTCGTTCTCGTACTCGTACATAGCTTCCGGCTCTACTCAACACAAACACACAAGGCACGAAATCAAACAAGATGCAATGCGCAGAAAAATTACTGGATGCATGACTGATGCACTATGGAAGCAAAACAGATGCACTAAGGAAGCAAAAGCCTACATAGGAAGCACAGTGTTACAGCACAAGGAGCATGGCAATTTGCATTCAAGCAAAAATACTTTAAAACATGATAACAATAGGATAATATGAATCTACATGCAAAAACACACAAGTTACATATAGGACTTGCTCAAAACGGAGCAACGGGCTAAAAGTTACACCCGAAACAATAAACATGCACAAGCTGAAATTGACAGCCACATAGCAACTTCGGAGCAAGAGATAAATGATCTACAGCACTCAAACACATGGCAAGGAGCATGGACATAAACTAGACATCTCCTACAGCAACCAATCCATTGGAGCATCCCCAAAGGAGCCATGGATCGATAGCAACAAGCTATGACATTATGAACTTGACAACAAAATCCTGACAGCAGTAATTTGTTGCAACTTGGGAGCAAGAGTTAAATATGCTACAACCACTCAAATAAGCATGTGAGAGTATGAATGGATAGCCAAAAACTTATACAACAAGGAATCATCAAGAGTCACCCCAAAACTATCATGGATTGGCCTAGAACAACAAGCAAACATGGCATCTGGAAATTACAGATTCTAGACTTAGTGAAATTTCACTAAGTGTTAAACCAGTAGTAACATCATGGCATCTTTGTGAGCAAGTTTAAGTCACCTCAAAGCAAAGCATGGCAAGTGGTAAGCACCACAGCAAAGTACACATGATGGTGAATCCAAAACATCTAAGCATGCATCAAGGGGACAAACACATCAATAGCAACGAGCTCCTCTACGAGGCATCTCGTAACAAGTTTAACGACATAACAGCCACATAGCACTTTGCAAAGGAGATAAACATGGCAAGATGAAATCTATCATGCAAGCTAAAGAAACCATCATGTAGAGCATCTCATGATGAACACGTGGACATATCATTTGCTTCATTTGGATAAACATGCACCAAGATATCACATTGCAAACATGGCATTAAAACAACTACTAACAGCAGTTTATGACAAGTAGCACTCTTCTGATGAAGATTAAGACATCTAGATGACCTCAAACATGCAACACACAATGGAACAAAACGTAGTACATGTCTCCACGATCATTTTGACATATCATTTGCTCAAATCGGACCATCACACAAAAAGTTATCATCAAAACAAAACAGCATCAGAAACTAAAACTCCAGGGACTTAGCAGAAAAACTACTAGTAGAACTGAGCGCAAGATAACTAAGCAGCGCCTAGGCGAGGGATAGGAGGGGCGCTCACCACGGGCTCGGCCCGGGAAAGAGGAGGCAGAGGCAGAGCGGCTGGGCCCGGTGGATCTGGTCCTCGCGGCCTGGGAGGCCCGCTGGGGTTGGAGGAGGTGGTGGCCGCGGGGCTGGGCCGGCCCGACCTGGCGGAGCCCAGCGGGGCGAGGCGAAGCGGCGGAGTGGGCTTCGGCCCACTAGGGCTGCTAGCGGGGCGACAGATCGAGATCGGGGCTCCTCCCCGATCCGATCGAGGCGGCGGCGGCTCGAGGCCCCTGCCGGCGGCGGCACGTCGGAAGGTGGCCGGACGGCGGGGTCCCGGCGCGGCGGTGGCCGGAGGCCGGGTGCGGCGGCGGCGAGGCGACCCGAGGCCAGCGTTGGCGGTTGGTGGCGAGGAGAAGCGCCGGCGGGGTGAAGGGCAGCCGGCGGCGAGGGTGGCGCGGAGGAGCTCCGGCCGGAGTGGAGGAAGAAGGCCGGAGGAAGGAGATGACCTCGCGGGCCCGCGCGTCGGATCGGAAGCACGGCCGCGGGTCGGAAGCGCGATTGCAGAACGTCGGAAGCACGCGCAGCGAGTCCGGAAACACGGTGGCTCAACGGTGGAAGCACCGCGGTGCAACGGTGGAAGCACCGGCGGCGAACTGTGGAAACATTAGGGTTTCAGAGGCGAAAATTGGGGGAGATGGATGTTTATATAGGCACAAGAAGCTAGGATTGTCCAAATGAGGTGAGGTTTTCGGCCACGCGATCATAATTGGATGGCCTAGATGAAGGGAGGGGTTTGGGTTGGTTTGGTGGGCTGTTGGAGGGGTGTCTTCGGCCTCAAAGAGGGGGTACTTTCAGCCCACGACAATAACTGTTGGAGCACCAAACGAACTCCAAACGCGACGAGATTTGACAGGCGGGTTACACACACCAAAACAACATCACACGACAAGTCTCACGCCAAACCGGAAACGTCACACGGCCAAACTCAAAAGTAGGCCTCGGGGATGTCACGGACACGTGAGAGAGCTCCGGAACTCGAAACGGACAACGAATAGGAACGAGTGGAACCGGATGCAAACGACAACACAAATGCAATGCAATGCACATGACAACATGACATGGATGAATGCCACACACGCACACAACAAAACGACGAAAACCCGAAAGACGAAGAACCCGGAATGGAATTGATGAAGCCAGAGATATATATATTACCCAAAAGGGAAAGTATTACATCCGGGGCATTACAAACTCTCCTCTACTACAAAAATATCTCGTCCCGAGATCTAGGACTGGAAGAAGGAATGGTACTCGGAACGAAGGTGATCTTCTCGTTCCCACGTAGCTTCTCGGTCGGTATGGTGTGACCACTTGACTTTCAAGAATTTGATGGACTTGTTGCGGTTCTTGCGCTCGGTTTCTTCAAGAATAGCAACTGGGTGCTCTCGGTAAGACAAGTCTTGTTGAAGATCAATCTCCTCAAACGGAATGGTGCGTTCAGGCGTCTTGAAGCACTTGCATAGTTGAGACACATGAAACACATCATGAACATTGGCGAAGTTGGAAGGGAGCTCAAGTTGATAGGCTAGATCGCCTCTTTTGCCAAGGATCTTGAAAGGCCCGACGTATCTAGGAGCAAGCTTTCCTTTGATACCGAATCTTTGGGTGCCCTTCATAGGAGAAACACGGAGATAGACATGATCCCCAATGTTGAAGGTCAAATCATGATGCTTGCCGTCATAGTAGCTCTTCTGACGCGACTGAGCGGCCTTGAGATTCTCACGTATGACTTTGCACATCTCTTCGGCTTCTGAGATCAAGTCATTGCCAAGAAGTTGACGTTCACCTGTCTCGGACCAGTTGAGAGGGGTACGGCACTTTCTGCCATATAGGATTTCAAACGGAGCTTTGCCGGCACTTGGTTGGAAGCTGTTGTTGTAAGAGAACTCGGCAAACGGAAGGCAATCTTCCCATCTCATGCCAAAAGATATGACACAGGCTCTGAGCATGTCTTCTAGAATCTGATTCACTCTCTCGACTTGACCACTAGTCTGAGGGTGAAATGCAGTGCTGAACCTGATCTTAGTGCCCATGGCAGAATGAAAGGAGTCCCAGAACTTAGAAGTGAACAAACTTCCACGGTCTGAGGAGATAACTTGAGGAATGCCATGTAAGGACACAATTTTGGAAGTGTACAATTCTGCCAATTGAGCTGCATTGATGGATTCTTTGACTGGAAGGAAGTGAGCGACTTTGGTAAGCTTGTCAATCACCACAAAGATAGAATCATTCCCTCTCTTGGACTTAGGAAAGCCAGTGACGAAATCCATTTCAATGTGGTCAAATTTCCACTCGGGAATAGGAAGAGGTTGGAGAAGACCGGCTGGACGTTGATGCTCTGCCTTCACTCTTCTGCAGACATCACATTCATTCACGAATTGGGCAATCTCCCTTTTCATGCGTGTCCACCAGTAAGATTGCTTGAGGTCTTGGTACATCTTGGAACTACCAGGATGAATGGAAAGGAGGGAATCATGTGCTTCGTCCATTATGAGCTTCCTGAGATCGCCTTTTGGAACCACGAGTCTGTCCTCAAAGAACAAGGTATCTCTCTCATCAACGCGATAGCACTTGTATTTGGGAGTACCCTTTGCAATACCATGTTTCACTTTCTGCACCATAGCATCACTGAGTTGGGCCTCACGGATCTTATGTTCCAAGGTAGGAGCAACTTGAAGATTTGCAAGAAAACCCTGCGGAACAACTTGGAGGTTGAGCTTCCTGAATGCTTCACAAAGCTCAGGCTGGAACGGCTTGATAAGGAGGCTTTTGCAATATGCCTTTCTGCTCAAACCATCTGCAATCACATTCGCCTTGCCAGGTGTGTATTCGATGCTCGGATCATACTCTTGGATCGTTTCGACTCAACGAGTCTGGCGGAGGTTCAGGTTCGGCTGTGTGAAGATGGACTTCAAGCTCTTGTGATCGGTGAAGATGTCGACTTTTCTGCCCAACAGAAGGTGTCTCCATGTAATCAAAGCATGTACCACAGCTGCTAGTTCAAGATCATGTGTGGGGTAGTTCTTCTCAATTGGCTTCAGTTGACGAGAAGTGTATGCCACAATTCTCTTGTCCTGCATAAGCACACCACCAAGTCCTTGAAGAGAAGCATCACAGAATACTTCATAGGGCTTGGACTCATCTGGAGGAGTAAGAACTGGAGCAGAGACGAGCTTTTCTTTGAGAGTTTTGAATGCCACTTCACAATCTGGAGACCAGTAGTACTTGACATTCTTCTGCAGCAAGTTGGAAAGAGGCTTGGCAATCTTGGAGAAGTTCTCAACGAACCTTCTGCAATAGCTGGCAAGACCAAGAAAGCTTCGGAGTTGCTTGACGTTCTGAGGAGGTTCCCAGTTGACAATTGCTTCAACTTTCTCGGGGTTTACCGCAATACCGTCAGCGGAGATGATATGGCCCAGATACAAGACCTTATCGAGCCAGAATTCGCACTTGGAGAACTTGGCATAGAACTTATGTTCACGGAGTCTGTCGAGAACCAGACGGAGGTGCTTTTCGTGATCCTTTTCATTTTTGGAGAAAACCAAAATGTCATCCAGATACACAAGCACAAACTCGCCGATGTAGGGGTTGAAAATGTAGTGCATCATTCACGAGAAGGTAGGTGGAGCATTGGCGAGACCAAAAGACATGACTGTATACTCATATGAGCCGTAGCTCGTTCTGAAGGCAGTCTTGGGGATATCTTCTTCTCGAATGCGAATCTGGTGATAGCCCATTCGGAGATCGAGCTTTGAGAACACTTTAGCTCCTTTGAGTTGCTCGAACAATTCATTGATGTTGGGAAGCGGATACTTGTTCTTTATTGTCTTCTTGTTCAATGGCCGGTAATCGACGCAAAGGCGCTCCGTGCCATCCTTCTTCTTGACAAATAAGACACCACAGCCCCAAGGAGACGTACTAGGCCTGATCAGACCCATACGCTCCTGTTCATCAAGCTATTTCTTCAACTCCTTCAACTCTTTAGGAGAGAGCTTGTACGGACGCCAGCATGCTGGCTCAGTACCAGGCTCGAGTTCAATGACGAATTCCACTTGACGGTGTGGAGGCATGCCTGGAAGTTCTTCAGGAAAGACGTCTTCGTATTCGTTTACCACCGGAATTTGAGAGATGGCATTAATCTCGCCCTTGTCATTGAGAGAGAAAAGCCTGATTGTGTTATCCCTGGAGGCGAAGATAATCACATCTTCATCAGGATGAGTAATCTTGACTTCCTTGTTTTCACAATCAATGTGAGCATCATGCTGAGAAAGCCAATCCATCCCGAGGATGAGGTCAATGTCGGAATTGCCGAGAACCACCGGTTTAGCCAGAAAGCGATAATCACCCATGCGAATAGAAACATCCGGAGCAAATATATTAGAAGTCATACGTCTTCCCGGAGAAATGACTTGCAACTTCTGAGGTAGACTTTGGACATCAACATTATGCTTGGATGCGAATGGTTGAGACATGAAAGAACATGAAGCACCCGAATCAAACAACACTTTAGCAGGAAAAGAGTTAACTGGAAGGTTACCCAAAATCACATCAGAAGAATTCTTCGCTTGCGCTGCATTCATCAGATTCACCCTTGCTTGCTTGGGATTGTGCTTGACAATAGCTGTACTGACAGGTGGAGGAGGCGGAAGGCGCCTTGGGTTGTTGCACTTGTTGGAATAATGACCCTTCTGGCCACACTTGTAGCAAGTCACCTCAGAAAGCGAACGAGCAGGAGGAACACTTGACTTGGAAGCTTGGAACTACGACTTGGACTGATTGCCTTGGTTGTGTGGGTGGGAGAAACCACGACCACCAGCATTCTTGTTGTTGTTGTTGTTGTTGTTGTAGGGAGCTCGGATCACTGGAGGAGGTGGAAGCCAAAATTTCTGTTGCTTCGCGACCACTTGAGAAGATGAGGAGGAGTGAACGGCATCTCGGATCCTCTTTTTGGAAGCCTCCATCTTGAGCTGGGCTGCCTCTTGCTTAAGCGCCATGTTATAGAATTTGTCAAACTCATCAGGCTCGAACAAGGTGAGAGCAAGTTGAAGTTCATCCTTCAGACCTCTGCGGAACTGATAGATCTTGCTCTTGGCATCTGGGATGTCTTGCTTAGCATAGCGGGCAAGGTTTTGGAACTTCACATTATACTGGTAGACAGTCATAGAGCCTTGCTTCAGGTCGCGGAATTGCTCACGCATACCCTCGATGACACTTGTTGGAATGTGGTGAGAGCGAAAGTCCTTGCAGAAATAGTCCCAAGAGATCACACGCCCTTCTGTGGAGTCTTTGTACTGCTGCCACCAGTCAGCTGCTTGGTCCTTGAGTTGGAAGGCTGCAAATTTCACATAGTCCTCAGGCCTTACGTTGCTGCACTCAAAATGCTTCTTGATATCAGTAATCCAATCTTCAGCATCGAGAGGGTCGACACAGTAACTAAAAGCCTTTGGTTGATTGGCCAAGAACTGGTTGAGCGTAGCATGGTGCTGTCGGTTGAAGAAATTGCCTTGGTTCCCTGGAGCACCCTGATTTGCTTGATTTGCTTGAATTTGCTGCATCATCTGCATCAACATCTGGGTGTTCTGGTTTGTAGTTTGCATAATTGCTCTCCAGGCCTCAGACGAAGGAGGAGGGGAAGGAGGACAGTCAGGAACCTCTTCACCCTCTGGGTTAGCGTTGGGAACCCGTTTCGGAGCCATCCTGAAAGAGATGACCACCAATCAGCAATTGATTGAAAGAAGATATAAGCTGAAACAACGGATAGAAATGCAACATAGTCTTCACAAGAATCATTCGAATAAGAGGAACGAATGAAATTCTCAGTTTAATGATAACAACAATCTTCACGAGAAGCCACTGGGAGACAAAAGGTAAATAAGACAAACAACAAGGTGCAGATGGAACAAACACAAGATTGGAGCTTCATTCGACATCTTTGTGCTGAAAGCTTATGGAACGTGTTACGAAAGGGTTTCGCAATCCCCGGATCAGCATAGCCAAGGACCCTTTAAGATGCAACTCCCGATCGGTACATCGGCCATAAAACCACTTCACTCAATGTAGAACCCCGAACTCCGTAACCTGCATTCGTTGGAAGAATGCCTACGATCTACTAGAGGTACCCACCTATTAATTTCCGAAAGTTTCCAGTTATGCAATCAGGTGTTGGGGATACAGGGGAAGCATCGCGCACCCAACTCTAATCCTACATCCAGCTGTATCCATCCTTCAACACATAACCAGTCTTTCTCCGAAACCGTCTACCTCGGACCTTCGAAAAGCATCCACTATACAAGCTATGGCAATACTCCCGAACTACCTCCCCAGTACTGGGTGATGTCGGGGTTATATTGCCACTAACCGTATAGGAGAGTTTTCGATGTCGGACGTCTTAAGTATTCTAGTATTGCCGCGATATGTTTGTGACGACAATACCCCGAAGCTCAACTCCCCGGGACACTGCCACAACCCCTAATGTCAGGAGGCATCGAGAACAATATTCTCGTCACAAAGACATCGAAACAATCCAAACAATACTCGCGAGATTCCTAAAAAAATTTGGTGCAATTTTTGAAAGTAGAAGAGGCAAGAGTAGTCGTCAGGAGTCCTCACCAGAATGAAAAGAGATGAGGAGCAAAGATATCCTACTCTTCGATATAAATATAGGACTCAAAACATTTAAGTGTGTGCCTAGACTCGACCGTCAACGATTCGATCAATCAGTGGGGGCTTCTAGGTCGGAGAAGGCTCTGAATACCAACTTGTAATGCCCAGGATGGGACTATATCTCCTACGTGTCGAGGCACGACTTAAAGATATAAGCCCATTCTGGAATGATCGCAAGTTTGGTATCTTCGCACATCTCATGTAAAAATAGGGATGGAAAACTGAAAAGATAGTTGGCTTACACTCGCCACGTCACACAAATTCATTACATATCCAAACATCATCCAATAAACATCACAGCCCATCTAAGGGTAAAGATCCAAATGAAAGATACCAAACATAACATTAAACCACAGGTCTGAATCGAATCCTAGTAGAAGCTCTACTGATCAACCGGATAGTTCACATACTAACGGCTACGCTCCTCGTCGTACTCCCAGTCTAGCTCAGTACCATCGCCTGTGTAGCTCACCATAGTACCTGCATCTTGTGTGTTGAAGTAACTGTGAGCCACAGAGGACTCAGCAATCCCGTTCCCGGGTAACACGACTATTCAAGCCTTGGGTGAGGAACAAGGCTGAAGAAAGAATAAGAGGTTGCAGCAGCACTAGCACTAACTTACGCAAAAGAGAGCGAGAAGAGAAGGTGCCTCGGTCGAGAGATGATCACGAAGTGATCCTAACTAGCAAGTCAAACATAACCCCACCGTGTTCACTTCCCGAATCCCTTTCGGAAAATGACCGTCACGGTACTCACGCTGGTAGTGTATTGGAACATGGAGTCAAGTTTTCTACAACCGGATATTAACAAATTCCCATCTGCCACATAACCGCGGGCACGGCTTTCGAAAGTTCATAACCCTGCAGGGGTGTTCCAACTTGGCCCATGACAAGCCCACGATCCGCAGAGTCGCAACTCCAAGTGGGAAGGCCCGAGTATCCTCGGAATCCCGTGCTCAAGATACTCCGACTAAGGTAAGGCTAATCCAGCAAATCCTCCCGGCGTGCCGACACCCTGACAATAGCCGCGCGTATCTAGTCTTAGGCCACGACCGGATGGGTGAAGCTACGGGTTTTTACCAATCCTCGAGTTTCCTCGTGGTGGCCCCGCAGGCTCCCCGTTTCGGACCAACACTCATGAGGAGCACTAGCCCGAGGTTGTTGATTAAGTACTCGGGTTTGCAAGACCCTATGCAAGTTTTAGTTATTAGGCGAATAGTACCAATGTTGGGACTTGCTGGAAAAAACTTAGCACTTAGCGGTTTATCGAGGGGGTCTCATAACCCCAACCGTGTGAGGAACGCATAATCAAGGAACATAACACCGGTTTATACGGTTCCTAGCGGCATGAGTGGAACAAATCACCAAGCAAAAGGCTTAGCCTTCCACCCATTACCAATATATAGATGATTTCATTTAATAATTAATATGGTGTGATATCCCAACAAGCTTCAACAAGAAGCAAGAATCTTCAATCTTCTCCTGCAACTAACAAAGCTATAAGAGGGGCTGAGCGAAGCGTACTCAGCCAATCAAAGGTTTGCATAGGTAGGGAGGTTAAACAGGTTCATGGTTACAATAGGAGGCTGACAGGAAAACATGGGCATCGAGGCAAAACTATAGAGCGATACTTCTAGCAATAGGCAAAGATAGTAATGGTATCCGGGTTCGGTCATCTTGCCTGAAGAGTTGTCGATGGGATCGTAAGAGAGCTCCTCGTTCTCAACCTCGGTAGTAACCTCGTTTTCGTACTCGTACACAGCTTCCGGCTCTACTCAACACAAACACACAAGGCACGAAATCAAACAAGATGCAATGAGCAGAAAAATTACTGGATGCATGACTGATGCACTATGGAAGCAAAACAGATGCACTAAGGAAGCAAAAGCCTACATAGGAAGCACAGTGCTACAGCACAAGGAGCATGGCAATTTGCATTCAAGCAAAAATACTTCAAAACATGATAACAATAGGATAATATGAATCTACATGCAAAAACACACAAGTTGCATATAGGACTTGCTCAAAACGGAGCAACGGGCTAAAAGTTACACCCGAAACAATAAACATGCACAAGTTGAAATTGACAGCCACATAGCAACTTCGGAGCAAGAGATAAATGGTCTACAGCACTCAAACATCATGGCAAGGAGCATGGACATAAACTAGACATCTCCTACAGCAACCAATATTGGAGCATCCCCAAAGGAGCCATGGGTCAATAGCAACAAGCTATGACATTATGAACTTGACAACAAAATCCTGACAGCAGTAATTTATTGCAACTTGGGAGCAAGAGTTAAATATGCTACAGCCACTCAAATAAGCATGTGAGAGCATGAATGGATAGCCAACAACTTATACAACAAGGAATCATCAAGAGTCACCCCAAAACTATCATGGATTGGCCTATAACAACAAGCAAACATGGCATCTGGAAATTACAGATTCCAGACTTAGTGAAATTTCACTAAGTGTTAAACCAGTAGTAACATCATGGCATCTTTGTGAGCAAGTTTAAGTCACCTCAAAGCAAAGCATGGCAAGTGGTAAGCACCACAGCAAAGTACACACGATGGTGAATCCAAAACATCTAAGTATGCATCAAGGGGACAAACACATCAATAGCAACGAGCTCCTCTACGAGGCATCTCGTAACAAGTTTAACGACATAACAGCCACATAGCACTTCGCAAAGGAGATAAACATGGCAAGATGAAATCTATCATGCAAGCTAAAGCAACCAACATGTAGAGCATCTCATGATGAACACGTGGACATATCATTTGCTTCATTTGGATAAACATGCACCAAGATATCACATTGCAAACATGGCATTAAAACAACTACTAACAGCAGTTTATGACAAGTAGCACTCTTCTCATGAAGATTAAGACATCTAGATGACCTCAAACATGCATGACACAATGGAACAAAACGTAGTACATGTCTCCACGATCATTTTGACATAACATTTGCTCAAATCGGACCATCACACAAAAAGTTATCATCAAAACAAAACAGCATCAGAAACTAAAACTCCAGGGACTTAGCAGAAAAACTACTAGTAGAACTGAGCGCAAGATAACTAAGCAGCGCCTAGGCGAGGGATAGGAGGGGCGCTCACCACGGGCTCGGCCCGGGAAAGAGGAGGCAGAGGCAGAGCGGCTGGGCCCGGTGGATCTGGGCCTCGCGGCCTGGGAGGCCCGCTGGGGTTGGAGGAGGTGGTGGCCGCGGGGCTGGGCCGGCCCGGCCTGGCGGAGCCCAGCGGGGCGAGACGAAGCAGCGGAGTGGGCTTCGGCCCACTAGGGCTGCTAGCGGGGCGACATATCGAGATCGGGGCTCCTCCCCGATCCGATCGAGGCGGCGGCGGCGCGTCGGAAGGTGGTCGGACGGCGGGGTCCCGGCGCGGCGGTGGCCGGAGGCCGGTGGCCGGAGGCCGGGTGCGGCGGCGGCGAGGCGACCGCAGTTGGTGGCGAGGAGAAGGGCCGGCGGGGTGAAGGGCAGCCGGCGGCGAGGGCGGCGCGGAGGAGCTCCGGCCGGAGTGGAGGAAGAAGGCCGGAGGAAGGAGATGACCTCGCGGGCCCGCGCGTCGGATCGGAAGCACGGCCACGGGTCGGAAGCGCGATTGCAGAACGTCGGAAGCACGCGCAGCGAGTTCGGAAACACGGTGGCTCAACGATGGAAGCACCACGGTGCAACGGTGGAAGCACCGGCGGCGAACTGTGGAAACATTAGGGTTTCAGAGGTGAAAATTGGGGGAGATGGACGTTTATATAGGCACAAGGAGCTAGGATTGTCCGAATGAGGTGAGGCTTTCCGCCACGCGATCACAATTGGATGGCCTAGATGAAGGGAGGGGTTTGGGTTGGTTTGGTGGGCTGTTGGAGGGGTGTCTTAGGCCTCAAAGAGGGGGTACTTTCAGCCCACGAGAATAACTGTTGGAGCACCAAACGAACTCCAAACGCGACGAGATTTGACAGGCGGGTTACACACACCAAAACAACATCGCACGACAAGTCTCACGCCAAACCGGAAACGTCACATGGCCAAACTCAAAAGTAGGCCTCGGGGATGTCACGGACAGGTGAGAGAGCTCCGGAACTCGAAACGGACAAAGAAAAGGAACGAGTGGAACCGGATGCAAACGACAACACAAATGCAATGCAATGCACATGACAACATGACATCGATGAATGCCACACACGCACACAACAAAACGACGAAAGCCCGAAAGACGAAGAACCCGGAATGGAATTGATGAAGCTAGAGATATATATATTGCCCAAAAGGGAAAGTATTACATCCGGGGCATTACAAACTCTCCTCTACTACAAAAAGATCTCGTCCCGAGATCTAGGACTGGAAGAAGGAAGGGTACTCGGAACGAAGGTGATCTTCTCGTTCCCACGTAGCTTCTCGGTCGGTATGGTGTGACCACTTGACTTTCAAGAATTTGATGGACTTGGTGCGGGTCTTGCGCTTGGTTTCTTCGAGCATAGCAACTGGGTACTCTCGGTAAGACAAGTCTTGTTGAAGATCAATCTCCTCAAACGGAATGGTGCGTTCAGGTGTCTTGAAGCACTTGCGTAGTTGAGACACATGAAACACATCATGAACATTGGCGAAGTTGGAAGGGAGCTCAAGTTGATAGGCTAGATCGCCTCTTTTGCCAAGGATCTTGAAAGGCCCGACGTATCTAGGAGCAAGCTTTCCTTTGATACCGAATCTTTGGGTGCCCTTCATAGGAGAAACATGGAGATAGACATGATCCCCAATGTTGAAGGTCAAATCATGATGCTTGCCGTCATAGTAGCTCTTCTGACGCGACTGAGCGACCTTGAGATTCTCACGTATGACTTTGCACATCTCTTCGGCTTCTGAGATCAAGTCATTGCCAAGAAGTTGACGTTCACCTGTCTCGGACTAGTTGAGAGGGGTACGGCACTTTCTGCCATATAGGATTTCAAACGGAGCTTTGCCGACACTTGCTTGGAAGCTGTTGTTGTAAGAGAACTCGGCAAACGGAAGGCAATCTTCCCATCTCATGCCAAAAGATATGACACAGGCTCTGAGCATGTCTTCTAGAATCTGATTCACTCTCTTGACTTGACCACTAGTCTGAGGGTGAAATGCAGTGCTGAACCTGATCTTAGTGCCCATGGCAGACTGAAAGGAGTCCCAGAACTTAGAAGTGAACAAACTTCCACGGTCTGAGGAGATAACTTGAGGAATGCCATGTAAGGACACAATTCTGGAAGTGTACAATTCTGCCAATTGAGCTGCATTGATGGATTCTTTGACTGGAAGGAAGTGAGCGACTTTGGTAAGCTTGTCAATCACCACAAAGATAGAATCATTCCCTCTCTTGGACTTAGGAAAGCCAGTGACGAAATCCATTTCAATGTGGTCAAATTTCCACTCGGTAATAGGAAGAGGTTGGAGAAGACCGGCTGGACGTTGATGCTCTGCCTTCACTCTTCTGCAGACATCACATTCATTCACGAATTGGGCAATCTCCCTTTTCATGTGTGTCCACCAGTAAGATTGCTTGAGGTCTTGGTACATCTTGGAACTACTAGGATGAATGGAAAGGAGGGAAGCATGTGCTTCGTCCATTATGAGCTTCCTGAGATCGCCTTTTGGAACCACGAGTCTGTCCTCAAAGAACAAGGTATCTCTCTCATCGACGCGATAGCACTTGTATTTTGGAGTACCCTTTGCAATACCATGTTTCACTTTCTACACCATAGCATCACTGAGTTGGGCCTCACGGATCTGATCTTCCAAGGTAGGAGCAACTTGAAGGTTTGCAAGAAAACCCTGCGGAACAACTTGGAGGTTGAGCTTCCTGAATGCTTCACAAACCTCAGGCTGGAACGGCTTGATAAGGAGGCCGGGTGCGGCGGCGGCGAGGCGACCCAAGGCCGGCGTTGGCGGTTGGTGGCGAGGAGAAGGGCCGGCGGGGTGAAGGGCAGCCGGCGGCGAGGGCGGCGCGGAGGAGCTCCGGCCGGAGTGGAGGAAGAAGGCCGGGGGAAGGAGATGACCTCGCGGGCCCGCGCGTCGGATTGGAAGCACGGCCGCGGGTCGGAAGCGCGATTGCAGAACGTCGGAAGCACGCGCAGCGAGTTCGGAAACACGGTGGCTCAACGGTGGAAGCACCGCGGTGCAACGGTGGAAGCACCGGCGGCGAACTGTGGAAACATTAGGGTTTCAGAGGCGAAAATTGGGGGAGATGGACGTTTATATAGGCAAAAGGAGCTAGGGTTGTCCAAATGAGGTGAGGTTTTCGGCCACGCGATCACAATTGGATGGCCTAGATGAAGGGAGGGGTTTGGGTTGGTTTGGTGGGCTGTTGGAGGGGTGTCTTGGGCCTCAAGAGGGGGTACTTTCAGCCCACGAGAATAACTGTTGGAGCACCAAACGAACTCCAAACGCGACGAGATTTGACAGGCGGGTTACACACACCAAAACAACATCGCACGACAAGTCTCACGCCAAACTGGAAACGTCACACAGCCAAACTCAAAAGTAGGCCTCGGGGATGTCACGGACAGGTGAGAGAGCTCCGAAACTCGAAACGGACAACGTAAAGGAACGAGTGGAACCGGATGCAAAAGACAACACAAATGCAATGCAATGCACATGACAACATGACATGGATGAATGCCACACACGCACACACAAAAACGACAAAAACCCGAAAGATGAAGAACCCGGAATGGAATTGATGAAGCCAGAGATATATATATATTGCCCAAAAGGGAAAGTATTACATCTGGGGCATTACAGGCTAATGGGTTGAAGCCTTTTTTTCTTGAGATGGATGGGCTGAAGCCTTTGTACATCTACGTAAAGCCTGGAGCTATGTATTCCAAATTCTCAAATATTCACTAGCATAGGCGCTAATTGGGCCACGCCTGGGGCTACAGCCCAAGTTGCCCCAGGCCCAGTTTCGCCCCTAAATACAACATCTGTTCTTAGATTGCCCATGGAGAAACTACTTTGGCGGTCTATTCATATAGCCTTCAACATCACTCCCCCGGCTAACATTGACACGTTATTTGGGACGTGGTTAGCTGGTGTAGAATTAGCTAGTGCGGCTCGTATTCGGATTGGAATATGCGTATTACTTTGGGTTATATGGAATTGCAGGAATGATATTACTTTAACAGACAAAATATTTTGAATTTCTTGCAGGTTATCTTGAGGACTATGGCATGGATCTGTACGTGGTCGTTACTCACTCCTACGGACTCCAGGGAGCATTTGGTTACTCGGTGCAACCGGTGGGAGATGGTAGCGCGGGGCATCTTCAACCGGTTTGAATGGCGATCCAATCTCAAGATAGTTGCCTAGTCAGCTATTCCTATTGATTGCCGGTTGTGGCTTTAGTTCCATTCAATTTTTCCTTTTTGCTCCGTTGTGAGTTGTACTGGATTTAAGACTTCGACTTTGCTTGATACTTTTCAATAATATGGCCACATGCATCTTTCGGATGCAGAGGCCGGGGGCAAGCGTCCTTTTCACAAAAAAAAGCGGTAGCTACATCCTAAAAAAATTATGTTGAAGCATTAGAATATGTATGCCCTTTAGCAACGCACGGGCATTGTCCTAGTAGTATTAGAGCATCTCCATCCGCGCCCCCAACAGGTTGCCCAGGCCCCCTTTTTGTCACCGGCGCCGAAAAAACGGCCCTGTCGCGCCCCCAGGAGCCCATTTTTGTCGGTTAGGCCCGAAACTGGCGCCGGAGGACCCAGTCGAACCCGGCGTGCTGGGAGGCGGGGCAATCATTTTTGGCGTGAAAGAACAGTGGGCTCGCCCAGTCAGCGATCGCCACGCCTCTTCATCCTCATCACCTTGGTCTCCCGCGAGGAATCAATGCCAAGGCTGCCTCCGGTCATCCTTCCCTTTGATTCCTCACGGACAGCGCAGTGCGGCGACGCGCCCCTCTCCCCTCTCGCCACGCGTATACACACTGCCCCCCGGCAGCTAAAAAAGCCACTCCCTCCTCACCGGTGGAAGCACTAGCTCGCATCCTCCTCTCACGCCACTGATGACCTCTCTTTCCCTCCCTCCCCGTCTAGAAATGGGCGAACGGTTCCCCAACGACGCGGCGGCGGCCAACTGTGTCACACCCAAGATGTGATTCTATCCCGATCACGTGATAACTTCGTGATTGGGGCACAACCACATTTCGAGCGCTTAGCAAGATAGATAGCATTTCACCGTACCATTACATAAATAGATGGGGGTACATACAAAAGGAAAACAATGGCCACATGAATACAACAACATCATACACAAGACATCCAACTACAGATGAAACACATGAAAAGCACAACTGCTATCCCATGCTGCCAACCAGGAACCTATCCCAAGATCGACGACGAAGAAGAAGAAAGAACTCCAACACAAGTAAACATCGCTCCCACGTCAAGTCATCAGAACCTGCACCTGCAACTGTTGTTGTAGTATTTTTGAGCCATGAGGACTCAGTAATCCCATAACCATGGGTATCAAGACTAGAAAAGCTTAATGGGCATGGCAAGGATAAGTGGTGAGGTTGCAGCATCGGCTAAGCATTTGTATGGTGGCTAACTTACGATTTCCAGAGATATATGAGAAGCTAAGCAAACAATCTCAAACTAGTAATGATCACTAATTGATCCTGAACTACCTACGAGACAAACATGTTGGGGAACGTAGTATTTTAAAATTTTCCTACGATCACGCAAGATCTATCTACCAGATGCATAGCAACGAGAGGGAAGAGTGTGTCTACGTACCCTCGTAGACCGGAAGCGGAAGCGTCAAGTGACGCGGTTGATGTTGTCGAACTTCTTCGCGATCCAACCGATCAAGCACCGAACGTACGGCACCTCCGCGTTCAGCACACGTTCAGCTTGATGACGTCCCACGAGCTCTTGATCCAGTTGAGCTTCACGGGATAGTTTCGTCAGCACGATGGCGTGGTGACGGATATGATGTGTTCACCGGCGCAGGGCTTCGCCTAAGCTCCGCGACGGTATGACCGAGGTGTGATTCTGTGGAGGGGGACACCGCACAAGGCTAAAACAATTCAACTTGTGTGTCTTTGGGTGCCCCCCTGCCCCCGTATATAAAGGAGCAAGGGGGAGGCCGGCCGGCCCTTGTTTGGTGCGGCTAGGGGTGCAATCCTACTAGGAATAGGATTGCAATCCTATTCCTAGTAGGAACCACCAAAGAAGGAAGAGAGGGAATAGGAAAAGAAGAAGAGGTGACGCCCCCCAACTCCTAGTCCAACTAGGAACCCTAGGTGGGGCGCCGGCCAGCCCTATGGGCTGCCTCTCTCTTTTCCATAAGGCCCACTATGGACCATCCCCCTTCGTAGGGGGTTCCGGTAACCCCCTCCGGCAATCCCGTTAAATCCGAAACTTTTCCGGTATACTTCCGGTGTCCGAATATAGTCGTCCAATATATCAATCTTTATGTCTCGGACATTCCGAGACTCCTCGTCATGTCCGTGATCTCATCCGGGACTCCGAACTACCTTCAGTACATCAATACTCATAAACTCATAATACCGATCGTCATCAAACATTAAGCGTGCGGACCCTACGGGTTCGAGAACTATGTAGACATGACCGAGACTCATCTCCGGTCAATAACCAATAGCGGAACCTGGATGTTCATATTGGCTCCTACATATTCTATGAAGATCTTTTATCGGTCAGAACCGCATAACAACATACGTTGTTCCTTTTGTCAACGGTATGTTACTTGCCCGAGATTCGATCGTCGGTATCTCTATACCTAGTTCAATCTCGTTACCGGCAAGTCTCTTTACTCGTTCCGTAACACATCATCTCGTGACTAACTCATTAGTCTTTTTGCTTGCAAGGCTTATTGTGATGTGTGTTACCGAGAGGGCCCAGAGATACCTCTCCGACACTCGGAGTGACAAATCCTAATCTTGATCTATGCCAACACCACGAATACTTTCGGAGACACCTGTAGAGCATCTTTATGGTCACCCAGTTACGTTGTGACGTTTGATAGCACACAAGGTGTTCCTACGGTATTCGGGAGTTGCATAATCTCATAGTCATAGGAACATGTATAAGTCATGAAAAGAAAGCAATAGCAGTAAAACTAAACGATCATAGTGCTATGCTAACGGATGGGTCTTGTCCATCACATCATTCTCCTAATGATGTGATCCCGTTGATCAAATGACAACTCATGTCTATGGCTAGGAAACATAACCATCTTTGATCAATGAGCTAGTCTAGTAGAGGCATACTAGGGACACTCTGTTTGTCTATGTATTCACACATGTACTAAGTTTCCGGTTAATACAATTCTAGCATGAATAAAAGACATTTATCATGATATAAGGAAATATAAATAATAACTTTATTATTGCCTCTAGGGCATATTTCCTTCGGTCTCCCACTTGCACTAGAGTCAATAATCTAGCTCACATCGCCATGTGTTTTAATACCGATAGTTCACATCGTTATGTGAATAACACCCATAGTTCACATCACCATGTGACCAACACCCAAAGGGTTTACTAGAGTCAATAATCTAGTTCACATCGCTATGTGATTAATACCCAAGAGTAATAAGGTGTGATCATGTTTTGCTTGTGAGAGAAGTTTAGTCAACGGGTCTGTCACATTCAGATCCGTATGTATTTTGCAAATTTCTATGTCTACAATGCTCTGCATAGAGCTACTCTAGCTAATTGCTCCCACTTTCAATACGCATCCAGATTGATACTTAGAGTCATCTGGATTTAGTGTCAAAGCTTGCATCAGCGTAACCCTTTACGACGAACTCTTTATCACCTCCATAATCGAGAAACATTTCCTTAGTCATCCAATTACTAAGGATAATTTTGACCGCTGTACAATGATCTACTCCTGGATCACTATTGTACCTCCCTGTCAAACTCTTGGCAAGGTACACAACGTGTTTTGTACATAGCATGGCATACTTTATAGAACCTATGGCTGAGGCATAGGGAATGACTTTCATTCTCTCGATATTTTTCTGCCGTGGTCTGGCTTTGAGTCTTACTCAACTTCACACCTTACAAGTCAGGCAAGAACTCCTTCTTTGACTGATCCATTTTGAACTATTTCAAAATCTTATCAAGGTATGTACTTATCGAAAGTCTTATCAAGCGTCTTGATCTATCTTTATAGATCTTGATGCCCAATATGTAAGTAGCTTCACCAAGGTCTTTCTTTGAAAAACTCCTTTCAAATACTCCTTTATGCTTTCTAGAAAATTCTACATCATTTCTGATCGACAATATGTCATTCACATATACTTATCAGAAAGGTTGTAGTGCTCCCACTCACTTCTTGTAAATACAGGCTTCACCGTAAGTCTGTATAAATCTATATGCTTTGATCAACTTATCAAAGCGTATATTCCAACTCTGAGATGCTTGCACCAGTCCATAGATGGATCGCTGGAGCTTGCATACTTTGTTAGCACCTTTTGGATCGACAAAACCTTCTGGTTGCATCATATACAACTCTTCTTTGAGATATCCATTCAGGAATGCAGTTTTTGACATCCATTTGCCAGATTTCATAATCATAAAATGCGGCAATTGCTAACATGATTCGGACAGACTTAAGCATCGCTACAGGTGAGAAAGTCTCATCGTAGTCAACTCCTTGAACTTGTCGAAAACCTTTCGCAACAAGTCGAGCTTTGTAAACAGTAATATTACCGTCTGCGTCGGTCTTCCTCTTGAAGATCCATTTATTTTCGATGGCTTGCCGATCATTGGGCAAGTCAACCAAAGTCCACACTTTGTTCTCATACATGGATCCCATCTCAGATTTCATGGCTTCAAGCCATTTTGCGGAATCTGGGCTCATCATCGCTTCCTCATAGTTCGTAGGTTCATCATGGTCTAGTAACATGATTTCCAGAACTGGGTTGTCGTACCACTCTGGTGCGGAACGTACTCTGGTTGATCTACGACGTTTAGCAGAAACTTGATCCGAAGATTCATGATCATTATCATTAACTTCCTCACTAATTGGTATAGGAATCACTGGAGCAATTTCTTGTGATGTACTACTTTCCAATCTGGGAGAAGGTACAATTACCTCATCAAGTTCTACTTTCCTCCCACTCACTTCTTTCGAGAGAAACTCTTTTTCTAGAAAGGATCCGTTTTTAGCAACGAATATTTTGCCTTCGGATCTGTGATAGAAGGTGTACCCAACAGTCTCTTTTGGGTATCCTATGAAGACACATTTTTCCGACTTGGGTTTGAGCTTACCAGGTTGAAGTGTTTTCACATAAGCATCGCAGCCCCAAACTTTAAGAAACGACAACTTTGGTTTCTTGCTAAACCAAAGTTCATAAGGTGTCGTATCAACGGATTTAGATGGTGCCCTATTTAACGTGAATGCAGCTGTCTCTAAAGCATGAGCCAAAACGATAGTGGTAAATCGGTAAGAGACATCATAGATCGCACCATATCCAATAAAGTACGGTTACGACGTTCGGACACACCATTATGCTGTGGTGTTCCGGGTGGCGTGAGCTGTGAAACTATTCCACATTGTTTCAAATGAAGACCAAACTCGTAACTCAAATATTCTCCTCCACGATCAGATCGTAGAAACTTTATTTTCTTGTTACGATGATTCTCTACTTCACTCTGAAATTCTTTGAACTTTTCAAATGTTTCAGACTTGTACTTCATTAAGTAGATATACCCATATCTGCTCAAATCATCAGTGAAGGTCAGAAAATAACGATACCCGCCGCGAGCTTCAACACTCATTGGTCCGCATACATCAGTATGTATGATTTCCAACAAATATGTTGCTCGCTCCATAGTTCCGGAGAACGGAGTTTTAGTCATCTTGCCCATGAGGCATGGTTCGCAAGCACCAAGTGATTCATAATTAAGTGATTCCAAAAGTCCATCACTATGGAGTTTCTTCATGCGCTTTACACCAATATGACCTAAACGGTAGTGCCACAAATAAGTTGCACTATCATTCTTAACCTTGCATCTTTTGGCTTCAATATTATGAATATGTGTATCACACGATCGAGATCCAACAAACCATTTTCATTGGGTGTATGACCATAAAAGGTTTTATTCATGTAAATAGAACAACAATTATTCTCTAACTTACATGAATAACCGTATTGCAATGAACATGATCAAATCATATTCATTCTCAACACAAACACCAAATAACACTTATTTAGGTTCAACACTAATCCCGAAAGTATAGGGAGTGTGCGATGATGATCATATCAATCTTGGAACTACTTCCAATACACATCGTCACTTCATCTTTTAACTAGTTTCTGTTCATTATGCAACTCCCAGTTCGATTTACTACTCTTTAGCAACTGAACCAATATCAAATACCGAGGGGTTGCTATGAACACTAGTAAAATACACATCAATAATCTGTATATCAAATATACTTTTGTTCACTTTGCCATCCTTCTTATCCACCAAATATCTAGGGCAGTTCCACTTCTAGTGACCATTTTCTTTGCAGTAGAAGCACTTAGTTTCAGGCTTGAGTTTAGCTTTGGGTTTCTTCACGGGAGTGACAACTTGCTTGTCATTCTTCTTGAAGTTCCCCTTCTATCTCTTTGCCCTTTTACTTGAAACAAGTGGTCTGGTTAACCATCAACACTTGATGCTCTTTCTTGATTTCTACCTTCGCCGATTTCAGCATCGTGAAGAGCTCGGGAATTACTTTCGTCATCCCTTGCATATTATAGTTCATCACGAAGTTCTACTAACTTGATGATAGTGTCTAGAGAACTTTGTCAATTACTATCTTATCTGGAAGATTAACTCCCACTTGATTCAAGCAATTGTACTACCCAGACAATCTGAGCACATGCTCACTGGTTGAGCTATTCTCTTCCATCTTGTAGGCAAAATACTGTCAGAGGTCTTATACCTCTCGACACGGGCATGAGTATGAAATATTAATTTCAACTCTTGGAACATCTCATATGCTCCGTGGCGTTTCAAAACGTTTTTGAAGTCCCGGTTATAAGCCGTAAAGCATGGTGCACTAAACTATCAAGTAGTCATCATATCGAGCTTTTGTCAAAACGTTCATAACGTCTACATCTGCTCCTGCAATAGGTCTGTCAGCTAGCGGTGCATCAAGGACATAATTCTTCTGTGCAGCAATGAGGATAATCCTCAGATCACGGAACAATTCCGCATCATTGCTACTAACATCTTTCAACTTGGTTTTCTCTAGGAACATATAAAAAATAAACGTGGAGCAACATCGCGAGCTATTGATCTACAACATAGATATGCTAATACTACCAGGACTAAGTTCATGAGAAATTAAAGTTCAATTAATCATATTACTTAAGAACTCCCACTTAGATAGACATCCCTCCGGTCATCTAAATGATCACGTGATCCAAATCAACTAAACCATGTCTGATCATCACGTGAGATGGAGTAGTTTCAATGGTGAACATCTTATGTTGATCATATCTACTATATGATTCACGCTCGACCTTTCGGTCTCCAGTGTTCCGAGGCCATATCTGCATATGCTAGGCTCGTCAAGTTTAACCCGAGTATTCTGCGTGTGCAAAACTGGCTTACACCCGTTGTATTTGAACGTAGAGCTTATCACACCCGATCATCACGTGGTGTCTCGGCACGACGAACTTTCGCAACGGTGCATACTCAGGGAGAACACTTATACCTTGAAATTTAGTAAGGGATCATCTTATAATGCTACCGTCGTTCTAAGCAAAATAAGAAGCACAATAAGATAAACATCACATGCAATCAAAATATGTGACATGATATGGCCATCATCATCTTGTGCTTTTGATCTCCATCTCCAAAGCACCTTCATGATCACCTTCGTCACCGGCGCGACACCTTGATCTCCATCATAGCATCGTTGTCGTCTCGCCAACTATTGCCTCTACGACTATCGCTACCGCTTAGTGATGAAGTAAAGCAATTACATGGCGATTGCATTTCATACAATAAAGCGACAACCATATGGCTCCTGCCAGTTGCCGATAACATTACAAAACATGATCATCTCATACAAAACCGTATAACTCATCATGTCTTGACCATATCACATCACAACATGCCCTGCTAAAACAAGTTAGACGTCCTCTACTTTGTTGTTGCAAGTTTTACGTGGCTGCTACGGGCTTAGCAAGAACCGTTCTTACCTACGCATACAAAACCACAACGATGTTTCATCAAGTATGTGATGTTTTAACCTTCACAAGGACCGGGCGTAGTCACACTTGATTCAGCTAAAGTGAGAGAGACAGACACCCGCCAGTCACCTTTAAGCAACGAGTGCTCGTAACGGTGAAACCAGTCTCGCGTAAGCATACGCGTAATGTCGGTCCGGGCCGCTTCATCTCACAATACCGCCGAAGCAAAGTATGACATGCTGGTAAGCAGTATGACTAGTATCGCCCACAACTCATTGTGTTCTACTCGTGCATATCATCTACGCATAGACCTGGCTCATGATGCCACTGTTGGGGAACGTAGTATTTTAAAATTTTCCTACGATCACGCAAGATCTATCTACCAGATGCATAGCAACGAGAGGGAAGAGTGTGTCTACGTACCCTCGTAGACCGGAAGCGGAAGCGTCAAGTGACGCGGTTGATGTTGTCGAACTTCTTCGCGATCCAACCGATCAAGCACCGAACGTACGGCACCTCCGCGTTCAGCACACGTTCAGCTTGATGACGTCCCACGAGCTCTTGATCCAGTTGAGCTTCACGGGAGAGTTTCGTCAGCACGACGGCGTGGTGACGGATATGATGTGTTCATCGGCGCAGGGCTTCGCCTAAGCTCCGCGACGGTATGACCGAGGTGTGATTCTGTGGAGGGGGGCACCGCACACGGCTAAAACAATTCAACTTGTGTGTCTTTGGGTGCCCCCCTGCCCCCGTATATAAAGGAGCAAGGGGGAGGCCGGTCGGCCCTTGTTTGGTGCGGCTAGGGGTGCAATCCTACTAGGAATAGGATTGCAATCCTATTCCTAGTAGGAACCACCAAAGAAGGAAGAGAGGGAATAGGAAAAGAAGAAGAGGTGGCGCCCCCCAACTCCTAGTCCAACTAGGAACCCTAGGTGGGGCGCCGGCCAGCCCCATGGGCTGCCTCTCTCTTTTCCATAAGGCCCACTATGGACCATCCCCCTTCGTAGGGGGTTCCGGTAACCCCCTCCGGCAATCCCGTTAAATCCAAAACTTTTCCGGTATACTTTCGGTGTCCGAATATAGTCGTCCAATATATCAATCTTTATGTCTCGGACATTCCGAGACTCCTCGTCATGTCAGTGATCTCATCCGGGACTCCGAACTACCTTCGGTACATCAATACTCATAAACTCATAATACCGATCGTCATCAACCATTAAGCGTGCGGACCCTACGGGTTCGAGAACTATGTAGACATGACCGAGACTCATCTCCGGTCAATAACCAATAGCGGAACCTGGATGTTCATATTGGCTCCTACATATTCTACGAAGATCTTTTATCGGTCAGAACCGCATAACAACATACGTTGTTCCTTTTGTCAACGGTATGTTACTTGCCCGAGATTCGATCGTCGGTATCTCTATACCTAGTTCAATCTCGTTACCGGCAAGTCTCTTTACTCGTTCCGTAACACATCATCTCGTGACTAACTCATTAGTCTTTTTGCTTGCAAGGCTTATTGTGATGTGTGTTACCGAGAGGGCCCAGAGATACCTCTCCGACACTCGGAGTGACAAATCCTAATCTTGATCTATGCCAACACCACGAATACTTTCGGAGACACCTGTAGAGCATCTTTATGATCACCCAGTTACGTTGTGACGTTTGATAGCACACAAGTTGTTCCTACGGTATTCGGGAGTTGCATAATCTCATAGTCATAGGAACATGTATAAGTCATGAAAAGAAAGCAATAGCAGTAAAACTAAACGATCATAGTGCTATGCTAACGGATGGGTCTTTTCCATCACATCATTCTCCTAATGATGTGATCCCGTTGATCAAATGAAAACTCATGTCTATGGCTAGGAAACATAACCATCTTTGATCAATGAGCTAGTCTAGTAGAGGCATACTAGGGACACTCTGTTTTGTCTATGTATTCACACATGTACTAAGTTTCCGGTTAATACAATTCTAGCATGAATAAAAGACATTTATCATGATATAAGGAAATATAAATAATAACTTTATTATTGCCTCTAGGGCATATTTCCTTCAAAACATAACCCCAGCGTGTTCTCTCCCCGAACTTACTCGAAAAGAGACGATCACGGTTACTCACACGATTGGTGTATTTTATTTCGGGTTTACTGTAAACTTCTCTAAAATCGGATATCAACAAATTCCAATCTGCCACATAACCGCGGGCACGGCTTTCAAAATATCATAACCCTGCAGGGGTGTCCCAACTTAGCCCATCACAAGCTCTCACGATCAGCAGAGGTAAAACCTCCATCTTGGGGACAACCGATTAGACTCGGAATCCCAGTGCACAAGACATTTCGACAATGGTAAAACAAGTCCAGCAAGACCTCCCGTCGTGCCGACACCCTGATAGTAGCCACGTGTATCTTGTCTCAGGCCACGACCGGATGAGCTAAGCTTACGGTCGCTAAGACCCAAGTTGCCAAGGGGGCGCCGCAATGTGCTCTAGTTTGGACCAACACTCATGACGAGCACTGGCCCGGGGGTTGATTAAGTAAAGATCCATGGGGTAGCTACTCCCTATGCAAATTTTAGTTGTTATTAGGAAAAAGGGGTTTTATTCAGGAGGAGTTTTATTCAAAGCGAACTGTCAAGGGGGTCCCATAACCCCAACCGCGTTAGGAACGCAAAATCAAGGAACATAACACCGGTTTAGCGGAAACTAGGGCGGAAAGAGTGGAACAAAACACCAGGCAAAAGGACGGGCCTTTGTGACACCCCGAGACCGGTGCGCCAGATGTCAGCTAGTTATTCGTTGTCAGTGCCATGTCATTTGCTTGCGTGTTGCATCTTGCCATGTCATCATGTGTGTTGCATCAGCATGTTTTCGAAACTTGCATCCGCCCGAGTTCCCTCGTTTCTTCCCGTTGTCCGTTTCGAGTTCCGACGCTCTCACACGTGCCCGTGGCTTCCCCAAGTCCTTCTTTTGTGTTTGGCCATGTAACGTTTACGGTTTGATGTGAGACTTGTCGTGCGATGTTGTTTTGGTACGCGTAACCCGCCTGTCAAGTTTTGTCGCGTTTGGAGTTCCTTTGATACTCCAACAGTTATCCTGGTGGGCTAGAAGTACCTCCTCTTTGAGGCCCAAGACCCCCCTCCAACAGCCCACCAACCCATCTCAAACCCTTCCCATCATCTAGGCCGTTCAATTGTGATCTCGTGGCCGAAAACCTCTCCTCATTTGGACTACCCTAGCTCCTTGTGCCTATATAAACATCCACCCCCTCCAATTTTTGCGTCCAAAACCCTAGAGTTTCCACCACCGTCGCCCAGTGCTTCCACCAGCGTTGCCCAGTGCTTCCACCGCCACTGAGCCATGCTTCCTCCGCCGCCAAGCCGTGCTTCCACCGCCGCCGCTCCCACCGCGTGGGCCCGCTGGGCCCAGCGCCGGCCCGCCGCCGCCGCGATCTGGGCCGAGCCACCGCCCTTCGTCTTCCAGCTCGCATCCGCGCCGCCGCCGGAGCCCCTCGCCGCCGGAGCTCCTCGCCGCCGCGGGCCTCCTTCACTTGCGCCGCCGCCGCCCCTTCGAGTCACCGCCGCCGCCTCGGTCGGAGCCCAGCCGCCGCCGCGCCCGGCCTCCTCCATCTCGCCGCCGGCTAGCCACCCTCGCCGCCGGGCCGCGCCCCTTCCCGCCGGCCGCCGGGGTCCTTCCGCCGTCGGGAGGATCGAAGACCCGCCGGCTTCGCTCGCTCGAAGGAGCCGCCGCTCGAGCGCCAGCCCCGATCGGGATCCCCGATCCGATCTGGCCGCTGGAAACCCTAGCGGATCCAGGCCCGCGACCCGGTGCAGATCCGCGCCCGGCGCCCGTTGACCCGTTTGACCCGCAGGTTGACTTCGTTTTTTTCACTAAGTCCTGTAGATTTCAGTGCCTGATGCATTTTTGTGATGAGGATATCTTTTACTATGCTTGTCCGTTTTGTGTGTATGTTATGTCAAAATGATCGTGGTAACTTGTACTATGTTTTGTTCCATTGTGTCATGCATGTTTGAGTCCATCTAGATGTCTTAATCTTCATGGGAAGAGTGCTACTTGTTATAAACTGCTGCTATTAGTTGTTTTCATGCCATGTTTGATATGTGATAACTTGGTGCACGTTTATCCAAATGAAGCAAATGATATGTCCACATGTTCATCATGAGATGCTCTACATGTTGGTTGCTATAGCATGCTTGTTTGAGTTCATATTGCCATGTTTATCTATGTTGCAAAAGTGCATTTAGCTGTTATGTTCTGAAACTTGTTACGAGATGCCTAGTTGAGGAGCTTGTTGCTATTGATGTGTTTGTCCCCATGTCACATGCCTAGATGTTTTAGATTCTCCATGATGTGCTCTTTGATGTGGTGCATTTAACTTTCCATGATATGCCTTGTGTTGACTTAAACATGCTTGCAAACATGCCATGTTGTTATTGTTGTTTTAACACTTAGTGAAATTTCACTAAGTCTGGAATCTGTAATATCCTGATGCTATGTTTGCTTGATGCCCTAGGTGAATCCATGTTAGTTTTGGGGTGACCATTGATCATTCCTTGTTGTATATGTTGTTGTCTATCCATTCATGCCTTCACTTGCTCATTTGGGTTGCTGTAGATTATTTATTTCTTGCTCCCAAGTTGCTATAAAATATTGCTGTCAGGTTTTTATTGTCATGATCAAAATGTTGTAGCTTGTTGCTATTGATCCATGCCTCCTATGGAGATGCTCCAATGGACTTGTTTGCTGTAGGATATGTGTACTTCATGTTCATGCTTCTTACCACCATGTTTGAGTGTTGTAGCTTATATTTATCATGCTCCAAAGTTGCTATGTGGCTGTTAATTTCAGCTTGTTGTTATTCTTGTTTCATGTGTATCTTTTAGCCCGTTGCTCCGTTTGGGGTGTTCTTTATATGAAACTTGAGTGATTTTGCATGTAGAATCATAATATCATCTTGTTAACATGTTTGGAGTGAGTTTGGTTGATGTTTGGGTGCATCTTGCACCGTTGCCATGTTGTGCTTCCTACCTTGCCTTGTTATGCTTCCTGTATAGACTTGTTATGCTTCCTGTATAGACTTGTTGTGCTTCCTGTTTAGATTTTTCATGCATCATACCTTGCCATGTATTGCATCATATAAACTTGTGTTGTTTTTCTATGCTTCCTACCTTGCCATGGTATACTACCTGTGTAGACTTCCAGTGCTTCCTGTATAGATTTGTCATGCATCATACCTTGCCATGTATTGCATCATATAAACTTGTGTTGTTTTTCTATGCTTCCTACCTTGCCATGTTATGCTTCCTGTATAGACTTCCTGTGCTTCCTGTATAGGCTTGTCATGCATCATACCTTGCCATGTTATGCTTCATAGACTTGATGTGCTTCCTGTATAGACTTGTCATGCATCATACCTTGCCATGTATTGCTTCATGTATATATTTGTCATGCATCATACCTTGCCATGTAATGCATCATTTATAGACTTGTGTTGTTTTGCTGTGCTTCCTCCCTTGCCATGTTTTGCTTCCTGTGTAGACTTTCTGTGCATCATAAGTAGACTTGTTTTGCATCATACTTGGTTGAGAATATTGTTATGTTCTTGAGTGGTTTGTTTACC
Organism: Secale cereale; assembly: GCA_902687465.1. Lineage (NCBI taxonomy): Eukaryota > Viridiplantae > Streptophyta > Magnoliopsida > Poales > Poaceae > Secale > Secale cereale. Next base: position 454,240,863 of record LR738711.1, on the reverse strand, counting down.
GTATTGCTTGCTTCTTCTCGTTAGTGCTTGTTCCGTTGCATTTGTGAGGATTCGTTCGTCTACCCGTGGTTCTTCTTCAAGGCTTCTTCTTCGTCTTCTTCATGGATCCGTTCTTCTTCCTTGCGGGATCTCAGGCAAGATGATCATACCCTTGGATACCTTTACTACCATTGCCATGCTTAGTTGTCTCGATGCTATCGTTACATGTCGCGCTACCCATCTTTTATGTCAGCCTCTCCTTGTTGCCATGAAACCTCTAACCTTTGACACCTTCCTAGCAAAACCATTGTTTGGCTATGTTACCCGCTTGCTCAGCCCCTCTTATAGCGTTGTTAGTTGCAGGTGAAGATGAAGATCGTTCCAGGAGGGAACTTGTTGTTGGAATATCACAATATCTATTATTATTATTAACACACCTATATACTAGGCATGGGTGGAAGGCTTGGCCTTTGGCTCGGTGTTTTGTTCCACTCATGCCACCTTAGGCGCCGATAAACCGGCATTATGTTCCTTGATTTTGCGTTCCTTACACGATGGGTATATGGGGACCCCTTGACAGTTCGACTTTGAATAAAACTCCTCCAGCAAGGCCCAACATTGGTTTTAATTTGCCTCATAATAACAACTTAATTAATTAATTAAAATTGTATAGGGGGTCGCATCCCCGGGGATTCTTTCTACATAGCAGGGGGGCAGTGCTGATGGTGTTGGTCCCAAACGGGGAGACTGCGGGGCCGCCACGGGGAAACCCGAGGTATCTAGTATAACCCGTAGGATCACCTATCCGGACGTGGCCTGAGACGAGATACGCGCGGCTACTATCAGGGTGTCGGCACGCCGGGAGGTCTTGCTGGACTTGTTTTACCATTGTCGAAATGTCTTGTGCACCGGGATGCCGAGCCTGATCGGATTTCCCTAAGATAAGGGGTGATGATATTATATTTATCACTTCAGCTAATCGTGAGAGCTTGTGATGGGCTAAGTTGGGACACACCTGCAGGGTTATGATTTTTCGAAAGCCGTGCCTGCGGTTATGTGGCAGATTGGAATTTGTTAATGTCCGGTTGTAGAAAACTTGACAGAGGATCCGAAGTAAAACACACAACTGTGTGAGTAACCGTGACTGTCTCTTTTCACTTTGAGAAGAGAACATGGTGGGGTTATGTATGGCTCGTAAGTAGTTCAGGATCTTTAGTGATCACTACTAGTTTTCGACCGTTTGCGTAGATGCTCATCTTATTCTTGTACTCGTAAGTTAGCCACCATATTTTTGCTTAGCCGCTGCTGCAGCCTCACCACTTTACCTCTTCCTACCTATTAAGCTTTGATAGTCTTGTTACCCATGATTATGGGATTGCTGAGTCCTCGTGGCTCACAGATACTACAACAACAGTTGCAGGTGCAGGTTTCCGACGTCTTGACGTGAGAGCGTTGATCGTTGTGTTGGAGTTCTTCTTCTTTCTTCTTCGGTCTTGGGTTAGGTTCCGGGTCGGCGGCCTGGGATAGCAGATGGATGTCTTTGTGCTTTTATTGTTTGCATCCGTAGTCGGATGCCTTGTATTGATGTTGTTGTATTCATGTGACTTGTATGTATTGTTGTATCCCCTATGTATGTATGTAATGGTACGATGTAATGATATCCATCTTGCTAAGCGCCCGAAATTCGGTTGTGCCCCAATCACGTAAGTGTCACGTGATCAGGATAGAATCACATCTTGGGCCTGACAGCCTTCCACCCTTTACCAAGTATATATGTGCATTAATTTAACATAAGAGATATTGTGATATTCCAAGATACCCATGTTCCAACATGGAGCAAACTTCATCTTCACCTGCAACTAACAATGCTATAAGAGGGGCTGAGCGAGCGGTAACATAGCCAAACAACGGTTTGCTGGGATGGTGAAAATGTTAGAGGTTGTTTCATGGCATATTGGGAGGCTTGATAAACAAGTGGTGGGTAGCGCGACATGTAGCGATAGCAACGAGACAGCTAGCATAGCAATGATAGTAATGAGATCCAAGGTGATGATCATCTTGCCTGGAATCCCGCAAGGAAGAAGAACGAGTCCATGAAGAAGACAAAGCCACGAAGATGAACCAAGTGTAGTCGAACGAATCCTCACGATCGCAACAAAATAGGAACTAATGAGAAGAAGCAAACAACATGGTAAACACACAACACTTAAACAAGACATGATGCTACACCAAGTATGATGCATGACAAGCTACATGATGCTACTCATGGCAAGAGATGATGCATACTAGAACAACACAACCAAGCAAGTTTAAATGAAGCTGGAAACGACATATAACAATTCTGGTAAGTCCTCATATGCAAATTTCGAAATTGGTCCAGATCTATACAAACCTTATGCTAGAGTTGTTAAAAAGCAAGTTAAGATGCACCATGATGATCTACATGATTTTGCAATCAAGTTACATATAAAGTTAATTCAATTCGGAGCTACGGCCTAGAAGATATGAGCAAAACAAGTTAAGCATAGCATTGATGCAAAAATGCATTCGAACTTTAAGCAGAACACTCAAAACATGGATGCAACATGACATGATGCAACTACATGCAAAACCAAGCAAGTTTCATATAGAGCATGCTCAAAACGGAGCAACGGTTCAACACATACACATGAAACAAGTTTAAAAGACAAGTTGTCCAAAACAGTAACTAGGCATCTTACGAGCATCAAAAATCACGCTACAAGCACAAGATAGGCACAAACATGGCATGCACTCAAAGTACAGATTGCATGCTTCAAGAATTATCAAGGTTCAGGTTCATAAGCATCAAGAGTAATCCAACATCATCAATGCGACAAGCAACTTTATATCACAGATTATGACTTAGTGAAAAACAGGGCATATACTTGAGCAGGGTTAATATGGTGACATGTTGGAGGCTAGAAATAATTAAGCTACAGTGACAGAACATGGCATCAAAAGGTATGGCATGCTAGTACATATCATGGAGCTCAAGTAACACAACATGGCATATACATAGGAGCAATGGGTTCATGGCATTCATCAAAACAAGCTGCAAATATGATATAGCAGATTCTCAGACTTAGTGAAAATCTGGGAATGCAAAACAGCAACATTATGATGCTGACTTTGGAGGCACATAATAGCAAGCATATGAATTCTATTAAACATGCAAAGGTCATCCACATGTAGTAGGAGTGGCATACTCCAAATAACTCCATTGGCACAACTCCATAAGATGTATAGATTGATTAAAATGAGCTTTGCCAAATGGAACATGTAGTTGGCAGGCTGACAGATTTATCATAATGAAAACTTGAGAGCAAGAAAAGGACATGCTACAAAAACTTATAATTGCAAACAAGGTCATGGATGGATAGAGCATAACATGGAATTCAGAACATTCTCACTTGACATCTCTAACTATGCATAGATTTGAAGGTAGCATCAAGCCAATATGGTATCACAATATAATAGCTTTTGACTTGGCAGTTCTTCGAAAAGTGTAAAAAGAGCAACATTATCATAGCATGTTTGCAAGCTTGTTTCTCTCACATCATGGCAATTCATGGCATGAAATAAATACCAGCATCAAGAAGACATAAAAGGAAGCAAAATCTTGTTGACATGATATTTATATCGCAGATGCATTAATTCACACGTAAAAGAAAAAAAGGCAAGTTATAACAGTTTTTCGACAATTAACATCAACATGCACTTTTGCAACAGAGATTAACATGTCAGTATGAACTCTAACATGAATGCAAAGCCTAGCATAATGTAGAGCACAGAGAGACGAACAATTTGACATATAATACACTCCATTTGGATAAACATGCACATAGTTACACCACTCTCAATATGCCATCATGATGTTGTTTTAAAAAAGGACTTAGTCATTTTCAGGAAATAAAGTGAGCGAGCGTCAAATAACTATTCGGTGCGTCGGGCTGAGTTTAGGGGGTGGCTCACCATGGGCCAAGCCCAGGACGGAGGAGGCAGGCCCGGCAAGGGGGGAGCTGGGCCTTAGCTCTGGGATGGGCCGGCTTGGGCAGCGGGGCCCACGAAGGAATGAGGCAGGCCCAAGCGGGCGCTCGTCCTCCTCCTGCTGGAACGGAAAGGAGGCGGCCATGGCAGAGACCCAAGTTGCCAAGGGGGCGCCGCAAGGTGCTCTAGTTTGGACCAACACTCATGAGGAACACTGGCCCGGGGGTTGATTAAGTAAAGATCCACGGGGTAGCTACTCCCTATGCATATTTTAGTTGTTATTAGGAAAAAGGTAAACCCAATGTTGGGCCTTGCTGGAGGAGTTTTATTCAAGTGAACTATCAAGAGGGTCCCATAACCCCAACCGTGTTAGGAATGCAAAATCAAGTAACATAACACGGGTTTAGCAAAAACTAGGGCGGCAAGAGTGGAACAAAACACCACGGAAAAGGCCGAGCCTTCCACCCTTTGCCAAGTATATATGTGCATTAATTTAACATAAGAGATATTGTGATACTCCAAGATATCCATGTTCCAACATGGAGCAAACTTCATCTTCACCTGCAACTAACAGTGCTATAAGAGGGGCTGAGTGAGCGTAACATAGCCAAACAACGGTTTGCTAGGATGGTGAAATGGTTAGAGGTTGTTTCATGGCATATTGGGAGGCTTGATAAACAAGTGGTGGGTGGCGTGACATGTAGCGATAGCAACGAGACAACTAGCATAGCAATGATAGTGATGAGATCCAAGGTGACGGTCATCTTGCCTGGAATCCCGCAAGGAAGAAGAACGAGTCCATGAAGAAGACGAAGCCACGAAGATGAACCAAGCATAGTCGAACGAATCATAATGATCGCAACGAAATAGGAACTAACGAGAAGAAGCAAACAACATGGTAAACACACAACACTTAAACAAGACATGATGCTCAACCAAGTATGATGCATGACAAGCTACATGATGCTACTCGTGGCAAGAAGTGATGCATAGTAGAACAACACAACCAAGCAAGTTTAAATGAGGCCGGAAACAACATATAACAATTCCGGTAAGTCATCATATGCAAATTTCGAAATTGTTCCAAATCTGAGCAAATCTTATGTTAGAGTTGTTAAATGGCAATTTAAGATGCACCATGATGATCTACACGATTTTCGAATCAAATTGCATATAAAGTTCATTTAATTCGGACCTATGGCCTAGAAGATATTAGCAAAACAAGTTAAGCATGGCATTAATGCAAAAATGCATTCAAACTTCAAGCACAACACTGAAAACATGGATGCAGCATGACATGATGCATCTACATGCAAAACCAAGCAAGTTTCATATAGAGCATGCTCAAAATGGAGCAAGGGTTCAACACATACACATGAAACAAGTTTAAAGGACAAGTTGTCCAACACTACAACTAGGCATCTTACGAGTAGCAAAACAACATCCTACAAGTACAAGACAGGCACAAACATGGCATGCACTCAAAGTACAGATTACATGCTTCAAGAATCATGAAGGTTCATGTTCATAGGCATCAAGAGTAATCCAACATAATCAATGCAACAAGCAACTTTATATCACAGATTATGACTTGGTGAAAAACCGGGCATATACATGAGCAGCGTTAATATGATGACATGTTGGAGTCAAGAAATAATTAAGCTACAATGCAAGAACATGGCATCAAAAGGTATGGCATTCTAGTACATATCATGGAGCTCGAATAAAACAACATGTCATATACATAGGAGCAACAGGTTCATGGCATTCATCAAAACAAGATGCAAACATGATATAGCATATTCTCAGACTTCGTGAAAATCTGGGAATGCAAAATAGCAACATTATGATGCTGACATTGGAGGCACATAACAGCAAGCATAGCAATTCTACTAAACATGTAAAGGTCATGAACATATAGTAGGAATGGCATACTCCAAATAACTCCATTGCCACAACTCCATAAGATGTATAGATTGATTACAATGAGCTTTGACAAATGGAACATGTTGTTGACAGGCTGACAGATTTATCTACAACTTTAGAGCAAGAAAAAGACATGCTACAGCAACTTATAATTTCAAACAAGGGCATGGATGGATAGATCATAACATGGACTTCACAACATTCTCACTGGATATCTCCAACTATGCATAGATTTGAAGGTAGCATCAAGCAAACATTGCATCACAATATAACAGTTTCAGACTTGGCAGTTCTTCAACAAGTGTAAAAATAGCAACATTATCATAGCATGTTTGCAAGATTGTTTCTCTCACATCATGGCAAATCATGGCATGAAATAAATACCAACATGAAGAAGACATAAAAATGAAGCAAAATCATGTTGACACGATACTCATATCGCACATGCATTAATTCACACGAAAGAGACAAAAGGGCAAGTTATAACAGTTTCAGTTAACAGCAACATGCACTTTTGCTACAGATATTAACATGTCAAGATGAACTCTAACATGAATGCGAAGCACACTATCATGTAGGGCATAGAGCCACGAACAATTTGACATATAATACACTCCATTTCGATAAACATGCACATAGTTACACCACTCTCAATATGCCATCATGATGCTGTTTTCAGAAAAGGACTTAGCCATTTTCAGGAAAAAACTGAGTGAGCATCAAATAACTATTCAGCGTGTCGGTCGAAGTTTAGGGGGTGGCTCACCATGGGCAAAGCCCAGGACGGAGGAGGCAGGCCGGGCGAGGGGGAGCTGGGCCTTGGCTCTGGGCTGGGCCGGCTTGGGCAGCGAGCCCACGAGGGAACGAGGCAGGCCCGAGCGGGCGCTCGTCCTCCTCCCACTGGAACGGGAAGGAGGCGGCCATGGCAGGGGCGACAGTGGTGTCGGTCGGCAGGGAGGCCAGGAGGAGGCCGAGGTAGTGGAAATGGGCGGATCCGGTGGAGGTCGAGGTCGGGGATCCATTCCCGGTGTCGGAGCGGTGTGGGGTGCATCGGCGGCGGAGCTCTTGGCGGCGGCGGCTGGTGGTGGTTCCTGCGAGGGAAGAGAGGGAGTCATCAAAGGAGGGAGGAGAAGGAGACGGGCAGGGGAAGGAGGAGCAGCGCGGCGGGGTCCGGCCTGGTGGTTTTGGTTGCCCGTGGGAGAAGCTCCGGCTGTGGCGGCGGCCTTCCAGCGAGGCCGTGGCGGCTCTGGATCGGGAGCTCTTCTTCCTATCTGGAGTGAGCGGGCAGAGAGGGGCGCGGTGCGGGATCGCGGCGGTGGGGCAGACGGGCCGCGCGGGCCCGCTACGGGCTTCGGTGGGCCGGCGATGGTGGGAGGAGAGAGGAGGTGAGGTGGCGTTGCGCGATTGGTGGAGGGAGGTGGATCGGGTGGCGGCTGGCCCGTGGGATGGCGACAAGTGGCGGGGCTGAGTTTGCCGGTGTGGAAAACGAGGAGTGGCGGCTGTTGGAGGTAGGGGAGGCTAGGTTGGACTAGGGGATGCCCAAAATGGACTATGGGGTGTCCATATAAAACGGTTTTTCTAGGGTTAGGGGGTGTTTGGGGCGATTCGGAGCCCTCCGATCATGATCCGACGGTCCGGGACGGAGGGGGTCTAGGTGAGGGGGGTAGTGGGCTGTGTAGATGGGCTAGGCCTTGAAGAGAGAAGAGATGGCAGCCCGGCACAGTGTTTCGGGGACCGAAACGTCCGTCGAATATGCCGGCAACGGTGCTGCTATATGTTTAACGGTTGGGCTATCAACCGAACTCCGAATGCGACGAAATTTGGCAGGCGGTCTACCTACACTACTGCATGCCAAGTTTCAACCCATTCCGAGAACATTTTCCGGCCACTTATAAAATAATATTTTGGAGGTGTCGCGGGGGCGTGCAAGTGTGTCGGGGCTCAGAACGGACAACGGAGAGAACTGGGAGACGTGCAACTACGAATGGATGCAAGTTTCGAAAACTATGAGATGAAATGCACATGATGACATGGCAAAGTGCAACGCAAGAGAATGACATGACAATGACAGTGAATAATTCGAAGACATCTGGCGCATCAGTCTCGGGGTGTCACAACACTCCCCTACTAACAAGAGATCTCCTCCCGAGATCTTAGGAACGAGAAGGAAGAAGAAAATGGAAGAACAAAGTCTTCTTGGAGAAATGAGTGAAACAAAGGATCTTGAGAGGTTGAACAACTTGAAAGAAAGAGCACAACGGATATGTACGAGATTGAGAAGCTCCGTTACAAAAGAGGAACAAGGAACAAATGAGAACCTTGTAATTTGAAGGACATGAAACCAGAGCTGAAGAAACACGACTGAATTCGAAACCACTCCGGCTAAAATGGAATGGATAGAACATGATCTTGACAAGATGGAACGATAGTTGATGAGATGAACAACACAATACCTCCGGAAGAATTGAGAGTGGAATGAAAAGAACGGAGAAGAAGATGACAACTTCTCCCACAAATGAATCTGAAAGCGGATCTTTAGGATAAGACTTGAACGGAGTTATTTATAAAATCAACAATAAAAGAACAAGCTTGATGTGGGCTTATCTAAACATCTCAAAACTTGAGGTGAATTTCTGCCACTACTAAAGATTGAATAGATGAGATGAAGGAAGAAATGCAAAACTCCACTTCAGAAGAATACAGAGAATTATTTGCATCTTGAGGTGCAAGAAGAATACTTGAGCTGCTCCACAAGAATTTTGATGAATATTTGAAGAATGAATTAAATCATGATGAACCACCATGAAGAACTCCGGTCACAAAAAGATGATGATATAGAGATGACGGATGAAAATAATATGATTAAAGCCGTGCGATGATTTAGATGGAGGTTCCGATGAGATGGCCGATGAAAACTTTGAACTCCGGAAAGAAAAGACGAAAACACTTGGGACTAGAATTTATTCATCATGAACAAATTCCGAAGGAAGGGGTTACTCAACTTGATGAAAAGAGTAAGAATTAAGTTATGCTTATCCTTCATCAGTTAAATTGATGAGAAGCAATGGATTTGCATACCACTTATTCGCGTTGAAATTTATTAAAGAGGAATATATCGCAAAACTCGAGAAAGTCTTCTTGAACCACTAGTAGGATTGGAAAGAACGAATGAATTGATATGATTACACATGAAAAGAACTCTTGAGTGAACCACCTAAGAATTGAAACCGAGTGAAGAAAAAGAACGAACCACCGGGAAGAATTAGAAAATGACCAAAGAACTTTACAGAATTTAGATACAAGAGAACGAAGATATCGCAAACTGACTAAAGAACACTTGAACGAAGCACCGGAAGAATATAGAGACGAACGAAGAGGCATTAATTAAGAATAGTTGGATGACGAAGTTGAAAACTAAGAACGAAGAAATCTTCCGAAATGATGGCCTTCGGAGGATCACAATCGAAGAATTCATGAAATACTCTGGATGTGTAAGCAAAGAATTTGTCACGATCAGAACAATTTGAGGGGATAGCATTAAGTTTGAACGACGAATAGTCGAGAGAACAGATGAGATTTAGAGGAACTCTTCTTCAGTTTGCAAATGTTGAGAATGACGACGAGGAACGCCACAAAATTGTTGAGATACTCCGAAAGAATGAAAAGAGGAAAAGTTGAACCAACGATGAAAATAATTTGAAAACGATCTTCGAAAGGCATGTGACTGATGGAGTCCATTCTTACGTCACATGCTGAAAAGAATTTGGGAATAACATCGAAAAAATAGAAGAGTCAGGTAAGATCATGGGAAAAGACATGTGGGTTATGAGCCCACTAAAGAAAACACACCGTTGGAAAGGATTATTTGAATGAGGAATGATGCACCAAAATGATTGAAAGACTCGAATGAGGTGACAACCTCGAAATAAATGGGAAGACACACAAATCTCCTAAGATGTCTTCAGAACTACGAAACAATTAAATGGCGAGAAGTGAACGAGCAAGGGAAAAACATATGATCCGAGAGAAAGAATATGATCAACACCGAATACTGGAATTGAATCCATCGGAGAAGAAAATATATGAGGAATGACAAACTAGACGAGAATTCACCAGTTGAAATAATTGAGAAAAGAATAAAGAGGCTCTACGGTTCCGAGAAGAAAAGGTTGGGTGGGTGGGAAAAGAAAGACTACTCTTGACGTGGAAACAACGTCGTTGACAAAGAAGTGAGGATTGATCTTGCAGAAGGCCAAGAGGGTCGAATCAACTTGACGAGAATTGCACCAGATGAAAAAGGCTCACATGACAACGAACGAAAACTACCTGCGTGATCCTAAAAAAATTGAAGGGGGAGAGGAGTAAATCAAAACACCTACATCAAGATTCCTCACCAGAGCGACGAAGGGGCTGAGGAGTAAAAGAATTCCTACTCTCTGATATAACTAGACTCCGAAAAGTTTTCTTCTAGACTCGACAATGGCCAAACTACGATCCATCAAGGGGGCTCCTATGGTCGGTCGAGGCTCTGACACCAACTTGTCACACCCAAGATGCGATTCTATCCCGATCACGTGATAACTTCGTGATTGGGGCACAACTGCATTTTGGGCGCTTAGCAAGATGGATATCATTACATCGTACCATTACATAAATAGATGGGGGTACATACAAAAGGCGAATAATTACCACATGAATACAACAACATCATACACAAGACATCCGACTACGGATGAAACACATGAAAAGCACAACGACTTCCATCCTACTATCCCAGGCTGCCAACCAGGAACGTATCCCAAGATCGATGACGAAGAAGAAGAAAGAACTCTAACACAAGTAAACATCGCTCTCACGTCAAGTCATCAGAAACATGTACCCTCCAACTGTTGTTGTAGTATCTGTGATCCACGAGGACTCGGCAATCTCATAACCATGGGTATCAAGACTAGCAAAGCTTAATGGGTATGGCAAGGATAAGTGCTGAGGTTGCAGCAGCAGCTAAGCATTTGTATGGTAGCTAACTTATGATTTCCAGAGATAGATGAGAAGCTACGCAAACTATCGCAAACTAGTTATGATCACTAAGTGATCCTGAACTACCTACGAGTCAAACATAGCCCCAGTGTGTTCTCTTCCCGAACTTACTCGAAAAGAGACGATCATAGTTACTCACGCGGTTGGTGTATTTTATTTCGGGTTTAGTGTCAAGTTCTCTACAACCGGATATCAACAAATTCCAACCTGCCACATAACCGCGGGCACGGCTTTCGAAATATCATAACCCTGCACGGGTGTCCCAACTTAGCCAATCCAAGCTCTCACGATCAGCAGAGGTAAAACCTCCATCTTGCGGACAACTGATCAGACTCGGTATCCCGATGCACAAGACATTTTGACAATGGTAAAACAAGTCTAGGAAGACCTCCCGGCGTGCCGACACCCTGATAGTAGCCATGCGTATCTCGTCTCGGGCCACGACCGGATGAGCTAAGCTTACGGTCACTGAGACCCAAGTTGCCAAGGGGGTGCCGCAAGGTGCTCTAGTTTGGACCAACACTCATGAGGAACACTGGCCCGGGGGGTTGATTAAGTAAAGATCCACGGGGTAGCTACTCCCTATGTAAATTTTAGTTGTTATTAGGTAAAAGGTAAAACCAATGTTGGGCCTTGCTGGAGGAGTTTTATTCAAAGTGAACTGTCAAGAGGGTCCCATAACCCCAACCGCGTTAGGAATGCAAAATCAAGTAACATAACACGGGTTTAGCGAAAACTAGGGCGGCAAGAGTGGAACAAAACACCACGGAAAAGGCCGAGCCTTCCACCCTTTACCAAGTATATATGTGCATTAATTTAACATAAGAGATATTGTGATACTCCAAGATATCCATGTTCTAACATGGAGCAAACTCCATCTTCACCTGCAACTAACAACGCTATAAGAGGGGTTGAGTGAGCGTAACATAGCCAAACAACGGTTTGCTGGGATGGCGAAATGATTAGAGGTTGTTTCATGGCATATTGGGAGGCTTGATAAACAAGTGGTGGGTGGCGTGACATGTAGCGATAGCAACGAGACAACTAGCATAGCAATGATAGTGATGAGATCCAAGGTGACGGTCATCTTGCCTGGAATCCCGCAAGGAAGAAGAACGAGTCCATGAAGAAGACGAAGCCACGAAGATGAACCAAGCATAGTCGAACGAATCATAATGATCGCAACGAAATAGGGACTAACGAGAAGAAGCAAACAACATGGTAAACACACAACACTTAAACAAGACATGATGCTCAACCAAGTATGATGCATGACAAGCTACATGATGCTACTCGTGGCAAGAGATGATGCATAGTAGAACAACACAACCAAGCAAGTTTAAATGAGGCCGGAAACAACATATAACAATTCCGGTAAGTCATCATATGCAAATTTCGAAATTGGTCCAAATCTGAACAAACCTTATGTTACAGTTATTAAACAGCAATTTAAGATGCACCGTGATGATCTACATGATTTTCGAATCAAGTTGCATATAAAGTTCATTTAATTCGGACCTATGGCCTAGAAGATATTAGCAAAACAAGTTAAGCATGGCATTGATGCAAAAGTGCATTCAAACTTCAAGCACAACACTGAAAACATGGATGCAGCATGACATGATGCATCTACATGCAAAACCAAGCAATTTTCATATAGAGCATGCTCAAAACGGAGCAAGGGTTCAACACATACACATGAAACAAGTTTAAAGGATAAGTTGTCCAAAACTACAACTAGGCATCTTACGAGCAGCAAAATAACATGCTACATGTACAAGATAGGCACAAACATGGCATGCACTCAAAGTACAGATTACATGCTTCAAGAATCATGAAGGTTCCGGTTCATAGGCATCAAGAGTAATCCAACATAATCAATGCAACAAGCAACTTTATATCACAAATTATGACTCAGTGAAAAACCGGGCATATACATGAGCAGCGTTAATATGATTACATGTTGGAGGCAAGAAATAATTAAGCTACAATGCAAGAACATGGCATCAAAAGGTATGGCATTCTAGTACATATCGTGGAGCTCAAATAAAACAACATGTCATATACATAGGAGCAACAGGTTCATGGCATTCATCAAAACAAGATGCAAACATGATATAGCATATTCTCAGACTTCGTGAAAATCTGGGAATGCAAAATAGCAACATTATGATGCTGACATTGGAGGCACATAATAGCAAGCATAGCAATTCTACTAAACATATAAAGCTCATGAACATATAGTAGGCATGGCATACTCCAAATAACTCCATTGCCACAACTCCATAAGATGTATAGATTGATTACAATGAGCTTTGACAAATGGAACATGCTGTTGACAGGCTGACAGATGTATCTACAACTTTTGAGCAAAAAAAAGACATGCTACTGCAACTTATAATTTCAAACAAGGGCATGGATGGATAGATCATAACATGGACTTCACAACATTATCACTGGATATCTCCAACTATGCATAGATTTGAAGGTAGCATCAAACAAACATTGCATCACAATATAACAGTTTCAGACTTGGCAGTTCTTCAACAAGTGTAAAAATAGCAACATTATCATAGCATGTTTGCAAGATTGTTTCTCTCACATCGTAGCAATTCATGGCATGAAATAAATACCAACATCAAGAAGACATAAAAATGAAGCAAAATCATGTTGACACGATACTCATATCACACATGCATTAATTCACACGAAAGATACAAAAGGGCAAGTTATAACCGTTTTTCAGCAGTTAATAGCAACATGCACTTTTGCAACAGAGATTAACATGTCAGGATGTACTCTAACATGAATGCAAAGCACACCATCATGTAGAGCACAGAGCGAAGAACAATTTGACATATAATACACTCCATTTGGATAAACATGCACATAGTTACACCACTCTCAATATGCCATCATGATGCTGTTTTCAGAAAAGGACTTAAGTCGTTTTCAGGAAAAAACTGAGCGAGTGTCAAATAATTATTCAGTGCACCGGGCGGAGTTTAGGGGGGTGGCTCACCATGGGCCAAGCCCAGGAGGGAGGAGGCAGGCCGGGCGAGGGGGGCTGGGCCGGCTTGGGCAGCGGGGCCCACGAGGGAACGAGGCAGGCTCGAGCGGGCGCTTGTTGAGGGAGTCCTAGACTACGGGGTCCTCAGGCATCCGGGCTACGTAACACGGGCCGGACTAATGGGCCATGAAGGTACAAGATGGAAGAATCTCCCACCTGTCCGGATGGGACTCTCTTTGGCGTGGAAGGCAAGCTTGGCGTGCGGATATGAAGATTTATTTCTTTGTAAACCGACTGTGTACAACCCTAGCCCCCTCCAGTGTCTATATAAACCGAAGGGTTTAGTCCGTAGAGGCATTCATAATCATACAAACTAGACATCTAGAGTTTAGTTATCTTGATCTCAAGGTAGATCAACTCTTGTAACCCCTGTACTCATCGAAGTCAATCTAGTAGGAAGTAGGGTATTACCTCCATCAAGAGGGCCCGAACCTGGGTAAATAAAGTGTCCCTTGCCTCATGTTACCTTCGATCCTTAGATGCATAGTTCGGGACCCCTACCCGAGATCTGCCGGTTTTGACACCGACATTGGTGCTTTCATTGAGAGTTCCACTGTGCCATCGTCGAAAGGCTCGATGGCTTCATCCATCGTCTACAACAACGCCGCCGGGGAGGAGATTTTTCTCCCCCGCCGGATGTTCGTGTTTGGCGGCTTTGCGTTGCGTGCCAACTTGCTTGGTCACCTGGAGCAGATCGACAGCTAGGCCCATGGTCACCAGATCAGTTTCGGAAATCTAAACTATGTCGCTGACATCCGAGGAGACTTGATCTTCCAAGGGTTCGCTGCTCCAATCACCGCTTCGGCCTTAGAACCGGAGCGCGTCACCCAGTCCGAGGACGGGAGTCTCGAGCCCGCCGGACTATCTGCGGCCATAAAGCTCAACACTGGAGAACCGGAGAGGATAGCGCTGCTGGCAGTTATCACAAAGTCGGACTCTTCTCCGGACACTAGCTCTGAAATATCAGAGTCCGCATCTTGCGAGCTCGGACAAGGAACTCCGGTCCCCATCCAAACCTCGCTCTTAATCGAGGCTCTAGATTTGATGCGATCCCTCGCCATCACAAAGGAACCGCTTCTGAATTACACCCAGCCTGGACTTGGGGCTAAAAATAGGGAACCTTACTTCCCACCCACCACCCACTTCGTAGCCACCGTCGAGGAGTTAACTGACATGCTCGGCTATGCCTCCGAAGACATCGATGGTATAGACGACGATGCCAGAGAGGAGCAGGCCCAAAACTCATCGTTCATCGAACGCTGGACGGCCACTTCCTCGTATGATGTGTACATGGTGGACACACCTAAAGAAGGCGACGACGATGATAAGAAGGATCCAGTCGAGGAAGAACCTCTTGAGATACCTCCGAAGTGTCGACGTCCGTGGCGCCGCTCTAAATCGCGTCGTGGAAAAGACAGCAACACCGGCACTGGAGAAAATGAAAGTCCAGAACACGCCGAAGAACAAGAAGACCCCATCGAACCAACATCCGAACAGGATGATCGGGAGGAGGGGCAAGTCAACCCTGACGAGCAAGCAGGGAGCGAAGACTCGAAATATTGTAACTATCTACCACTCTCCGAGGATGACATGAGCCTCGGCGACGAAGACTTTATCGTGCCAGAGGAACCTCTTGAACAAAAACGCTTTAAGCGCCGGCTAATAGCCACATCAAGAAGCCTTAAAAAGAAGCAGCAGTAGCTTCAAGCTGACCAAGAACTGCTCAATGACAGATGAACGGATGTCCTGGCAGCCGAGGAGTACGGCCTTCAACACCCAACAAAGAGTTATCCGAAGCGTAAGCTGCTACCCCAATTCGACAGCAAAGCGCCTAAGCCCATACCACCCACGCGTAATATGGCTGACGAACCTGACCGACCGCCACGCAGCCGGGACAGAATGGTAACTCACGCTGAATACCAGTATGCACCACCTCGCCGTAAAGGCAGAGAAACAACAGCTCGGGAATACACATACAACCAACAAGAGGACCTGGAAAATAGAGCAGGTCAGACCAGATCCATTTACGGATCGCGGGGGCGTGCACCAGCACAAGAGGACGGTTACCAATCCTGGCGCGAAAAGCAAAACCACGCCCGGGTCGAAAACAGCACACGGACTTCATCCGAACTGCGTCGGGCGTGGCCTGATATAGAGGCACCGCACACCCCCTATGCTTCACCGATGAGGTAATGCAGCACCAGTCCCAGAAGGGTTTAAACCCATGAACATCGAATAATACAATGGCACAATAGATCCCGCAGTATGGATTGAAGATTTTCTTCTCCACATTCACATGGCTCGCGGTGACGATCTACACGCCATTAAATACCTTCCCCTAAAGCTTAAGGGGCCAGCTCGACACTAGTTAAACAGCCTTCCAGAAAATTCGATCGGATGCTGGGAATACCTGGAGGATGCCTTTAGAGACAACTTCCAAGGCACCTATGTTCGGCCTCCAGATGCCGATGACCTCAGTCACATTGTGCAGCAGCCCGGAGAGTCCGCCAAAAAATTATGGACTAGGTTTCTGTAATGCCCCGGATGTAACACTTTCCCTATATGGCAATATATAAACTTGGGCTTCATCAGTTCCATTCCGGGTTCTTCGTCTTTTCCGGGTTTTCGTCGTTTTGTCGTGTGCGTGTGTGCATTCATCCATGTCATGTTGTCATGTGCATTGCTTTGCAGTTGTGTTGTCTTTTGCATCCGGTCTCACTCATCCCTTCCCGTTGTCCGTTTCGAGTTCCGACGCTCTCACACGTGCCCGTGGCATCCCCGAGTCCTTCTTTTGTGTTTGCCCGTGTAACGTTTCCGGAATGGCGTGAGACTTGTCGTGCGATGTTGTTTTGTTACGTGTGACCCGCCTGTCAAGTTTCGTCGCGTTTAGAGTTCGTTTGGTACTCCAACGGGTATCCTCGTGGGCTAAAAGTACTTCCTCTTTGAGGCCCAAGGCCCCCTCCACAACAGCCCAACAACCCAGCTCAACCCCTCCCATCATCTCGGCCGTTGAATTGTGATCGTGTGGCCGAAAACTGCTCCTCATTTGGACTCTCATAGCTCCTTGTGCCTATATAAACGTCCACCCCTCCATTTTTTGCGTCCAAACCCTAGTCTTATCCCTCCTCCAGCCCCGCCTCAAAATCCGTGCCGGGCGCACGTGTCCGACCCGGGCCGGACAGTCCGCCGCCGCACAGTGCTTCCTCCGCCGCCGCGCGGGCCCGCAGGCCCAGCGCCGGCCCGCAGCGCCGCTGATCCGGGCCGAAGTCCCCCAGCCGCGCCGCCCCTTCGTCTTCATCCCGCCCGAGGCCGCCGCCGCCGGACGCGCTTCCACCGGCTGCGCCCCGCCGTCCTCCTAGCAGCCGCCGCCGCCCTTGCAGATCCCGCCGCCGGCCGAGCCTCGGCCCCCTCACCACTCCTCGCCGTCGGGCCTCCCGCCGGCCGGTCGCCGCTCGCCGTCCCTCCGGCCACCCGCCGGCCGGAGCAGTCCAGCCGCCGCCGAAGCTCGAGGCGCCGGCCTCATCGACCCAGCCTCGATCGATCGGATCGATCGATCCAGCCAGGCTGCCCACAAACCCTAACGGGTCCATCGACCCGCGGACCTGCGCGCCCGCTCTGTTTGACCAGATCCGACCCGGTTGACCCGATCCAGCAGGTTGACCCCCTCTGTTTTCTTCTAAGTCTTTTAGATTTTCTTTGTCTGATGCATTTTTGTGATGAGGATAACTTTTACTGTGCTTGTCCGTTTTGTGCATATAATATGTCAAAATGATCGTGGTGACATGTACTATGTTTTGTTCCATTGTGTCATGCATGTTTGAGATCATCTAGATGTCTTAATCTTCATGAGAAGAGTGCTACTTGTTATAAACTGCTGCTATTAGCTGTTTTCATGCCATGTTTGTGATGTGATAACTTGGTGCATGTTTATCCAATTGAAGCAAATGATATGTCCACATGTTCGTCATGAGATGCTCTACATGTTGGTTGCTATAGGATGCATGATAGAATTCATATTACCATGTTTATCTCCATTGCAAGAGTGCATGTGGCTGTTAGGTTTTTAAGCTTGTTACGAGATGCCTAGTTGAGGAGCTCGTTGCTATTGATGTGGTTGTCCCCATGTTGCATGCTTATATGTTTTGGATTCCCCATCATGTGTTCTTTGCTGTGGTGCCAACCACTTGCCATGTTATGCTTTGAGGTGACTTAAACATGCTCACAAACATGCCATGATAATATTGCTGTTTAAACACTTAGTGAAATTTCACTAAGTCTGGAATCTGTAATATCTTGATTCTATGTTTGCTTGTTGTTCTAGGCAAATCCATGTTAGTTTTGGGGTGACTATTGTTCATTCCTTGTTGTATATGTTGTTGGCAATCCATTCATGCTCTCACATGCTCATTTGGGTGGCTGTAGCATATTTAACTTTTGCTCCCAAGTTGCTATAAAATACTGTTGTCAGGTTTTTGTTGTCATGTTCAAAATGTTGTAGCTTGTTGCTATTGATCCATGCCTCCTATGGAGATGCTCCAATGGAGTTGTTTGCTGTAGGATATGTCTACTTCATGTCCATGCTTCTTGTCATGATGTTTGAGTGCTGTAGGGTATATATTTCTTGCTCCGAAGTTGCTATGTGGCTGTTAATTTCAGCTTTGCATTGTTTATTGTTTCGGGAGTATCTTTTAGCCCGTCGCTCCGTTTTGAGCAAGTCCTATATGAAACTTGTGTGGTTTTGCATGTAGATTCATAATATCATCTTGTTAACATGTTTTGAAGTATCTTGCTTGATGCATATTGTCATGTTCCTTGTGATGTATCTCTGTGTTTCCTATGTTGTCTTGCTGTGCATCCTAAGTGTATCTGCAGTGCTTCCTTAGTGCATCAGCCATGCATCCTGTGGTTTGCGCATTGCATCTTGTTTGATTTCGTGCCTCGTGTGTTTTGTGTTGAGTAGAGCCGGAAGCCGAGAACGAGGTTACTACCGAGGTTGAGAACGAGGAGCCCTCTTACGATCCCATCGACGACTCGACAGGCAAGATGACCTGACCCAGATATCATTACTATCTTTGCCTATTGCTAGAAGTCTCGCTCTTTAGCTTATTGCCTCGATGCCCATGTTTGTTTGTCAGCCTCCTATTGTAACCATGAATCTGTTTAACCACCCAACCTATGCAAACCTTTGATTGGCTACGTAGGCATCGCTCAACCCCTCTTATAGCATTGCTAGTTGCAGGAGAAGATTTGAAGATTCTTGCTTCATGTTGAAGCTTATTGGGATATCACTCTATATAACTCTTTAATGAAATCATCTATATATCGGTAATGGGTGGAAGGCTAAGCCTCTTGCTTGGTGATTTGTTCCACTCATGCCGCCCTAGGAACCGTATAAACCGGTGTTATGTTCCTTGATTAGCCATTCCTCACACGGTTGGGGTTATGGGACCCCCTCGATAAACCGCTTAGCGCTAAGGCTTTTCCAGCAAGTCCCAACATTGGTACTCCATTTGCCTAATAACTAAAACTTGCATAGGGACTAGCTATCCCCTTTCTTAATTAACAACCCCGGGCCAGTGCTCCACATGAGTGTTGGTCCGAACTGGGGGTCCTGCAGGGCCGCCTTGGGGAAAACCGAGGTATCTGGTATAACCTGTAGCATCACCCATCCGGTCGTGGCCTGAGACTAGATACGCGCGGCTACTGTTAAGGTGTCGGCACGCCGGGAGGATTTGCTGGATTAGTCTTACCTTAGTCAGAGTATATTGAGCACGGGATTCCGAGGATACTCGGGCCTTCCCACCTTGGAGTTGCGACTCCGCGGATCGTGGGCTTGTCATGGGCCAAGTTGGAACACCCCTGTAGGGTTTTGAACTTTCGAAAGCCGTGCCCGCGGTTATGTGGCAGATGGAAATTTGTTAATATCCGGTTGTAGAAAACTTGACACCATGTTCAGAACACACTACCAGCGTGAGTACCGTGACGGTCATTTTCCAAAAGGGGTTCGGGAAGTGAACACGGTGGGGTTATGATTGTCGTGCTTAGTTAGGATCACTTCGTGATCACCTTGTCGTCCGTGGCACTTCTCTTCTCGCTCTTATTCACGTAAGCTAGTGCTAGTGCAGCTGCAGCCTTTTATTCTTTCTTCAACCTTGTTCCACACCCAAGGCTTAGATAGTTCTGTTACCCGGGAACGGGATTGCTGAGTCTTCTGTGGCTCACAGATTCTACACCACACCAGATGCAGGTACTCAGGTGATCTATTCAGGTGACGGCTCCGAGCTATACTGGCAGTACGACGAGGAACGTAGCCATTACTATGTGCACTATCCCGATGATCAGTAGTGGTTTCTACTAGGGGCGATTCGGACCTGTGGCTTTATGTATGTTTGGTATCTTTCATTTGGATCTTCACCCGTAGACGGGTTGTGATGTTATTTGAATGATGATTTGCTATGTAATGAATTGTGTGACATGGCGAGTGTAAGCCACTATCTTCTTTCAATCAAATGGCTAATAGTGGTCATCTCTTTCAGGATGGCTCCTAAAAGGGTTCCCATCGCTAACCCGGAGGGTGAAGAGGTTCCTGATCGTTCTCCTTCCCCTCCTCCTCCGTCTGAGGCCTGGAGAGAAATTATGCAAACTACGAACCAGAACACCCAGATGCTTATGCAAATGATGCAGAATATTCAAGCAAATCAAGCAAATCAGGGTGCTCATGGGAACCAAGGCAATTTGTTCAACCAACCGCACTTTGCTACGCTCAACCAGTTCTTGGCAAATCAACCAAAGGCATTCAGTTACTGCGTGGACCCTCTCGATGCTGAAGACTAGTTAACAGATATCAAGAAGCATTTCGAGTGCAGTAATGTCAGGCCCGAGGACTATGTGAAGTTTGCAGCCTTCCAACTCAAGGACCAAGCAGCTGATTGGTGGCAGCAGTACAAAGACTCCAGAGCAGGGTGTGTAATCTCCTGGGATGACTTCTGCAAGGACTTTCGCTCTCACCACATTCCAACAAGTGTCATCGAGGGTATGCGTGAGCAATTCCGCAACCTTAAGCAAGGCTCAATGTCTATCTACCAATATCATGTCAAGTTCCAGAACCTTGCCCGCTATGCAAAGCAAGACATCCCAGATGCCAAGAGCAAGATCTATCAGTTTCGTGGTGGTCTCAAGGATGAGCTCCAACTTGCTCTCACCTTGTTCGAGCCTGATGAGTTTGATAAATTCTATAATATGGCACTTAAGCAAGAGGCAGCCCAGCTCAAGATGGAAGCTTCCAAAAAGAGGATTAGAGACGCTGTTCACTCCTCCTCCTCTTCTCAAGTGGTCGCGAAGCAACAGAAGTTTTGGCTTCCACCTCCTCCAGTGATCCGAGCTCCCAACAACAACAACAAGAACTCTGGTGGCCGTGGTTTCTCCCACCCACCCAACCCAAGCAACCAGTCAAAGAATCAGTTTCAAGCTTCCAAGTCAAGTGCTCCTCATTTCCGTCCTCTCTCAAAAGTGGTTTGCAACAAGTGTGGCAAGAAGGGTCACTATGCCAACAAGTGTACTCAAAGGCGCCTTCCGCCTCCTCCACCTGTCAGCACTGCTATTGTCAAGCATGATCCAAAGGCAGCAAGAGTGAATCTGATGAATGCAGCTCAAGCAGAGAATTCTTCAGATGTGATACTTGGTAACCTTCCAGTCAACCTTAAACCTGCTAAAGTGTTGTTTCATTCGGGTGCATCATGTTCTTTCATGTCTCAACCTTTTGCATCCAAGCATAATGTTGACATCAAAAGTTTGCCAAGGGAATTATCAGTTGTTTCTCCGGGGAGACAAATGCATTCTAGTATATTTGCTCTGGATGTATCTATTCGTATGGGTGATTACCGCTTTCTGGCTTCTCCGGTTGTTCTCGGCAATTCCGACATTGATCTTATTCTCGGGATGGATTGGCTTTCTCAGCATGATGCTCACATTGATTGTGCAAATAAGGAAGTCAAGATTACTCATCCTAACGAAGACATGATTATCTTCGCCTCTCGGGATAACACAATCAGGCTTTTCTCTCTCAATGACAAGGGCGAGATTAATGCCATCTCTCAAAATCCGGTGGTTAATGAATACGAAGATGTTTTCCCTAAAGAGCTTCCAGGCATGCCTCCACATCGTCAAGTTGAATTTATCATTGAACTCGAGCCTGGTACTGAGCCAGCATGCCGGCGTCCGTACAAGCTCTCCCCTAAAGAGTTGAAGGAGTTGAAGAAACAGCTTGATGAACAAGAGCGTATGGGTCTGATCAGGCCTAGCACGTCTCCTTGGGGTTGTGGTGTCTTATTTGTCAAGAAGAAGGATGGCACGGAGCGCCTTTGCGTTGATTACCGGCCATTGAACAAGAAGACAATAAAGAACAAGTATCCGCTCCCCAACATCAATGAATTGTTCGAGCAGCTCAAAGGAGCTAAAGTGTTCTCAAAGCTCGATCTCCGAATGGGTTATCACCAAATTCGCATTCGTGAAGAAGATATCCACAAGACTGCCTTCAGAATGAGCTACGGCTCCTATAAGTATACAGTCATGTCTTTTGGCCTCGCTAATGCTCCACCTACCTTCTCGAGAATGATGCACTACATTTTCAACACCTACACCAACGAGTTTGTGCTTGTGTATCTGGATGACATCTTGGTATTCTCCAAGAATGAAGAAGATCACGAAAAACACCTCCGTCTGGTTCTCGACAGACTCCGTGAACATAAGTTCTATGCCAAGTTCTCCAAGTGCGAATTCTGGCTCGATAAGGTCTTGTATCTGGGCCATATCATCTCCGCTGACGGTATTGCTGTGAACCCCGAGAAAGTTGAAGCCATTGTCAACTGGGAACCTCCTCAGAACGTCAAGCAACTCCGAAGCTTCCTTGGTCTTGCTAGCTATTGCAGAAGGTTCGTTGAGAACTTCTCCAAGATTGCCAAGCCTCTCTCCAACTTGCTGCAGAAAAATGTCAAGTACAACTGGTCTCCGGATTGTGATGTGGCATTCAAAACTCTCAAAGAAAATCTCATCTCTGCTCCAGTTCTTACCCCTCCACATGAGTCCAAGCCCTACGAAGTTTTTTGTGATGCTTCTCTTCAAGGACTTGGTGGTGTGCTAATGCAGGACAAGAAGATTGTGGCATACACTTCTCGTCAATTGAAGCCAAGTGAGAAGAACTACCCCACACATGATCTCGAGCTAGCAGCTGTGGTACACGCCTTGATCACGTGGAGACACCTTCTGTTGGGCAGAAAAGTCGACATCTTCACCGATCACAAGAGCTTGAAGTACATCTTCACACAGCCGAACCTGAACCTTCGCCAGACTCATTGGGTTGAAATGATCCAAGAGTATGATCCAAGCATCGAATACACACCTGGCAAGGCCAATGTCATTGCCGATGCTTTGAGCAGAAAGGCATATTGCAACAGTCTCCTTATCAAGCCGTTCCAGCCTGAGCTTTGTAAAGCATTCAGGAAGCTCAACCTCCAAGTTGTTCCGCAAGGCTTTCTTGCAAATCTCCAAGTTGCTCCTACCTTGGAAGATCAGATCCGTGAGGCCCAACTCAGTGATGCTATGGTGCAGAAAGTGAAACATGGTATTGCAAAGGGTACGCCCAAATACAAGTGATGTCGCGTTGATGAGAGAGATACCTTGTTCTTTGAGGACAGACTTGTGGTTCCCAAAGGTGATCTCAGGAAACTCATAATGGACGAAGCACATGATTCCCTCCTGTCGATTCATCCTGGAAGTTCCAAGATGTACCAAGACCTCAAGCAATCTTACTGGTGGACTTGCATGAAAAGGGAGATTGCCCAATTCGTGAATGAATGTGATGTCTGCAGAAGAGTGAAGGCAGAGCATCAACGTCCAGCCGGTCTTCTCCAACCTCTTCCTATTCTCGAGTGGAAATTCGACCACATTGAAATGGATTTCGTCACCGGGTTTCCTAAGTCTAAGAGAGGGAATGATTCTATCTTTGTTGTCATCGACAAGCTTACCAAAGTAGCTCACTTCCTTCCAGTCAAAGAATCCATCAATGCAGCTCAACTGGCAGAATTGTACACTTCCAGAATTGTGTCCTTACATGGCATTCCTCAAGTTATCTCCTCAGACCGTGGAAGTTTGTTCACATACAAGTTCTGGGACTCCTTTCAGTCTACCATGGGCACTAAGATCCATTTCAGCACTGCATTTCACCCTCAGACTAGTAGTCAAGTCGAAAGAGTGAATCAGATTCTAGAATACATGCTCAGAGCCTGTGTCATATCTTTTGGCATGAAGTGGGAAGATTGCCTTCCGTTTGCCGAGTTCTCTTACAACAACAGTTTCCAAGCAAGTGCCGGCAAAGCTCCGTTTGAAATCCTCTATGGCAGAAAGTGCCGTACTCCTCTCAACTGGTCCGAGACTGGTGAACGTCAACTTCTTGGCAATGACTTGATCTCAGAAGCCGAAGAAATGTGCAAAGTCATACGTGAGAATCTCAAGGCCGCTCAGTCGCGTCAGAAGAGCTACTATGACGGCAAGCATCGTGATTTGGCCTTCAACATTGGGGATCATGTCTATCTCCGTGTTTCTCCTATGAAAGGCACCCAAAGATTCGGTATCAAAGGAAAGCTTGCTCCTAGATACGTGGGCCCTTTCAAGATCCTTGGCAAAAGAGGCAATCTAGCCTATCAACTTGAGCTCCCTTCCAACTTTGCAAATGTTCATGATGTGTTTCACATGTCTCAACTCCGCAAGTGCTTCAAGACACCTGAACGCACCATTCCGTTTGAGGAGATTGATCTTCAACAAGACTTGTCTTACCGAGAGCACCCAGTTGCTATTCTCTAAGAAACCGAGCGCAAGACCCGCAACAAGTCAATCAAGTTCATGAAAGTCAAGTGGTCACATCATACCGACCGAGAAGCTACGTGGGAACGAGAAGATCACCTTCGTTCCGAGTACCCTTCCTTCTTCCAGTCCTAGATCTCGGGACGAGATCTTTTCGTAGTAGAGGAGAGTTTGTAATGCCCCGGATGTAACACTTTCCCTATATGGAAATATATAAATTTTGGCTTCATCAGTTCCATTCCGGGTTCTTCGTCTTTTCCGGGTTTTCGTCGTTTTGTCGTGTGCGTGTGTGCAGTCATCCATGTCATGTTGTCATGTGCATTGCTTTGCAGTTGTGTTGTCTTTTGCATCCGGTCTCACTCGTTCCTTCCCGTTGTCCGTTTCGAGTTCCGACGCTCTCACACGTGCTCGTGGCATCCCCGAGTCCTTCTTTTGTGTTTGCCCGTGTAACGTTTCCGGAATGGCGTGAGACTTGTCGTGCGATGTTGTTTTGTTACGTGTGACCCGCCTGTCAAGTTTCGTCGCGTTTAGAGTTCGTTTGGTACTCCAACGGGTATCCTCGTGGGCTAAAAGTACTTCCTCTTTGAGGCCCAAGACCCCCTCCACAATAGCCCAACAACCCAGCTCAACCCCTCCCATCATCTCGGCCATTGAATTGTGATTGCGTGGCCGAAAACCGCTCCTCATTTGGACTCTCCTCGCTCCTTGTGCCTATATAAACGTCCACCCCTCCATTTTTTGCGTCCAAACCCTAGTCTTCTCCCTCCTCCAGCCCCGCCTCGAAATCCATGCCGGGCGGACGTGTCCGACCCGGGCCGGACAGTCCGCCGCCGCACAGTGCTTCCTCCGCCGCCGCGCGGGCCCGCAGGCCCAGCGCCGGCCCGCAGCGCCGCGGATCCGGGCCGAAGTCCCCCAGCCGCGCCGCCCCTTCGTCTTCATCCCGCCCGAGGCTGCCGCCGCCGGCCGTGCCCCGCCGTCCTCCTAGCAGCCGCCGCCGCCCTTGCAGATCCCGCCGCCGGCCGAGCCTCGGCCCCCTCACCACTCCTCGCCGCCGGGCCTCCCGCCGGCCGGTCGCCGCCCGCCGTCCCTCCGGCCACCCGCCGGCCGGAGCAGTCCAGCCGCCGCCGAAGCTCGAAGCGCCGGCCTCGTCGACCCAGCCTCGATCCATCGGAGCGATCGATCCAGCCAGGCTGCCCGCAAACCCTAACGGGTCCACCGACCCGCGCACCCGCACACCCGCTCCGTTTGACCAGATCCGACCCGGTTGACCTGATCCAGCAGGTTGACCCCCTCTGTTTTCTTCTAAGTCTTTTAAATTTTCTTTGTCTGATGCATTTTTGTGATGAGGATAACTTTTACTGTGCTTGTCTGTTTTGTGCATATAATATGTCAAAATGATCATGGTGACATGTACTATGTTTTGTTCCATTGTGTCATGCATGTTTGAGATCATCTAGATGTCTTAGTCTTCATGAGAAGAGTGCTACTTGTTATAAACTGCTGCTATTAGTTGTTTTCATGCCATGTTTGTGATGTGATAACTTGGTGCATGTTTATCCAATTGAAGCAAATGATATGTCCACATGTTCGTCATGAGATGCTCTACATGTTGGTTGCTATAGGATGCATGATAGAATTTATATTGTCATGTTTATCTCCATTGCAAGACTGCATGTGGCTGTTAGGTTTTTAAACTTGTTACGAGATGCCTAGTTGAGGAGCTCGTTGCTATTGATGTGGTTGTCCCCATGTTGCATGCTTATATGTTTTGGATTCCCCATCATGTGTTCTTTGTTGTGGTGCCAACCACTTGCCATGTTATGCTTTGAGGTGACTTAAACATGCTCACAAACATGCCATGATAATATTGCTGTTTAAACACTTAGTGAAATTTCACTAAGTCTGGAATCTGTAATATCTTGATGCTATGTTTGCTTGTTGTTCTAGGCAAATCCATGTTAGTTTTGGGGTGACTATTGTTCATTCCTTGTTGTATATGTTGTTGGCTATCCATTCATGCTCTCACATGCTGATTTGGGTGGTTGTAGCATATTTAACTTTTGCTCCCAAGTTGCTATAAAATACTGCTGCCAGGTTTTGTTGTCATGTTCAAAATGTTGTAGCTTGTTGCTATTGATCCATGCCTCCTATGGAGATGCTCCAATGGAGTTGTTTGCTGTAGGATATGTCTACTTCATGTCCATGCTTCTTGTCATGATGTTTGAGTGCTGTAGGGTATATATTTCTTGCTCCGAAGTTGCTATGTGGCTGTTAATTTCAGCTTTGCATTGTTTATTGTTTCGGGAGTATCTTTTAGCCCGTCGCTCCGTTTTGAGCAAGTCCTATATGAAACTTGTGTGGTTTTGCATGTAGATTCATAATATCATCTTGTTAACATGTTTTGAAGTATCTTGCTTGATGCATATTGTCATGTTCCTTGTGTTGTATCTCTGTGTTTCCTATGTTGTCTTGCTGTGCATCCTAAGTGTATCTGCAGTGCTTCCTTAGTGCATCAGCCATGCATCATGTGGTTTGCGCATTGCATCTTGTTTGATTTCGTGCCTCGTGTGTATTGTGTTGAGTAGAGCCGGAAGCCGAGACCGAGTACGAGAACGAGGTTACTACCGAGGTTGAGAACGAGGAGCCCTCTTACGATCCCATCGACGACTCGACAGGCAAGATGACCTGACCCAGATATCATTACTATCTTTGCCTATTGCTAGAAGTCTCGCTCTTTAGCTTATTGCCTTGATGCCCATGTTTGTTTGTCAGCCTCCTATTGTAACCATGAATCTGTTTAACCACCCAACCTATGCAAACCTTTGATTGGCTACGTAGGCATCGCTCAGCCCCTATTATAGCATTGCTAGTTGCAAGAGAAGATTTGAAGATTCTTGCTTCATGTTGAAGCTTGTTGGGATATCACTCTATATAACTCTTTAATGAAATCATCTATATATTGGTAATGGGTGGAAGGCTAAGCCTCTTGCTTGGTGATTTGTTCCACTCATGCCGCCTTAGGAACCGTATAACCGGTGTTATGTTCCTTGATTAGGCGTTCCTCACACGGTTGGGGTTATGGGACCCCCTCGATAAACCGCTTAGCGCTAAGGCTTTTCCAGCAAGTCCCAACATTGGTACTCCATTTGCCTAATAACTAAAACTTGCATAGGGACTAGCTATCCCCTTTCTTAATTAACAACCCCGGGCCAGTGCTCCACATGAGTGTTGGTCCGAACTGGGGGTCCTGCAGGGCCGTCTTGGGGAAACCCGAGGTATCTGGTATAACCTATAGCATCACCCATCCGGTCGTGGCCTGAGACTAGATACGCGCGGCTACTGTTAGGGTGTCGGCACGCCGGGAGGATTTGTTGGATTAGTCTTACCTTAGTCGGAGTATCTTGAGCACGGGATTCCGAGGATACTCGGGCCTTCCCACCTTGGAGTTGCGACTCCGCGGATCGTGGGCTTGTCATGGGCCAAGTTGGAACACCCCTGCAGGGTTTTGAACTTTCGAAAGCCGTGCCCGCGGTTATGTGGAAGATGGGAATTTGTTAATATCCGGTTGTAGAAAACTTGACACCATGTTCAGAACACACTACCAGCGTGAGTACCGTGACGGTCATTTTCCGAAAGGGGTTCGGGAAGTGAACACGGTGGGGTTATGATTGCCGTGCTTAGTTAGGATCACTTCGTGATCACCTTGTCGTCCGTGGCACTTCTCTTCTCACTCTTATTCACGTAAGCTAGTGCTAGTGCAGCTGGAGCTTTTTATTCTTTCTTCAGCCTTGTTCCACACCCAAGGCTTAGATAGTTCTGTTACCCGGGAACGGGATTGTTGAGTCCTCTGTGGCTCACAGATTCTGCACCACACCAGATGCAGGTACTCAAGTGATCTATTCAGGTGACGGCTCCGAGCTATACTGGAAGTACGACGAGGAACGTAGCCGTTACTATGTGCACTATCCCGATGATCAGTAGTGGTTTCTACTAGGGGTGATTCGGACCTGTGGCTTTATGTATGGTTGGTATCTTTCATTTGGATCTTCACCCGTAGATGGGTTGTGATGTTATTTGAATGATGATTTGCTATGTAATGAATTGTGTGACGTGGCGAGTGTAAGCCAACTATCTCTTTTCCTTTTCATCCCTGTTTTTACATGAGATGTGCAAAGATACCGAACTTGAGATCATTCCAGAATGGGCTTATACCTTTAAGTCGTGCCTCGACACGTAGGAGGTATAGTCCCATCCTGGGCATTACAGTTTCTCATTAAAAAGAACCAGATTGTCGATTGTCGAGATGCCGAAGCCGTAGCGTACTTTAAGCATAGCATTTGCGATGAATGGCTCGCTCGACACCTCGGCCAAGAAAAGCCAAAGTCCATGCCAGCCCTCACAGCACTCATGACCCACTTTTGCGCGGGCGAAGACAGCTGGCTAGCCCGTAGCGGTAATAGTACGAGCGAGCCGGGCATTTCCGAAGCTAAAAATAACTACGGTAGGACCCGACGCAACAAGCACAAGCGCCGCAGCAACAACGACAATACCGAAGAAATGGCGGTCAACGCCGGATTCAGCGGCTCCAAGTCCGGTCAGTGGAAGCGGCCATTCAAAAGAAATAGAGAAGGCTCATCCAGCTTGAACCGAATACTGGACCAACCCTGCCAGATTCATGGCACCCCCGACAAGCCTGCCAACCATACCAACCGAAGTTGTTGGGTCTTTAAACAGGCCGGTAAGTTAAATACCGAAGAAAGGGAGAAAGGGTCACCCAGTGAGGACGACGACGACGAGCCGCGTCCACCAAAAACAGGGGGTCAGAAGAAATTTTCCCCCAAAGTTGAAACGGTGAATATGATATACATCACCCACATCCCCAAGCGGGAGCGCAAGCGCGTGTTAAGGGACGTCGACGCAATATAGCCAGTCACCCCTAAATTCAACCCATGGTCAGCCTGTCCGGTCACTTTTGATCGTAGGGACCATCCGACCAGCATCCGTCACGGAGGTTCGGCCGCACTAGTCCTCGATCCAATCATCGATGGATTCCACCTCACGCGAGTCCCCATGGACGGCGGCAGCAGCCTTAACCTGCTCTATCAGGACACAGTCCGCAAGATGGGTATTGACCCATCAAGGATAAAGCCCACCAAAAGTACCTTTAAAGGATTAATACCTAGTGTAGAGGCCCGTTGTACGAGCTCAATCACATTGGAGGTCATCTTCGGTTTGCCGGATAACTTCCGAAGCAAGGACTTGATCTTCGACATCGTCCCCTTCCGCAGTGGCTATCATGCGCTGCTCGGACGAACTGTGTTCGCTCGCTTCAACGCAGTCCCGCACTAAGCTTACCTCAAACTCAAGATGCCTGGCCCACGCGGTGTTATAACAGTCAATGGAAAAATGTAACGATCCCTCCATGCCAAGGAGCACACCGCGGCCCTGGCAGCAGAAGTGCAAGGCGGCCTTATCAAGGAAAACACTACATCGGCTATCAAGCCCCCACACACTATTAAATGAGTCCGGACTACACCACAGAGCGATAGCCCAGCTCGTCAGGAGCTCAGTTAGCAATCCGGCCTCTGCCTCAGCCCCAACCAAATCGCGGTCTACGTGCCACGCGTACATAACTACGCGCTAAAGATACCATGGGCAAAGACGGAGGCACAACAAGGATAAAGTCCACAATAGGGCTAGACCATATCCGGACACCCATATTTTCCCTTTTTATTTCAACTCTACTTTTTTCAGGTTTCTTACAACCTGTGTCACCTTTTCAACGGTGCTCAGGCCTCTTCTCAAGGCCTATCTTGACAATGTTGAGTGATGATCCTCTCGAAGGACAGTACAACAAGGAGACAAGCAGCACGGTAGAGTATCTCAAAGGGTCTCTAAAGACCACCTCGGTCATTTGCAAAAACACGTGCACAGCCCTCCCCCGTGCTCGGCATGTAAAATAGCCTTGTGCACCTTTTTTACCAATACGTTTTGACGTATCAATCAGACTATAATGGAAACAGGTCCTGGCCTGACCTATTGGCCTATCTTTTAGTCTATTCTTCCCTGTTTCTGCCCGATTGTCATGTACGCCTCGGTACGACTTAAATTGCCAGGGGCTATGTTAAAGCCACGTACATCTTTTTATTACTAAACATAGTCCGAACACTTTTACAGTGCAATTCGGCGTCCCGAATATAGCATTATATGCATCGGCTCCGAATCATGTCTTTGGTCAATAGTTGGTTGCCCGGCTCCTGTGGTTACCACCTTACGTTTCGCTTGTTCGGCTAAGGTAGTAAAGGGAGAACTACTGCGATTGTGTTTCTGGTTCATCCGGTCAAACACCTTAGTAGAGAAAGCCGAAAACTGACTGTCATGATGCGGCGAGAGCTGGTCAAATGTTCGGTGACTATAGATCTCTTATGATTTTGTCCGCAATACGCGATGGGCCGGCACTCGCTCGGTCGGGCGTCTACAGCACTCAAGTTCGGATAATTAAACAATACTAGGGGTTGTGCCTGTATTTCAATTATAAAACTCCTATGGCTAAGTGAGAGTGATAAAGCCATATAGTCTGATTGCCTGGTTCGCCGCACTAACACCTCCTTTACAGACCAAATCGCAGGGTCAAATGTGTTTAGGTGCTATCCCGAACACCCCCGGACTATCTACGTGGGGGATGAAGCCGACGACTGTCCAACTCTCAGATATTGTAAATGGCCGTACAGGAGGAAATATTTCAAATTAAAACAAAATAACATATAGTACATAAGCCTTGTTTTCATAATGCAGGATTGGACAACGCGGACACATTTATACAAACATAATGTCCTTCGAACAATGGACCTCTACAATGCGGGATCCCGCTAGGACATCATTGAAATACCGCTCCGACGTGCGGTGCTCTTTGCCTGCGGGCGGCCCATCGGTTGCGAGCTTGACATTGTCCATCTTCGCCCACTGCACCTTGACGCGGGCGAAGGCCATCCGCGCACCTTCGATACAGGCCGACCGCTTCACGACATCAAGCCGAGGGTAGGCACTGATCAGCCGCCTCACAAGCCCGAAGTAGCTGCTGGGTATGGGCTCAACAGACCACAAACGGATTATAAAATACCTCATGGCCAATCCAGCCACCCTATGAAGTTCGGACAACTGTTCAGCTGGTCGCTGAGGGGTACATGATGCTCAGGTGCAAGATACTATGACCAGAACAGTTTTTCTGTTGTGCTCCCCACTTCAGCTCGGAAGAACTCCGCAGCGTCGGCAACACTCTGGGGTAGGTCCTCAAACACTCCCGGGGAACTCCAAATCCGGGTCAGTAAAATGTATTTCTTCCTCACAAATTTGCTCTGCATATTAAAGGCCTTACCAGCCACAATTTGCCTCGCCTCCTGGATCTCCCGACAAGCATTTTGAGCTTCAGTCCGGGCCTCCTGAGCATTTTGGAGAGCCTTAGCAAGTTTGGAATTTTGATCCGACACTTTGCGCTCTAAGGACTCACATTTGCTGATAGCATCCTTGATCTCTTGCTGGACTTCCTCCACCCTTGACTCATGCTTTAGGCGGGTGGCTCATTCCTCCTCCGCCTTTTTCTTGGCCTCGGCCAGGGCGCTCTTGAGGGTCTCGATGAAAGAAATATGCCCTAGAGGCAATAATAAAGTTATTATTTATTTCCTTATATCATGATAAATGTTTATTATTCATGCTATAATTGTATTAACCAGAAACTTAGTACATGTGTGAATACATAGACAAACAGAGTGTCACTAGTATGCCTCTACTTGACTAGCTCGTTAATCAAAGATGGTTAAGTTTCCTAGCCATAGACATGAGTTGTCATTTGATGAACGGGATCACATCATTAGAGAATGATGTGATTGACTTGACCCATTCCGTTAGCTTAGCACTTGATCGTTTAGTTTTACTGCTATTGCTTTATTCATGACTTATACATGTTCTTATGACTATGAGATTATGCAACTCCCGAATACTGGAGGAACACCTTGTCTGCTATCAAACGTCACAACGTAACTGGGTGATTATAAATATGCTCTACAGGTGTCTCCGAAGGTGTTTGTGGTGTTCGCATAGATCAAGAATAGGATTTGTCACTCCGAATGTCGGAGAGGTATCTCTGGGCCCTCTCAGTAATACACATCATAATAAGCCTTGCAAGAAAATGACTAATGAGTTAGTCACAAGATGATGTATTACGGAACGGGTAAAGAGACTTGCCGGTAACGAGATTGAAATAGGTATGATGATATCGATGATCGAATCTCGGTCAAGTAACATACCGATGACAAAGGGAACAACGTATGTTGTTGTGCGGTTTGACCGATAAAGTTGTTTGTAGAATATGTAGAAACCAATATGAGCATCCAGGTTCTCCTATTGGTTATTCACCAGAGAAGTGTCTTGGTCATGACTACATAGTTCTCAAACCTGTAGGGTCCGCACGCTTAACGTTTGATGACGATTTGTATTATGAGTTATGTGATTTAATCACCGACGTTTGTTTGGAGTTCCGGCTGAGATCACGGACATGACGAACAGTCTCGAAATGGCCGAGACGTAAAGATCGATATATTGGAAGGCTATATTCGGATATCGGAAAGGTTCCGAGTGATTCGGGTATTTTTCTGAGTACCGGAGAGTTATGGGAATTCGTATTGAGCCTTAATGGGCCATACGGGAAAGGACAGAAAGGCCTCAAGGGTGGCCACACCCCTTCCCCATGGACTTGTCTGAATTGGACTAGGGAAAGGGGGTGCCCCCTTCCTTCCTTCTCCTTCTTCCTTCCCCTTTTCCTATTCCATATGGGAGGAGGAATCCTACTAGGACTAGGGAGTCCTAGTAGGACTCCACACTTGGCGCGCCCCCTTTAGGGCTGGCCTCCTCCTCCTCCCTTCTTTATATATGTGGGCAGGGGCATCCCAAAGGACTCGGAGATTGGTCTTAGCCGTGTGCGGTGCCCCTCTCCACAGTTACACACCTCGGTCATATCGTTGCAGTGCTTAGGCGAAGCCCTACGCCGGTAGCTTCATCATCACCGTCACCACGTTGTCGTGCTGACGAAACTCTCCCGTGACGCTCAACTGGATCAAGAGCTTGTGGGACGTCATCGAGTTGAACATGTGCTGAACGCGGAGGTGACGTACGTTCGATGCTTGGATCAGTTGGATCGCGAAGACGTTCGATTACATTAACCGCGTCACTAGACGCTTCCACTTTCGGTCTACGAGGGTACGTAGACACACTCTCCCCGCTCATTGCTATGCTTCTAGTAGATAGATCTTGCATGATCGTAGAAAATTTTGAAATACTACGTTCCCCAACAGTGGCATCATGAGACAGGTCTATGCGTAGATGATATGCACGAGTAGAACACAATGAGTTGTGGGCGATAATAGTCATACTGCTTACCAGCATGTCATACTTCCATTCGGCGGTATTGTGAGATGAAGCGGCCCGGACCGACATTACGTGTACGCTTACGCGAGACTGGTTTCACCGTTACGAGCACTCGTTGCTTAAAGGTGACCGGCGGGTGTCTGTCTCTCTCACTTTAGTTGAATCTAGTGTGGCTACGCCCAGTCCTTGTGAAGGTTAAAACAGCACATACTTGACAAAAAATAATTTTGGTTTTTGTATGCGTAGGTAAGAACGGTTCTTGCTAAGCCCGTAGCAGCCACGTAAAACTTGCAACAACAAAGTACAGGACGTCTAACTTGTTTTTGCAGGGCATGTTGTGATGTGATATGGTCAAGACGTGATGAGTTATACGTTATTGTATGAGATGATCATGTTTTGTAAATTATCGGCAACCGGCACGAGCCTTATGGTTGTCTCTTTATTGTATGAATTGTGAAGGCCATGTAATTGCTTTACTTCATCACTATGAGTTAGCGATAGTAGTAGTAGCAATAGTTGGTGAGACAACCACGACGCTACGATGAAGATCATGGTGTCAAGCCGGTGACAATGGAGATCATGACGATGTTTTGGAGATGGAGATCAAAAGAACAGGATGATGATGGCCATATCATGTGACATATTTTCATTGCATGTGATGTTTATCTTATTATGCTTCTTATTTTGCTTAGTACGGTGGTAGCACTATAAGATGATCCCTTACAAAATTTCAGGGTACAAGTGTTCTCCCTGAGTATGCACCGTTGCGAAAGTTATTCGTGCTGAGACACCACGTGATGATCGGGCGTGATAGGCTCTACGTTCAAATACAACGGGTGTAAGACAGTTTTGCACATGCAGAATACTCGAGTTAAACTTGACGAGCCTAGCATGTACAGACATGGCCTCGGAACACTGGAGACCGAAAGTTCGAGCGTGAATTCTATAGTAGATATGATCAACATAAGATGTTCACCATTGAAAACTATTCCATCTCACGTGATGATCGAACATGGTTTAGTTGATTTGGATCACGTGATCATTTACATGACTAGAGGGATGTCTATCTAAGTGGGAGTTCTTTAGTAATATGATTAATTGAACTTTAATTTATCATGAATTTAGTCCTGGTAGTATTAGCATATCTATGTTGTAGATCAATAGCTCGCGATGTAGCTCCCCATTTATTTTTATATGTTCCTAGAGAAATATAGGTTGAAAGATGACTGTAGCAATGATGCGGACTTGTTCCGTGATCTGAGGATTTTCCTCATTGCTGCACAGAAGAATTATGTCCTTGATGCACCGCTAGGTGACAAACCTATTGCAGGAGCAGACGCAGACGTTATGAACGTTTTGACAAAAGCTCGGTATGATGACTACTTGATAGTTTAGTACACCATGCTTTACGGCTTAGAACCGGGACTTCAAAAATGGTTTGAACGCCATGGAGCATATAAGATGTTCCAAGAGTTGAAATTAGTATTTCATACTCATGCCCGTGTCTAGAGGTATGAGACCTCTGACAGTACTTTGCCTACAAGATGGAGGAGAATAGCTCAACCAGTGAGCATGTGCTCAAATTGTCTGGGTACTACAATTGCTTGAATCAAGTGGGAGTTAATCTTCCAGATATGATAGTAATTTACAAAGTTCTCTAGTCACTATCACCAAGTTAGTAGAACTTCGTGACAAACTATAATATGCAAGGGATGACGAAAGTAATTCCCGAGCTCTTCGCAATGCTGAAATCGACGAAGGTAGAAATCAAGAAAGAGCATCAAGTGTTGATGGTTAACAAGACCACTTGTTTCAAGTAAACGGCAAAGGGATAGAAGGGGAACTTCAAGAAGAATGACAAGCAAGTGGTCACTCCCGTGAAGAAACCCAAAGCTAAACTCAAGCCTGAAACTAAGTGCTTCTACTGCAAAGGAAATTTTCACTGGAAGTGTAACTGCCCTAGATACTTGGTGGATAAGAAGGATGGCAAAGTGAACAAAGGTATATTTGATATACAGATTATTGATGTGTACTTTACTAGTGTTCATAGCAACCCTTGGGTATTTGATACCGGTTCAGTTGCTAAAATTAGTAACTCGAAATGAGAGTTGCAGAATGAACATAGACTAGTTAAAGGTGAAGTGATGATGTGTGTTGGAAGTGGTTCCAAGATTGATATGATCATCATCGCACACTCCCTATACTTTCGGGATTAGTGTAGAAACTAAATAAATGTTATTTGGCATTTGCATTGAGCATGAATATGATTTGATCATGTTTTTTGCAATACGGTTATTCATTTAAAGTCATAGAACAAGTGTTATTCTGTTTACATGAATAAAACCTTCGATGGCCATACACCCAATGAAAATAGTTTGTTGGATCTTGATCGTAGTAATACACATATTCATAATATTGAAGCCAAAAGATGCAAAGTTGATAATGGTAGTGCAACTTATTTGTGGCACTGCCGTTTAGGTCATATTGGTGTAAAGCGCATGAAGAAACTCCATGCTGATGGGCTTTTGGAATCACTTGATTATGAATCACTTGGTGTTTGCGAACCATGCCTCATGGGCAAGATGACTAAAACTCCGTTCTCCGGAACAATGGAGCGAGCAACTGATTTGTTGGAAATCATACATACATATGTATGTGGACCGATGAGTGTTGAGGCTCACGGTGGGTATCATTATTTTCTGACCTTCACTGATGATTTGAGCAGATATGAGTATATCTACTTGATGAAGCACAAGTCTGAAACATTTGAAAAGTTCAAAGAAATTTCAGAGTGAAGTAGAGAATCATCGTAACAAGAAAATAAAGTTTCTACGATCTGATCGCGGAGACAAATATTTGAGTTACGAGTTTGGTCTTCATTTAAAACAATGTGGAATAGTTTCACAGCTCACGCCACCCGGAACACCACAGCGTAATGGTGTGTCCGAACGTCGTAACCGTACTTTATTAGATATGGTGCGATCTATGATGTCTCTTACCGATTTACCACTATCGTTTTGGGTTATGCATTAGAGACAGTTGCATTCACGTTAAATAAGGGCACCATCTAAATCCGTTGAGACGACGCCATATGAACTGTGGTTTCGCAAGAAACCGAAGTTGTTGTTTCTTAAAGTTTGGGGCAGCGATGCTTATGTGAAAAAGTTCAACCTGATAAGCTCAAACCCAAATCGGAGAAATGTGTCTTCGTAGGATACCCAAAAGAAACTGTTGGGTACACCTTCTATCACAGATCCAATGGCAAGATATTCGTTGCTAAAAATGAATACTTTCTAGAGAAGGAGTTTCTCTCGAAAGAAGTGAGTGGGAGGAAAGTGGAACTTAATGAGGTAATTGTACCTTCTCCCGAATTGGAAAGTAGTACATCACATAAACAAGTTCTACTGATTCCTACACCAATCAGCGAGGAAGCTAATGATGATGATCATGAAACTTTAGATCAAGTTACTACCAAACCTCGTAGGTCAACCAGAGTGCGTTCCGCGCCAGAGTGGTATGGTAACCCGGTTCTGGAAGTCATGTTACTAGACCATGATGAACCTACGAACTATGAGGAAGCGATGATGAGCCCAGATTCCGCAAAATGTCTTGAGGCCAAGAAATCTGAGATGGGATCCATGTATGAGAACAAAGTATGGACTTTGGTTGACTTGCCCGATGATCGGCAAGCCATTGAAAATAAATGAATCTTTAAGAGGAAGACTGACACCGATGGTAATGTTACTGTCTACAAAGCTTGACTTGTTGCGAAAGGTTTTTGACAAGTTCAAGGTGTTGACTACGATGAGATTTTTTTTCACTCATAGCGATGCTTAAGTCTGTCCGAATCATGTTAGCAATTGCCGCATTTTTATGAAATCTGGCAAATGGATAACAAAACTACGTTCTTTAATGGATTTATTAAAGAAGAGTTGAATATGATGCAACCAGAAGGTTTTGTCAATCCTAAAGGTGCTAACAAAATGTGCAAGCTTCAGCGATCCATCTATGGACTGGTGCAAGCATCTCGGAGTTGGAATATACGCTTTGATAAGTTGATCAAAGCATATAGTTTTATACAAACTTGCGGTGACGCCTGTATTTACAAGAAAGTGAGTTGGAGCACTACAACCTTTCTGATAAGTATATGTGAATGACATATTTTCGATCAATGATGTAGAATTTTCTGGAAAGAATAAAGGAGTGTTTGAAAGGAGTTTTTTCAAAGAAAGACCTCGGTGAAGCTGCTTACATATTGAGCATCAAGATCTATAAAGATAGATCAAGACGCTTGATAAGTTTTTTCAATGAGTACATACCTTGACAAGTTTTTGAAGTAGTTCAAAATGGAACAGTCAAAGAAAGAGTTATTGCATGTGTTGCAAGGTGTGAAGTTGAGTAAGACTCAAAGACCGACTATGGCAGAAAAATACAAAGAGAATGAAAGTTGCTCCCTATGCCTCATCCATAGGTTCTATAAAGTATGCCATGTTGTATACCGGACCTATTGTATACCCTGCCCTGAGTTTTGCAAGGGAATACAATTTTGATCTAGGAGTAGATCACTAGACAGCGGTCAAAATTATCCTTAGAGGACTAAGGAAATATTTCTCGGTTATGGAGGTGATAAAGAGTTCGTCATAAAGAGTTACGTCGATGCAAGCTTTGACACCGATTTGGATGACTCTGAGTCACGATCTGGATACATATTGAAAGTGGGAGCAGTTAGCTAGAGTAGCCCCGTGCAGAGCATTGTAGACATAGAAATTTGCAAAATACATACGGATCTGAATATGGCACACCCATTGACTAAATCTCTCTCACAAGCAAAACATGATCACACCTTAGTACTCTATGGGTGTTAATCACATGGCGATGTGAACTAGATTATTGACTCTAGTAAACCTTTTGGGTATTGGTCACATGGCGATGTGAACTATAAAGTGTTAAATCACATGAGGATGTGAACTATTGGTGTTAAATCACATGGTGACGTGAACTAGATTATTGACTCTAGTGCAAGTGGGAGACTGAAGGGAATATGCCCTAGAGTCAATAATAAAGTTATTATTTATTTCCTTATGTCATGATAAATGTTTATTATTCATTCTATAATTGTATTAACCGGAAACTTAGTACATGTGTGAATACATAGACAAACATAGTGTCACTAGTATGCCTCTACTTGACTAGCTCGTTAATCAAAGATGGTTAAGTTTCCTAGCCATAGACATGAGTTGTCATTTGATGAATGGGATCACATCATTAGAGAATGATGTGATTGACTTGACCCATTCCGTTAGCTTAGCACTTGATCGTTTAGTTTTACTGTTATTGCTTTCTTCATGACTTATACATGTTCCTATGACTATGAGATTATGCAACTCCCGAATACTAGAGGAACACCTTGTGTGCTACCAAACATCACAACGTAACTGGGTGATTATAAAGATGCTCTACAGGTGTCTCCGAAGGTGTTTGTGGTGTTGGTATAGATCAAGAATAGGATTTGTCACTCCGAGTGTCGGAGAGGTATCTCTGGGCCCTCTCGGTAATACACATCATAATAAGCCTTGCAAGCAAATGACTAATGAGTTAATCACATGATGATGTATTACGGAACGAGTAAAGAGAGTTGCCAGTAACGAGATTGAACTAGGTATGATGATACCGACGATCGAATCTCGGGCAACTAACATACCGATGACAAAGGGAACAACGTATGTTGTTGTGCGATTTGACCTATAAAGATCTTCGTAGAATATGTAGAAACCAATATGAGCATCCAAGTTCCGCTATTAGTTATTGACCAGAGAAGTGTCTCGGTCATGACTACATAGTTCTCGAACCCGTAGGGTCCGCACGCTTAACGTTCGATGACGATTTGTATTATGAGTTATGTGATTTGATGACCGACGTTTGTTCGGAGTCCCGGATGAGATCACGGACATGACGAACAGTCTCGAAATGGCCGAGACGTAAAGATCGATATATTGGAAGGCTATATTCAAACATCGGAAAGGTTTCTAGTGATTCGGGTATTTTTTGGAGTACCGAAGAGTTACGGGAATTCGTATTGGCCCTTAATGGGCCATACGGGAAAGGAGAGAAAGGCCTCAAGGGTGGCCGCACCCCTTCCCCATGGACTGGTCCGAATTGGAGTAGGGAAAGGGGGCGCCCCCTTCCTTCCTTCTCCTTCTCCCTTCCCCTTTTCCTATTCCATATGGGAGGAGGAATCCTACTAGAACTAGGGAGTCCTGGTAGGACTCCACACTTGGCGCGCCCCCTTTAGGGCTGGCCTCCTCCTCCTCCCTCCTTTATATACGTCGGCAGGGGGCACCCCCAAAGGACTCGAAGATTGGTCTTAGCCGTGTGTGGTGCCCCTCTCAGTTACACACCTCAGTCATATCGTTGCAGTGCTTAGGCGAAACCGTGCGCCGGTAGCTTCATCATCACCGTCACCATGCCGTCGTGCTAACGAAACTCTCCCGTGACGCTCAACTGGATCAAGAGCTCGTGGGACGTCTTCGAGCTGAACGTGTGCTGAACGCGGAGGTGCCGTACGTTCGGTGCTTGGATCGGTTGGATCGCTAAGACGTTAGACTACATCAACCGCGTCACTAGATGCTTCCGCTTTCGGTCTACGAGGGTACGTAGACACACTCTCCCCTCTCATTGCTATGCTTCTAGTAGATAGATCTTGCGTGATCATAGGAAAATTTTGAAATACTACGTTCCCCAACACTCGACCTCAGAAGCGTCAGCTGTGAGCAGAGTTATAGCACTCACTCAGATGACAAATTATGACTGATATTATTTCAGATACATATTTGGTATTTCATACCTTGCCGTTCATCCAAATTTCGCCTCAGCTCAGACGCTTCGCCGGCATGGGAAGCTGATGCCTGCATCGCAGCCTGTTTTATTCAAATAGATATGTCTGTTAATCTCATGTACGAGTACTTAGATCCTCTGCTCGGCCTTTCTTCCAAAACACCAAACAGAGTCTCAGGGGCTACTATCTATACACAGACACATTTTTCTCATATAGCCAAAAGGTATTATATTACGTACCTCAAAGCCTCTCAGAAGGTTAGTATAAGCCTCATTCAATCCGCTCTTGGAGGACCGAATTCTTTCAACCACCGTGCCCACAAGGGTACGATGTTCTTCTACAATGACGGCACTTTGAAGTGCT
This sequence comes from Secale cereale, assembly GCA_902687465.1. Classification (NCBI taxonomy): domain Eukaryota; kingdom Viridiplantae; phylum Streptophyta; class Magnoliopsida; order Poales; family Poaceae; genus Secale; species Secale cereale. The sequence goes on along the minus strand of LR738711.1, from coordinate 454,199,368 downwards.
TTCGTCAATGTGTCCGGTGCCTCCGGATTGACAGAGGTCGCCGGCGGAATTTGCGCACTCCTTTCTTTCAAAGGAGGCCGCTCGCCTAATTCCTGAGTCACATGGGTCTCCAAAATACTGTCCAGTTGTGGATAGAATTGGGCATGGCCCCTGTCGCCAATCTCCATCGGGGTCGGCGCCCCCGGGTTTCCGGCAACAGAGGTATTATCCTCTAGTGCCGCCTCGACGGCTTCCAGCGCCTCTCCCCGACCCAGAACGGTCCTTAGGGACAGCACTTCGGCATTATCCGTGGCTTTGGGGGAGAGCCGGTGGAGGCAACTCGCTATTCATCACGTTTGGATCCAGCGAATTCCCCAAAGACGAGGATCGTTGGGGGAGAACGTGAGCCGGACTACAGCACATAATACAGTACATTACAATCACAAGGCGGAAAGGTATATAAGTGCAAATACCTTCAGGAGCACTTACGATTCAGCCAGGGGCTTCGGCCTAGGGCGCCACTCATCGGCGCCTGATTCGGAGTCATCTGTGAGGGAGATCCTCCCTTTCTTGGACGTCTCCGCCTCCAAATCTACGGACGCCCCCCCTTTTCTTCTTTCCCCCCTTAGGGGGATAATTACTCTCTTCTTCCTCCCCTCCATCTTTGTTGGGGGAGGAGTGAGTCTTGGTATCTTTGAACACTACGTCTGAAGCACCTTTACGGCGGAGGCCACTTTTGGTCTACTGGCCCTTCTTCTTGGCCTTCTTTTTCGGCGTCTGGTATGGCGCCAGAACCAGCATCCTCGTTAGTAGAGGGATGGCTAGGTCTTCGGGAAACGGGGCCGGAGAGTGAATCCGCTCCGCTTTCTTCGTACACCCCTATGGGAAGAATGGAAAACTTAGTATGCCCCCTGGATTTACCAATAGTAAAATCATTATAAAAACTTACGGGAGACGCTGCATGAGTACAATCGAGGCTGAGGTCTTCGGTCGTCTTCGGCCACTTCTTTTGGGTCTTGAACAGCAGTTTCCACATATCTTCGTGCTTCGTGCCGAAGAATCGTTGCAGTGTCCAGGGACCGACCGAGTCGAACTCCCACATGCGCTGAGTCCGGTCCTGGCAAGGCAGAATCCGGCGGAAAAGCATTATCTGGATCACGCTAGAGAGACTGGTATCTTTGTTTACCATGTTCTTGATGCGCTTCTGTAGCATCATCACTTCATCGGATGACGCCCAGTCTAGGCCCTTATTGAGCCACGATGTCAGCCGCATGGGAGGCCTAGACTTAAATTCGGGGGGCGCGGCCCATGTGGGGTCACGGGGTTCCGTGACGTAGAACCACTCCTGCTGCCACCCCTTCACGGTCTCCACGAAGGTGCCTTTGGGCCAAGTGACGTTGGGGAGTTTGCTCACCATAGCGCCGCCACACTCTGCATGTTGTCCGTCCACCACTTTTGGCTTCACATTGAAAACCTTGAGCCAAAGGCCGAAGTGGGGAGGGATGCGCATGAATGCCTCACACGCGACGATGAATGCCGAGATGTTGAGAAAAAAGATCGGGGCTAGATCATGGAAATCTAGCCCGTCGTAAAACATAAGGCCGCAGACAAAGGGATGGAGAGGAAACCCTAGTCCACGAAGGAAATGAGGAATGAATACTACCCTCTCGTGGGGCTCCGGAGTAGGAACAATTTGTTTCTTGGCTCGAAGCCGATGGGCGATTGCCTCGGCTAAATACCCCGCTTCCCGAAGTTCCTTGATATTCTCCTCTATGACGGAGGAGGGCATCCACTTGCCCTGCGATCCGGATCTAGACATGGCTAGAATGTTTTCTAGGGACGGGGGGAATCGAAGCTTGGGCGCTGGAGCTCGAGGGCGGATGGGCTGAGGAATAAGAAATGTGTGGGATGAAAAAGGTGGATTATTATCCCCTTATATGGGCCGAGAATATAGAGCATCCCTCCCACGAGCCTTAAAACTCGCATGTTCCCAAGGGGTCGTGCGGGTGGCACAGTTGGATTACCCAAGCCCGTACTGGAAGGAGGCGGCCATGGCAGGGGTGGTGGCGATGCCGGTCGGCAGGGAGGAGGAGGCCGAGGTAGTGGAAACGGGCAGATCCGGTGGAGGTCAAGGCCGGGGATCCATTCCCGGCGTCGGAGTGGAGCGGGGTGCACCGGCGGCGGAGCTCTTGGCGGCGGCGGCTGGTCGTGGTTCCTGCGAGGGAAGAGAGGGAGTCATCAGAGGAGGGAGGAGAAGGAGACGGGCAGGGGAAGGAGGAGCAGGGCGGCGGGGTCCGGCCTGGTGGTTTCGGTCGCCCGTGGGAGGAGCTCCGGCGGCGGCGGCGACCTTCCAGCGAGGCAGTGGCGGCTCTGGATCGGTAGCTCTTCTCCCTATCTGGAGCGAGTGGGCAGAGAGGGGCGCGGTGCGAGCTCACAGCGGTGGGGCGGACGGGTCGAGCGGGCCTGCTACGGGCTTCGGCGGGCCGACGGTGGTGGGAGGAGAGAGGAGGTGAGGTGGCGCTGCGCGATTGGTGGAGGGAGGTGGATCCGGTGGCGGCTGGCCCGTGGGACGACGACAAGTGGCGGGGTTGAGTTCGCCGGTGCGGAAAATGAGGAGTGGCGGCTGCTGGAGGTAGTGGAGGCTAGGTTGGACTAGGGGATGCCCAAAATGGACTATGGGGTGTCCATATATAACAGTTTTTCTAGGGTTATGGGGTGTTTGGGGCGATTCGGAGCCCTCCGATCGTGATCCGACGGTCCAGGACTGAGATGAGGGGGCTAGTGGGCTGTGTAGATGGGCTAGGCCTTGAAGAGAGAAGAGATGGCAGCCCGGCATAGTGTTTCGGAGACCGAAACGTCCGACGAATATACCGGCAACGGTGCTGCTATATGTTTAACGGTTGGGCTATCAAACGAACTCCGAATGCGACGAATTTTGGCAGGCAGTCTACCTACACTACCACACACCAAGTTTCAACCCATTCCGAGAACATTTTCCGGCCACTTATAAAATAATATTCTGGAGGTGCCGCGGGCACGTGCAAGTGTGTCTGGGCTCAGAACAGACAACAGAGAGAACTGGGTGACGTGCAACTACGAACGGATGCAAGTTTTGAAAACTATGCAGATTAAAATGCACATGATGACATCGTAAAGTGCAACGCAAGCGAATGACATGACAATGATGGAGAATAACTGGAAGACATCTGGCGCATCGGTCTCGGGATGTCACAAACGGCTTCAGCCGTCGTTCTCTGCACAAGTGGGAAGCCTACCTCCTCTACGAGACGAACTACCCGCGCCCCCCGACGTGCGCACGCCGGGATGGTGGAGGCTCAGCGCCGGGGGCGTACCCGTCCCCCCCTCTGCCCGTCGTTGAGCACCCACCTACTTCCACGCCGAGATCGAGCGCGCGCGGGCCTCCCTGTCGGAGGAGGAATGGGCCCTCCCGGAGTACGCCGTCGGCAACTACGAGGCGTGGACGGCGTACTTCGAACGCCGGCATGCGAAGCGGCTCGCCTCCATCAACAACGCGCCGGTGGTGCGCAACGGCAGCGACGGCCGCCGCCTGTGGTTGGGCACCCCCGGTCGCACACTCCACGCCATCCTCGAGCACCTCGAGGGTGGCAATGATCCGTCGCTCGAGTACCCGGCGGCCCCGGCCGTCGGCCGGAGTGGCGGCCGCAGCGGCTCTTTGTGGCTGCCGAGGAGGATGTTGGGCGGGTCCTCCTCCTCCTCTCGGTCCTCCTCCCACTCCTCCGGTTCGCGGACGCTCGTCTCCATCAAGGCCGAGCCCGTGGAAACGCCGCTCGAGAGGCGCACCCGCATCACCGACATCGTCATCAACGAGGGCGGCCGCGCCTCCTCCTCGGCTCCGCCTCGCCTCGTCAAACCAAAGGAGCCTGGGCTTGCCGCCGTGAAGAGCGAGCCTGGACTCACCGGCGTGAAAAGCGAGCCGATCGGCGAGGATGCCGCAATGAAGTGGGCGCATGAAGATTGGGCTCGGTTAGAGATGGACTGCCAGCGTCGCGCCCTGGAGAAGATCGTCGCGCGCCGCATGGCCGCGAGGAGTGAGGTGTCATCGTACTCGAGGACAGCGACTACGACGCGCCGCCGCCGGCCAAACCAGTCCGACAGGGCGACCCCGGGCAAGGGTCCAGCAGCAGGGTGAAGGGGGGCGCAGCATGGTGAAGGAGGACGACGACGATGGCGACGGCGACGATGACGTTGCATTCAGCCAGGTCTTTGGCCTATGGGCACGTAGTATTTTGTTTATTAAAGTAGAATTTCATGTTTTTCATATGTAAAAACCTATGAAACGCATAAATGTCGCCGAATGTATGTCGTGTTTGCTGAATGTTTTTAAATTTTGTTTTTTAAAAAATAACCGTTTAGGACGGCCTGGGGTCGGCGGTTGGGAATCCAATCGCCCCAGCCCCTGTTCTGTTCGCCCCCGAGGGCAACGGCCGGAGATGCTAATACTACCCCAGGGGCAACGGCCGGAGATGCTAATACTACGTGCTAACTAGAGTGGGTAATATCAGCTTGATGTCATTCGCCCACATTACCGGAAAGGCCTTCAGCTCTCGGCGGTTCAACAAAACGTGTAAGATTCTGAAATATCTTCTTCAACGTGTAAGACTGCTACAAAATCCTCTCCGTCTGTGTACTTCCGTTCCAAAATAGATGACTCAACTTTATACTAACTTTAGTACAAAATTAGTACAAAGTTGTACTAACTTTAATACAAAGTTGGGTCATCTATTTTGAACGGAGGGAGTACATAGCAGTCACTGAGCTGCTCAACAGCGATAAATAAACCCAACCACGCATTCAAACATCATTCAAGTGTAAACACAGGACCAAAGAACTTGAACTTTTTCCATGCACATAATATAATACTGGCTACTGCTCCTTATTGTGAAAAAGCAATACCGGCAACTCAAGAAAGAAAAAGCAATACAGAAACGATTTACTGTGCTCTTTCCTCAATGTACACTGCCAAACTCTAAATGTACACTACCAAACTCTAAATCATAGTTGCTGATCATTTACAATTTCAGGCAGAGAAGGTGCTTCTGAACCATTGTGTCTGCTCGGGACAGGGGTGTTCCGTCTTGATTGCCGCTTCGTTGCCACAAGGACCTGGTCTGCCTCCGCTTCATCCATCATGGAAAATTTCTCATCGTCGTCATCACCTTTGAAAACCGGGTGGATGTAGGCACTTGCCAGGTACGTTTTCAGGTCAAACCCTGGCTCTCGCGCACGTTCTAGGGTGTCTTTCCTCATTGCCTCCTGGTAAACAAAATTAACATGTTAGTAGTTTTCTCGGTTACAAAGCCAAGTCCATTGTTTGTATTTGGTCGGTGCGTAAAACTACTAGTAGTATAATTCCTTACGATGGATAACTATATTTTCATTCAACTTATGTTACAAGTTTGATATCAGTTATGTTGGGTGCAGCGGAAACATCTTCCAGTACAAAACCCGAAATTTTACAAATATCAGTTAAGCTGGTATGATTTATTGTTAACATGTAGCAGGATCAGCATCTGAGAGGCACAGTGAACTATCATATTCAGAAATAACAGTACCTGTAATGGATATTCCACAAAAGCAGGTTCATAGCGGTTCTTGCAGTGTAATTCCTTATGATGGATAACTATATTTTCATTCAACTTATGTTACAAGTTTGATATCAGTTATGTTGGGTGCGGCGGAAACATCTTCCAGTACAAAACCCAAAATTTTACAAATATCAGTTAAGCTGGTATGATTTATTGTTAACATGTAGCAGGATCAGCATCTGAGAGGCACAGTGAACTATCATATTCAGAAATAACAGTACCTGTAATGGATATTCCACAAAAGCAGGTTCATAGCGGTTCTTGCAGTATTTGTGGAAATAAAAGGTCACCACAGGAAGAACAAGGAGCACTGGTGTTGACTGGCCTGCACCTTTTGTGCTTAATAATCCAAGGAAAAGCAGCTGCGATACGATTAATGCTGCGATTATACGCCCATGAACACTCGGCCAAAATGCAGCCGCACTCTCATATTCTTGATTGTACACATTAATTATCTGAAACAGTACAAGCTCAAGTTAGAAAACAGTTTCATAGAACTGAGATATAAGACTCAGCACCTTTGAACTAACTATTACTCCCTCCGTCCCATAATGCAAGACGCTTTTTGACACTACACTAGTGTCAAAAGGTGTTACATTATGGGACGGAGGGAGTACCTTATTGTGATGAACACCAAACTAAGACAATTCTTTGATAAAGAGCATACGATAGCTGGGCTGAAGCAGCAAGCATCAGGGCACCAGATCAAAATAATACGTAATACAATTTAGGACTAAAAGAATGCACTTTGAAAAGACCCCGCGGCACTGTTGCGGACAGCCCGGACACGAGGACAATTTCAGGGGTCCGGTTGGGTGACCTTTTCCTTCTCTCTCCTGTATAGACATTGTCCGGGCTGTCCACCCGGATGTATAAGGGGGAAAGGGGGGGGGGTCCGATTGTAGATGCTCTAAGGGTGCGTTTGGTTCAGGAACAAGTGGAATGCTCTTGAAATCTGTAACGCCAGCAAAGTATTTCTCTATTGCCAGCATACCCATTCCATAAGTTCTATGGTCATGGATTTTCCATAACAACTCTAGCAAGTTTGGTCAGTAAATCCAAGGTTGACTGTTATTTGCGCAAAACAAACATATGCCCAGGAGTGGTAAAGATTAAATAAAACTAATTTCTTCCAAAATAGTTTTAAACAGTTAGTTAAAATTATCAAAATATTCTCTTAATGAACATCAAAATTTATGTCAAGAATGCCGGACATCCCAAAGTATAATTGTTCCAGTAAATCTTACCTGATGGCGGTAGACCACGTATGCGAGCACATAGAATACCAATATGAACGGAAGCAAAAACGGCGTAACCACGGCATAGACGAGACCAAGTAAGAAATAGAGCTGTATTTGGGGTTCATTTGAATCAAAACCAATACTTCCGGGGTCCATCGCCTCTTCTCGGTCTTTCTCAGTCTTGACCAAGAAAAAGTTTTTCAAGTGAAAAATAACCAATGGCTTCAATCTCAATATTTCACCAGCTACCCCAGCCCATCCATCAACCATTACATACGTTATGAAAAAGGTTGCCTTCATTGGAATTGCTACACCGATTGTCCTTGGTATTCTGCAAAAGAAGCAAATATAAACAGTATCAAATGGAGAATAATAGGAGCTATTTGCATAAACTGTTTATGCCAGGTAAATAGAAAGGCCTTCGAATCTATCCTAGATGACAAACAACTGCGAGTGACAAGGAAAACTAATAAACTTGAAGACTGTAATCATCCTAACGATTTGGACAGTATATCATGAACGAAATGGATGCGTCTTGTTTTTAATAAAGGGAATATATTAATATCACGAAGATACCAATTACACTCAGCCTCTGCAACAACGAAATGTCGCAAGGACATAACGGATGCACACAGCCCAAAAACTTAAAGAAGAAGAAGAAGAAAAAAGACCCCGCTACGGTGATCCAGATTCTCCAAAAACGACGCCTCCAAGAAGGAAACAGTGCACAAGCGCCATTGTCGCCCGATCTTTTCACCCTGGATAAATCCGCGTTCTCAAAACAATGCCTTCAACAAGGCCATTGTCAGGCACAACCAATTAAGGCCAGACTCCGTACTTCTCTTGTGCTGCCGCCCCCACTTGCCAACGCCGCTGCTACGAGTCACGAAACACCAACCAAAGTTCTCATCGCCTCAAAGACTCGGTCCGCCACTACTAGGCCTGAGATCTTAGCCGCCAAGACATTCTACGCCACTGTCTTCACCATAGAAATCGAAAAACCGACATGTCCCATAAGGTCAACAGACAATGAAGCTTCGTGTCACGCCCACCTGAAGCCACACGGGCTGAAATGGGGCGCACACGACCGAATCCCATCCGATCCAGCAATCTACAGGCAACAGGCGCCCAATGGAGATCTCCGACGGAGCCTTCCGGAATTCATCGATGGCCAGATCAATGAGGGCCTGCATTGAGCAGAACCTTGACGCAAGAAGAACCCTAGGACCGCGGATCGCCTTACACTGGATGTACTCCTGATCCAGATCGCCGCCAACAGCGGAGGGAAGGAGACAACCAAATCAGGCCAGATCAGGCCCCCCAGAGCCATGGACCAGCCTTCCACCGATCCTCATCTTGTCACAGACGGAACGAAGCAAGGACGAGCCTCCCAGCCATCGCACGGGAGGGCGACGGCCTTGGCCTTCCTAGCCGCGGCCACCTGCTAGGGGCAACCTCTCCCCGTCCTGCTCCAGATCTGGGCAGCGACAAACTCCTTGCAAGCCGGCCAGTACAAGGCGAAGCGAGGCGAGGCCGCAAGCCCACCTGGCCGCAATCCCCTACCGCAGGCCGGCGGTGGCTACTCCACGCGGTGACGACGAGGCCCAGCTGGCAGCGGCCCGGATCTTGGTCGTGTTAGGAAAGCAACTTGTATTCCCATGAGGCCATAGGCCGATATATATATACATGTACAGGTGTGGAACATATGCAGGAAACCCCTTATACAATGGTATAAATACAAAGGGGTACATGACTTATATTATAACTCTAACACCCCCCCCCCCCTCAAACTCATGGTGGAGAAACAACACTGAGTTTGGAGAGATAAAAGCCATGTTGTGCTCTAGTCTGGGCCTTCGTCAGAAAATCCGCCAACTGTAACTCGGAAGGCACATACTGAAGAGCAATAACCTGATCCTGCACACCAGCGCGCACATAGAAAGCATCAACACCAATATGCTTGGTGAGCTCATGCTTCACAGGATCACGCGCAATGCTAATAGCACATGTACTGTCAGATAAGAGCAGAGTCGGTGTACTGACAGAAACACCAAAATCCTGAAGTAACCAGCGTAACCAAGTCACCTCTGCCATCAAAAGAGCCATTGCTCGCAACTCAGCCTCGGCACTCGAACGGGAAACTGCAATCTGTTTCTTCGTCTTCCAGGCAATGAGAGAACCACCAAGAAAAACACAGTAAGCAGAAAGTGAACGGCGATCTAAAGGATCACTAGCCCACGTAGCATCCGAATAGGCCTGAAGCTGTAAAGAACTGGAGCGAGGAAAGAATAGACGGTGAGAGATCGTGCCCCGAAGATATCGAAGAACACGAAGGAGATGACTATAGTGAACTGATGTGGGAGCAGAGACGAACTGACTCAGAATATGAACCGGATAAGAGATGTCCGGACGAGTGACAGCTAGATAGACAAGACTGCCAACAAGATGACGATAACGCGTCGGGTCAGGGAGAGGATCACCATCAGTAGCACGGAGGTGAATATTGAGCTCCATAGGAGTCTCAACAATGCGCTCGTCAGTAAGAGCAGCACGAGCAAGAAGATCCTGGATATACTTTTCCTGGGATATAAAAAAGCCATCAGAGGTAGAAGAGACTTCAATCTCAAGAAAGTAGCGAAGAGGTCCAAGATCAGACATAAAAAACTGCTCACTGAGACGGGCCTTTACAAAAGCAGTATACTCGGGGTCATCCCCAGTGATGATCATGTCATCAACATAGAGAAGAAGAGTCCGACCACGAGGAGAAAGGTGAATAAACAATGCTGGATCATGAGCACTCGCTGAAAAACCAGCAGCAGTGATCACAGAGGCAAAACGCTCAAACCAGGCGCGGGGGGCTTTGCTTAAGGCCATAGAGAGAGCGACGAAGACGGCATACCATGCCATCAGGAACAGAATACCCAGGTGGTGGTTGCATGTACACCTCCTCACGCAGCTCACCATTAAGAAAGGCATTCTTAACATCAAGCTGAGATATAGACCAGTGGCGTGCAGAGGGAACGGCAAGAAGTGTACGAACAGTGGTCATATGGGCCACAGGAGCAAAAGTCTCGTCATAATCACGACCATGCTCCTGCTGAAAACCACGAGCCACAAGACGAGCTTTGTGACGCTCAAGAGAACCATCGGAGCGAGTCTTAACCTTGTAGACCCACTTACAAGTGATCGGACAGACTCCGGGAGGAAGAGAAACAAGATCCCAGGTACCAGTGCGTTCAAGAGCAGCAATCTCCTCTGCCATCGCAAACTGCCATTCAGGATGAACAACAGCCTGACGGTAAGAAGTCGGCTCAAGAACAACAGCACCAGCGGTGGGAAATCCAAAGCGATCAACAGGCGGACGAGGACGAGAACGCAAGCCATAAGTAGGCTGAGAGGAAGATGACGACTCATCCACAGAGGCGTCGACAGGTCGTGGACGACGAGTGTAATGCTGAGGAAAAGATGGAACAATAGAAGGATGAATCGCCAAGGTAGAATCGGGGGGTGGCGACGAAGAAGTCACCGGAGATGAAGGTGTAGAATCCGGTGACATGCTAGGAGAGGAGACCGTGGAGGAAGTCACCGGAGATGAAGGTGGAGAACCCGGTGAGACCGGGGAGGATGGTGGCTGTAAATCAACTAGAGGTGGAGAAGGAGAGGAAGTGGAACAAATAGGCACAGGCTCGACGGGGGTGATAGGTGAGTCAGGAAAAGTGAGGAAAGAGATATCCTGCACTGAAAAAGTCGAGGAAGATGGGCGTGGGTAGAAGGGACGAGACTCATCAAAAGTCACGTCTCTAGAGATGCGCATCCGACGATCGATAGGATCCCAACAACGATAGCCCTTATGCTCATCACTGTAGCCTAAGAAGACACACTCAACAGACTGAGCGGTCAGTTTGATGCGTTCGCGAGGGGCAAGAAGAACATAGCAAACACAACCAAACAAGCGAAGCATCGAATAATCGGGAGAACGATCAAAAAATCGCTCGAAAGGAACACCACCCTGTAGAGCAGCGAAAGGCTGTATATTGATAAGATAGGTGGAGGTGGAGACGGCCTCAGCCCAAAAATGAGGCGGGAGAGAGGCAGCAATAATCAATGCACGAGCCGTCTCAAGAAGATGTCGATGCTTTCGCTCAGCCACACCATTCTGAGCATGAGCACCAGGACAAGAGAATTGAGAGAGAGTCCCTTGCTCAGCAAGAACACCACGCAACATCTTAGAGATATACTCGCCAGCGGAGTCAGCACGAAAAACACGAATGGGTGAAGAGAACTGAGTATGAACCATGGCAGCAAAACGCTTATAAATAGACAACACCTCACTACGAGAAGTCATGAAATAAAGCCATGTGTAACGAGAGAAATCATCTATGAAAATAATATAGTATTTATGACCCACCTTTCGAAGCGAAAGGGGCCGGACCCCATACATCAGAATGGACTAAATCGAAAGGACGCTTAAGACACTGACTCACTATGTGAATATGGTAACTGAATCTGCTTGCCAAGACGACAACCCTGACACTCTAAAGAGACATCTCCTGAGACAGACCCCAGAAGACCTCGACGAACTAAAGAAGACAACCGAGAACCACACAGATGACCAAGTCGATGATGCCACTGCTGGAAGGAACCAGTAACGAAGGCGACAGAAGCGGAAGAACTGGCGATAGTGGTGGCAGCGGAAGGAACATGAAGCCAGTCCAACTCCCAAAGACCCTGAGAATCACGGCGACGAGGGCCAGCCCCAACCAGAGTGTGCGTGCGACGGTCCTGGACAGAACAAGAGCCAGCGTCAAGGATGACGCGACAACCAGAATCAGTAAGTTGACCAGCAGAAAACAGATTCATGGTAAGTCGAGGAACATGAGCAACATCAGGAATAGAATAAGGAGTGGAAAGATTGCCTCTACTAGCAACAGAAAGTGGAGTACCATCAGCAGTGAAGACATGAACAGGAGAATCCAGCAATCGAAGAGAGGACAAAGTGGAAGAATGAGAAGACATATGAAAAGAAGCTCCAGAATCCAGAACCCATGGGGATGTACCTGACTGTGTAGAGGGCGGTTGCTCAGGGCGGGAAGCATCGGTCACAGAACCAGCAGTACCCATCGAGGAAGAACCTGAAGCCGCGAGCAGACGCTTAAGTCTCAGAATATCCTGCTCAGTCAAAGCAATGGCTGAAGCTGTCGAGGTAGATGACGAAGTCCCTGAAGATGATGATCGCGCCTTGCGCAGGTGTTTCCTCTTCGTGTAGCACTGGGACTCAATATGACCATCATTGTTGCAGTAGTCACAATGTGGACGGGGACGACCTGAGCCTCCAGAAGGAGTGGGCAAGAGTGGCGGAGCACTCAAGCGAGAAGGGGTCAGTGCAGCGGGTGGCGTGGAAGAAGACCGAGTAGCGAGCACAGAGGGAACCTCCAGCAAACCAGCACCACGTAAGCGAGTCTCCTCAGCACGAATCTCAGAAAGAGCCTCCATGAGAGAAATACGGCCACGAGCAAACAACTGAGCACGCCGGGGCTCAAACTCCTTACGAAGCCTAGACAGGAACTCGTAGACGCGATGAAACTCCAAATTGGCCTGGACAGCCTGGCAACAGGGACAAGTACGACAACCAGCACTGCGGAGAGAATCAAGTTGGCGCCAGATAGCAGAACTCTGTGCATAGAAGTCATCAACAGTAGAGTCACCCTGCTGAAGAGCATGCTCCTGACGGACCACAGAAAGGTACAAGGCATCACCAGAGGGCTCATAGCGCTGACGAAGACGGGTCCACATCTCAAAGACAGTAGGAAGACCCAGAAACTCAGAAGCAAACTGAGGCAGAACACTAGCAGTGAGAACAGCTGCATCACGAGCATCATCATCAAGCCACTGGGTGTAAGCAGACAGAGCACCATGATACGTCTGAAGAGCCTCCTCATAAGCCAAAACCCTCTCATCATAAGCACGATCAGCAGCCGCATCATCAAGCTTAGCTGCATCCTTGGCGGCCTGATTAGCATCCGTAGGAAGAACCAGTGGAATCGACGGAGTAGGGGCAACCGGAGGAACCGGACGTGGCGGACAGCAGACCTCGCCAGAAAGAACACCCCAGAGACGGATGCCATGCATGTGAATGCGCATGAAGCCAGTGAACTCGGTGTAGTTGGTACCATCAAAGATCACCGGACAGCAAGGAACAGCAACATAGCCAAATGCAGCAGACATTTTTTTTTAGTAAACGAGTAGAAGACGATCCCGACGAGAACCGCAGACAGCCGTCGCTAGCAGCAGAGAAACTCCCGATCCAAAGAAAGACTAGGCTCCAGAGAAACTCCAGATTGGATCGGGCCCTGGCGACTGGAGGAATCGGGAGGAGGCGAGCGCCCCTGGCGACTGGAGGAATCGGGAGCTGTGAGGGATCGGGCGCCCCTAGCGTGCTGGAGGATCAAGCGACGGGAGGAACGTTGTGGAGATCGGTCTTTTGGTCGAGCGACGGGAGGAACCAGGCACCCCTGGCGGCTTGGAGAGGTTCGAGCGCTGGAGCAGGAGGGAGATCGAGGTGGACGACGCGGGAGCTGTTTCTTTTTTCTTTTTTCTCGGTCCCCC
>LR738711.1:454041273-454185790 GCA_902687465.1 Secale cereale | reverse complement strand
CCCCTCCCGCGATGTGTCTTGTGGGGGGTACTCGTGATGGGTACTCGTGATCTTCAGACAGTGACTACCGGTATCAAAGGGAAGGCAGAGAGATGGCTTCAAGACTATCATCACCGGCTGAGATAGTCTCCATGAGAGAGATTAGGCTTCTGTTCTGTTTCTTTTCTAGGCTTCTACAGCCAGTAAATAATGTGGCAAGGCTTGATTTGCCTGCGTACCTTTGTACCAACTTTTTGTGTTTGTGTAATTTAACAATAAGAAAGTGCTACCTTGTGAGTGTGCGGTAAAATATTTGATTACACCACTCTGCTGCAATTAATGAGAACCCTGACTTGAAGTACAGACATGGTCTGATGATCTCTTAGGCATAACTAGCCTTTGTAGTTTAAAATGCAAATTCACATGCTTAGCCATGCAATAAGATGCAACAAAAGCATTTTCAGAAAGTTAACAAATCCATGCCCTCCAAAACAAATCCGTGCCCTCCAAAATGTTAACAAATCCATGCCCTCCAGAAAACTATATTGCAGTCACTTGCCACATGTCAAAATTTCCAAATGCCATCTAAAGAACAGGTAAACACATGAAGGAAACTGAAAATAATATTTCCAATTGATCCACCATCTCACATTCTGCACTGCTGTTAGGCTTGAAATGCAGCTTATTCTAACCAATCAATAGCATATACAAATATATCAATTTTATGGTAGTACTTGTAATCACAGTCCAATAAAATATTTTAAGCATCCAATAACCACAATGCATGATACAAAAACAGACAAGTGCTAACATTCAACTGCATTTCTATCTTTAGCTATGGTTGACCTTCATTTCACATGTAGTCCATGGTTAGTTAATTACATCTGCTCTTGTTTGAGTGCAATGAGATGCTGGGTGATTGTCAGCTTCTAGTTATATATGGGATGCCAAACAGGAGTAGGTGTGGAGTACATACTGATTTGCTGACTGGTGAAGATAGGTTTGTAGCTGTTCCAAAGCAGATCCAGCAATGATGCTGGCCAGAAATACATTGAAGAATAAGAAGATATAGTACTTCGATGCAGATCTTCTTTCCAGTGAAGAGACTGATGTCAATCCTTCAACCTTTGACATAAACATTAATATGCTTGGGAGTAGTATAAGGAAGATCTTCAGAGCTATTCCAGGAAGGAACCCTTGGATGAACGATTTGATAGCAGGCCTGAGAAACAGTTGAACGACAAACTTTCAAAGAACATGAAAAATACCAACAAAGCAAATACAAGTAAAGCATCAGCGAATTACATCAAAGGTCCTTAAACTTGTTTGCTGAATGTAGAGTTACCCACTTCCATAGAAAATGTAGTGAACCTCGATTTTTACATCTGAGCAGCAAGATGTTTTTGTGAGGCCTGTCGCTCATTTTTACATCTACAGTCCATATGTTTTTGGTGAAACATAAGAAAAACAAATACAGTCGCTACTTCAAATTTGAAGTTTTTTACTCCCAAGGACATTGGATCCTATCCAATCCTCAAACGGAATTTTTCATCAAGAGTTAGTACTCCGGTGTTATCATTTCCACAACAGATTATTATCATCAAACGCCAATGAATAATCATATTCTTTGTTATCCATATTAGACATTATTAACTACTCCATAGTCCAACTTATTATCATTGCAGCACCTTGGCGGTTTTCACAAAAAGAAAATAAAAATAGGCGGCATCAAAGAACATAAAGCAACTTGCCATTGAAGTCACACAAAAAATCAATAGCATATTGAAAAAACACATTTTAAATGACGAATAGCATGTTGAAACACACTTACATTTCAATTATAGGCTTCAGAAATGGAACTGCTTTCTCAATCCCTTCAATATTTGCAAGGGACTGAACAAATGCGATCGGAATCACATAAAAGAAGTTCAGAAAGAAGAATGCTACCGCAACTATCAACCTTCTAACTGTAAGGTGAACAATTGGAATAGACAAATTATCCCAGTACACATCACGAGGTTCTGGTGCCCACTCAGTCAACCAAACCGTCGGATTACTGGTTTGTTGTGTCTGAGCGCATACTGCTGCACCCCACCGTGTTCTGAAGGAAACAAATGCCGCTGGAACAACTAACTTGGGATCCTTCACGATCTTTTCACGTTCTTCAGCTTCCTAAACAAATGTCATTTGTAAGTAGCAGTAAATCTAACGGTTTACGGTATTGCAGATATTCTTCATTTCAAAAAGACAAAAACATTTAACAATATGAAAGACAATGCTTTACTTACATGACTGAACCAAAAGTTAACAAGAACAGGCATCTCATGTCTTTAGACATCCACTTGGTTAGGTAAAACAAGGAACCATTACTTCAACGGAAACAGCATACGGAAAGTCCTTGCTATCCTCCATGCTCTTTTAATGTTGTTTCAGTCATCGATAAATCATTAATACACAATATTGATAAAAACAGGGAAGCATTGCTTCAGTTGAAACAGCATATAAAGCGATTGCTATGAACTCCGTGCTCTTTTAAATGTTGTTTCAATCATAGTCTCATGTCATTAATAAATACCATTGGTTATTGATTTTCTGAATTGTATGGTAGCTAAAGGTAGAGAAATATGATAATACAGAAGTACTTTTGATGATAGACGTTACTTTTTAGGGCAGCATTTTTTATTAAATGAGGAAATACTATTTTCAGAATAACACTAGAATAAAGCTGAATAATGACTTACTTCCTTTTCTATCCTCTCAATTTCCGATACGTAGTGTTCAACAGCATCTACTTTGGAACCAAAACATCCAAGAAAACCAGTCTGGAACGAAGTTACAAATTATAAAAGAACAGAAAAGAGATAGAATGAGATTTATAATACCTTTTCCTATTTTGATCAAAAGCAGGAAAACTGAAGGCTAAACATTATCCAGTTTTGTGGGACAACCTTAACAGTGGGCCTTTTACTTGTATTTCTTTCATACTTCAGCTGATAGTAGTCGAGCCAATTCTGCATTTTCTTCTTCTCTTTTACCAGTTTAGCGAGCTTATTTGCATTATAAACAACCTTGAAAGAGAAAGTTCATGTAATAAATAAATTAGAACATGACTGGTAATGCCTTCTAGCGTATAGCCAAATCCAAAGTACACAATCATGATTTGTAGTTTTATATGGAGCATACTTTATATGGAATTAAAAATGAAAACCATGGAAATTTGAGAACAGATAAAATGTACATACACCAACCGAAATCTGAATGGCATGATAGAAGGTTTGAATTTCTACCAATGCATCCAATCAAGCAGAAGGTTGAGAACAATGAAGTGTGGCATAAACACAATTTCTAATGCAATGTAAAGATCAGAATATGGTTGGTCCTGAAAAATGTAAATATTACCTGATGTGTGAGATAGTGGTCAGGATGATTCACAAGGAAGAAATGCTCTGCAAGCTCACCAATTGATTCATCTGGATCAGGTGGTATATTCCGCACGAGGACCTAAAAATCATCATGCATCAATTGTATGTCACAAGTCATAAGTCATAACTACAACGGCAAAATCCTATAGAACAACAATATTCAAAAATTTAAGAGCAGCGTGCGGAGGATCAGGCGCCTATGGCTTTTGGGTGCAGCCGTTGGGAGACGGAAGCACAGGATAAATTCGACCGATTTGGCTGGCGTAACACTAATAGGTTATGTGTACGAGTGATGTAATCCTGTTAGCGACTGGTTGTGGCTGAGCCTTTTATTTCTGCTTTTGTGCTGCATGTTTATACATTTCGTTTAATAAAGACAGTTGTGTGCATCATATGATGCAGAGACCAGGGGTCAACCTCCCTTTCATAAAAAAAATATTGTATCTTGATTTCTATATTAAAATTAAAAGCATAACTAACAAAAAATAAAATAAGAGATGAGTTTGCACATGTGTCTGGATACAACCATTCTCAAGAGATAGGCTGTCTCTGTTTTTCATATACAGTTATGTTGGATAAATATTGCACTTTATTGTCCTTCTTTGGAAACCTAACAGCATAATCTGCAGATGATTCTTTACAGAATGAGCAGTATACAAAACATTATGCTCGGTAGTGTATTTGGTGGTTGTAATGCTGACTTGTAAAACCTTTCAATCACATTGAATTATCTCAGATCTGTTTTTAATTAGAAGAACGTTATGTATTAAAGTTCACACTGGCAGGTAAAAAGGGATTCCACCTGTTCCCTCAAATACGAATAAGTTGCCTTAGGATCCAAGACATCAAATATTTGAAAGAGAATCAAGATTGGCCACATTAGATTGATGTCACTAGATTCATTGTGAAATGAAGTTCCATAATATGTAAATTCTATCGTTTGTGATTTACTATTGAGGGGGTGGCCTAGAGACAGTATCAATGTCCAAAACGATATGTATAAGTGGAAGGAGTATTAGAAAAAATATCGGATCTACTAATTAGACACAGAAATATAAAAAATAGAGTAAATCATACTGTGAACTGGTCTGGGCGGCGTTTCTCTGATGCAAGAAAACGCAATCTCATTGTTGCGACTATTTCATACTCTCGCAACAGAACATAGCATGTCCAAAATGTGAAAACATAAGCCATAGTCAAGTGAGCTACGAACCTGCATTCAAAGGGTTACTTATTAGCATGAGTCTTGGAGATACTTAATAAGCAATTCCAGGGTTGATGATCAAGCTCTAGATGGTCCTATGCTGTCATGCCAATCTGCTGCCACAGGGTATGCTGGCATTGTAACTCAATTAATATGCCAATCTTTGGGTTCTACAATTCCAACGCATGCAATCTACCAAATTATTCTCTCCCAGTTCAGTTACACGGAGGATGGAAAGTTGGTCATATCCTCCCTCTCTCTCTCCCTCTGCGTGTGTATGTGTGTATCCCCTATGTCTACTCTTTTTAGATAATGATCTCTATCTGTACTATCTCCCTCTCTATCTCTGCTACCTATCTCTCCCTTTACCTCTCCCGAATCTAATGGGGAAGAACTGAGATAGGCTATCACTCCCCGGAATGATCATGTATATTTGCGGTAATCTGAACCTTCCCCATATTTATTATCTTGAGTATTTGTGGTAATGTGGACTGCATGATCAAACAGATTGGCTTTTGGTAATCAATGCTTCCCAGAGAACTTGTGGTGTCACCACATAAGCAATCTTAGAGAACTACAACTACTTACAATATGCAAATATATTTAAGAGAAAATGAACTCATCTAGTGCTAACCTCTTCGACCCAAAAGGTATGTTGGATATCGAAAGTTTGTCGATATCACTGTGCTCTACCTTCAAGCCCTCAAGGGTATCATTTGTCCAATTAACAGGAACGAGAACAAGAAATGCTAGAATTGTGATTGGAACAAATATTTTAAGCCTGCAAAGGTTAAAATGTTTTCAGTATAAGTAGCAATTCAAGCAAAAAAAAAACATGGAGTTGGACACCAATCAGTGGATAAAACAGAGCCATTCATTGGTTCAACATTTGTAATACTTGTGCCGCACTCTGTATATAGAGAACAAGACAAAATAGAGAAGGTTTAGAATCAATACAACGAAATAAACTGTTGAACCGGTATGGGCCTCAGCCCATCTAGCTTTGTCACTTAGGGTCCAAGCCCATGTGGAGGTGCTGACCTCGAAGGGGGCATCCAGTCCTCCCGTTCCAGTGAGAGCCGCCAGAGATAGAGAGAACTCACGCGAGCCACAAGACGAGGGAGGGCGCGCTGTCTGAAGGTAATCCCCTCTCACGACACAACATGGTATCAAGAGGCCTTGGACGGCGGGGCCTGAGGTGGCAACGGCGGCTGGCGGGGTCCGGCAAGGCGGCGGCGCCGATCTGGAAGGGCCTCTCACGCGGAGAGCCTGTGCGGGCGATGGGTCGACGGCTGGGGCTGGTTCTTGCTGCCCGGACCTCTTCTCCCTCTCTGTTCTGCTGCATTTCGGGAGGAGGAAGAAAGGCAGCTGCATCTGGAGGGGCTGCTGCTTCTCAAGGAGGAAAGGAGGAGAGAGGAGGAAGAGCAGGGAAGGTAGCTGTGGGAGGAGGAAGAAGGGCAACTGCATCTGAGTCAGTTTCTGCTGCTGTTTGCCCAAGGAGTAGGTCGCAGCTGCTCGTGCTGCTGAGGAAGAGATGGAAGAGGAGGTGCTGTGTGCCTTGCTGACTACTGCTGCTTGCTGCTGTAGAGGAGCTCTCATCCTCTCGTCCTCGGTCTGGAACACGGCGAGCAGGAGCTGGAGTGCTGTGCTGCTGTGTGCTGCTGAGGGTTGCTGCTGCTGATTATCCCGACAAAAGATGGGCGAACCAAATGCTCTTGCTGAGGCTTTCGAGAAGCTCGCTAAGATCCTTGCAGAGTCCAGCTCTAGGGCCATCGTTCCTCAACAGGAAGTGGCACAGAAGCTCGAAACGTCGCCCCTGGACATGAAGCTAGAAGGGGCCGCAAATTATTTGAGCTGTTCCAGGAGGGCTTTGTGGGCTGTGGAGCATAAGTATCTTGATTTGTTGGGCACCGTTGCAGAACCAGGAGGCAAGAGTAGTGCAGAGGGAAAGAGGTGGAAGGTCATCAACTCTGTACTTATGGTGTGATTGTTGAACTCCGTGGTGCCCTCCATTGGTCGCTATGTGGAGGGGCTATCCACACCTGCTGAGATTTGGAAGATTCTGTCGACCTAGTACTCTGGCAAGGGCAATGTCATGCTCATTGCTCAGATTGAGGATAAGATTAGTCAGTTGCGCCAAGAAGATGGCATGTCAGTAGTGATGGCATACGTGGCAGAACTGCAGGCTCTGTGGGCAGACAAGAATAATTGTGATCCTTTGGAACTCTGATGTGGCTTCAATCGAGCCAAGGCACAAGTGGATGGCACGCAGGCATGTGCTGAAACTTTTGGCTGGCCTCAAAGGTTGCTTTGATGGCAGGAAGGCTTCCCTGCTGCACCAACCTAGTCTGCCTACCATTGCCGAGGCTATTGCAGAGGAGGTGCGCCTATCTCTTGAGAATGCAGACATGAAGGTTGTGCAGGTTGTGCGAGCTTCGATATTTGCAGTCACTGAGCGCATGGAGTGGGGAGATTCCCAACAAATGTCATATCTGTGGGGAGGTAGGACACTGGGAGAGAGAATGTCCAAGTTATGGCAGAGGCAGGGGATACAAGGCAGAGGCAGGAGTGCTAGAGGCAGAGGTGGATACTCACAGACCTCATGGGGTCAAACTTCTAGGGGGCGAGGTGGCTACTCAGGACACTTAGGGGGTCAGAGGGCTCACATGGCCGTTGCAGGAGACACGGGGACGTCAAAAAATGCAAAGATGTAGATGATGCTGCCTATGGTGACTTTGCTAACTGGGCCTCCACCGATGAAGGTAATCCGGAATGAGACTGCTCCACAGTGGGCTCTTGACTCCGGAGCATCTAAGCATGTTGCTAGTAAATCCTGCGTGTTCGAGTCTTACAATAAGCATCCTCCTCACACAGGCACTATACAAACTTCTCACACGGGCACTATACAAACGGCTGATGGCCCAAAAAAGCCTGTCATAGGGGTTGGTACAGTAAAGTGCACTCCGACCATCTCCCTACCCTCAGTTTTACATGTGCCAGCTTTTCCTGTCAATTTTGTATCTTTCAGCGCTCTCATTGATGACATAGACTGTCATGTGATCCTTAACAAATTCAATTGCGTGATTCAGGAGCGACAGACGAGGCAGATGGTTGGACTGGCAGCAGGCGTAGGGGGCTCTGGTACATGGACCAGGAGGTGCAGCCGGACTTGGTGTGTGCCACGACCATGGAGGACAAGGAGAAGGAGGTGATGATCCATCATTGTAGGACGGGGCATGTATCTTTTGATAAGATGAGTAGAATCTTTTCGGATGTTATGTGTGGGATAGGAAATGGCAAGTTGACATGTGATGCTTGCGAATATGCCAAACACACAAGAGCCTCATATGTGAGTAAGGGGCTTAGAAGCATATCCCCTTTTGTGTTGACTCATTAAGATGTATGGACTTGCCCAATTGTGTCAATGAATGGAATTAAGTACTTTGTTACATTCATCGATTGTTCTCATGTGACTTGGCTTTATTTGATGCGTCACAAAGATGAGGTGTTTAGCTGTTTTTAGAATTTCCATGGCTTCGCGAAGAATCAGTTTGAGGTGCGGGTGATCAGAACTGACAATGGTACAGAGCATGTGAACAACACCTTTGGGGCCTTCTTGTTCGATCAAGGTATTCTTCATCAAACTTAATGCCCAGACACCCCTCCTCAGAATGGAGTGGCAGAAAGGAAGAATCGACATATTCTTGAGGTTGCTCGGTCATTGATGTTTACGGTGAATGTGCCCAAGTTCTTGTGGAGTGAAGCAGTTATGACAGCCACATACCTGATCAACCGGACACCTTCAAGAATACTAGGCATGATATCTCCGTGTGAGCTAGTATATGGAGAAACTAAGTTTGTTGTTCCCCCAAAGTTGTTTGGCAGTACGTGTTTTGTTCGTGATCATCATCCTTCTGTTGGGAAACTTGATCCACGAGCAGTGAAGTGTATTTTTCTGGACTATTCTTCTAGTCGACAGGGGTATAAATGTTGGTGTCCCTCTGAGAGATGTCGGTTTGATAGTATGGATGTCACCTTCAGGGAGCCTAAGCCATTTTATGGTGAGCCCACAGATCTAAGTGTGTTGTTTCAAGGGCTTGACCATTCACACTCTACGCAAGATGGTCAAGAGGGGGAGAAGGCTGTATCTCACACTCAGGAGGATTCTATGTACACCAACACTGATGATGATGTGCAGGTTCAAGTCCAGCCAGTTGTGGGTACAATTCCGTTTGGTACTCTCACTGATGGTGATGTGCAGGTTCAGGTCCAGCCAACCAGCGGCGGAGCCAGCGTGTAGGCGTTGGGTTCATCTGAACCCAACGAACTTTTCCAACGAGGTACATGTATAGATGCAGTCGCTTGTATGAACCCAATACAAATGTATAGTTGAACCCATCAAAAAACCTAGAACACACGAGCGAGAAGCCTCTAGGCCCATTAATGTTTTATTTAACAATAGCCCAGCCAGGAGCTCACAAGTGTTTTCTTTATAGAAACAAAAAAAGGCCCATGAGTAAATGTGATACTATACCATCCACGAAGCAGGCTTGACAGGCTACCTATGAATTCCAATGTCATGTACGCAACACACGGCACGCCTCTCGTTTCCCCATTATGTTTTCCGATTCACATCTTCCTTGGGCTCTCCACTATGTTCGCCCATGGCGGCGCTGGATCGGGATCGCCAAAGGCCAGAGGCAAGCCGAGCAGTTGACAACAACAGGTCGGTCGTCGGCAGCGGCTGGCAATTGAAGTCCAAACTGAAGTACTGAGATCAGATCGTCCTTCTTGTGCAGGTCTTGTAACCTAGCACGAAATTAACCTTTGCCCTAGTTTTCTAATTGTATTTCCTTTGAACTTTGATTGACCTAGGCTATGGTGTGATATTTATCAAATAGAAATCGATCATCAGATTCAGATAATGATGTATAAGGACTTCAAGCCTACCCACTAGATGTAGATGCGTTAAATGTCGTTGATAGCTTTGCTGCGAATGATCTCCCTAAGCTTTCTATTCAGAGAAATTAATTTATATGATCTCCCAAAGCCTTTTATGGATAGATAAACTATTTTTTTCAAATGATGGAAGATCGGAAGGGTACACTCTGAAATGTGAGTGAATTTACATGCATCTTTGGCTTCATGGTACTTTACGTGGAACTTGTCAAACAAATGTGTCTCTTTATATTCTTTCGAAGGTGAGAAATTGGTCCCAATGCTAGAGAGTTATTGTTGAACCAGTATGGGCCCAAGCCCATTAAGCCTTGTCACTTGGGCCCGAGCCCATTAGGAGGTGCTGACCTAGAAGGAGGCATCCAGTCCTCCCGTTCCCTGCTGAGCCGCCACACACACCAAACCCACGCGAGCGACCAGACCCACGCGAGTGAACCCAGTCTGAAGGTACTCCCCCCATGGTTCAACATGGTATCAGACGCCGGTGACGGAGGGGCCTGAGGGCTAACGGGAAGGGGGCAGGCCACGGCGGTAGAGGCGCGCTGGAGAGGACCAGCGGGGCTGCTAGCGGAGGTGCGCGCGGCGGCACGACTGGAGCCGGCGGCTACGGGCGGCGCTGCTTTCTCTCGAGGAGAGACGGTTATGCGCATGCTGTGAGCGAGCGACGCAAGGCCTGTCGGGGCTGCTGCTGACGGCGGAGGGCCAGTGGCTGGCGGAGGTGCTGCGGGAGGAGCAGGGGAGAAGAAGCGTTGTTAAGCTGCAGCTGCTGTTTGCTGTTGATACGGACTGAACAGCTGCTGGAGACTGCTGTTGTGGCTGCATCTGGAGTTGCGGCTGCTGCTGACTACCCAAGAAGGAGGTTGCAGCTGCTGGTGCTGCTGAGGGAGAGAAAGAAGAGGAGGTGCTGCGCGCTGCTATTTGCAGAAGTGGCCAAGATCTGCACCTGTGTGGAGCTGCTGCTGGTGGTGGTGTGCACTGCAGGGAAGGTGCTACTGCTGTTGGGTGTGTAGAGGCTGTGTCCGAAGATGAGTGAGCCAACAGGCCTTGCTGAGGCTTTCGAGAAGCTAGCTAAGATCCTCGAGGAGTCGAAATCTGGGGCCATCGTTCCTCGACAGGAAGTGGCTCAGAAGATCGAATTGTCGCCCATGGACATGAAGTTAGAGGGGACTACCAATTATCTGAGCTGGTCCCGGAGGGCGTTGCTGGCTGTGGAACAGAAGTGATGTAGGGTGGAACCCTAATCAGCGGATCTTTCACGTTTGGAGGTTGGCACACGATGAACACGGGGAAAACACGGAGAAAGATGGGGAAAACACAAGAGAGAACACTCAAATCAACACGGAAGCAATCACACAAGTGCTAGATTCGCGATACAAGGTCGAGATACATGATCCAAAGTCAACAACGGTGATACAGATAGTCTTCTCCCGGAGGAGGTCTTGGAATCCCGTGGGATCTTCCCGTTAGGGGTCTTGAATCCAGAGGTGGATCTTCTCCATAGAGGCGCACCGGTCTCGTGGGAGAAATCCACACAAGTGTCAAATGAGCTAAAAACCACAGCTAACCCTAAACGGAAAGAGGAGAGGAGTATATATAGTCTTCGGGGCGAACGGGTACATGGGCCTCGGCCCAGGGGGCTGCACGCAGGCAGATCAGGGGCCGGATGTCCGGGCGGCGGCCCGGATGTCCGGGGCTTCGAGGGACGCCGGACGTCCGGGGCCATGGGCCGGATGTCCGGGCTGGAGTGGCCTGGTCTCGGGTGCTCTCTGGACAGAGGCGCCGGATTTCCGGGCCCGGGGCCGGATGTCCGGGCCGTGCTTGGCCGGATGTCCGGGCCCTGGCCGGATGTCCGGGCCCTGTAGCTTCAGTCGCTGCTGGTCTTCTGTAGATGATGGCCCAGGTGCCGGATGTCCGGGCCATGGCGCCGGATGTCCGGGGCCTGGAGCTCCCTTCTGCCCTTCTTGATGCATCGGTTCGTACGTGGCCTTGGGGACTTGTTCACCTTCACGCTCTTCTCCGAAGCGGTCTCCTTCACACCTGAGCACACAAAGCACACTCGCTTGAGGTAGCAACCATATCTCGCAAGATTCATAAGGAAGTAGGGCTAGGAGTGACGTCACCTCGGTCTCGAAAGCTCTAGTACGGGCACGTGTGATACGGTGTATCCTATGGACATCACCATGTCAAGAGTCTGCTTGGGAAGTGACACGTGTGACCTCTATTTCTCATACATAAAGGTGAATCATCTCCTTTACACGTGTTCACTTGACCCCTTCGAGGATGGTATACTACTTGACACTCCTCTCGTGTGCATGCATAGGTATTGTCGGAGCTTCACGGATGGCGAGGAGGAGTGCAAGCGCCAAGGATCACCTACACCATCTGCGAGGGAAGCTTGGAAGAGAAGACGGAAGAAGACGGAGCTGCTGATACTACAGCGGCCGGACATCCGGGCCAAAGGCCGGACATCCGGCGCTTCCGCAACAGCCGGACATCCGGCACTCCTCCCGGAAATCCGGGCCCTCCTTCACAGAAGCTGGACCGAGCCAGTCCGGACATCCGGCCGTAACCCCGGACATCCGGCTCGCCCCGAAGCCCCGGACATCCGGCTGCCAGCCCGGACATCCGGCCTTGCCTGCGTGCATGTATCCGGGCCGATGCCCATGTACCCGTTTCGCCCCTCACTTACCCCTTCATGACCCTAGACTATATATATTCCTCCACCTCCACCATTTTAGGGTTAGCAATGGTTTAGCTCATATGAGAGATAGAGCTTTGCTCATCCATCCCGGATCTACTCCACGAGAGAGACCGCGGCCCCTCTACGGAGAAGATCCACCTTGGATTCAAGACCCCTAGCGGGAAGATCCTTCACGGATTCAAGACCTCCTCTTGGAGATGAACTTTACCTTGTATCTTTCCCTTTGTTGTTCATGTACCGTGTGATCTTGTGTGTTTGATTGTCTAGTGGATGTGTGATTGGACTTGTTCTTGTGTGTTTCCTCTCGTGTTTTCCCCCGTTTCCCTTTGTGTTCTTCGTGTTCATCGTGGGATCCCCTCCATTTCGTGAAAGATCCGCTGATTAGGGTTCCACCCTGTATCACTATGGCAAGCTCAAGTTCACCATGCCTGATGAGGACATCACTAACAAGGTTACACCCACAGCTCCAACTGACACATATACAGGACCAATTACTAGAGCTCGCGCACGCCAATTAAATTACCAGGTACTTTCGTTTCTTGGTAATGAATCTAATGTTCATGAGAATATGATGCTGCCTAAATTGGATACATTTGTCTTGCTTACAAATGAAGGGCCTAGCTTGGACAAGAAGGATGAACATTGGAGCAAGATCAAGCATGGAGATGATGGCGTGCGCAAGGGGAACAAGAATGGAGTTTCAATTGATGATTTCAGGACTTTGAAGCCACCATAATGAGTGCGGGAAGCCTTGGACGAAATATACAAGATGCCACTTCATAAATTTCGTCCAGAGGCTATTATAGGTGCTGCGTCACCTTATTATTGGGCCAGGCCCATGTAATTTCGAAATACTTGAGTATAGGCTGTTTTTAGAGTCCGTATGTGTGGGGAAACAAGAGTTAGGGTTGGTTTCGGACCCCTCCACCAAGGGCCACGAAATTCCCCCCTTTTTCCCTCATATATACAGCCCTTAGGGCGTCGTTTAGACTTTGGGTTTTGTTTAGATTAAAAGTTCGCCATAGCTGCAACTTCGCGTACTTCGTTTGTGTTCAACGACCAGACCAAGACGTCACAGAACCTGATATAGGGTGGAACCCTAATCAGCGGATCTTTCACGTTTGGAGGTTGGCACACGATGAACACGGGGAAAACACGGAGAAAGATGGGGAAAACACAAGAGAGAACACTCAAATCAACACGGAAGCAATCACACAAGTGCTAGATTCGCGATACAAGGTCGAGATACATGATCCAAAGTCAACAACGGTGATACAGATAGTCTTCTCCCGGAGGAGGTCTTGGAATCCCGTGGGATCTTCCCGTTAGGGGTCTTGAATCCAGAGGTGGATCTTCTCCGTAGAGGCGCACCGGTCTCGTGGGAGAAATCCACACAAGTGTCAAATGAGCTAAAAACCACAGCTAACCCTAAACGGAAAGAGGAGAGGAATATATATAGTCTTCGGGGCGAACGGGTACATGGGCCTCGGCCCAGGGGGCTGCACGCAGGCAGATCAGGGGCCGGATGTCCGGGCGGCGGCCCGGATGTCCGGGGCTTCGAGGGACGCCGGACGTCCGGGGCCATGGGCCGGATGTCCGGGCTGGAGTGGCCTGGTCTCGGGTGCTCTCTGGACAGAGGCGCCGGATTTCCGGGCCCGGGGCCGGATGTCCGGGCCGTGCTTGGCCGGATGTCCGGGCCCTGGCCGGATGTCCGGGCCCTGTAGCTTCAGTCGCTGCTGGTCTTCTGTAGATGATGGCCCAGGTGCCGGATGTCCGGGCCATGGCGCCGGATGTCCGGGGCCTGGAGCTCCCTTCTGCCCTTCTTGATGCATCGGTTCGTACGTGGCCTTGGGGACTTGTTCACCTTCACGCTCTTCTCCGAAGCGGTCCCCTTCACACCTGAGCACACAAAGCACACTCGCTTGAGGTAGCAACCATGTCTCGCAAGATTCATAAGGAAGTAGGGCTAGGAGTGACGTCACCTCGGTCTCGAAAGCTCTAGTACGGGCACGTGTCATCGGTCCTTGAGGCACTTGAGGGGGTGAAGGAGGGTCCATGGGGATGGCCCTAGGATACACCGTATCATCTCCCCTCCCTTGGGAAAGATCCGACCTCGGATCGAAATCTTCATCACCATGGAAAGGAGAGAGGTCCTTGATGTTGAAAGTATCGCTCACGGAGTACTTGTCCCGTGGGATGTCGATCTTGTAGGCGTTGTCGTTGTAGCGTGCTAGCACCTTGAAGGGTCCGTCGGCGCGAGGTAGAAGCTTGGACTTGCGCTCTTGTGGGAAGCGGTCCTTGCGAAGGTGAAGCCAAACAAGATCGCCCGGTTGGAACACCATCGGTGTCTTGTTGACGTTGAGCTTGGTGGCGCGACGGTGGACTTGTCGCTCGATCATCGCCCTTGTGTCTTCGTGCACCTTCTTGAGATAAGTTGCCCTTGCACTTGCGTCCATGTTCGTGCGCTCTTGGAGAGGAAGCGGTAGGATGTCCAAAGGTGACAACGGGTTGAAGCCGTAGACGATCTCGAAGGGGGACTTGCCGGTTGTGGAGTGTCTTGCGCGGTTGTAGGCGAACTCGGCGATTGGTAAGCAATGCTCCCATTCCCGGATGTTCCTCTTGATCAACACACGAAGAAGAGTGGATAGCGTGCGGTTCGTCACCTCCGTCTGGCCGTCCGTTTGTGGATGGTACGCCGAAGAAAATAGAAGCTTGATTCCGAGCTTGGCACATAGTGTTTTCCAAAAGTAACTCAGGACCTTGACGTCCCGGTCGGAGACGATCGTTTTGGGCACGCCGTGTAGACGAATTATCTCCCTGCAAAAGAGAGTTGCAACATGTGAAGCATCGTCGATCTTGTTACAAGGAATGAAATGAGCCATTTTGGAGAACCTATCTACCACGACAAGCACGGAATCTTTGCCATTTTGAGTCCTAGGCAAGCCAAGTATGAAATCCATGCTTATGTCTTCCCATGGGTGATATGGAGTAGGAAGAGGCATATGAAGACCATAAGATTGCGCTTTGGACTTAGCTTTGCGGCATGTAGAACAACGGTTGGTGAAGCGTGAAACGTCACGAAGCATCTTGGGCCAAAAATAGTTCTTAGAGAGTGTAGCAAACGTCTTGTCTCGTCCAAAGTGTCCCATGAGTCCTCCTCCATGTGATTCCTGCAAAAGGAGCAAACGAAGCGAAGACTCGGGAATGCAAAGTTTGTTAGCTCTCATAAGATATCCATCTTTGATGTAGTAATGCTCCCAAGAAGTGTGAGTCAAGCATTTCGCATAGGCATTTGCAAAGAAAGGATCATGCTCATATAAATCTTTAATATGCTCAAAGCCAATCACATTCAACTCAAGTTGTGTAACAAGCATGCATTTGCGGGAAAGCGCGTCCGCCACAACATTTTCTTTGCCCTTGATGTATTTGATGACATAGGGAAAAGACTCAATGAACTCACTCCATTTAGCATGACGCTTGTTCAACTTGGTTTGACCTTTGAGATACTTGAGTGTCTCATGGTCCGTATGAAGAATGAATTCATGAGGTCTAAGATAGTGTTCCCAAACACGTAGAACTCTCACCAAGGCATAAAGCTCTTTATCATAGATAGGATAATTAAGTTGCGCTCCCGATAGCTTCTCCCTAAAGTACGCAATTGGGCGCTTTTCTTGCATTAGCACGCCACCTATGCCGGTACCACTAGCATCACAATGAATCTCAAACGGTTTGTCAAAGTTTGGTAGTGCTAGAAGCGGTGCGTGCGTGAGCAAGCTCTTAAGCTCATTGAACGCGGTGTCTTGCGAAGGACCCCAAATGAAGGGTGCGTTCTTCTTGCTCAAAGCGTGTAGAGGCATAGCAATGGTGCTAAAGTCCTTCACAAAACGTCGATAGAAACCGGCTAGACCAAGGAAACTACGCACTTGCATAAGATTCTTTGGTTGAGGCCAAGTTTTAATTGCTTCAATTTTAGTTTCATCAACGTGAACACCTTGAGAAGACACGACAAATCCTAGAAAGACAACCTTGTCAACGCCAAAAGTGCATTTTTCCATATTAGCATACAATTGTTGTTTGCGAAGTGCTTGCAAAACTAGTTGAACATTGTCAACATGTTCTTCAAGCGACTTGCTAAACACAAGAATGTCATCAAAGTAAACCACAACAAAGACACCTATGTAGGGTCTAAGAACAAAGTGCATAAGACGCACAAAAGTGCCGGGTGCTTCCGATAAGCCCATTGGCATGACAAGCCACTCATATAACCCAAACTTGGTTTTGAAAGCAGTTTTCCACTCATCACCCTCTTGAATTCGAATTTGGTAGTAACCACTTTTAAGATCAATTTTTGAAAAGATGGTGGCACCACAAAGTTCATCAAGCATGTCATCTAAACGAGGAATAGGGTGACGATATCTAACGGTTATAGCATTTATCGGGCGGCAATCGGAACACATGCGAAAAGTTCCGTCTTTCTTAGGCACGAGAATAACGGGAACGGCACAAGGGCTTAGACTTTCACGTACATGACCCTTGTCGATGAGATTTTGCACTTGCCGTTGTATCTCCTTCGTTTCCTCGGGGTTGACGCGGTACGGAGCTTTGTTTGGAAGTGGAGCACCGGGTACGAGGTCGATGCGGTGCTCTATCCCTCGAAGTGGAGGTAGACCCGGTGGTAGCTCATCCGGAAAGACGTCCGAGAATTCCTGCAACAATTTAGACAACACTAAAGGTGGAGGTGGTGAAGTGTTAGTAGGTTTGGCTTCCCCTTTGCATAGTAGCACAAGGTGGAAGACGCTCGATGGGTTCTCACACACTTCTCTCATCTCTCGTTTGGTAGCAAATAGCACTAGTTGCTTCTTGTCGCTCATCGTGGAGTCGCTCATATTTGGCTTGTGGCTCTCGCTCTCTTTTTGGTGGCTCGCTCTCTCACCATTCTCTCCACGATGGGTGGTAGGTAAAATCTTGTCGGCGGCTACTTGACTTGGAGTCATTGGTCGTAGCACGAATTCCTTGCCCTTCATCTTGAAGTGATAGTGATTCGTCCGTCCATTGTGTGTGACTCCACGATCATATTGCCATGGTCGTCCAAGAATAAGGTGGCACACGGACATGGGTATCACATCACACTCAAGAGTGTCCTCGTAAGCGCCAATCTTGAAAGAGACTTGCACGGTGTGCTCGACTCGAAGAATTCCGGCGTCGTTGAGCCATTGGACCTTGTAGGGATGCGGATGCTTCGTCTTGACCAAATGAAGCTTGTCGCATAGCTCTTCACTTGCCAAGTTGTGGCAACTTCCGCCATCGATGATAACCTTGACGGAGCGTCCATTGATGCCGGCCTTCGTATGAAAAATATGACGTCGTTGGTCGTCATCTTGTTGATGTTGGAGTGCCAAGACTTTGGAGACAACAAGGTTGGGGCTTGAGTCATTGTCGCAAAACACTTGATTGTCTTCTTCTTCATTGACTTGGCGATGCATAGCGACATGCTCAAGTGCTTCCATCTCATCATCGCTCATGGAGTCATAAGATCCGTCGTCGTTGATGATCATGGTGCGAACGGTCTTGCACTCAAATGACTTGTGGCCTCGTCCTTGGCACTTGAAGCATTTGATGGAGCTCGTCTTGTTGTTATCTTCGGTTGGAGGTGTGGTTGAGGAAGCTCTTGGCTTGAAGTTGTTGGTAGAAGGTTGACGACTCGATGTAGTCGCATTCTTGTAGCTTTGCTTGTCTCCGAAGTTTGTAGGAGGCTTGGAAGAGGTAGGAGGAGTAGCCGAAGTCGTTGAAGCTTGGTTGTAGGAGCCGAAGTTCTTGGAGGTGAACTTTGAGTACTTGTAGTCTTCTTGAACTTGGCGCTCCGCTTTGGTTGCTTGATGTACTAGCTCGAGGAGATTGTTGTATGGTTGGAAGTCCGCAATCTTCTTGATGGGATAGTTGAGTCCATTCAAGAATCGCGCCATAGTTTGCTCATCATCTTCCGTGATGTTCGCTCGTATCATGGCAATCTCCATCTCCTTGTAGTACTCTTCAACGGACTTGGTACCTTGCTTGAGGAGTTGTAGTGATATAGGGTGGAACCCTAATCAGCGGATCTTTCACGTTTGGAGGTTGGCACACGATGAACACGGGGAAAACACGGAGAAAGATGGGGAAAACACAAGAGAGAACACTCAAATCAACACGGAAGCAATCACACAAGTGCTAGATTCGCGATACAAGGTCGAGATACATGATCCAAAGTCAACAACGGTGATACAGATAGTCTTCTCCTGGAGGAGGTCTTGGAATCCCGTGGGATCTTCCCGTTAGGGGTCTTGAATCCAGAGGTGGATCTTCTCCGTAGAGGCGCACCGGTCTCGTGGGAGAAATCCACACAAGTGTCAAATGAGCTAAAAACCACAGCTAACCCTAAACGGAAAGAGGAGAGGAGTATATATAGTCTTCGGGGCGAACGGGTACATGGGCCTCGGCCCAGGGGGCTGCACGCAGGCAGATCAGGGGCCGGATGTCCGGGCGGCGGCCCGGATGTCCGGGGCTTCGAGGGACGCCGGACGTCCGGGGCCATGGGCCGGATGTCCGGGCTGGAGTGGCCTGGTCTCGGGTGCTCTCTGGACAGAGGCGCCGGATTTCCGGGCCCGGGGCCGGATGTCCGGGCCGTGCTTGGCCGGATGTCCGGGCCCTGGCCGGATGTCCGGGCCCTGTAGCTTCAGTCGCTGCTGGTCTTCTGTAGATGATGGCCCCGGTGCCGGATGTCCGGGCCATGGCGCCGGATGTCCGGGGCCTGGAGCTCCCTTCTGCCCTTCTTGATGCATCGGTTCGTACGTGGCCTTGGGGACTTGTTCACCTTCACGCTCTTCTCCGAAGCGGTCTCCTTCACACCTGAGCACACAAAGCACACTCGCTTGAGGTAGCAACCATGTCTCGCAAGATTCATAAGGAAGTAGGGCTAGGAGTGACGTCACCTCGGTCTCGAAAGCTCTAGTACGGGCACGTGTCATCGGTCCTTGAGGCACTTGAGGGGGGGAAGGAGGGTCCATGGGGATGGCCCTAGGATACACCGTATCATCTCCCCTCCCTTGGGAAAGATCCGACCTCGGATCGAAATCTTCATCACCATGGAAAGGAGAGAGGTCCTTGATGTTGAAAGTATCGCTCACGGAGTACTTGTCCCTTGGGATGTCGATCTTGTAGGCGTTGTCGTTGTAGCGTGCTAGCACCTTGAAGGGTCCGTCGGCGCGAGGTAGAAGCTTGGACTTGCGCTCGAGTGGGAAGCGGTCCTTGCGAAGGTGAAGCCAAACAAGATCTCCCGGTTGGAACACCATCGGTACCTTGTTGACGTTGAGCTTGGTGGCGCGACGGTGGACTTGTCGCTCGATAATCGCCCTTGTGTCTTCGTGCACCTTCTTGAGATAAGTTGCCCTTTCACTTGCGTCCATGTTCGTGCGCTCTTGGAGAGGAAGCGGTAGGATGTCCAAAGGTGACAACGGGTTGAAGCCGTAGACGATCTCGAAGGGAGACTTGCCGGTTGTGGAGTGTCTTGCGCGGTTGTAGGCGAACTCGGCGATTGGTAAGCAATGCTCCCATTCCCGGATGTTCCTCTTGATCAACACACGAAGAAGAGTGGATAGCGTGCGGTTCGTCACCTCCGTCTGGCCGTCCGTTTGTGGATGGTACGCCGAAGAAAATAGAAGCTTGATTCCGAGCTTGGCACATAGTGTTTTCCAAAAGTAACTCAGGAACTTGACGTCCCGGTCGGAGACGATCGTTTTGGGCACGCCGTGTAGACGAAGTATCTCCCTGCAAAAGAGAGTTGCAACATGTGAAGCATCGTCGATCTTGTTACAAGGAATGAAATGAGCCATTTTGGAGAACCTATCTACCACGACAAACACGGAATCTTTGCCATTTTGAGTCCTAGGCAAACCAAGTATGAAATCCATGCTTATGTCTTCCCATGGATGATATGGAATAGGAAGAGGCATATGAAGACCATAAGATTGCGCTTTGGACTTAGCTTTGCGGCATGTAGAACAACGGTGGGTGAAGCGTGAGACGTCACGAAGCATCTTGGGCCAAAAATAGTTCTTAGAGAGTGTAGCAAACGTCTTGTCTCGTCCAAAGTGTCCCATGAGTCCTCCTCCATGCGATTCCTGCAAAAGGAGCAAACGAAGCGAAGACTCGGGAATGCAAAGTTTGTTAGCTCTCATAAGATATCCATCTTTGATGTAGTAATGCTCCCAAGAAGTGTGAGTCAAGCATTTAGCATAGGCATTTGCAAAGAAAGGATCATGCTTATATAAATCTTTAATATGCTCAAAGCCAATCACATTCAACTCAAGTTGTGTAACAAGCATGCATTTGCGGGAAAGCGCGTCCGCCACAACATTTTCTTTGCCCTTGATGTATTTGATGACATAGGGAAAAGACTCAATGAACTAACTCCATTTAGCATGACGCTTGTTCAACTTGGTTTGACCTTTGAGATACTTGAGTGTCTCATGGTCCGTATGAAGAATGAATTCATGAGGTCTAAGATAGTGTTCCCAAACACGTAGAACTCTCACCAAGGCATAAAGCTCTTTATCATAGATAGGATAGTTAAGTTGCGCTCCCGATAGCTTCTCGCTAAAGTACGCAATTGGGCGCTTTTCTTGCATTAGCACGCCTCCTATGCCGGTACCACTAGCATCACAATGAATCTCAAACGGTTTGTCAAAGTTTGGTAGTGCTAGAAGCGGTGCGTGCGTGAGCAAGCTCTTAAGCTCATTGAACGCGGTGTCTTGCGAAGGACCCCAAATGAAGGGTGCGTTCTTCTTGCTCAAAGCGTGTAGAGGCATAGCAATGGTGCTAAAGTCCTTCACAAAACGTCGATAGAAACCGGCTAGACCAAGGAAACTACGCACTTGCATAAGATTCTTTGGTTGAGGCCAAGTTTTAATTGCTTCAATTTTAGTTTCATCAACGTGAACACCTTGAGAAGACACGACAAAGCCTAGAAAGACAACCTTGTCAACGCCAAAAGTGCATTTTTCCATATTAGCATACAATTGTTGTTTGCGAAGTGCTTGCAAAACTAGTTGAACATGGTCAACATGTTCTTCAAGCGACTTGCTAAACACAAGAATGTCATCAAAGTAAACCACAACAAAGACACCTATGTAGGGTCTAAGAACAAAGTGCATAAGACGCACAAAAGTGCCGGGTGCTTCCGATAAGCCCATTGGCATGACAAGCCACTCATATAACCCAAACTTGGTTTTGAAAGCAGTTTTCCACTCATCACCCTCTTGAATTCGAATTTGGTAGTAACCACTTTTAAGATCAATTTTTGAAAAGATGGTGGCACCACAAAGTTCATCAAGCATGTCATCTAAGCGAGGAATAGGGTGACGATATCTAACGGTTATAGCATTTATCGGGCGGCAATCGGAACATATGCGAAAAGTTCCGTCTTTCTTAGGCACGAGAATAACGGGAACGGCACAAGGGCTTAGACTTTCACGTACATGACCCTTGTCGATGAGATTTTGCACTTGCCGTTGTATCTCCTTCGTTTCGTCGGGGTTGACGCGGTACGGAGCTTTGTTTGGAAGTGGAGCACCGGGTACGAGGTCGATGCGGTGTTCTATCCCTCGAAGTGGAGGTAGACCCGGTGGTAGCTCATCCGGAAAGACGTCTGAGAATTCCTGCAACAATTTAGACAACACCAAAGGTGGAGGTGGTGAAGTGTTAGTAGGTTTGGCCTCCCCTTTGCATAGAAGCACAAGGTGGAAGACGCTCGATGGGTTCTCACACACTTCTCTCATCTCACGTTTTGTAGCAAATAGCACTAGTTGCTTCTTGATATAGGGTGGAACCCTAATCAGCGGATCTTTCACGTTTGGAGGTTGGCACACGATGAACACGGGGAAAACACGGAGAAAGATGGGGAAAACACAAGAGAGAACACTCAAATCAACACGGAAGCAATCACACAAGTGCTAGATTCGCGATACAAGGTCGAGATACATGATCCAAAGTCAACAACGGTGATACAGATAGTCTTCTCCCGGAGGAGGTCTTGGAATCCCGTGGGATCTTCCCGTTAGGGGTCTTGAATCCAGAGGTGGATCTTCTCCGTAGAGGCGCACCGGTCTCGTGGGAGAAATCCACACAAGTGTCAAATGAGCTAAAACCACAGCTAACCCTAAACGGAAAGAGGAGAGGAGTATATATAGTCTTCGGGGCGAACGGGTACATGGGCCTCGGCCCAGGGGGCTGCACGCAGGCAGATCAGGGGCCGGATGTCCGGGCGACGGCCCGGATGTCCGGGGCTTCGAGGGACGCCGGACGTCCGGGGCCATGGGCCGGATGTCCGGGCTGGAGTGGCCTGGTCTCGGTTGCTCTCTGGACAGAGGCGCCGGATTTCCGGGCCCGGGGCCGGATGTCCGGGCCGTGCTTGGCCGGATGTCCGGGCCCTGGCCGGATGTCCGGGCCCTGTAGCTTCAGTCGCTGCTGGTCTTCTGTAGATGATGGCCCAGGTGCCGGATGTCCGGGCCATGGCGCCGGATGTCCGGGGCCTGGAGCTCCCTTCTGCCCTTCTTGATGCATCGGTTCGTACGTGGCCTTGGGGACTTGTTCACCTTCACGCTCTTCTCCGAAGCGGTCTCCTTCACACCTGAGCACACAAAGCACACTCGCTTGAAGTAGCAACCATGTCTCGCAAGATTCATAAGGAAGTAGGGCTAGGAGTGACGTCACCTCGGTCTCGAAAGCTCTAGTACGGGCACGTGTCATCGGTCCTTGAGGCACTTGAGGGGGTGAAGGAGGGTCCATGGGGATGGCCCTAGGATACACCGTATCAAGAAGGAGCTTGATGGGCACTTGTTGGGTGTTGTTGCTGAACCAGGAGACAAGACTACTGTAGAGGGAAAGAGATGGAAGGTCATAAACTCTGTGCTCATTGGCTGGTTGTTGAACTCGGTTGTGCCCCCCATTGGACGACTCTGTCCACTTTGTACTCAGGCAAGGGCAATGTCATGCTAATTGCTTAGATTGAGGGGAAGATCAGTCGGCTGCATCAAGGTGAAGACATGTCAATGATGGCATATGTGGCAGAGCTGCAAGCTCTGTGGGCAGAGCAGGATAACTGCGACCCTCTGGAACTCTATGATGCGGCTTGCATCGAGTCAGGGCGCAAGTGGATTGCACGCAGGCGTGTGCTGAAACTGTTGGAGGGTCTTAGAGGTTGCTTTCATGGCAGGAGGGCATCCCTGTTGCACCAACCTATTCTGCCCTCTATTGAGGAGGCTATTGCTGCAATGTCTCAAGAGGAGGTATGACTATCTCTTGAGCATGCGGACATGAAGGCTGTGCCGGCTTCAACATTTGCCGTCACTGAGCGCATGGAGTGGAGCGATCCCAACAGATGTCATATCTGTGGGGAGATAAGTCACTGGAAGTGGGCCTGTCCAACTCGTGGCAGAGGCAGGGGATACAACAGAGGGGGAACTGGCAGAGGCAGGAGTGCTAGAGGCAGAGGTGGATACTCAGGAACCTCAAGGGGTCAGGCTTCTATGGGCAGAGGTGGTTACTCAGGACACTCGGGGGATCAGAAGGCTCACATGACAGTGACAGGAGACACTGGGACATCAAAAGGCAAAGATGCAGATGATGCTGACTATGGAGACTTTGCTTTCTGGGCCTCCACTGATGAAGGTAATGCAGATGATGCTGACTATGGAGACTTTGCTTTCTGGGCCTCCACTGATGAAGGTAATCCGGAAAAGGCATCTCTTGATTCTAATGAGAGTGCTCCAGAGTGGGTTCTTGACTCTGGAGCATCTAAGCATGTTGCTAGTAAATCCTGCGTGTTTGAGTCTTACAATAAGCACCCTCCATCTCACACGGGCACTATGCAAACTGCTGATGGCACAAACCAGCCTGTCATAGGGGTTGGCACAGTCAAGTGCACTCCGACCATCTCTCTATCCTCGGTTTTACATGTGCCAGCTTTTCCTGTCAATTTGGTCTCTTTCAGTGCTCTAATTGATCAAATTGACTATCGTGTGATCCTTGACAAATGCGGTTGCGTGATTCAGGAGCGACAGACGAGTCAGACGGTTGGGACTGGCACCAGGCGTAGGGGGCTCTGGTACATGGACCAGGAGGTGCAGCCGGACTTGGTGTGTTGCGACCATGGAGGACAAGGAGAAGGATACATGCATGAACTAAGGAGTGGGCATCTTAATATTGTGCACAGAATTCTGAGATACTTGAAGGGGACTCCGGGTAAAGGGTTGTGGTTTGCAAAGAGTGGACATCTTGAGGTGGATGGATATAGTGACTCTGATTGGGCCAGTTGTCAAGATGATAGAAGATCAACTTCTAGCTACTGTGTGTTTGTGAAAGGAAATTTGGTGTCATGGAGAAGCAAGAAACAGACGGTTGTGTCTAGATCAACAACAGAAGTTGAGTATAGAGCATTATCTCAAGGGTTGTGTGAGATGCTCTAGGTGAAGTACCTACTGAGCGAGTTGAAACTTCTGAGGAAGGGACCTTTGAAGGTGTGGTGTGATAATCAGTCAGCTATAGCCATTGCTAATAATCCAGTTCAACATGATAGGACAAAGCATGTGGAAATTGATCGCTTCTTCATTAAGGAGAAACTTGATGCTGAGACCGGGCAGCAGTTTGCGGATTGCTTGACAAAGGGCCTGGGAACAAAGAACTGTAACTTGGCATGTGACAAGATGGGAATGATAGATATCTACCATCCATCTTGAGGGGGGGTGTTGAACCGGTATGCGCCCGAGCCCATCTAGCTTTGTCACTTAGGGCCCAAGCAAGGTGCTGGCCTAGAAGGGGGCATTCGGTCCTCCCATTCCAGTGAGAGCCGCCGGAGACGCGCGAGCCACAAGACGAGGGAGGGAGCGCTGGGTACTACCCCCCTCTCACGACATAACATAAACATTCTCAACAAAACTGGAACCAATAATAAGTAGGTAAAAATAAAAATGAATGTTTGAACACAAAGATAAATACTACAGCAAATGCAAACCTAAAGGACAACTAGAAGAAACAAAATAGAACATATAAAAAACTCTAATACTGAACTGATCTCTATAGATATCGGCAACATTCGCAGCACCAGTTCATTTCCCTTGCATTTTATGTTGAGTGTGTTGAACGCTATCCATCAAGCATCCGAATAAAACAATGTTCATTGTACAAATATAACCAGCTATAGGCATGCTACAAATGATGCGCAGTCAAGCATAAGTTAAGTACTTCACCAATGACTAGGAGTTGCATCTTATCTGATGTACAGGTTGGCAGATGAAAAATGATATGACAACATTAAAAAATGTCCATGATAAAAATGAAATACAAGTTACATACCCTGTCAAGTAGATCCGCAGATAGACAGCTGAATCAAGCCCTGCATGGCTAATCAACTCATCCTCTGGCATTTGGAGAGCAGCCGGCATCCAACTTAAGAACCTCAAGTATGATCGCATGTCCAAATTTACAAACTTCCGTACAAATGCACCCCCATGGCTTGGGCTTTGTCTTGAACCTTTCAGATACCACTTCGGGAAGTAAACCCTATCATTGATGGGTTGTAGCCGTAGGAAAGCAAATGCTAGCAGGAATATGACGGCACTCAGTATGTTGATAGCTGCAGAAACACCTATATCTTGAATCGTAGCCATAGTTGTTGTTCATATAACTTCTGGGAATTCCTACATATGTTACTGTAAGATGTAAGGAAGAAAGTGAGCATATAATGTTGAGATAGTTTGATGTCGTGAGAATAAACTTGTAAACTAAACCAAATCTAAGAACTGGTGAAGTGAAGGAATGGCAATAAAAATGAAACTTTATGAGATAAAAGCACTTAATAAATGGGGTTACTCAATAGCATCACAAAATAATACTACAAGTTTCACATGGTTCAGTTTTGTTCGGAAACTCAGGTTCATATGGAACAAGTTACGTGAAGGTTTGTTTGTTACAATATTCATTTAGCACTGATGAGAAACACTAGATGAGAATGTATGTCAGATTTGTTTGGCTACTTCTAGATGCTTCCACTCTAGCGTATTATTTCTTTTCTTTTCTTTACCCTACCTGCTGTTTCTAGAGTTCTCTAGTTATAAGTAGTTGTGAGTAGAATAGTGAATCCTAAATAATGTTTTCTAGAATGGGCAATCCGAAGACCATTTCTGAGGTAAGAAGTTTTCATGGCCTTGCAACTTTCTATAGGCGATTTGTGTAGAATTTCAGCACTATCACGGCACCAATTAGCTAGTGTTTGAAGAAAGGAAATTTACAATGGACAGAAGCGACTGAAGCTAGTTTCAATGAGATTAAATAAAAACTCTCAAGCTCCTGTCTTGGTGCTATCTGATTTCAAAGACTTTTGAGTTGGGGTGTGATGCAAGTGGAGTAGGCATTGGAGCTGTTCTATCTCAAAAAAGGAAGCCCATTGCTTTCTTTAGTGAGAAGTTAAGTGAAGCTGATAGAAATGGAGTACCTATCAGCAAGAATTGTATGCCGTTTTCAGAGCCTCGAAAACTTGGGATGTATATCTGCTGTCTAAAGAGTTCATTGTTTATAGTGACCATCAATCCTTGAAGCATTTTAGAAATCAAAAGCATGTTGACCGCATGCTAGCAAGATGGGCAGCATATCTAGAGAGGTTTAACTATCTCATCGTGCATAAATCTGGAACAACTAACCGAGTGGCCAATGCTTTGAGTCGTCGTCCATGCCTCTTGATTTCTTTTGAAGTTGAACTTCCAGGCATGGATCAAATAAAGGAGTTGTACGAGGATGACGAAGACTTTGAGCGTGTTTGGGTGAAGCACACAAGGGGCTAGCCGTTAGGTGATGACTATTTGATGCAAGATGGCTATCTCCTCAAAAATGACTGCTTGTGCATTCCAAGAGGTTCTCTACGTGACAAACTGGTCAGAGAGCTCAATTCAAGTGTTTGGGTGAAGCACACAAGGGGCCAGCCGTTAGGTGATGAATATTTGATGCAAGATGGCTATCTCCTCAAAAATGATTGTTTGTGCATTCCAAGAGGTTCTCTACGTGACAAACTGGTCAGAGAGCTCAATTCAAGTGATCTTAGTGGCCATGTTAGACGGGACAAGACTATCGCTAACCTAGAAGCTCGCTACTTTTGGAAAGTTTGTTCAGCAATGCTCTATATTTCAAACCTGCAAAGGTATATATGCCTTTGTCTGTTCCTGTCGCTCCATGGGAGGATATCTCTATGGACTTCGTCTTGGGCTTGCCAAGAACAAGACGAGAGTGATGTTGTGTTTGTGGTCGTGGATAGATTCTCTAAGTTGGCAAATTTTATCTCATGCCACAAGACAACAGATGCTCATCATGTGGCAAATCTATTCTTTCGAGAAGTGGTCAGACTTCATGGAGTACCAAGGTCCATCGTCTCAGAACGTGATAGCAAGTTTCTTGCTGCATTCACTTTGTGGAAGCAATTCAACACACGATTGAAATTTTCTAGCACTGCTCATCCACAAACAGATGGACAAACGAAAGTGGTGAACAAGTTTTTGGGTAATCTAAACCGCTGCATTTGTGGAGAAAGAAAGGGACAATGAGATTTGGCTTTATCTCTTGCAGAGTTCTCCTACAATAACTCCAGGCATAGATCCACAGGAAGGAGCCCTTTTTCTATTGTCTACACTAAAGTTCCAACACATGTGGTGTACTTGGTGAAGCTACCATCAAGGGGAAACTCAAAATCAGCATTGTCATTTGCTGATAATTCGTGGTATTATGGAAGCACAAAATCAGAAATATAAACAACTTGCCGATTGCAAAAG
The DNA here is from genome assembly GCA_902687465.1 of Secale cereale. Lineage (NCBI taxonomy): Eukaryota > Viridiplantae > Streptophyta > Magnoliopsida > Poales > Poaceae > Secale > Secale cereale. Next base: position 454,157,683 of record LR738711.1, on the reverse strand, counting down.
GGGGCCAAAATCATTCCAAGTTGGTGATAAGGTGATGGTCTACCTATGAAAATAGAGTCTGCCTTTAGGTGTTAAGGGGAAGCTTAGGCAGCGAAGGTATGGGCCCTTCTCTATCATGAGGGAGATAAATGATAATGCTTATGTGATAGATCTCCCAAGTGACATGGGTATATCCAACACTTTCAATGTTGCGGACTTGACTCTCTACCATCCAGAAGAAGCGCTCTATGAAGATAACTCGAAAGCGAGTTCCAAACAACCAGGGGAGAACGATGAGGAACACTAGATGAGAAGAAGAAAAAAACGTTTGTCAGATTTGTTTGGCTACTTCTAGATGCTTCCACTCTTGTGTATTTTTTCTTTTCTTTTCTTACCCTACCTGCTGTTCTAGAGTTCTCTAGTAATAAGTAGCTGTGAGTAGAATGATGAATCCTAAATAATGTTTTCTAGAGTGTTCCAGCTATAAGTAGAAGTATGTGAAGGCTACACAAAGCCCTATAAATAGAGGTCCTCATCTCTACTTTGTAGAGAAACTATGTACCCACTACCTATAATAGAACTTGTTGTTCTTATCTAGAGCGATATCTAGCGCAACACATTGAAGTAGTTCCTTCAACTCTACTGTTGTATACTTTGTAGCAGCAAGGTGGAGTTGCTCCTCCTCAACCTTGTGCTGCTTCAAGCACCAAAACAAATGCCTTGCTTGAATCCAACATCGCTAATGTCTTGTCCAATATTGACCTTTTTAACACAAAGGAGTGAAAGTGATTGCTTGATGTAAACATGTACTCCCTCCGTTCGGAATTACTTGTCTCGGAAATGGATGTACCTAGAACTAAAATACATCTAGATACATCCATTTCTGCGACAAGTAATTCCGAACGGAGGGAGTAACCACCACGAAATAATATTACAAGTTTCACATGATAGACTAAGTTGAGTTTGGTTCTGAAGCTCGATTCACAATGAAACAACGAGAAAAAGAATGTTTTGTTGGCGACAATACTCTACTATTTTGTTGCACCAAATAATGTTGTCGGAACACACGGAAAGTATATATGTAATTCCCAGATAAATGTTTTGCTTGAATCCAATATCGCTAATGTCTGGTCCAAAATGGGCCTTTCAGCCCAAAGATGTGAAAGGAAAAACAGTGATCAGAAGTAACAGGGTCGGTTAATATTTATTGTGAAGATGGCCTAAGAAAGAACGTTAGCATGAGAGAAACCATGGGATATGATGACCACCCATATCTGACAGCTACAGAAATGAAGCTGAAATCGTATAATTCCAATTGGACAGCTACAGCAACCAAAGCTACCTGAGATTGTGATTCCAGTGCAGGCAAACCAAACACCTATTCCCATCAACTCTCAATCAGCTATGAGATGCTTGATGGACAATAAAATTTGGGTCGTCAACATCACAACACAAAATACTAGTCCCTCCTTTCCGGTTTATAGGTCCTGCCTGCCCGTATCTCTAGGTCATCATTTTACTAATGTAATATAAATTATTGTATATCAGAGAAGTTATACCATTAGAAAATAGAACATTTGAAAATTAGAACGGTATAAATTTTCTACTATATATCTCGTATTATACTGAAATCAAAGTCTACCAAGAGAGTCTTGGATTGCAGTCGTACTTGGATAATTGGCCCGTGTGCTAGTACCGAAAAATAAATAAATAAATAACTCTGCGGAAAATAAGGCGTTACAGGTGCGAAGGTGATAAGTTTGCATGAAATCATTCCATGGTTGAAACGGCACTCGAAAGGCAAACCTCGCATCAAGTTTAATAATTCAATTCGTCAGTTGGGTTAGGTTTAATACGATTCAATTTGTCAGTTGAAAAGAAAAGTAGGTTAGGTTTCATACTAACTTGAATCTTCATTTAGAAAAAAGGTACAATTATAATAGTAATTTAATTTGTGGCTTGAGAGAAAAAGACGTATTATTAATAATAAGAGAAGGAAAATCGTTTCTTCCCTCTGTTGTGCAATTGAGTAGCCAGCCAGTCCAGAACGCAGTAAGAGAGAAAATAGTGCTAGATTCGAGAACAACAAATGAATTTATTAATATTTATATTGTTGGTCCTCCATGAGAAACGGAAGAGAAATGGCGGAGCAATCTGGTCAGTAGTACACATACACGTCTCCCCGGGAGGGACGAAGGAGGGAAGAAAAAGAAAGAAAAACTGAAGCCTGGAGAGGCAGATCTGAGCACCGGAAGCAGCAAACCGGGCGAAAGAAGCTAACCTAGAAGCAAACTCATCCAAGGAAGGCAAAAGGAAGCAAGGACATACCTCGTCTCTCCACCAACACCGGGAGCGGGAGCAAGCCGGCCGTCGTCCGGTGTAGCTATCTGTGGCGTCGCGGAGTGGATAGCACCGTGGCTTCCGCTGCAAGTGAAGTGCTTCAGCTGCTCCCTCCCGGTACAGTACAGCGACGCCCTGGGGTTGGGGTTGGGATTTTATCCCCACTCCGTCGCTGTCGTCGTGGCTGGAAAGGAAACGGCGAGGGAGGGAGGCGTTACTACTAGTTGCAGCTCTCTGCTGGCCGCGGGGTGGGTGGGGACTGACCCGGGCATGGACAGCCCGGCCCGAGCCCGGCCCGAAAAACCCGGGCCGGGCCGGGCCGGGCTCGGGCTTTGTTTTGCAGCCCGAAAGATAGTTCGGGCCGGGCTCGGGCTTCAATTTTTCGATATTTCGGGCCGGGCTTTCGGGCTTCGGGCCGGGCTTGCACGTGCGCGTACTAAAAACAGCATTCGGGCCGGGCTTTCGGGCTTCGGGCTTGATTTCGGGCCGGGCTCGGGCTCGGGCTCGAAGACAGGGAGTATTTCGGGCTTCTGACCGGGCTCGGGCTTGAGAAATGAAGTTCGGGCTTTCACAAGCCCGGCCCGAAACCCGGCCCGGCCCGACGTTTGCCCGGGATTAGTGGGGAGTCATTACTCATTAGAGCATCTCCGGCCGTTGGCCCACACGACGCGTAAAAATCACCCCGCCCCCCGGGACGCGTAAAAATCACCTCCGGCCCCAGGACCCGTAAAAATCACCTTCGGGGGCGAGCCGGCGATACAATCGTCGCTGGGCTGTTTTGCGCCCAGTCGTCGCCTCAGGAGTCGAAATTGGTCCACTTTGCAGCCTTATTTCGGCGAATAAAGGGCCCATACGCGCGAGAATAAGCCCATAATCGGCGTGGTTTCGCCGTGTCTTGGCGTTCAATTATCAACACAATTATTTCTTATCACATATTTCATCACAGAAAAATCGAAATACTTAAAATAGTACAACAACAAATAGTTCGATACAAATTATATAGTTCAACAAATAAAAACTCGTATTTCATCACACGGCGTCCCCCTTGAGCCTCCATGGGTGCTCAATGAGATCTTTCTGTAGTTGATGATGCACCTGTGGGTCTCGGATCTCCTGACGCATACTGAGATAGGCAGTCCAAGTTGCCGGTAGCTGGTGATCAACTTCAGCTAGAGGATCCTGCCTGTAGTATGGTTCAGTGTCAAACACTGGATCTTCTTGCTCGCTCTCGATGATCATGTTGTGCAAGATGACACAGCAAGTCATAATCTCCCACATTTGATCTTTGGGCCAGGTCTGAGTGGGGTACCGAACAACAGCAAATCGAGATTGGAGCACACCAAATGCCCGCTCGACATCCTTCCTGCAAGCCTCCTGAAGTAACCAGGCGTTCTTGCCTCCTGCCATAGGGTTTGAGATCGTCTTCACAAATGTCGACCATCTCGGATAGATGTCGTCAGCTAGATAGTACCCCTTGTTGTAGTGACGCCCATTGATCTCGAAGTTCATCGGAGGAGAATGACTTTCAACAAGCTTGGCAAGGACAGGAGAGCACTGCAGCACGTTGATGTCATTGTGAGTTACTGGCATACCAAAGAAGGAGTGCCAAATCTAGAGGTCCTGTATGGCCACCGCCTCAAGCACCACGCTGCAACCGCCTTTGTACATCCCCTGCCAAGCAAATGGGCAATTCTTCCATTTCTAATGCATGCAGTTGATGCTTCCAAGCATCCCAGGAAATCCTCTTGTTGCATTCTGTGCTAGGATCCGAGCGGTGTCTTCCGCATTGGGTGTTCTCAAGTATTGTGGTCCAAACACTGCCACCACTGCCCGACAGAACTTGTAGAAATACTCTATGCTGGTGGACTCGGCCATGCGCCCATAGTCGTCGAGTGAATCACCCGGAGCTCCATATGCAAGCATCCTCATCGTTGTCGTGCACTTCTGGATGGAGCTGAATCCAAGAGCGCCGGTGCAATCCATCTTGCACTTGAAGTAGTTGTCGAACTCCTGGATGAAATTCACAATCCTGAGGAAGAGATTTCGGCTCATCCGATAACAGCGTCGAAATATTTTCTCGCCGTGAAGTGGAGCATCAGCGAAGTAGTCGGGTGTGATACTTTCCATTTATGGCAATATATGAAACGTTGACTTCTTCAATTCCATTCTGGACTCTTCTTCTTTTCGGGTTTCTTCGTTTTGTCGCGTGCGTGTGTGCATTTTATCCATGTCATGTTATGATGTGCATTGCATTGCATTCATGTTGTCACTTGCACCCGGTCCCACTCGCCTCTTCCCGTTGTCCGTTTCGAGTTCCGACACTCACACACGTGCCCGTGGCACCCCCGAGTCCTTCTTTCGTGTGTGGCCGTGTAACGTTCTCGGTATGAGGTGAGACTTGTCGTGCGATATTGTTTTGGTACGTGTAGGCCACCTGTCAAGTTTTATCGCGTTTGGAGTTCGTTTGGTACTCCAACGGTTAACCTAGTGCGCTAAAAGCACATCTTCCTTTTGGCCCAAGACCCCATCCACAATAGCCTACTAACCCAGCACAACCACTCCCATCCTCTCAGTCGTCGGATCACGAACGTGTGGGCGAAAACCGCACCCCATTTGGACCTTTCTAGCTCCCAGAATCTATAAATTAGCCCCTCCCCCAAAATTTTCGGGCAAACCCTAGCCAGACGACTCCTCCGCGCCGCGCCGGACACGTCCGCGGCGCCGGACACGTCCGCCGCGCCCCGAGCCAGTCCGCAGCCGCCACATGGACCGCGGCCCCGTCCCTCCACCGTGCGCCGCCGCCGACCCACGCGGCCCGCCGCCGGCCCCCGCGGCCCGCTCCCTCTACGCCGCTAGTCCGCTCGGCCCCTCGGGCGCATCGCCGTCGCCGCCCTTCGGGCCTCCGCCGCCGGCGTCCGCTCGGCCCCATCCGCCGCGCCGGACCTCCGCCGCCGCCGCGCCGGATCTCCGCCGCCCGTCGCCTTCCGAGGCGTCCGCCGCCGCACCGGCTCCGGCGAGCCGCCTCGCCTCGCCGCCCCGGCCGGCCCGCGCCACCTCCTCCGCCGCCGGCCGAGCCGCCCCTCGTCGCCGGCCCGGCTCCGGCGAGCCGCTGCCGGCCGAGCCGCCCCTCGCCGCCGGCCCGGCTCCGGCGAGCCGCCGCCGCCACCGCCTTCAACTCCGACGAGCCGCCGGGATCTCCTCGTCCGGATCCACCGGGGTGGATCAGATCCACCACCCCCGCGATCCAAACGCCCTGCTCCGCCCGGATCTCCTCGTCCCGCACGCCTCTGTCCACGTTTGACTTTCGGGAGGTGAAATTTCCTCTGAGTACCCAGGAATCTGTTAATTTGTTGCATGTTTGAGTGGCTGTAACTTTTTGTGTGCTTATCCAATTTGAGTGAATGATATGTCAAAATGATCATGGTGATATGCTCTTCATTTTGTTCCATTGTGGCATGCTTGTTTGAGTTCATCTTGATGCCCTAATCATCGTTGCAAGAGTGCTATATGTTTAAAACTGTTGTTATCGGTAATTTTGTTGCATGCTTGTGGTGTTAATAACTTTGTGCATGTTGGTCCAAATGGAGCATATGATATGTCAAAATGTTCATTGTGAAGTGCTCTACATGATGGTTGTTGTAGCATTCATGTTAGGTGTCATATTGCCATGTTAATCTCTGTTGCAAAAGTGCATGTGGCTGTTAAGTGCTGAAACTTGTTGTGAGATGTTGTTTTCACTTGCTCATCGCTATTGATGTGTTTGTCCTCATGTCACATGTCAATATGTTTTAGAAGCACCATCATATGGTCTTTGCTGTGGTGCAATCCACTTTCCGTGATATGCCTTGAGGTGATTTAAACAAGCTTGTAAACATGCCATGCCAATGTTGCTGTTTTATACTTAGTGAAAAAACTGCTAAGTCTGGAATCTGTTTAACCTGATGCTATGTTTGCTTGATGCCCCACTAAAATCCATGCATGTTTTGGTATGTCAAATGATCATTCCTTGTTGTCCATGTTATGCTCTATCCATCCATGCCCTTACTTGCACATATGGCCTGTTGTAGCTTATTTATTTCTTGCTCTCAAGTTGCTATAAATTTACCTGTCAGGTTTTTTATCAGAATGATCAATTTGGTGAAGCTTGTTGTTATTGATCCATGCCTTCTATGGAGTTGCTCCAATGGAGTTGTTTGATGTATGCTATGTCTACTGCATGTCCATGATCTTTATATACTTAGTGGAGTTGATATGCATGTTGTTTTGTGCCTCTGAAGGCAGCATCGTGATGATGTTTTTGCCTTCCCAGATTTTGACTAAGTCTGAATAAATTATTGCAACTTGCCATGCTTGGTTATAAGTTCATGCTTGTTAAGTATCATGTCTACTTCACATCCATGCCCTTTGTCTCCATGTTTGAGTGTTGTAGCATAATTATTTCTTGCTCCAAAGATGTCATGTGGCTGTAAACTGCAGTTTTGTGTGAATATTGTTTTGCTTGCCATTTGCAAACCGTGTGTCCGTTTTTGGCGATCTTTATATCGATTTCAACCGAAATCTTCCCCTGTATCCAGTGGCATGCTTGGTTTTCCAAGATGAAGCCTTCTCCGTCATCTTCTCCTTAGGCTCAAGTGCTTCCACATGCATACGCGCATCATACTTGCATCATGTTGATTGTTCATTGCACCGTGTTTGATATTGTGCCGTGTTGTGTTCTTGTGTTGAGTAGAGCCGGGAGCCGAGTCCGAGTTCGAGGTTTCTACCGAGGTTGAGTACGAGGATCCGTCTTACGATCCCTCCGTGGAAACAACATGCAAGATGACCTTACCCAGATATCACTACTATCTTTGCCTATGCTAAATGTCTCGCTCTTTAGCTTATTGCCTCGATGCCTATGTCTGTTTGTCAGCCTCCTATTGTTGCCATGAACCTCTCTAACCACCCAACCTAGAAACCGTTGTTTGGCTGCGTAAACTTCGCTCAACCCCACTTATAGCATTGCTAGTTGTAGGAGAAGATTTGAAGATTCTTGCTTCATGATGAAGTTTTGTTGGGACATCACAATATATAATCTGCTTAACTAAATCATATATATACTTGGCAATGGGTGGAAGGCTAAGCCTCTTGCTTGGTGTTTTGTTCCACTCATGCCACCCTAGGAACCGTATAAACCGGTGTTATGTTCCTTGATTTTTGCGTCACTAACATGGTTGGGGTTTATGGGCCCCCCTCGATAACCCGCTTAGCGCTAAAGCTTTTCCAGCAAGGCCCAACATGGTTTTACATTTGCCTAATAACTAAAACTTGCATAGGGAGTTATAAACCCTTTTCTTAATCAACAACCCGGGCCAGTGCTCCACATGAGTGTTGGTCCAAACTGGGGGTTCTGCGGGGCCACCTCGGGGAAACTCAAGGGCTGGTAAAAACCTGTAGAATCACCCATCCGGTCGTGCCTGAGACGAGATACGCGCGGCTACTGTCAGGGTGTCGGCAGGCTGAGAGGTCTTGCTGGATTAGTTTTACCTATGTCGGAATATCTTGAGCACGGGATTCCGAGAATACTCGGGTCTTCCCACCTTGAAGTTGCGACTCCGCAGATCGTGAGCTTGTGATGGGCTAAGTTGGGACATCCCTGCAGGGTTTGAACTTTCGAAAGCCATGACCGCGGTTATGTGGCAGATGGGAATTTGTTAATATCCGGTTGTAGATAACTTGACACCATGTTCATAACACACTACCAACGTGAGTAACCGTGACGATCATTTTCCGAAGGGGTTCGGGAAGTGAACACGGTGGGGTTATGAATGCCGTGCTTAGTTAGGATCACTTCGTGATCACTTTGTCGATCGTTGGCACTTTCTCTTCTCGCCCTAAACACGTAAGCTAGTGCTAGTGCTGCTGCAGCCTTCTTTTAAGCCTTTTCCACACCTAAGGCTTTGATAGTTTTGTTACCCGGGTTCGGGATTGCTGAGTCCTCTGTGGCTCACAGATTCAACACCACACCAGATGCAGGTACCGATGAGAACTACACAGGAGATGGTACAGAGCTGTATTGGGAGTTCGACGAAGAACGTGGACGATACTACGTGTCTTATCCCGACGATCAGTAGTGGCTTCTACTAGGGGCGATCAGACCTTGTGTGGCTTTATTTATGGTATCTTTCATTTGGATCTTCGTCCGTAGTCGGACTCTGATGTTATTTGGATGATGAATGTTTATGTAATACATTGTGTGATGTGGCGAGTGTAAGCCAAATACTCTTTTACAATTTCATCCCTCTTTTACATGAGTTGTGCAAAGATACCATTCTTGAGATCATTCCAGTATGATATTATGCCTTTAAGTCGTGCCTCGACACGTGGGAGGTATAATCTCATACTGGGCATTACAAGAGGGTGAAGAAGTTCCTGATCGTCCTCCTTCCCCTCCTCCTCCGTCTGAGGCCTGGAGAGCAATCATGCAAGCGACAAACCAGAACACCCAGATGCTTATGCAAATGATGCTGAACATTCAAGCCAACCAAGCAAATCAAGGTGGTCATGGGAACCAAGGCCAAGGCAATTTGTTCAACCAACCTCACTTTGCCACTCTCAACCAATTCCTGGCAAACCAACCGAAGGCGTTCAGTTACTGTGTGGATCCGCTAGATGCTGAAGACTGGATAACAGACATCAAAAAGCATTTTGAGTGCAGTAACATGAGACCTGAGGGTTATGTCAAGTTTTTCGCCTTCCAACTCAAGGACCAAGCCACTGATTGGTGGCAACAGTACAAAGATTCCAGAGGTGGACGTAAAATCTCGTGGACTGACTTCTGCAAGGATTTCCGCTCTCACCACATTCCAACTAGTGTCATTGAAGGCATGCGTGAGCAATTCCGCAACCTGAAGCAAAGCACCATGTATGATATTATGCCTTTAAGTCGTGCCTCGACACGTGGGAGGTATAATCTCATACTGGGCATTACATCGGAGTAGAGCATGCAGTAGCCTTCGAGACGATGCTAGTTCTTTGCTTTCACCCGCCCAGGCGCCGAGCCACCTCGCCGCGGCTTTTCATTGCTCGCCAGCAGCTGGGCGAGGGCGGCGAGCACCATGAGATGCTCTTCTTCCTGGACGTCGGCCTCGGCTTCCTCCTCCAGCAGCGCGACGAGCGCTTCCTCATCATCCGAGTCCATCGCCGAGGCAGGCAAATCGCCGAACACCTTGTGCTCGGTGGGCGTGTACCCGCCGCTAAACCGCGCCTCCGCGGCCGGAAACGACCAGCTTCTGTTGGAGGGGCTGCCGCGGCGAAGCGCTGCTATTTTCCGGCGGGGAATAGCTATCTAGCGGAGTAGGGCGGCGGGCGGCGCCGAGATATAGCTAGTGGTGGCCGAGGGCGCGGGGGGTGGGAGGATAGTCGGGGAAGAAAACCTTGACTTTTCCCCTGACGATGTGGGCCAGGCGCGCTTTTCCCTTGAGCCGGAGCCCCTAACTGCTCCGCAGCGCGCCGGGTTCGGCCTATGATCGCCGCGCGGAAAAAAGGCCGAACAAGCGATTTTCGGCGTCCTGGGGGCGCGACTGGGCCGTTTTTTCGGCGCCGGCGCCGAAAAAGTGGCCTGGGGGGGGGGGCTATTGGGGGCGCGGTTGGAGATGCTCTTAGCATCACTTTTCTCCCACGCTCCATCTGTAGACGTGGATGTGCACGCCCCTCTTGCTCTTCCAAATCAAGTTTTGAACATTCGCGATTGGTTGGTTAAAGGGACAGTGGTATTCTCAACCCATCAGTTAACCATGTGTCTCATCTCCTATGCAGGTTATTCATATTTGTACAAGATGGCTTCATACGTGGTCTATCCTGCAGAAGCCAGAGGACAGGGACCTTTTTATGATGGCGTCTACATGGCTCGAGCGTACTGTGAGGGAGGTTTTCTACCCCCATGGATGACGGTGTGATTTATGGATAGGATCTACCGCTCCTTAGGCTGGACACGTTTTATTGCTTGGCTCTGTATTGAATTATTTTATTTTTAGAGTGCTCTGGACGTTATGGCTGTGTGCATCTAGCTATGCAGAGGCCGGGCTTTCTTTCAATATGATTGTATCACCTCGATATATCTATTCAATGAAAAGTCCTTTATCGAAAAAAAAAACATCAGTGTTTTAAGTCCTGGTGCTCGCATTATTTTTGGATTTATTTCAGGATTTCCGACAATGCGCTTACAGAGGAAGGAGACGTTCCCATCGACGACGAGGCTCCTATGGGGTCACCTAGTCACTCACCCGTCACGATTTTCTAACTCAGATGTCACTCTTAAACGGGCCTCAAATGCCCGAGTTGATTGGCAGCCCGCCATATAGGAATGACGAAGGGGTCTCACACGGACTCGCGCGAAAAGCCTGTAGTCTGACGGACACCTCGTTCGTGTCTGCGGTGTGAACGTCGCGTGCCCGTGAGCAAATCCGCCTATTTAACCCAGGCGAAGTCCCGCAACCCTGATTCATCCATCTCCCCCCTCTCCGCGCCGCCAGTCTAAGTCGATCCACCTCCTCCCTCTCCCGCTCTAGCGCTCTGCCCACGCTCCGGCGCTTCTCCATGGTCTGGAGGAAGATCACCTACTACGCAATGCTCACGCTGGAGCACTGCTACGAGATTCAGCAAAAGATTCGTGCGAGACAAGCCGCGCGCGCCACCCGCATCGTTGTCGGGCTGCCTCCGGACTCGTTGAAGCTGGAGGAGGAGGAGCAGTCAGAGGAAGAGGAGGAGCTAGCTCCTATGGAGGTGAGGAGGTGGAATAACCGGAGCAGCAACTGTCGGGCTTCAACATGGAGCAGACGGAGGCGAAGTTTGCGGCTGCCGAGTCCTACGAGATGGCGGAGCAGCAGGCCATCCTGGAGTCCATCCAGGATGAGTCCTATGTGGAGGCCAACCGGGTGTTCCTCCGGCGGGAGCATGTGGCATCCGTCGCGCTCTTCGCCGAACTCGACATGGAGATAGAGGTGGAGTAGGCCAGAGCGGAGCAGCCGGAGGAGCCAGATCTGCAGCTGCCGCCAATTCTATCAGAGCGGGACACGGAGATCGTCGACATCTTCGAGGATAAGTAGTTAGGTGATCAACGTAGTACTTAGGTTTATTTCATTTGCATGTCTTTGTATGGATTTAAAAACCTAGTATGAGATGTCCGGATGCAACTACTCCCTCAGAGCCGTCAGTGTAGCAGTGGTTGTGGAAAGAAAAGAGTCAGGCATGGAATATCCGGTTCAGAGGTCGATTTACTATGTCACTGAGGTACTCATTGAATCTAAACATATATACCACCATTGGCAGAAGCTGGTTTATGGAGTGTTCATGGCTAGTCGCAAGTTGAAGCAATACTTCCTTGGTCATCCTATCACTATGGTTAGTTCTGCTCCCCTAGGAGATATTATTCAAAACAGAGAATCCACAGGCTGGGTGGCCAAATGGGCCATTGAGCTTGGACCCCATGGTTTGAAGTATGTGCCTCGGATAGCTATCAAGTCTCAAGCACTTGTGGATTTTATCAATGACTGGACAAAGCTACAGATACCTAAGGAGAAGCCTGATAACACATATTGGACTTCATTTTGATGGATCCAGACAGTTGGAAGGCTCAAGGGCTCGAGTTATTTTGACTTCCCCACAAGGTGATAAGTTCTGCTATGTTTTAAGATTGATATTCCCTTGTACTAACAATGCAGCTGAGTATGAGACCTTGCTCCATGGTCTTTGGATCGCTAAAATAAATGAATCTAAGCCCAGTGAGGTGTTTCGGCGACTCGGATTTGGTGGCTCAACAAGTCTCAGGAACTTGGGACTCCAAAGATCCACTCATGGCGGCCTATCGTGGGGCGATTGATGCAATTGCTGGTCACACTACTGGACCCCCTCCTCGACCCATCGCCGCCCCCACAGTGGGCCCCTGCCACCCCCTCTCCTATTTTTTTTTCTGTTTTTCTATTTAGTTTAGGTTTTTCAGTTTATTAAGTTTAGGTTTATTTAGTTTAATTAGTTTAGCTTATTTAGTTTAATTAGTGTAGGTTTTTTAGTTTAGGTTTAGGTTTAATTAGTTTAGGTTTTTTATTCTGTTTTTTAAGAATAAACAAGAAAGATGAAAAAAAAAGTAAAAGAAGAAGATGAAAAAAAGAACAATAAGTAGATGAAGAAGGAGAAGAAGAAGAAGAAAGAAGAAGATGAAAAAAAAGAAGTAGAAGAACAAGATGAAAAAAAGAAGTAGGAAAAGTAGAAAAAGAGGGCCGCCGATGGTCGAGGGTGGTCGATGGGTCGAGGGACGCCGAGTGGTCGAGGGGTCGAGGATCGAGGGGAAAAGGAGTAAAGGGTCTAAGGGTCAAGGATCGAGGTGTCAAGGGGTCGAGGGTCGAGGGGAAAAGGGGTCGAGGGGTCGAGGATCGAGAGCTAAAGGGAGTCGAGGGTCTAGGGGTCAAGGATCGACGTGTCGAGGGGTCGAGGGTCTAGGGGTCAAGGATCGACGTGTCGAGGGGTCGAGGGTCTAGGGGAAAAGGGGTCGAGGATCACCGAGGGGTCGAGGTTTTGCCATCCCGACCATGACACCCCGACCCCATGACCGAGACACCCTAACACGGCACCCCGAGACCCCGACACGGCACCCCCGACCCCGACATAGCACCCCGATGCTATTATTCAATTAGTTCATGTTATTAGGTATTCTTTTTTTATTATGTTCATGATGATGATACACACTTAAATATTTTATTATGTTTATGTTGTACTAATTTCGTTTACTCTTTGTCATTGCAGGTGTTGGCAGATGGTTGGTGCGGGTCGAGAGCGCTCCGAGACTCCTTCCTCAGCGCATGCTGGGAGGGGTGTTATTATTCCACCCCAGCACCTACAAAGAGTGCTGGATGACAGTATGCAGACACCGACGGGCGCTTCTTCTTCGGCCGGGAGAGGTCGGGGGAAGCCGAAGAGGGCTGCTAGAGGTGGACGTGGCGGCGGCAGTGGTAGGAAGGCTACCGCGCCTTCCTCGCCGCCACCCCCAGCTGATTCTCAGGACCACCGTAGTGCTCCGTCTCAGATGGACCCGTCTCGGACTCCGGTCCACGAGCCTCGGGCCGACGAGCCTCGGGTCGACGAGCCTTCGTCCCAAGAGACTCGGGTCCCAAAGTCTTCGTCCTAGGAGACTCGGGTCCCAGAGTCTTCGTCCCACGTGACTCCGGAGATTAGTGGCCATGCTGATGGTGAGGACACCATTTCTGACGATAGCTACAATGAGGGCGAGCTGGTTGAGGGGGGCAAGAAGGTCTACCAGCGTGCTGGTACAAAGCTCCCGCCTGTGCCGCCGACCCGCGATCAGAGGTGGTTGATTGTGCCTAACGGGGAGAACTAAGTGCATTGACTCTTTTTTAACCTTTTGCCTTCATGTTTCTTCAAATTAATATGTAATGTGTTGGCCTTGTCATACTGCAAGGGTTGGGTACACGCCCGTGGTGTCTGCAGGCCCAACCAGGTCCTCGGTGTGCTTTGCCGGCACCACTTCCCGGGGTGGGTCACGTTGCTCGGTGAGGGTGAGGTTCCACAGCTATCACCGAGCTGGGAGCTGTACGTGGCTGCCCCGGCCCCGCCGGAGGAGAGGGTCGACGGTGTCTTGTGCGAGACGGTGGCCGACATTGTGATCCGGTGGTTTTGGTTAATTTCTCCTTTACATAATTGAAAATTAAGAGTACCTAGTGATTGTACTAATCAGTGTTGTCTTGTTTGATTGCAGACCTTCTACAGGTGTGCTGAGGAACACGAGGCGGACGTGGCTAAGGTTATCAAAGCCAAGTGCAAGCGCCTACTTCAGAACTTACGACACGAGGCTCGGGCACAGGCCGTTCGAGACTACTACGCATCTACTCACATTAGGAGGGAGAAGAAGAAGTGTCGCGCCAAGTATCTAAGTAAGGAGAAGTACATGAAGGTATTTACCTATTCTTAAGGCCTTGTACTTAGTTTCCTTGATTTGATTCGTAGGCGTAGCGCTGCAATTTCTCTTGTTTATCTTAGGTGCCCCTGAGATGGTGTGCGGATAGGATGGACTGTCGGGAGGCGTTGGTAGATGAGTGTTGATCTCCCCAATGGTTAGACGTCCACAATAAGGCCAAGGATAAGCGTGCCCAAATGCAAGGTGTGCCACACCATCAAGGGAGCTCCAACCTGTTTGAGTATGGGGAACACTGGGTATGTGGTTTGCTTCACAATTCATGCAATTTCATTCTTCATGCTAGCTTGAGCGCTTAATAATATGTTGTTCCTCTCTTTTAGGCGCATCACAACAAGAAGGAGGTGCCACCGCTGTACGACCTCTATGCCATGGCCCATACTGCCCCGTACAATAAGGCCAAGGCATTCTCTGAGTCTGACCTCGATCATCCAGAGAGCTTCACCAACATCTCCTCCCACAACAAGCTCGTGAGGTACAGAGACTTTGGGAAGGCGATGAAAGGGGATGACTTCAACCCGAGCCAGAGTGCTTTTGATCCACAACTCGTGATGCTATCTGGTGACTAGAGGACTCGGCAACCATTGGGGATGGACTGATACGGTGTCCTAGAACTCTCCGGGAGATCAAGAAGCATCAGACGAGCTCTCTTCCTGAGATGAGTCCTCGTCCATGGCCAATGGAGCTCACCATCGAGGCTAGGGCCCAGGAGCTTCTGGCGGAGGCAAACAGGCAGGCGACGCAGAGGGAGAAGGAGTTGGAGGAGCGGATGGCTAGGATGATGGAGGAGGAGAGGAACCGGAACGACGCGGGTCACCGGGCCCTATACGATCTCCTCGTGGTAAGTTTCTCCTGCATATTAGCCAAATCATGCATGTAATGTTCGTTTCATTACTAACTAATATGACTGACTCGTGAAAACAAAATGTGCAGTTCGTGTGCTAGAAAAACGGTCAGACCCCTCCGCCGATGCCCGAGACTGGTATAGAGTACACGGTGAGTTTCATTAGTTACTAGTATTCACATTTTAGTTGCATCATGCTAATGAGACATTGTAAATGATCTTTGGTGCAGCATGCCTCCCGACAAGCATCAACTGATGCTTCTCTGTCTCGCAATTGTGCAACCCCGAGCGGTCCTTCTCCGTCTGGCACTAGCGCACACCGGTCCTTCACCTCCGTGATGATGGTAAGTTTTCCCAAGTGACATAATAACCTTACTTAGCTCCAAACTGACATACTTTACCTAGGATAGCTATAAGATCACCTATACTTAGCATTTTTCCTCCTAAATGAGTTGATATGCTTAATTAGCTAAAAAAATGGCATAACTACCTAGGATAGCTCAATAATGATCTGTACTTAGCTTAGCTAGTTCATTTATGACATAATTAGCTCACTTGGGTAAAAAAATGGCATAATAACCTAGGTTTACCTCCCAAATGACCTATACTTAGCTTATTATCCTCGAAAATGACATAATAACCTTACTTAGCTCCAAAATGACATATTTTACCTAGGATAGCTATAAAATGACCTATACTTAGCATTTTTCCCTCCCAAATGACTTGATATGCTTAGTTAGCTAAAAATGGCATAAATACCTATGATAGCTCAATAATGATCTATACTTAGCTTAGCTAGTTCATTTATGACATAATTAGCTCACTTGGGTAAAAAATGGCATAATAACCTAGGTTTAGCTTCAAAATGACATAGACTTGGCTTATTTTCCTCGAAAATGACATAATAAACTTACTTAGCTCCAAACTGACATACTTTACCTAGGATAGCTATTAAATGACCTATACTTAGCATTTTTCCTCCAAAATGACAAAATATGCTTAGTTAGCTAAAAAATGGCATAACTACCTGGGTTAGCTAAAAAATGACCTATACATAGCTTCTTGTGACACCCCGAGACCGATGCGCTAGGTGTCTTCCAGTCATTCGCTGTGGTTGCCATGTCATTTGCTTGCGTGTTGCACTTTGCCATGTCATCATATGCATTTCATCTGCATAGTTTTCAAAACTTGCATCCATCCATAGTTGCCGAGCCCCCTCGTCCTTTTCGTTGTTCATTCTAAGCCCAGACACACTTGCACATGCCCGCGGTACCTCCGGAACCTCTTTTTATAAGTGGCCAGAAAATGTTCTCGGAATGGGTTGAAACTTGGCGTGCGGTCATACTCTAGAGTAGGTAGACCGCCTGTCAAATTTCGTCGCATTCGGAGCTTGTTTGATAGCCCAACCGTTAAACTATAGCAGCACTATCGACGGATAAAACGTCGAACGTTTTCGGTCTCCGAAAACTGCCGTCGGGCCTCTCTCCTCTCCTCTCATCTCATCCCACACCTCCTCTACACGTCCCACTAATCCCACCTAGGCCCAACCTACCCCTTCATCCGACTGGAGCCGTCCGATCGGCATCCGAGGGTCCGAAACGAAGCTAAACCCCCCTAACCTAGCCTTTTTCTCTATTTAAACAACCCCCATGCCATTTTGGGCATCCCTAGCTAACCCTACCCTCCTCTCTCCTCTCAGACGCAGCCAATCCCTCTCTTTTCTCAGATCCGACGCCGCCACCCACGCCCGCCACTTGTTGCCGCCAGGACAGCCCCGTCGCCAGCCGCTCTCCACCAACCACAGCATGCCACCTCACCCACCAGGCCGCACCGAGCCAATCCCGTCGCTCCTGCTGGCCTCGCCCGCTCCTCCCACCGCCGCGGCCCTACACGCCCATGGGGAGCCCGCACCGGGCCGCGACGGGCCCCGACCGAGCCTGTAGGCCCGCGCGCCTCTCCTCCGCGCCCCGCCTCCAGAGCTCCTCGCCACCGTTCGTCCCGTCGCTGTGCCTTGCGTCCACCGCCGCCCCATGCCCTAGCGCCGACGCCGGACCCAACTTCCCCCCCGTAGGCCATCTCCCTTACCGTTCCGCCGCTAGCCGGAGCTGCACCGCCCTCCGCCGCCATCCGCTGACCCCGACGGCCTCCTCTCGCCTGAACCGCCGCCAGATCCGGCCGGATCGGGTCAGGGGCGACTAGATCTGCCCCTCCCCGGCCCTCTCCGGCGACCCTGCGCCCCTCCGCCGCCGTGCCTGCTCGCCGCCGGCTGGATCGGGCCAGATATGGTCCGGGCCGCGTTGCGCCGGACATGTCCGGAGGAGCCCGGACGTGTCTGAGCCCCTCCCTCTGTCCATGCCACTGAATGTGGGCCCATGCGTCCGGACATGTCCGCCCCCTCCGGACACACCTTCCCACTAGGTCATTCTCTTTACTAAGTCACTGAAAACTGGTATTATGTGTGCATCTTCATCATGGTGTAACTTTGTGCACGTTTACCAAAATTGAGCATATGATATGTCAAAATGTTCGTCTTTGAATGCTCTACATGATGGCTGCATTTTCATGCATGTTAGGTTTCATCTTGATGCCATTATCTCTGTTGCAAAAGTGCTAAGTGTTGTGATACGTCTCCAACGTATCTATAATTTTTTATTGTTCCATGCTATTATGTTATCCTTCTAGGATGTTTTATGGGCTTTTATATACACTTTTATATGATTTTTGGGACTAACCTATTAACCCAGAGCCTAGTGCCAGTTTCTGTTTTTCTCCTGTTTTAGAGTATCGCAGAAAAGGAATATCAAACGGAGCGCAATTAACCTGAAACTCAATGGAGGTTATTTTTGGACAAGAAGAAGTCCAGAAAGTGCCGGAGGGGGACCAGAAGGTTCCCGGGCTGCCCACGAGGGTAGAGGCGCGCGTCCCTGCCTCGTGGACAGCCCGAAGACCCCCTTTACTTGCCCCCGGCTCCAACACCTCCTATATATACTGAAACCTCCGGAAAGTAACCTAGATCGGGAGTTCCGCCGCTGAAAGCCTTTGTTGCCACCAAAAACCAATCTAGACCCATTCTGGCACCCTTCGGGAGGGGGGAATCCCTCTTCGGTGGCCATCTTCATCTTCCCAACACTCTGCATGATGAGGAGGGAGTAGTTCACCCTCGGGGCTGAGGGTATGTACCAGTAGCTATGGTTTGATCTCTCTCTCTCTCGTGTTCTTGAAATGGCACGATCTTGATGTATCGCGAGCTTTGCTATTATAGTTGGATCTTATGATGTTTCTCCCCCTCTACTCTCTTGTAATGGAACAAGTTTTCCCTTTGAAGTTATCTTATCGGATTAAGTCTTTAAGGATTTGTGAACACTTGATGTATGTCTTGCGTGGGATACCCGTGGTGACAATGGGGTATTCTATTGATTCACTTGATGTATGTTTTGGTGATCAACTTGCGGATTCCGTGACCTTGGGAATCTATGCATAGGGGTCGGCACACGTTTTCATCTTGACTCTCCGGTAGAAACTTTGGGGCACTCTTTGAAGTTCTTTGTGTTGGTTGAATAGATGAATCTGAGATTGTGTGATGCATATCGTATAATCATGCCCACTGATACTTGAGGTAACAATGGAGTATCTAGGTGACATTAGGGTTTTGGTTGATTTGTGTCTTAAGGTGTTATTCTAGTACGAACTCTATGATAGATCGAATGGAAAGAATAGCTTCGTTCTATTTTACTACGTACTCTTGAATAGATCGATCAGAAAAAATAACTTTGAGGTGGTTTCGTACCCTACAATAATCTCTTCATTTGTTCTCCACTATTAGTGACTTTGGACTGACTCTTTGTTGCATGTTGAGGGATAGTTATATAATCTAGTTATGTTATTATTGTTGAGAGAACTTGCACTAGTGAAAGTATGAACCCTAGGCCTTGTTTCCTATCATTGCAACATCGTTTATGCTCACTTTTATCTTTAGTTACATTGCTATTTTTATATTTTCAGATTACAAAAACCTATATCTACCATCCATATTGCACTTGTATCACCATCTCTTCGCCAAACTAGTGCACCTATACAATTTACCATTGTATTGGGTGTGTTGGGGACACAAGAGACTCTTTGTTATTTGGTTGCAGGGTTGCTTGAGAGAGACCATCTTCATCCGACGCCTCCCATGGATTGATAAACCTTAGGTCATCCACTTGAGGGAAATTTGCTACTGTCCTACAAACCTCTACACTTGGAGGCCCAACAACGTCTACAAGAAGAAGGTTGTGTAGTAGACATCAAGCTCTTTTCTAGCGCCGTTGCCAGGGAGGTAAGTGCTTGAAGATATATCCATAGATCTTGCAATCGAATCTTTTAGTTTCTTGTTTTATCACTAGTTTAGTTTATAAAATAAAACTACCAAAAACATGGAATTAAGGTTACCTCATATGCTTCACCTTTTTAATATCTTTTGTGAAAATGATGGGAAGGAAAATTGTGCTCAAGTACTAGAAGAAGAATTACATAGAATGCTTGGCATAAAATTTGTGCATGATGAGCATGATTGCAATGTTGTTAGTATGAATTCTTTGAATACCCATGATGCTAATGATATGCAAAGCCACAAGCTTGGGGATGCTATGTTTGATGAAGATGATATTTTTTGTCCCCAAAGTTTTGATGAGCAAATTTATTATGATGAAAGGATGCCTCCTATTTATGATGATTATTGTGATGACACGTATGCTCTAAAGAATAAAGACAACCATGAAACTTATCATCATGATTTTAATTTTCAGTTGGATTATGCTTCACATGATAGTTATTTTGTTGAGTTTGCTCCCACTACTATTGATGATAATAAATTTTCTTATGTGGAGAGTAGTAAAATTTCTATGCAAGTAGATCATGATAAGAATGCTTTATGTGATGGTTATATTGTTGTATTCATTCATGATGCTACTTAAAATTATTATGAGGGAGGAATATATGCTTGTAGGAATTGCAATAATATCAAGTTTCCTCTCTATGCGCTTAAAGTTTTGAAGTTATGCTCGTTTTCCCTTCCTATGCTAGTTGATTATTGTTCCCATAAGTTGTTTGCTCACAAAATCCCTATGCATAGGAAGTGGATTAGACTTAAATGTGCTAGTCATATTCTTCATGATGCTCCCTTTATGTTTCAATTCTTATCTTTTATGCAAGCTTCATTGAAATCATTGTGCCTAGCTAGGGGCGTTAAACGATAGCGCTTGTTGGGAGGCAACCCAATTTTTTTTTTTTGCTTTTGCTTCTGTTTAGGAATAAATATTGCATCTAGCTCCTGTTTAGATTTGGTTTTGTGTTTTAATTAGCGTTTGTGCCAATTAGAACCTTTGGGAAGACTTGTGTGAAGTTTATGCGATCATGCTGTAAAACACAGAAACTTTAGTGCTCACGAGATTAGCTACCATTTTTTTACTGGAGAGTGCTTTTTAGTTGATTCTTTTTGCGGATGATTAATAGACAAATTACTCACGTCCACCAATTTATTTCAGAATTTTTAGAGTTACAGAAGTATTCGAAAGTTACAGATTGCTACAGATTGTTCTGTTTTTGACAAATACTGTTTTCTATGTGTTGTTTGCTTATTTTGATGAATATATGAGTAGTATCGGAGGGTATGAACCATAGAGAAGTTGGAATACAGTAGATATTACACAAATATTAATTTAGAATGAGTTCACAATAGTACCTAAGTGGTGGTTTTATTTTCTTATACTAACGGAGCTCACGAGTCTTCTGTTGAGTTTTGTGTTGTGAAGTTTTCAAGTTTTGGGTAAAGATTCGATGGACTATGGAATAAGGAGTGGAAAGAGCCTAAGCTTGGGGATGCCCAAGGCACGCCAAGGTAAAATTCAAGGACACCCAAAAGCCTAAGCTTGGGGATGCCCCGGGAAGGCATCCTCTCTTTCGTCTTTGTCTATCGGTAACTTTACTTGAGGCTATATTTTTAGTCACCACATGATATGTGTTTTTCTTGGAGCGTCATTTTGTTTTATTTTATTTTGCTTGCTGTTTGAATAATATCCCAAGATCTGAAATTCTTAAATGTTAGAGACTCTTCACATGGTTACATAATTATTCAACTACTCACTGATCTTCACTTATATCTTTGGGAGTAGTTTGTCATTTGCTCTAGTGCTTCACTTATATCTTTTAGAGCACGACGGTGGTTTTATTTTGAAGAAATAAATGAACTCTCATGCTTCACTTATATTATTTTGAGAGTCTCTTAGAACAGCATGGTAATGTGCTTTGGTTATAAAACTAGTCCTAATATGAAAGGCATCCAAGATGGGTATAATAAAAACTTTCATATAAAGTGCATTGAATACTATGAGAAGTTTAATACTTGATGATTGTTTTGAGATATGAGGATGGTGATATCAGAGTCATGCTAGTAGAGTAGTTGTGAATTTGAGAAATACTTGTGTTGAGGTTTGCAAGTCCTGTAGCATGCACGCATGGTAACCGCTGTGTGACAAATTTGAAGCATGAAGTATTTCATTGAGTGTCATCCTTTGTGTGGAGGTCGGGATCGCGCGATGGCTAACTCCTACCAACTCTTCCCCTAGGAGCATGCGTGTAGTACTTTGTTTTGGTGACTTGTAGATTTTTGCAATAAGTATGTGAGTTCTTTATGACTAATGTTGAGTCCATGGATTATACGCACTCTCACCCTTCCACCATTGCTAGCCTCTCTTGTACCGCGCAACTCTCGCCGGTACATACACCCACCATATACCTTCCTCAAAACAGCCACCATACCTACCTATCATGGCATTTCCATAGCCATTCTGAGATATATTGCCATGCAACTTTCCATCGTTCCGTTTGCTATGACACACTTCATCATTGTCATATTTCCATGCATGATCATGTAGTCGACATGTATTTGTGGCTAGGCCACCATGCATAATTTTTCATACATGTCACTCTTGATTCATTGCACATCTCGGTACACCACCGGAGGCATTCATATAGAGTCATACTTTGTTCTAGTATCGAGTTGTAAATCAATATAAGTGTGATGATCATCATTATTAGAGCATTGTCCCAAAGAAAAAAGAAAAAAATAAGAAGGAAAAGCCAAAGAAAAAAGTCCCAAAAAAAGAAAAAAAAAGAAGAAAAAAAGAAAAAAGGGACAATGCTACTATCTTTTTCCACACTTGTGCTTCAAAGTAGCACCATGATCTTCATGACACAGAGTTTCTTGTTTTGTCACTTTCATATACTAGTGGGAATTTTCATTATAGAACTTGGCTTGTATATTCCAACGATGGGCTTCCTCAAATGCCCCAGGTCTTTGTGAGCAAGCAAGTTGGATGCACACCCACTAAGTTTCTTTTGTTGAGCTTTCATATATTTTTAGCTCTAGTGCATCCGTTGCATGGCAATCCCTACTCACTCACATTGATATCTATTGATGGGCATCTCCATAGCCCACTGATACACCTAGTTGATGTGAGACCATCTTCCTCTTTGTCTTCTCCACAACCACCACTCTATTCCACATAGTGCTATGTCCATGGCTCACGATCATGTATTGCGTGAAAGTTGAAAAAGTTTGAAATTTTTTAAGTATGAAACAAGTGCTTGGCTGAAACCGGGGTTGTGCATGATTTGAGTATTTTGTGTGATGAAGATGGAGCATAGCCAAACTATATGATTTTGTAGGGATGAACTTTCTTTGGCCATGTTATTTTGAGAAGACATAGTTGCTTTGTTAGTATGATTGAAGTATCATTATTCTTATGTCAATAGTAAACTTTTGTCTTGAATCTTTCGGATCTGAACATTCATGACACAATAAAGAAAATTGCGTTGAAAATTATGTTAGGTGGCATTCCACATCAAATATTCTGTTTTTATCATTTACCTACTCAAGGACGAGCAGGAATTAAGCTTGGGGATGCTTGATACGTCTCCAATGTATCTATAATTTTTGATTGTTCCATGCTATTATATTAACCTTCTAGGATGTGTTATGGGCTTTTATATACACTTTTATATGATTTTTGGGACTAACCTATTAACCCAGAGCCTAGTGCCAGTTTCTGTTTTTCTCCTGTTTTAGAGTATCGCAGAAAAGGAATATCAAACGGAGCCCAATTAACCTGAAACTGAACGGAGGTTATTTTTGGACCAGAAGAAGCCCAGAAAGTGCCGGAGGGGGACCACAAGGTTCCCGGGCTGCCCATGAGGGTAGGGGGCGCGCCCCCTGCCTCGTGATAGCCCGGAGACCCCCATTACTTGCCCCCGACTCCAACACCTCCTATATATACTGAAACCTCCAGAAAGTAACCTAGATCGGGAGTTCCGCCGTCGAAAGCCTCTGTTGCCACCGAAAACCAATCTAGACCCGTTCTGGCACCCTGTCAGAGGGGGAACCCCTCTCCGGTGGCCATCATCATCATCCCGGCGCTCTCCATGACGATGAGGGAGTAGTTCACCCTCGGGGCTGAGGGTATGTACCAGTAGCTATGTGTTTGATCTCTCTATCTCTCTCGTGTTCTTGAGATGGCACGATCTTGATGTATCGCGAGCTTTGCTATTATAGTTGGATCTTATGATGTTTCTCCCCCTCTACTCTCTTGTAATGGATCAAGTTTTCCCTTTGAAGTTCTATTATCGGAATGAGTCTTTAAGGATTTGAGAACACTTGATGTATGTCTTGCGTGGGATACCCGTGGTGACAATGGGGTATTCTATTGATTCACTTGATGTATGTTTTGGTGATCAACTTATGGATACCGTGACCTTGGGAATCTATGCATAGGGGTTGGCACACGTTTTCGTCTTGGCTCTCCGGTAGAAACCTTGGGGCACTCTTTGAAGTTCTTTGTGTTGGTTGAATAGATGAATCTTAGATTGTGTGATGCATATCGTATAATCATGCCCACGGATACTTGAGGTGACAATGGAGTATCTAGGTGACATTAGGGTTTTGGTTGATTTGTGTCTTAAGGTGTTATTCTAGTACGAACTCTATGATAGATCGAACGAAAAGAATAGCTTCATGCTATTTTACTACAGACTCTTGAATAGATCGATCAGAAAGAATAACTTTGAGGTGGTTTCGTACCCTACAATAATCTCTTCCTTTTGTTCTCCGCTATTAGCGACTTTGGAGTGACTCTTTGTTGCATGTCGAGGGATAGCTATATGATCCAGTTATGTTATTATTGTTGAGAGAACTTGCACTAGTGAAAGCATGAACCCTAGGCCTTGTTTTCTATCATTGCAACATCGTTTATGCTCACTTTTATCTTTAGTTACCTTGCTGTTTTTAAATTTTTCAGATTTCAAAAACCTATATCTACCATCCATATTGCACTTGTATCACCATCTCTTTGACGAACTAGTGCACCTATACAATTTACCATTGTATTGGGTGTGTTGGGGACACAAGAGACTCTTTATTATTTGGTTGCAGGGTTGCTTGAGAGAGACCATCTTCATCATACGCCTCCCACAGATTGATAAACCTTAGGTCATCCACTTGAGGGAAATTTGCTACTGTCCTACAAACCTCTGCACTTGGAGGCCCAACAACGTCTACAAGAAGAAGGTTGTGTAGTAGACATCATGCTGTTAACTGCTGAAACTTGTTATAACTTGCTGATTTGTCTTTTTCATATCTTTTTGTGTGATTTTTGTTTGAGCAACATGTCAACATGTTTTAGGAGCACAATCATGTCATCTTAGCTGTGGTGCAATCCACTTTTCATGATATGCCTTGTGGTGAGTGCAAAAAGCTTGCAAAGTGGCCTACTCATTGTTTGTTATTTTCCGTGACTTGTTGAAAAACTGCTAAGTCTGAAACTGTTATATTGTGATGCCATGTTTGCTTGATGCTACAGTCATATCCATGCACATTTGAAGATGTCCAATGATCATGCCTTGAAGTACATGTTATGATCTATCCATCCATGCCCTTGTTTGCAATTATAGCCTGCTGTAGCTTGTCTCTTTTTTGCTCTCAAATTGCTATAAAATGTTTCTGTCAGCCTGTTAACTGTAAGTTCAGTTTTGCCATGTGAATAACTAGTGTTCTTTGCATCCTATGACCATGTTCTTGCCATGAGTAGCTGCATAAACATGTCTTCTTGCTGTTCGTTATATTCACATGCCATGATATGTTTTGAGATGAGTTGCATAAGCTTGCAAACATGCCTACTTGTCGTTGTTGCTGCCATGTTCAGTTTCACAAAGTCTGTGAAACTGTTATCATTTGCAATCTTGCAATAATGTTTTGAGCATGTTCTAGTGGTATTTTGTCGGGACCCCGATCCTAAGTCACACCGGTCTAGCATGTAATACGTCATATCACTTTGCGGCCTCACGCACGGTATTCCCACGGGTGCCACCTTACCTGGCCCGGGACCGTTTGCGCATTTTGACTCACGTATATGATAGTGTCGCTAGCATCCATATGACAGAGAACCCGGGCCGACATGACTAGTTATAAACCCAAGGTGGCACTAGCTTACAGGGACAGGCATACATGACGCAGCAACGAACGTGTCGGTCATCAACGTATGAACCCAAGTCGTAGCAAGCTACAAGGACTTCCCCAAAGGGACAGACACATGAACGAAGAAGGACACATGCCGGCCAACCTAAGTGTTCCGGAGCAGTAGCAAGCTACCAAGGCTTAGTGGAAGCACTAGGAGACATTTCCCCATAAGAGAGGCTACCAAGAGGAAACAACTAGGTTGTCGGATCCCACACATACCAAGCATTTCAATAACATACACACAATATGCTCGATATGTGCAAATACAACATGGAATCACAACAAGACGCTATGAAACAAAGTATTTATTCATTAGGCTCCGAGGAGCCAGATATTACAAACATGGGTCTCATGACCCAACATTTAGAGCATACAAGCAACATGCGGAAGCATAACATGTCTGAGTACAGACAACTACAAATGAAAAAGGCTGAAGAGTCTGACTATCTACAACACTCGTACAAGATCGTAGCTGAGGTAACAAGCTACTTGTCGAAGTCCAAGTGGAATTACTAGTGAGACTGAAGTCTCCTCTGCAAAACATAAATTAAGCAAACATGAGTACAAAGGTACTCAGCAAGACTTACATCAGATCCTATCATATATGCATTTGTATCAACAAGGCAAAGTGGGGTTTAGTTGCAGCAAGCCAGCTTTGGCTTAGTGGCTATCCTGTACTACGACTGCTGGTAACTCTTTTGAGGTGGCGCACACGAGTCCACTAATCACCACACAATACACCACTATGGATTCATCCCCGTCTCCCTACGAGAAGGCCATCCATAGCACTCACACTTGTCTTGAGTATTTTAGAGTATCCACTTCAAGTTGTCTATGTACCATGTAAGCATCCAAGAAGTCCATAACCGTGGACTCGGCTATTCGAATAGATCATGTTAACCCTGCAGGGGTGTACTTCTTCACACACCCTCTCGCCACTTACCGCCATGTACACGTTGTGTATCTCGGCAACCTTCAAGCGGAAGCCTGGCGACGGTGTCAGCCATGACCTGACTAACCACACAAGACTCTAGTCCAGGTTTATCGCCTATTCGGGTTCCATCCGTAAGGAGATCCGGCCGGGGTGTCGCTCACGGCCCCAAATGATGTGCGCAGGGTTCCCAAGCCTACCTCGCCGGATGAATCTACGCTTGGTGCACCGTGCCACGGTGCCTAGTCTATCCCAAGCCCACCTGGCCGAGTGCCACTTGGTAGACTACTAGCACTACCTACAAACACCAGAAACTAGTTGCAACTCCTGGACAGAGATCATGTTGATTAATAAGTTGAGAGGGCTCGTGTTACCGGAACCCAATGTGTGGTAGTAGCTAGTCATTGGACAACAAACATAGAACTCAGTTCTTAAGGATGGTTCCAGTGAGACAACCCACCATGTACTCCTACATGGCCTCTCACCGCTACCTTTACCAAATCATGTTCACACACTTAACTCCCAGCATCAGAACATAGCATAACACTCCAATTCATTCCTAATGAATCAGACCTGACACACTCTAAGCAATAGCAGGCATGGCATGGTAAGAACACAACATGGCTTCAATCAACTCCTACGCATGCTAGTGGGTTTCAACTATTTTCTGTGGCAATGACACGTCATGCAGAGGAATGGGTTCAACTACCACATAGAAAAGTAGCAGTTGAATCGTTGTTGTCCTAATGCAATAACAGAGAGCAGGAGCGAGATAGGGATTGTATCGGAATGAACAAGGGGGTTTGCTTGCCTGGTATATCAATGTGTAGAGCACTGCTCCTCTGACAGGTACTCTGGAACGGTCTCCGGAGCTGGACCTATCGAGAAGAACGGTGTCGACAATCAAACACAAGCATATGCAACAATATGATGCATGAACATGGCATGACTATGTGATGTTGTTTGAGCTAATGCAACTAGCATTCATTTGGGTGAAGTCCATTTGAACCAAGAGTTCAAATGCAACTCCAAACTTAAGCATTTAAAATGCGATTTATGTGTTTTCATATATTCAGCATGTAATACTTCTTTTGTCATGCATGAAACTAGTACAAATGGATAGACTGAATTTTTCTGATAACTTTTCATATATAAATTATTTCATTCTGAGCTACGGCTGAATTTCTGTGATTTTTTGAAGTTTAAAAAATTTTGTGGATTTTCCTGAGTTAAAACAATTCCAGAAAATCATTTATTGCGTCAGCACCGCGTCATGCGTGCGTCAGCAAGTCAGCAGCGCTGACTCACGTCAAACCTGACGTGTGGGGTCCACATGTCAGTGGCACGGGGCTAACAAAGGTTAAACGAAACTAATTAAAAAGGGTTAGTGGCGCTGGGGCCCACTGTCAGCGTCACAGGGGTTAGTTAACTGGTGATTAGCCTTATGCTAATCACCTGGTAGGCCGGGCCCACGCGTCAGTGAGCCAGGGGAGGTCAAACCCCTGGTCAGACGGGGTTGACCCGCCCGCGGCTCGACGACGGCGTCCACAGACGCGGCGGAGGGGTTCAGAAACGCCGCTCCGACGACCATTTGGACGGTGGAGAGCAGCTACGGGGAGGTGGAGCTCACCCGCGCCCGTTTCAGCAAGCAGCAGCAGCTAAGGCGGCCGGAGCTCGCCGGAAAGGAGCTCGAGGCAGCGTCCGTCGTTCGGGCGTGATCGGTTTTGCTGCTAGGAAGCACGGGGAGGCTAGCCGAGGGGCTCTACGGCCTCCTGGCGGTGTGGCGAAGGCGGTGACACGCTCGGGAGCGAGCTGCGGTGGCTCTGGCCACGGCGGCGACACGGCACAGCGGCGAGGAGCTACGGCCATGGCGGGGAGCGAAGCTAGAGAGCGCAAACGAGGGGAAAAGAAGGGGTGGTTCGACACGGAAGCTCAGAGCGGATTTGACGGCGGTCTCAGCCGGCTCGGGGGAGGCTTGGTGCAGCCGAAATGACGACGACGATCTCCTCGGCCGGAGGTAGAAGACGACGGCGAGGGCAGCTCACAGGGCGTCGGGCGACACGTGGCTTGACGGGGAGGACGAGGAAGAAGTGGCGGAGCTTCTGGACTCGTCGGAGAGGCGAGGCTATTGCTGTGGGCGCGGCAACGGCGAACGGCGGCGACGGCGGCGTTCGGTGGTGCGAGAGAGATTGAGAGAGAGGAGGGGAGCCACGAAAAGAGAGAGGGAGAGTGAGCGGCGCTGTCATGGCATCGTCCAGACGTCCAGAGCGACGAGAAGGAGGGCAGGCAGGCAGGGAGCTCACCACAGCGACCGCGCGCGCGTCGACATGCCTCTGCCTACTGGCAGAGGTTGAAGACAGCTGCTTCGCCTGGTGGGCTGGGCCGCCAGCTGGAGTGGCTGGGCTGCTGTGACACCCCGAGACCGGTGCGCCAGGTGTCAGCTAGATATTCGTTGCCGTTGCCATGTCATCTGCTTGCGTGTGCATCTTTGCCTTGTCCTCGTGTGCTTGCATCATCATGTTTTCAAAACTTGCATCCGCCCGAGTCCGCCCGCCCTCTCCGTTGTTCGTTCTGAGTCCAGACACACTTGCACGCGCCCGCAGCGCCTCCGAATATTTATTTGCTGAGTGGCCGGAAAACGTTCTCAGAATGGGTTGAAACTTGGTGTGTGGTCTTATTATAGTGTAGACAGGCCGCCTGACAAATTTCATCGCATTCGGAGCTCGTTTGATAGCCCAAAGGATATATATAGCGGCACTAGTCACCGGTTAAAACGTCGGACATTTTTGGTCTCCGAAAACCCCCGCGGGCCTCTCTCTTCTCTCCTCACAGCCCACTCATGTCTCCAACACAGCCCATCTAGGCCCAGCCTACTCCCCCTCCGCTCCGCTGCCGTTGGATCGTGATCCGATGGCTCCGAAACGGCCTCAAACCCCCAAACCCTAGCATTTTTTTGCTATATATAGACCCTCCCCTTCCTAAAATGGGCAGCCTAGCACCTCCACCTACCTCTAGCCCCTTCCCCATCAATTTCCGCGCTCAGCTGCTACCCCGTCGCCACTTGTCGCCGCGCCAGCCACCAGCGCCGTCGCCAGCCGCCGAAATCCCCGCCGCCAGCCACTGAGGGCGCTCCACGTGTCACCGCGCGCCTCCACCCTTAGCTCCCCGCCGCTAGGGCCCGCGAGACCCAGATCCGGCCCGCTCGGGCAACGATCTGGGCCCGAGGCCCGCATCACGCGCCGCCCCGCAGGTCTCGCCTCCCTGCAGCGCTTCTGACGCCCGGCTCCCTCCCGCGTCACGACGACGACCTCCCTCGCCGGAGTGCCGCCCGAGCATCTCCTCCCCGCCGCCGGTCAGCCGCGCCGCCAGCTTGCCCGCTCCCGCAGGAGCTTCTGCCCAAGGGTCGCCGGCGACCAACCGCTCCCCGCCCCGCCCCGCTGCGCCTCACCGGAGTGGCAGGACGCAGCGTCCAGCCCGCCGGTGCGCCCTCTCCGTCCATCTCCATTCTCGCCGCCGGCGGATCCCCGCCGGGTCCACGCCCGGACCCGACCCGCTCCGGCTGATGGATCCGCACCCTCTCACTGCCAGTGGACCTGCGCCCGGAGCACCGACGTACATGTCCGGGAGGAGCCCGTACATGTCCGCCACCTCATTGAGACGCTGCCACGCGGGCCCCAGCCGCCGGACTTGTTCGTCTGGACCGGACATGTCCATCCCGAGGTTGCCCCTTTTTCCACTAAGTCCCAGAAAATGCATATTTTGTTGCTATGTTTGCATAGTGATAACTTTTTGTGTGCTTATCCAAATTGAGTGTATGATATGTCAAAATGATCGTGGTGATATGCTCTACACTTTGTTCCATTGTGCCATGCTCATTTGAGTTCATCTAGATGCTCTAATCTCTGTTGCAAGGGTGCTACTTGTTATAAACTGCTGCTACTTGTTATTTTGTTGCCATGCTTGAGATATGATAACTTGGTGCATGTTTATCCAAATGATGCATATGATATGTCAAAATGTTCATCATGAGATGCCCTACATGATGGTTGCTATAGCATGCATGTTAGAGTTCATTTTTCCATGTTTATCTCTGTTGCAAAAGTGCATGTGGCTGCTAGGTTTTGTAACTTGTTACGAGATGCCTAGTTGAGGAGCTCGTTGCTATTGATGTGTTTGTTCCCATGTCACATGCCCATATGTTTTAGATTCCCCATCATGTGTTCTTTGCTGTGGTGCAAACCATTTGCCATGTTATGCTTTAAGATGACTTAAACATGCTCGCAAACATGCCATGCTAATGTTACTGTT
The DNA here is from genome assembly GCA_902687465.1 of Secale cereale. Lineage (NCBI taxonomy): Eukaryota > Viridiplantae > Streptophyta > Magnoliopsida > Poales > Poaceae > Secale > Secale cereale. The sequence goes on along the minus strand of LR738711.1, from coordinate 454,126,770 downwards.
TTAACACAGTGAAATTTCACTAAGTCTGGAATCTGTCATATCCTGATGCTATGTTTGCTTGATGCCATAGGCAAATCCATGTTAGTTTTGGGGTGTCCATTGATCATTCCTTGTTGTACATGTTGTTGTATATCCATTCATGCCCTTACTTGCTCATATCACCTGCTGTAGCTTATTTATTTCTTGCTCTGAAGTTCCTATAAAATATAATTGTCAGGTTTTTAACATCATGATCAAAATGTTGTAGCTTGTTGCTATTGATCCATGCCTCCTATGGAGTTGCTCCAATGGAGTTGTTTGCTGTAGGATATGTCTACTTCATGTACATGCTTCTTGTTGTCATGTTTGGGTGCTGTAGCTTATATTTACCATGCTCCAAAGTTGCTATGTGGCTGTTAACTTCAGCTTGTTGTTATATCTAGTTTCATGTGTATCTTTTAGCCCATTGCTCCGTTTTGAGCGTGTCTTATATGAAACTTGTGAGTTATTGCATGTAGAATCATAATATCATATTGTTTTGATGTTTGGAGTGAGTTTGCTTGATGGTTTGGGTGCATCTCGCACCGTTGCCTTGTTTGACTTGTTTTGCTCATATCTTCTAGGCCGTAGCTCCGAATTAAACAAACTTTATATGAAACTTGACTAGAATTTCGTGTAGATCATCATGGTGCATGTTACCCTACTGTTTAACAACTTTAACTTAAGGTTTGTTCAGATCTGGACTAATTTCAAACTATGCATATGAGGACTTACCGGTTTTATTATATGTAGTTTCCGGCCTCATTTAAACTTGTTGACTTGTGTTGTTTTTCTGTGCTTCCTACCTTGTCATGTATTGCATCATATATAGACTTGTCTTGCATAATACTTGCTTGAGCATATTGTCATGTTCTTGTGTTGTTTTTCCGTGCTTCCTACCTTGCCATGTATTGCTTCCTGTATAGACTTGTCTTGCATCATACCTTGCCATGTTTTGCTTCCTGTGTGGACTTGTAGTGCATCCTATATAGAACTGTCTTGCATCATACTTGGTTGAGCATATTGTCATGTCTCGTGTGGTGTGTTTACCGTGTTGCTTGCTTCTTCTCGTTAGTGCTTGTTCCGTTGCGTTCGTGAGGATTCGTTCGTCTACCCGTGCTTCTTCTTCAAGGCTTCTTCTTCGTCTTCTTCACGGATCCGTTCTTCTTCCTTGCGGGATCTCATGCAAGATGACCATACCCTTGGATACCTTTACTATCATTGCCTTTGCTTAGTTGTCTTGATGCTATCGTTATATGTCGCGCTACCCATCTTATTGTCAGCCCCTCTCCTTGTTGCCATGAAACCTCTAACCTTTGACACCTTCCTAGCAAAACCATTGTTTGGCTATGCTACCCGCTTGCTCAGCCCCTCTTATAGCGTTGTTAGTTGTAGGTGAAGATGAAGATCGTTCCAGGAGGGAACTTGTTGTTGGAATATCACAATATGTTATATGTATAATAACACACCTATATACTGGGCATGGGTGGAAGGCTTGGCCTTTTGCTTGGTGTTTTGTTCCACTCATGCCACCTTAGGCGCCGATAAACCGGCATTATGTTCCTTGATTTTGCGTTCCTTACACGGTTGGGTATATGGGGACCCCTTGACAGTTCGTCTTTGAATAAAATTCCTCCAGCAAGGCCCAACATTGGTTTTAATTTGCCTCGTATAACAACTTAATTAAATAATTAAAATTGCATCAGGGGTCGCGCCCTCGGGATTCTTTTCTACGTAGCAGGGGGGGCAGTGCTGATGGTGTTGGTCCCAAACGGGGGTTCGACGGGGCCACCTTGGGGAAACCCGAGGGCTGGTTTTACTCATAAAATCACCCATCCGGACGTGGCCTGAGACGAGATACGCGCGGCTACTATCAGGGTGTCGGCACGCCGGGAGGTCTTGCTGGACTTGTTTTACAATTGTCGAAATGTCTTGTGCACCGGGATGCCGAGCCTGATCGGTTTTCCCTAAGATAAGGGGTAATAATTATTATTACTTCAGCTGATCGTGAGAGCTTGTGATGGGCTAAGTTGGGACACCCCTGCAGGGTTATGATATTTCGAAAGCCGTGCCCACGGTTATGTGGCAGATTGGAATTTGTTAATGTCCGGTTGTAGAAAACTTGACAGAGGATCCGAAGTAAAACACACAACTGTGTGAGTAACCGTGACTGTCTCTTTTCACTTTGAGAAGAGAACACGGTGGGGTTATGTTTGACTCGTAGGTAGTTCAGGATCTTTAGCGATCACTACTAGTTTGCGACCGTTTGCGTAGATGCTCATCTTATTCTTGTACTCGTAAGTTAGCCACCATACTTTTGCTTAGCCGTTGCTGCAACCTCACCACTTAACCTCTTCCTACCTATTAAGCTTTGCTAGTCTTGTTACCCATGGTTATGGGATTGCTGAGTCCTCGTGGCTCACAGATACTACAACAACAGTTGCAGGTGCAGGTTTCCGATGTCTTGACGTGAGAGCGTTGTTCTTTTGTTGGAGTTCTTCTTCTTCAGTCTTGGGTTATGTTCGGGTCGGCAGCCTGGGATAGCAGATGGATGTCGTTGTTCTTTTCATGTTTGTATCCGTAGTTGGATACTTTGTATTTGATGTTGTTGTATTCATGTGACTTGTATGTATTGTTGTATCCCCCATGTATGTATGTAATGGTACGATGTAATGATATCCATCTTGCTAAGCGCCCGAAATGCGGTTGTGCCCCAATCACGTAAGTGTCACGTGATCGGGATAGAATCGCATCTTGGCCCTGACAGCTGCACAACGCCAGGCCGCCAGGTAAGGTCAGGTAAAACTCCTTCCCTTTATTTTTCTTTCTGTTTTCTAATTTCTGACATTTGTTTTGATTTAAAATAAATCATTTAAATTATTCTGACAATTTTGTAGGGCCCTAAGGAATTAATCCAAGCCCCTCACAAGAAATCAGAATTATTAGACATATATTAAAAATATAATAAATATATATCCAAAGCAAATAATTATTGTATTAATTCCAAATGCCCATAATAAATATTTATGATCTCCTAAAAATATTGGTTTGAATTTTACGTCTGACCAATATTTTTAGAGAGAAACATGAACATTTTCTTGGACCCTTTTGGAGCAATTTTTATCTGAGTCATTTTTCAAAAAGATTCCTGAGGCATTCACATGTCCCCATTTCAAATTCATTTGAAAATTAAACATCATGCAAACACCAAAGCTAGCCTAGTGCATACCAGAACTAGGGTTGTGACAACTCACCCCCACTCGAAAGAATCTCGTCCCGAGATTCAGGAGTCGGCGGAAAGAAAGTGGGGTACTCCAGTCGGAGACGATCTTCTCGCTCCCAAGTAGCTTCTCTCTTGGAATCATGAGACCACTGAACCTTGAGAAACTTGATGTTATGACGTCAAGTGACACGCTCTGCTTGATCCAGAATGCAAAGGGGTACTCCCGATATGTGAGGTTATCTTGAAGATTAAGCGTTTCGTGGCCCACTCCGCGGATGGGATCCGAGAAGCAACGCCTGAGTTGAGAGACGTGGAAGACATCATGAACTCGAGAAAGATGTGGGGGTAGTTCCAACTGGTAGGCAACCTCTCCTCGTTTAGCGAGAATGTGAAAAGGACCAATGTAACGAGGAGCCAACTTGCCCTTGATACCGAAACGATGGGTACCCTTCAAAGGAGTAACCCGAAGGTAAGCTTTGTCGCCAACTTCATAAGCCACTTCCTTATGATGACGATCATACTGGCTCTTTTGACGAGACTGGGCTGTTTTCAAATTCTCACGAATAATGCAAACTTGCTCTTCTGCTTCCTGGATCATATCCAGTCCAAAGAATTGTCTTTCATCGGTTTCTGACCAGTTCAAAGGTGTTCGACATCTTCGTCCATAGAGAATCTCAAAAGGAGCTTTCTTGAGACTGGATTGATAGCTATTGTTATAAGCAAACTCGACGAAAGGAAGACATTTCTCCCAATCCATACCTAATGAGATAACGCAAGCTCTAAGCATGTCTTCGAGAATTTGGTTGACCCATTCCACCTGACCACTTGACTAAGGGTGGAAAGCGGTACTGAAGGAAAGATGGGTGCCCATGGCAGTTTGGAAACTCTCCCAGAAATGAGAAGTGAAAAGACTACCACGGTCTGAATTGATCTCTAGTGGAACACCATGAAGTGACTCTATTCAAGAAATATACAAGTTAGCGAGCTGACTAGCAGTGATACTCTCTCGAACAGGAAGGAAGTGAGCCACTTTGGAGAGACGATCAATGACTACGAAGATAGCATTATTCCCTCTCTTGGTCCTGGGAAAGCTGGTGATGAAGTCCATACCAACTTTATCCCATTTCCACTCAGGAATAGCTAAAGGCTGAAGGGTACCAGCAGGTCTTTGATGCTTTGCTTTAACGCGACGACAAACGTCACAGTTAGCAATGAACTGAGCGATTTCTCTCTTCATCCTAGTCCACCAGAACCTCTGGCGTATGTCCTGATACATCTTAGTACTACCGGGATGAATCGTGAGAGGTGATTCATGAGTCTCCTTAAGGATCAATTGCCGAAGAGGTTCCTTCTTGGGAACCACCACGCGGTTCTGGAAGAGAACAACACCTCGATCATCTATAGAGAAACATCCACCAACTCCCTTCTTAATGTTTCTCTTAATCCAGGTAATCCCTGTATCATGCTTTTGGGCTTCTTTGATATGATCCACAAGTGTAGGTTTCGCCACCAAGGTAGAAAGGAATCCGCGAGGAGCAATGTGAAGGTTAAGCTTACATAATTCCTCATGGAGAAGTGGTTGGCCCTGCTGCAACATGAGATTGTTGCAATAGGACTTACGACTCAACGCATCAGCCATGACATTGGCCTTGCCTGGGGTGTAAATAATCCCTAAGTCGTAATATGAAATCAACGTCTTTGCCTAAGGTTCAAATCTGGTTGGGTGAAGATATACTTGAGGCTCTGGTGATCGGTGTAGATCTCGCAACGATTACCAAGGACGTAATGTCGCCAGGTCTTAAGTGCATAGACTACGGCTGCAAGCTCTAGATCATGTGTAGGATAATTCTCCTCATGTGGATCAACTGTCGAGATGCATAGGCAATCACATGACGATCCTGCATAAGAATGCAACCTAGTCCCTGTCGAGAGGCATCACAATAGATAACAAAGTCCTTGGTGAAATCCGGTGGCCCAAGTATGGGAGCAGAAGTCAGGCGTCTTTTCAGTTCCTGAAAACTATGCTCACACTATGGGGACCACTCAAACTTTTATCTTTCTTGAGAAGTTTCGTGAGAGGTTTGGCCACTTTAGAGAAGTTCTCAACAAAGCGGCGACAATAACTGGCTAGACCAAGGAAACTCCTAACCTGTTTAAATGTTTCAGGTGGAGTCCAATCAAGAACGGCCTGAACTCTCTCGGAATTGACAGCAATGCCCTTACCGGAGATTACGTGGCCGAGATAGGTCACTTCTGGCAACCAAAATTCACACTTGGAGAACTTGGCATAAAGGCGGTGCTCTCTGAGTTTTTCTAACCAAATTAACGGGACGATAATCTACAACCATTCGATCCGTACCATCCTTCTTCTTGACGAAGAGGACGGGGCAAGCCCAAGGAGAAGAACTAGGATAGATGAAACCCTTTTGCAAGGACTCATCAAGTTGTTTCTTAAGCTCAGCTAGTTCTAAGGGTGCCATCTTGTAAGGTCTCCTAGAGATTGGAGCGGTTCCTGGGATAAGATCTATAACAAACTCTACATCTCTGTCAGGTGGAACACCTGGCAGTTCCTCTGGAAAGACATCCGGAAAGTCACGGACTACCGGGATATCTTAAAGGTCTGGAAGAGGGCTGGCATTAAGAGAATAGAGTTGACGCTTTGCAACTCTAGTGGTGACAGTGACTATCTTGCCAGATGGATGTGTAAGCTGAACATACCTAGTATAACAATCAATCTTGGCATGATGAGCTGTCATCCAGTCCATACCCAAGATGATATTAATATCTGAAGACTTGAGAGCTACAAGTGATGCAAGGAACACAAGTGTGTCAACAAGGATTTCATTACCATGGCTTACACTAGAATTTTGCCATTTAGATCCAGGAGTTTGAATGAGCAGTGGGGAGGGCATATCACAAAATGATATGTCGTGCAAGCGGGCATAACTTTCGGAAATGAAAGAATGAGATGCTCCAGTATCAAACATAACCGATGCCGGATGACAATTGACAAGAAGTGTACCAAGAACAACATCTGGATCATCATGAGCATTTTTGACTGAGACGTGATGCACACATCCATGTTCAGCGGGAGCTGACTTGACATAGATCATCTTGCGTGATGGCTTATCACGGCCAACAGATTTGTCAGACTGGGGTGGAGCAACACGGTTCTGAGTGCAAATACGGGCAATGTGGCCTGGCTCTCTACACTTGTAACAAATCCTGGAGGTAGGACGTGGACCCGCATTGGTAGACGGTCCACCAATAGGCCTGGGTGGAGCATACTGCTAAACTGGATGAGGTACCACATAAGATGGCCTCGGTGTATAACCGGGTGGAAGAACAAAGTTCGGAACCCAAATCCGGCGCTTCTGAGAACTAGAACCCGAGGAAGATCCCAAATCAAGGGTGTGCTTACGAGACTCCTCGTAAGTGAGCTGAGCTGTCTCTGCATTGATGGCCTTGTTCACAAGAGCCTGGAATGTGTTGCAATGATGTAAGTGGAGATCACGACACAGCTTGGGGTTGAGACCCTTCCGGAACCTAGCCTGCTTCTTGGCGTCCATGGACACCTACTCTGTAGCTTAGCGGGCGAGGTTCTCAAACTCTCTACTATAAGCATCAACAGCCATCTTAGCCTGGGTAAGACTACAAAACTCTTCTCTCTTGCGATTGATGAGGGCTTGAGGAATATGATGCTCGTGAAAAGCCTCGGTGAAATCTCTCCAGGTAGGAATCTGGCCAGCTGGAATCATGGCCTCATAGTTCTGCCACCAAAGACTAGCAGGACCTTCCACGTGATAAGTGGCATAGATGACCTTGTCACCTTCAGCTACGTTCGCAGAACGCAGCTCGTGAGTGATACTACGGAGCCAGTCATGTGCATCGAGTGGCTCAATGGGATGATGGAAGGTGGGTGGTTTCAGACGAATGAAGTCATGGATGGTTGCTGACTCCTTGCACTGATGTGCGGTGTTCTCCTCAATACGTGCCAACAAGCGGTTAGACTCACGCTTGTTTCTCTCAATCTCTAACATTAACTCTGCCAATGAAGGCTGGTCGGGAGGATCCTCCTCATCCCTACCACCTCCGTGGTTCTGTCTACGAGCAACTGAGCTTCGCTTAACTGAAGACATCCTGAGAAACGAAACCAAGGACGGAATCATCATCAACTATAGGATGCATAAGGTAGAACAAGAAATTAGTATCTCTCGAACTACTAGGACAATTCCGGCAGCATAACGGCAGTAAAATGCTCAGAATGAGACATCCTGCTAACAAAGGGGTAGTACAACAACTCAACATCATCACTCAAGGTTCTGTGATAGTACTAGGTAGACTACACCGGAAGAACATGAAAACAAGAGTAGAACTCTAATCAACCAATCCTATGGGACTACGGAGTAGTAACTCGTGATCCTGATAGACGGAAGAGAAAGCGTAGTTCCATAACCCCGTAGGAAAAGTAGGATGACTCAGATCAGAAGGCGTAAGGTATAAGAAGTAAAAAGAGCCTTACATTCCCTTCCACAATCAATTACCTTATATAACTAAAGAATTTCTAGACTCAACTTCGACAAGTTTGGCTTGGAAATCCTACAAGCAGTCAGGCTCTGATACCAAAGCTGTCGGGACCACGATCCTAAGTCACACCGGTCTAGCATGTAACATGTCATATCACTTTGCGGCCTCACGCACGGCATTCCCATGGGTGCCACCTTACCTGGCCCGGGACCGTTTGCGCATTTTGGCTCACATATATGATAGTGTCACTAGCATCCATATGATAGAGAACCCGGGCCGACATGACTAGTTATAAACCCAAGGTGGCACTAGCTTACAGGGACATGCATACATGACCCAGCAACGAACGTGTCGGTCATCAACGTATGAACCCAAGTCGTAGAAAGCTACAAGGACTTAAAGGAACAACGCGTGACATTTCCCCAAAGGGACAGACACATGAACGAAGAAGGACACATGCAGGTCAGCCTAAGTGTTCCGGAGCAGTAGCAAGCTACCATGGCTCAGTGGAAGCACTAGGAGACATTTCCCCATAAGAGAGGCTACCAAGAGAAAACAACTGGGTTGTCGGATCCCACACATACCAAGCATTTCAATAACATACACACAATATGCTCGATATGTGCAAATACAACATGGCATCACAACAAGACTCTATGAAACAATGTATTTATTCATTAGGCTCCGAGGAGCCAGATATTAGAAACATGGGTCTCATGACCCAACATTCAGAGCATACAAGCAACATGCGGAAGCATAACATGTCTGAGTACAGACAACTACAAATGAAAAAGGCTGAAGAGCCTGACTATCTACAACACTCGTACAAGATCGTAGCTGAGGTAACAAGCTACTTGTCGAAGTCCAAGCGGAACTACTAGTGAGAGTGAAGTCTCCTCTGCAATACATAAATTAAGCAAACATGAGTACAAAGGTACTCAGCAAGACTTACATCAGATCCTATCATATATGCATTTGTATCAAGAAGGCAAAGTGGGGTTTAGTTGTAGCAAGCCAACTTTGACTCAGTGGCTATCCTGTACTACGACTGTTGGTAACTCTTTTGAGGTGGCACACACGAGTCCACTAATCACCACATAATACACCACTATGGATTCATCCCCGTCTCCCTACGAGAAGGCCATCCATAGCACTCACACTTGTTAGAGTATCCACTTCAAGTTGTCTATGTACCACGTAAGCATCCAATAAGTCCATAACCGTGGACCCGGCTATTCGAATAGATCATGTTAACCCTGTAGGGGTGTACTTCTTCACACACACTCTCGCCACTTACCGCCATGTACACGTCGTGTATCTCGACAACCTTCAAGCGAAAGCCTGGCGAGGGTGTCGGCCACGACCTGACTAACCACACAAGACTCTAGTCCAGGTTTATCACCTATTCGGGTTCCATCCGTAAGGAGATCCGACCGGGGTGTCGCTCACGGCCCCAAATGATGTGCGCATGGTTCCCAAGCCCACCTCGCCGGATGGATCTACGCTTGGTACACCGTGCCACGGTGCCTAGTCTGTCCCAAGCCCACCTGGCCGAGTGCCACTTGGTAGACTACTAGCACTACCTACAAACACCAGAAACTAGTTGCAACTCCTGGACAGAGATGATGTTGATTAATAAGTCGAGAGGGGTCGAGTTACCGGAACCCAATGTGTGGTAGTAGCTAGTCATTGGACAACAAACACAGAACTCAGTTCTTAAGGACGGTTCTAGTGAGACAACCCACCATGTACTCGTACATGGCCTCTCACCGCTACCTTTACCAAATCGTGTTCACACACTTAACTCTCAGCATCAGAACATAGCATAACACTCCAATTCATTCCCAATGAATCAGACCTGACACACTCTAAGCAATAGCAGGCATGGCATGGTAAGAACACAACATGGCTTCAATCAACTCCTACACATGCTAGTGGGTTTCAACTATTTACTGTAGCAATGACAGGTCATGCAGAGGAATGGGTTCAACTACCGCAGCAAAAAGTAGGAGTAGAATCGTTGTTGTCCTAATGCAATAACAGAGAGCAGGAGCGAGAGAGGGATTGTATCGGAATGAACAAGGGGGTTTGCTTGCCTGGTATATCAACGTGTAGAGCACTGCTCCTCTGACAGGTACTCTGGAACGGTCTCCGGAGCTGGACCTATCGAGAAGAACGGTGCCGACAATCAAACACAAGCATATGCAACAATATGATGCATGAACATGGCATGACTATGTGATGTTGTTTGAGCTAATGCAACTAGCATTCATTTGGGTGAAGTCCATTTGAACCAAGGGTTCAAATGCAACTCCAAACTTAAGCATTTAAAATGCCATTTATGTGTTTTCATATATTCAGCAGGTATAACTTATTTTGTCATGCATGAAACTAGTACATATGGATAGACTGAATTTTTCTGATAATTTTTCATATATAAATTATTTCATTCTGAGCTATGGTTGAATTTCTGTGATTTTTTGAAGTTTAAACATTTCTTTGGATTTTCCTGAGTTAAAACAATTCCAGAAAATCATTTATTGCGTCAGCACTGCGTCATGCCTGCGTCAACAAGTCAGCAGCGCTGACTCAAGTCAAACCTGACGTGTGGGGTCCACACGTCAGTGGCACAGGGCTAACAGAGGTTAAACTAAACTAATTAAAAAGGGTTAGTGGCGCTGGGGCCCACTGTCAGCGTCACATGGGTTAGTTAACTGGTGATTAGCCTTAAGCTAATCACCTGGCAGGCCGGGCCCACGCGCCAGTGTGCTAGGGGAGGTCAAACCCCTGGTCAGACGGGGTTGACCCGCCGCCGGCTCGACGCCGGCGTCCACAGACGCGGCGGAGGGGTTCGGAAACGCCGCTCCGGCGACCATTTGGACGGCGGAGAGCAGCTACGGGGAGCTGGAGCTCACCCGCGCCCGTTTTAGCAAGGAGCAGCAGCTAAGGCGGCCGGAGCTCGCCGGAAAGGAGCTCGAGGCGGCGGCCGTCGTTCGGGCGTGATCGGTTTCGATGCTAGGAAGCACGGGGAGGCCAGCCGAGGGGCTCTACGGCCTCCTGGCGGTGTGGCGAAGGCGGTGACACGCTCGGGAGCGAGCTGCGGTGGCTCTGGCCACGACGGCGACACGACACGTCGGCGAGGAGCTACGGTCATGGCGGGGAGCGGATCTGGAGAGCGCAAACGAGGGGAAAAGAAGGGGGGTCGATGCGGAAGCTCACAGCGGATCTGACGACGGTCTCAGCGGGCTCGGGGGAGGCTTGGTGCAGCCGGAATGACGACGGCGATCTCGTCGTCCGGAGGTAGAAGACAACGGCGAGGGCAGCTCCACAGGGCATCCAGCAACGCGTGGCTTGATGGGGAGGACGAGGAAGAAGTGGCGGAGCTTCTGGACTCGTCGGAGAGGCGAGGCTGTTGCTGTGGGCGCGACAATGGCGAACGACGGCGACGGCGGTGTTCGGTGGTGCGAGACAGATCGAGGGAGAGGAGGGGAGCCACGAAAAGAGAGAGGGAGAGTGAGCGGCGCTGTCGTGGCGTCGTCCAGGCATACAGAGCGACGAGAAGGAGGGCAGGCAGGCAGGGAGCTCGCCACGGCGACCACGCGCGCGTTGACACGCCTCTGCCTACTGGCAGAGGTTGAAGACGGCCGCTTCGCCTGGTGGGCTGGGCCGCCAGCTGGAGTGGCTGGGCTGCACAGCGCCAGGCCGCCAGGTAAGCTCAGGTAAAACTCATTCCCTTTATTTTTCTTTCTGTTTTCTGTTTTCTGACATTTGTTTTGATTTAAAATAAATCATTTAAATTATTCTGACAATTTTGCAGGGCCCTAAGGAATTAATCCAAGCCCCTCGCAACAAATAAGAATTATTGGACATATATTAAAAATATAATAAATATATATCCAAAGCAAATAATTATTGTATTAATTCCAAATGCACATAATAAATATTTATGAGCTCCTAAAAATATTGGTTTGAATTTTACCTCTGACCAATATTTATAGAGAGAAACATGAACATTTTCTTGGACCCTTTTGGAGCAATTTTTATCCGAGTCATTTTTCAAAAAGATTCCTGAGGCTTTCACATGTCCCCATTTCAAATTCATTTGAAAATTAAACATGATGCAAACACCAAAGCTAGCCTAGTGCATACCAGAACTATGGTTGTGACATATTTGGCAGTAGCTCAGTGATCACCTTTGTAGTGTTTGACATGTACATGCTTGCCATGCCCTTTGATGCCATGAAATGTTCCTGTAGCATGTTGTTTTGATGATTGCAAAGTGCTTAGTTGCTGTTTTGGGACAGATTGTTGTTATATCTTGTTTCGTGTGTATGTGTTGAACCGTTGCTCCATTTTGGGCATGCTCTATATGAAACTTGCTTGTTTTTGCATGTAGATGCATCATATCATGTTGTGTACATGTTTGGAGTGTGTTTGCTTGACGTTTGAATGCATCTTGCATCTTTGCCATGCTTAACTTGTTTTGCTCATATCTTCTAGGCCGTAGCTCCGAATTAAATGAACCTTATATGTAACTTGACTAGAATTTCGTGTAGATCATCTTGGTGCATGTTAACTTGCTGTTTAACAACTTTAACATAATGTTTGTTCAGATCTGTACCAATTTTGAAATGTGCATATGAGGACTTACCGGAATTGTTATATGTTGTTTCCGGCCTCATTTAAACTTGCTTTGTGTGATGTTATTGTATGCTTCATCTCTTGCCATGATTTGCATCATGTAGCCTTGTCATGCATCATACTTGGGTGAGCATCATGTCTTGTATATATGTGTGGTGTGTTTACCATGTTGTTTGCTTCTTCTCGTTAGTTCCTGTTTCGTTGCGACCGTGAGGATTCGTTCGACTACACTTGGTTCGTCTTCGTGGCTTCATCTTCTTCATGGACCCTTTTTTCTTCCTTATGGGATCTCAGGCAAGATGACCGCCACCTTGGATCTCATTACTATCATTGCTATGCTAGTCGTCTCGATGCTATCGCTATATGTCGCGCAACCTATCTATTTGTTGTCAGCCTCTCATTGTTGCCATGAAACCCGCTCTAACCTTTGATACCATCCCAGCAAACTGTTGAATTGCTATGTTACCGCTTGCTCAACCCCTCTTATAGCATCGTTAGTTGTAGGTGAAGATGAAGATTGCTCCATGTCGGATCTTGGTTTTTGGGAATATCACAATAGAGCTTACTATAATTAACACACATATATACTTGGCAATGTGTGGAGGGCTTGGCCTTTTGCTCGGTGTTTTGTTCCACTCATGCCACCTTAAGAACCTATAAACCAGTGTTATGTTCCTTGATTTTACGTTCCTAACGCGGTTGGGATTATGGGAACCCCTTGACAGTTCGCTTTGAATAAAACTCCTCCAGCAAGGCCCAACATTGGTTTTACCATTTGCCTAATAACTACAACTTTCATAGGGAGTTAGCGCTACCCGCGGACTTAATTTACAACCCGGGCCAGTGCTCCTCATGAGTGTTGTTCCAAACTAGAGCACCTTGCGGCATCACCCCTTGGCAACTTGGGGTATTTGGTCGTTGTACGCTTAGCTCATCCAGTCGTGGCCTGAGACGAGATATGTGCGGCTACTATCAGGGTGTCGGCACGCCGGGAGGTCTTGTTGGACTTGTTTTACCATTGTTGAAATGTCTTGTGCACCGGGATTCCGAGTCTGATCGGGTTGTATAAGGGGTTTTACCTCTGCTGATCGTGAGAGCTTCTGATAGGCTAAGTTGGGACACCCCTGCAGGGTTATGATCTTTCGAAAGCCGTGCCCGCGGTTATGTGGCAGATTGGAATTTGTTAATGTCCGGTTGTAGAAAACTTGACACAAGATTCGAAATAAAATACACCAACAGTGTGAGTAACCGTGACCGTCTCTTTTCTTTGAGAAGAGAACACGGTGGGGTTATGTTTGACTCGTAGGTAGCTCAGGACCACTTAGCGATCATTACTAGTTTGCGACCGTTTGCGTAGATGCTCATCTTATTCTTGTACTCGTAAGTTAGCCACTATACATATGCTTAGCAGCTGCTGCAACCTCACCACTTAACCTCTCCACACCCAGTAAGCTTTGCTGGCCTTGATACCCATGGTTATGAGATTGCTGAGTCCTCGTGGCTCACAGATACTATAACAACAGTTGCAGGTGCAGGTTTCCGATGACTTGACGTGAGAGCGATGTTTACTTGTGTTGGAGTTCTTTCTTCTTCTTCTTCTTCGTCAATCTTGGGATAGGTTCCTGGTCGGCAGCCTGGGATGGTAGGATGGATGTCGTTGTGTTTTTCATGTTTTCATCCGTAGTCGGATGTCTTGTGTATGATGTGTTGTATTCATGTGGTATTGTATGACTTGTATGTATCCCCATCAATTTATGTAATGGTGCGATGTAATGATATCCATCTTGCTAAGCGCCCGAAATGCGGTTGTGCCTCAATCACAAGTTTTATCTAGTGATCGAGATAAAATCACATCTTGGGCGTGATAAGTTGGTATCAGAGCCTCGACCGACCATAGGAGCCCCCTTGATTGATCGTAGTTTGGTCGTTGTCGAGTCTAGAAGAAAACTATTTTGGAGTCTAGTTATATCGGAGGGTAGGAATTCTTTTTACTCCTCAGCCCCTTCGTCGCTCTCATGAGGAATCTTGACGTAGGTGTTTTGAATTACTCCTCTTCCCCTTCAATTTTTTTAGGATCACGCAGTTAGTTCTCCATTCGTTGCGATGTCTGCTCTTTTCATCCGGTGCATCTCTCGTCAAGTGGATTCGATCCTCTTCATCTTTGCTAGTTCAATCCTCAGTTCTTTCTCAACCAACGTTGTTTTCCCCATCCGAAGTTGTCTTTCTTTTTCCCACCCGCCCACCCTTTTTCTTCTTGGAGCCGGAGTCCGTAATCGATTATCCATCCTACTCGTGCAAAGCCTTTGCTTCCTTTCCTCAATTACTTCAACTAGTGAATTCTCCTCTCGTTCGACATTCTTTATCTCTTTTCTTTCCGGTGGTTCCAATTCAAATTGTATTCAGTGCTCATCATATTCTTTCCCTCGGCTCAAATTATTCCAATTACTCGCTCGCCTCTCGCCATTTAGTCATTCCGGAGTTCCGAAGATATCTCACGAGATTCGTGTTTGCCTTCAAATTAATTCGAGGTTGTCACCTCATTCGAGTCTTTTAATCATTCCGGTGCATTATCTCCTTTTCAATCCTTTCCAACAACGTCTTCTCTTAAGTGGGCTCATAACCCACAGGTCTTTTCCCAGGATCTTACCTGGCTCTTTTCTTTTCCGGAGCTATTCCCAAATTCTTTTCATAGTGTGACGTAAGTATGGATTTCATCAGTCATGTGGCTTCTCCAACATCGCTTTCAATTCTTTCATGTTCGGTTCAATCTTCCCTGTTTTCATTTGTTCAGAGTATCTCAACAATTTTGGTTCCTCGTCATCATTTGAAGAAGGAAGAAGAGTTTCCTCTAAATCTTGTCCGTTCTCTCAACTATCCGTCGTTCGAGCTTAATGCCATCCCTTCAAATTGTTTCGATCATGACAAATTCTTGTGTTACACATCCGGAGTATTTCATTAATTCTTTCCATTGTGTTCCTCCGAAGGCCATCATTCAAGAAGATTTCTTCGTTCTCAGTTTTCAACTTCGTCCTCCAACTATTCTTAATTGATGCCTCTTCGTTTGTCTCCTTATTCTTCCCGGTGGTTCGTTCTTTTCTTCGCTCATCTTCAATTCTAACGGTGGTTCGCTCAAGAGTTCTTTTCCTGTTATCATATCAATTCATTCGTTCCTTCCAATCTTACCGGTGGTTCATGAAGACTTTCTCAAGTTTGAGCTATATCCCTCGTTAACCAATTTCAATGAGAATAAGTAGTATGCAAATCCATTGCTTCTCATCAATGTAATTGGTGGAGGATAAGCATAACTTAATTCTTATTCTTTTCATCAAGTTAATTAATCCATTTCTTCGGAATTTTTTCATGATGAATAAATCCTAATCCCAAGTGTTTTCATCTTTTCTTTTCTGGAGTTCAAAGTTTCCTTGGCCATCTCGTGGGAACCTCCACCTAAATCATCGCAAGGCTTTAATCTTATTTCTTCATCCTTCATATCTATCTCATCATCCTTTTGCTACCAGAGTTCTTCATGGTGGTTCTTCATGATTTAATTCATTGTCAAGTGTTCTTCAAAATTCTTGTGGAGCAACTCAAGCATTATTCTTGCGTCTCGAGATGCAAATAATTCTCCCTATTCTTTTCAAGTGGAGTTTTGCATTTCTTCGTTCTCAGCTAATCCATCTTTTCGTTGCGGCAGTATTTCACCTCAAGTTTGGGATGATTCCCATAAGTCCACAACAACCTTAATCTTTTGTTGTTGATTTTCTCAACAACTCCGTTCATCCCTTCTTCGCAAGGATGATTTTAATTTATTCATGCTGGAAGTTGTCATCTTCTTCTCTGTTCTTTTCATTCCATTCTTTCAATTTCTTCCAGAGGCATTATGTTGTTCCTCTCGTCAAGTATCGTTCCATCTTATCAAGTTCATGTCCTATTCCAGTCATATACAACCAGCGTGCTTGTGACACCCCGAGACCGGTGCGCCAGGTGTCAGCCAGTTATTCGTCGTCGTTGCCATGTCATCTGCTTGCATGTTGCATTTTTCCATCTCATCATGTTCATGTCATCAGCATCGTTTTCAAAACTTGCATCCGTCCGAGTCCGCCCGTCCTCTCCGTTGTCCGTTCTGAGCCCACACACACTCACACGCGCCCGCGGCACCTCCGAATATTTATTTTATAAGTGGCCGGAAAATGTTCTCGGAATGGGATGAAACTTGACGTGTGGTCTTATTATAGTGTAGACTGACCGCCTCCCAAATTTCATCGCATTCGGAGCTCGTTTGATAGCCCAACCGTTAAACTATAGCGGCACTATCACCGGATAAAACAACGGACGTTTTCGGTCTCCGAAAACCTTCCCGGGCTGCCTTCTCTTCTCACCCTCAGCCCACTCACCTTTCTACACAGCCCACTTATGGCCCGGCTACCTCTCTCTACTCCGTAGCAGTCGGATCCCGATCCGATGATCCAAATCGCTCCAAAACCCCCCTAAACCTAGCCCCTACCCTATATAATCTCCCCTTAGTCCATTTTGGACACCCCTAAAACTAAACCTACCTCTTCTCCTACCCCATAGACCCCTTCTCCTCGGATCTGCAGCCACCAGCCACCTCCAGCCGCCTCCTCATCGGATTCAGCGCCCGGCCACCTCACAGGTGCCACTTGGCGCGCCTCTATTGGCCTAGCCGCCGCTCCAGCCTCCCTCCTCCAACCCGCGGGCGCCACCTGGACTCCCCTACTTCCCACCGCGCCAGGCCCATCCCCGGCCTGCCCCCGTGCTGGATCTGGGCCCCGAGGCCCGCAGCCGCCCATCGTCCGGGCCCGACCTCCGCCGACTGCGTGCGAGCGCCCCGTGTGCCTCCCTCGCCAGAGGTCGCGGCTCCCCTCGCCGGGCACCGCCGCCGTTCGCCAGCGCCGCCGCGCCTCCTCTGGCTCTGCCAAGCCCTCGCCCGGCCCGAGCCGCTGCCGCTGCAAGCCGGACGAGCCGTGCCTCCGCGCCCCGATCTCGCCGCTCCTCGCGTCTCTAGCCCCACCGCCGAGCTCGCCTCTCTCGGCCCCCTTCGGCCTTCTAGCTCGCCGGAGCATAGCCGCGTGCTCCGATCCGCCGCGTTTGTGCCCGAATCCGGCGAGATCCGGGCCAGATCGGACCCCGTCGACGCCGTCCCTTGTCGGCGGCCTCGTCGTCGACAACGCCGGCCCCGAGCTCCCCTTCGCCGCCGGACATGTCCGGCTGGACCCGGACATGTCCACCCTTCCCTCTGCCCGTGACACTGCCGGGTGGGCCCGGCACGCCACCGACTGACATGTCCACTCGAACCCCCCCCCCACGTGGTTGTTTTTTCACTAAGTCCTTTTTCTGTTTTATCATCATGATGCATACTTTGTGGTGATGTATCTTTTTGTGTGGTGATCCAAATGAAGCATATGATATGTCAAAATGTTTGTCTCATGATGCTCTACATGTTGGATGCATTTTCATGCATGTTACTGTTCATCTCGTTGTCTTAATCTTCGTTGCGAAACTGCTATGTGATGTTGTTGTTAAGTCCTTGTTGTCTGTCAACAATATGATAGCATGTTTCTGAGGTTGTATCTATGTGCATGTTGGTCCAAATGGAGTGTATGATATGTCAAAATGTTCATTGTGAAGTGCTCTACATGATGGTGGCTGTTGCATTCATGTTAGGTGCCATATTGCCATGTTTATCTCTGTTGCAAAAGTGCATGTGGCTGTTAAGTGCTAAAACTTGTTATGAGATGCTGATTTGTCTTTTTCATATCTTTATGTGTGATTTTGTTTGAGCTAAATGTCAATATGTTTTAGAAGCACACTCATGTTATCTTTGCTGTGGTGCAATCCACTTTTCATGATATGCCTTGTGGTGTTTGCAACAAGCTTGTAAAGTGACCTACTCGCTGTTGCTGATTTCTATGACTTGTTAAAAACTGCCAAGTCTGAAACTGTTATAACCTGATGCCATGTTTGCTTGATGCCCCACTCTAATCCATGCTTGTTTTGGGATGCCCAATGACCATGTCTTGATGTCCATGTTATGCTCTATCCATCCATGCCCTTGTTTGCATATATGGCCCGCTGTAGCTTGTTGTTTTCATGCTCTCAAGTTGCTATAAAATGTTTCTGTCAGCCTGTTATCAGCAAGTTCAGTTTTGCCATGTGAATAGCTAGTGATCTATGCATCCTATGACCATGTTCTTGCCGTGAGTAGCTTCATAAACATGTCTTCTTGCTGTTGGTTATATTCACATGCCATGATATGCTCTGAGATGAGTTGCACAAGCTTGCAAACATTCCCACTTGTCATTGTTGCTGCCATGTCTAGTTATTTTCACTAAGTCCGTGAAACTGTTATCTTTTGCAATCTTGCCATGATGTCTTGAGCACGTTCTAGTGGTGTTTGGTAGTAGCTCAGTGATCATGCTTGTAGTGCTTGACATGTACATGCTTGCCATGCCCTTTGATGCCATGAAATGTTATTGTATGATGTTGTTTTGATGTCAACTATATGCCTACTTGCTGTTTTGGGCTGATTGTTGTTATATCTTGTTTCATGTGTATGTGATGAACCATTGCTCCGTTTTGAGCGTGTCCTATATGAAACTTGTGTGTTTTTGCATGTAGATGCATAATAACATGTTGAATACCTGTTTGGAGTGTGTTCGATTGAATTTTGGATGCGTTTTGCATCGATGCCATGCTTGTCTTGTTTTGCTCATATCTTCTAGTCCGTAGTTTCGAATTAAATGAACTTTATATGTAACTTGAATAGAATTTTGAGTAGATCATCATGGTGCATGTTAACTTGCTGTTTAACAAATTGAACTTAAGGTTTGTTCAGATATGGACCAATTTCGAAATGTGCATATGAGGACTTACCGGAATTGTTATATGTTGTTTCCGGCGTCATTTAAACTTGCCTTGTGTGATGTTCTTGTTTGCATCATCCCTTGCCATGTAGTGCAACATGTAGCCTTGTTATGCATCATACTTGGTTGGGCATTATGTCATGTTCTTGTGTGGTGTGTTTAGCATGTTGTGTGCATCTTCTTGCTAGTTCATATTCCGTTGCGATCGTGAGGATTCGTTCGACAACAGTTGGTTCGTCTTCGTGGCTTCTTTTGCGTCTTCTTCATGGACTCGTTCTTCTTCCTTGTGGGATCTCAGACAAGATGACCGTCTCCTTGGATACCTTTACTATCATTGCTATGCTAGTTGTCTTGAAGCTATCGCTATAGGTCGCGCTACCCATCATTTATTGTCAGCCTCTCTCCTTGTTGCCATGAAATGTCTAACCTTTGACACCATCCCAGCAAACCGTTGTTTGGCTATGTTACCCGCTTCCTCAGCCCCTCTTATAGCATTGTTAGTTGCAGGTGAAGATGAAGATTGCTCCATGTTGGAGCTGGATGTTGTTGGAATATCACAATATCTATTAATTTAATTAATGCACATATATACTTGGCAATGGGTGGAAGGCTTGGCCTTTTGCTCGGTGTTTTGTTCCACTCATGTCGCCTTAAGATCCGACAAACTGGCGTTTTGTTCCTTGATTTTGCGTTCCTAACATGGCAGGAGTTTATGGGCCCCCTTGATAATTCACACTGCTTAAAGCTTTTCCAGCAAGACCCAACTTTGGTACTACATTTGCCTAATAACTAAAACTTGCATAGGGATCGGCTAGCACCCGAGGACTCTTAATCAACCCCCGGGCCAGTGCTCCTCATGAGTGTTGGTCCAAACTGGGCAGACTGCAGGGCCACCACGAGGAAACTCGAGGATTGGTAGATACCTGTAGGCTGACCTATCCGGTCGTGGCCTGAGACGAGATACGCGCGACTTCTATCATGATGTTGACACGCAGGGAGGTCTTGCTGGATTAGTTTTACCTTTGTCGAAATATCTTGAGCACGGGATTCCGAGAATACTCAGGTCTTCCCAACATGGAGTTGCGATGATACGTCTCCAACGTATCTATAATTTTTGATTGTTCCATGCTATTATTTATGATGTTTTGGATGTTTAATGGGCTTTGTTATACACGTTTATATTATTTTTGGGACCAACCTATTAACCCAAAGGCCCAGTCCAGATTGCTGTTTTTTTTTCCTATTTCAGGGTTTTACATAAAAGGAATATCAAACGGAGTCCAAACGGAATGAAACCTTCTGGAGAGATATTTTTGGAGCAAAATACACATGGGAGACTTGAGAACCACGGAGTAGGGCACACGTGGCGTCCACGAGGGTGGGGGGTGCACCCCCTGCCTCGTGGGCCCCACGCTTGGTCCCCGGTGCCCTCCTTCTTCCTATATATATCTACGTACCCCGAAAGCATCAGAAGAACAGAGAAAACCCTAGTTCCGCCGCCGCAACCTTCTGTTCCCGTGAGATCCCATCTTGGGGCCTGTTCCGGAGCTCGGCCGAAAGGGGGATCTTCCACGGAGTGCTTCTACATCATCATCATCGCCTCACCATGAGTTGTGAGTAGTTTACCACAAACCTTTGGGTCCATAGCTAGTATCTAGATGGCTTCTTCTCTCTCTTTGGATCTGAAAATAAAAGCGTGTTCTTCTAGTTATCATGAAAATAAAGTTGAAGATCTGAAAGTTATTGATGTGTCTCCTATTAGATCCTTGTTTTCTAGTATGAATCTTGATGGGATTGGAGACGAGTCTACTTTAATTAAAAGGTCTCCCTATGATTTGGAGTTTTTAGATCTTGATGCTAAAATTGTTAAAAGTGGGAGTGAAGAGATTAAAACTTTGCATAGTGATGAACCCACTACTTTGGATTTCAAGTGATTCAATTATGATAATTTCTCTTTGATTGATTGTATTTCCTTATTACAACCCGTACCAAACACATAGTTGATGCTTTGATGCAATCTTATGAAGAAAAGCTTGAATTGGAAGGTTCTATCCCTAGAAATCTTTATGATGAGTGGGAACCTACTATTAAAATTAAAATAAAAGATCATGAGTGCTTTGCTTTGTGTGATTTGGGTGCAAGTGTCTCCACTATCCCAAAAACTTTGTGTGATTTGCTAGGTTTCCTTGAGCTTGATGATTGTTCTTTAAATTTGCATCTTGCGGATTCCACTATTAAGAAACCTATGGGAAGAATTAATGATGTTCTTATTATTGCAATAGGTATTATGTGCCCGTAGATTTCATTGTTCTTGATATAGGTTGCAATCCTTCATGTCCTATTATTCTTGGTAAACCTTTCCTTAGAACAATTGGTGCAATTATTGATATGAAGGAAGGAAATATTAGATTCCAAATTCCGTTAAGGAAAGGCATGGAACAATTTCCTAGAAAGAAAATCAAATTACCATATGAATCTATTATGAGAGCCACTTATGGATTTCCTTCCAAAGATGGCAATACCTAGATCTATCCATGTATCGTGCCTAGCTAGGGGCGTAAAACGATAACGCTTGTTGGGAGGCAACCCATTTTTATATTTTTTGTTTTTGCTTCTGTTTAGGAATAAATATTGCATCTAGCTTCTGTTTGGATTTGGTTTTGTGTTTTAATTAGTGTTTGTTCCAAGTACAACCTTTGGGAAGACTTGTGTGAAGTGTATATGACCGTGCTGTGAAAAACAGAATCGTTAGCGCTCGCTAGAATGGTCACCAGATTTTACTGGAGCATGCTATTTAGTTGATTCTTTTTGAAGATGATTAATAGACAAATTCCTCATGTTTAACAATTTATTTCAATTTTTTTGGAGTTACAGAAGTATGTGAAAGTTACAGATTACTACAGATTGTTCTGTTTTTGATAGATTCTGTATTTCGTGTGTTGTTTGCTTATTTTGATGAATCTATGAGTAGTATTGGAGGATATGAATCATAGAGATGTCCGAATACAGTAGGTTTAACACCAATATAAGCAAAGAATGAGTTCATTATAGTACCTTTGAGTAGTGGTTTGTTTTCTTACACTAACGGAGCTCACGAGATTTTTGTCTAAGTTTTGTGTTTTGAAGTTTCCAAGTTTTGAGTATTGCTTCGATGGACTACGGAATAAAGAGTGGCAAGATCCTAAGCTTGGGGATGCCCAAGCACCCCAAGGTAAAATTCAAGGACAACCAAAAGCCTAATCTTGGGGATGCCCCGGGAAGGCATCCCCTCTTTCGTCTTCATCTATCGGTAACTATACTCGGAGCTATATTTTTATTCACCACATGATATGTGTTTTACTTGGAGTGTCATGTATTATTTGAGTCTTTGCTTGTTAGTTTGCCACAATTATCCTTGCTGGACACACCTTTTTGAGAGAGTTAAATATGGCCTAGGAATTGTTAGAACACTCTATGTGCTTCACTTATATCTTTTGAGTTGAATAATTTTTGCTCTAGCGCTTCACTTATATCTTTTAGAGCACGGTGGTGATTATATTTTGTAGAAATTGTTGATCTCTCATGCTACACTTTTATCCTTTTGAGAGTCTGTTAAAACAACATGGTAATGTGCTTTAGCTATAAAACATGCCTTCACATGATAGGCATCCAAGATGAATGTAGTAAAAACTTTCATGCTAAGTGTATTGAATATGATGAGAAGTTGGATGCTTGATAATTGTTTTGAGATATGAGGATAGTGATATTAGAGTCATGCTAGTAGAGTTATTATGAAATTGAGAAATACTTGTGTTAAAGTTAGTGATTCCCGTAGCATGCACGTATGGTGAACCGCTATGTGACGAAGTTAGAGCATGATGTATTTGTAGAGTGTCATCCTTTGTGTGGAGGCCGGGGGCGCGCGATGGTTAACTCCTACCAACCTCCCCCTAGGAGCATGCGTTGATTGCTTTGTTTTGATGACTCGTAAATTTTTGCAATAAGTATATGAGTTCTTATGACAAATGTTGAGTCCATGGATTATACGCACTCTCAGCCTTCCACCATTGCTAGCCTCTCTTGTACCGCGCAACTTTCGCCGGTACTGTACACCCACTATATATCCTTCCTCAAAACAGCCACCATATATCTTCTTCAAAACAGCCACCATACCTACCTATCACGTCATTTCCATAGCCATTCCGAGATATATTGCCATGCAACTTTCCACCATCTCATTCATATGACATGCTTCATATTGTCATATTGCCATGCATGATCATGTAGTTGACATCGTACTTGTGGCAAAGCCACCATGCATAATTTTTCATACCTGTCACTCTTGATTCATTTCACATCTCGGTACACCGCCGGAGGCATTCATATAGAGTCATACTTTGTTCTAGTATCGAGTTGTAAATCAATAAAAGTGTGATGATCATCATTATTAGAGCATTGTCCCATGTGGGGAAAGGCCAATAAAAAAGAGATGGCCCAAAAAATAGAGAGGGGCTAAATAAAAAAGGAAAGAAAAGAGAGAAAGCCCCTCCAAAAAAATGAGAGAAAAGAGAGAAGGGACAATTGCTACTATCCTTTTCCACACTTGTGCTTTAAAGTAGCACCATGTTCTTCATGATAGAGAGTCTCATGTTTAGTCACTTTCATATACTAGTGGGAATTTTTATTACAGAACTTGGCTTGTATATTCCAACGACGGTCTTCCTCAAATGCCCTAGGTCTTCATGAGCAAGCAAGTTGGATGCACACCCACTTAGTTTCTTTTGTTGAGCTTTCATACATTTTTAGCTCTAGTGCATCCGTTGCATGGCAATCCCTACTCACTCACATTGATATCTATTGATGGGCATCTCCATAGCCCGTTAATACACCTAGTCGATGTGAGACTATCTCCCTCCTTTTTGTCTTCTCCACAACCACCACTCTATTCCACCCATAGTGCCATGTCCATGGCTTACACTCATGTATTGCGTGAAAGTTGAAAGGTTTGAAAGAATAAAGTATGAAAACAAGTGCTTGGCTGAAACCGGGGTTGTGCATGATATGAATATTTTGTGTGATGAAGAGGGAGCATAGCCAGACTATATGATTTTTAGGGATAACTTTCTTTAGCCATAGTACTTTGAGAAGACATGATTGCTTTGTTAGTATGCTTGAAGTATTATTATTTCTTATGTCAATATATAATTTTGTCTTGAATCTTTTGGATCTGAACATTCATGTCACAATTAAGAACTACATTGAAAATTATGTTGGTTAGCATTCCACATCAAAAATTCAATTTTTATCATTTACCTACTCGAGGACGAGCAGGAATTAAGCTTGGGGATGCTTGATACATCTCCAATGTATCTATAATTTTTGATTGTTCCATGCTATTATTTATGATGTTTTGGATGTTTAATGGGCTTTGTTATACACTTTTATATTATTTTTGGGACTAACCTATTAACCCAAAGGCCCAGTCCATATTGCTGTTTTTTTGCCTATTTCAGGGTTTTACAGAAAAGGAATATCAAACGGAGTCCAAATGGAATGAAACCTTCGGGAGAGATATTTTTGGAGCAAAATACGCACGGGAGACTTGAGAACCACGGAGTAGGGCACACGTGGCATCCACGAGGGTGGGGGTTGCGCCCCCCTACAGGGCGCGCCCCCTGCCTCGTGGGCCCCACGTTTGGCCCCCGGTGTCCTCCTTCTTCCTATATATATCTACGTACCCCGAAACCATCAGAAGAACAAAGAAAACCCTAGTTCCACCTCCGCAACCTTCTGTTCCCGTGAGATCCCATCTTGGGGCCTGTTCCGGAGCTCCGCCGGAGGGGGGATCTTCCACGGAGTGCTTATACATCATCATCATCGCCTCACCATGAGTTGTAGGTAGTTTACCAGAGACCTTCGGGTCCATAGCTAGTATCTAGATGGCTTCTTCTCTCTCTTTGGATCTCAATACCAAGTTCTCCTCGGTCTTCGAGGAGATCTATTAGATGTAATCTCTTTTTGTGGTGTGTTTGTCGAGATCCGATGAATTGTGGGTTTATGATCAAGATTATCTATGAGAAATATTTGGTTCTTTTTTGAATTCTTTATGTATGATTATAATATCCTTGCAAGTCTCTTCGAATTATTGGTTTGGTTTGGCCTACTGGATCTATAGTTCTTGCAATGGGAGAAGTGCCTGGCTTTGGGTTCAATCTTGCGGTGTTCTTTCCCAGTGATAGTAGGGGAAGCAAGGCACGTATTGTATTGTTGCCATCGAGGATAAAAAGATGGTGTTTATATCACTATGTTTGAGTTTGTCCCTCTACATCATGTCATCTTGCTTAAGGCATTACTCTGTTCTTATGAACTTAATACTCTAGATGCATGCTGGATAGCGGTCGATGTGTGGAGTAATAGTAGTAGATGCAGAATCTTTTCGGTTTACTTGTCTCGGATGTGATGCCTAGATAGTCTCATAATTATTCGATTTTCTATCAATTGCTCGACAGTAATTTGTTTACCCGTCGTAGAATACCGATATCATGAGAGAAGCCACTAGAGAAAACTATGGCCCCCGGGTCTATTCTCAACATATCAATCTACAATCTACTTTACTTTTCCGCTTTTACTTTTTGTTCCTATATCCAAAAATACCAAAAATATCAAACTATCATCTCTATTAGATCTCACTTTCGTAAGTTACCGTAAAGGGATTGACAACCCCTTATTGCGTTGGCTGCGAAGTTCTTATTTGTTTGTGCAGGTGCGAGGGACTCACGTGTGGTCTCCTACTGGATTGATACCTTGGTTCTCAAAAACTGAGGGAAATACTTACGCTTCTATGCTACATCACCCTTTCCTCTTCGAGGGAATACAACGCAAGCTCGAGAAGTAGCGTGCGACTCCGCAGATAGTGAGCTTGTGATGGGCTAAGTTGAGACACCCCTGTAGGGTTTTGATCTTTCGAAAGCCATGCCCGCGGTTATGTGGCAGATGGGAATTTGTTAATGTCTGGTTGTAGAAAACTTAACAAAGGATCCGAAATAAAATACACAACCGCGTGAGTAACCGTGACCGTCTCTTTTCATTTTGAGAAGAGAACATGGTGGGATTATGTTTGACTCACAGGTAGTTCACGATCTCTAGCGATCATTACTAGTTTGCGATCGTTTGCATAGTGGCTCATCTTATTCTTGTACTCGTAAGTTAGCCACCATACTTTGCTTAGTCGCTGCTTGATGCGGAGCATCCTATGGACATCACCATGTCAAGAGTCTGCTTGGCAAGTGACACGTGTGACCTCTACTTCTCATACATAAAGGTGAATCATCTTCTTTACACGTGTTCACTTGACCCCTTCGAGGATGGTATACTACTTGACACTCCACTTGTGTGCATGCATAGGTATTGTCGGAGCTTCACGGATGACGAGGAGGAGTGCAAGCGCCAAGGATCACCTACACCATCTGCGAGGGAAGCGTGGAAGAGAAGACGGAAGAAACGGAGCTGCTGCAAGCTACAGGCTCCGGACGACCGGTGTTTACCAGACGTCCGACGTGTCCCAGGCGACCGGACGACCGGCAGCCACCGGACGTCCGTGACATCCTTCACAGAACCAAAATAGCGGAAGTCCGAGAGCTACCGGACATCCGGTCCCTCCCGAGCCACCGGACGTCCGGTGCCAAGCGGACGTCCGCTCCCTGTCTGTGCGCAGCCGCGGGCCTTTTGGCCATGTACCCCTTTCGCCCCTCACTTACCCCTTCGTGGCCTTAGACTATATATACTCATCCACCTCCACCATTTTAGGGTTAGCATTGATTTAGCTCATATGTGAGATAGAGCTTTGTTCATCCATTATGGATCTACTCCACGAGAGAGACCGCGGCCCCTCTACGGAGAAGATCCACCTTGGATTCAAGACCCCAAAACGGGAAGATCCTTCGCGGATTCAAGACCTCCGCTTTGAGATGAACTTTACCTTGTATCTTACCCTTTGTTGTTCATGTACCTTGTGATCTTGTGTGTTTGATTGTCGAGTGGATGTGTGATTGGACTTGTTCTTGAGTGTTTTCCCTTGTGTTTTCTCCCCGTGTTCATCGTGTTCTTTGTGGGATCCTCTCCATTTCGTGAAAGATCGGCCATCTAGGGTTCCACCCTACATCATTATGGTATCAAGAGCCACGGTTTCTCACGAATTTGGAGCCCCTCCACCGTTTTCTAGCTTGTTTTTGTTGTGTTCTTCCCCAATTTCGAAAATTCCCCACCAAAAATAGCCCCAAAAAATTTTGTGATCTGTTGGTTTGATGATGTTTTGTTGATTTTGATCCGTGGATTTGCTTGGTTTCAAGTGGATCTAGCATTTCCCCAAGTTTCCCCATCTTTCACCCACGAAATCTCATCAATTTCGAGCCCAAAATCTCCATTTTCCGCCAAAAATCGCGTCCCGAAACTCGCATCTCGCGTTGACCCCGACCCACCGGACGACCGGTGTTTTACCGGACGTCCAGACCCTCACGAAGCACCGGACGTCCGAAACTCACCGGACGACCGGAACCACATATACAGAAGAAAATAGCGGATTTCCGGCCTTTACCGGACGTCCGGTACCTCGAGATTTTGACTTCGGCTGATTTTTGTTTTGGTCATAACTAATTCATACGAACTCCGATTTTGACGTTCTTGAGCTCGTTTTGATTCTCTTGACATTCCCGATACTAGAAAAATACTACCATCATCATTTGACTCCATCATATTTTGTCAAATTTGGCAAGATTGTATAGGCCCTCCACCATATCACCCGCATAGCCACCATAGCTTTCCGCAACCTAACCATTTTGTTCCCCATAGCATTTGTGGTTGCTTGAGTAGTGATTTGAGTCTCCTAAGGTGTTTAGGCTACTTAGTGATAATTGCTTCTTCATCAACCACCACCACCACTTCCGCTTAGCCTAGCCCACTATACATTTCCGCCAACCCAACCTTAACCTAGTTTTGTTGAGCTTGTTTGAGTTGTGGCTTGTGTCTCCTAAGGTGTTTCGGCTACTTAGGGACCGTGACTTCAACTCCGACATTGTGTATAGCCCATCATTCCACTTCCGCAACCACCACGGCATTCCCACTACCACCATTTGACATTTGTCCTTGAGATTTTGAGTTGTGGGTTTTCCGTTTCCTAAGGTGTTTTGGCTAATTAGGAACGGGTCTACATCAAGAGCACCACCACTCATCATCGCCACGAGGTCGTCATCGTACATAAGGACGGTAACCTCGACGACATCATTGTATATTCCCTTGCAATTGCATTGTTAACCCCTAGCCCATTTTTGCGTCACCTACCTATTGAGACTAGCCATTTGAGTATTGCCGGCAACGTTACTTGTGCACATTAGTGATCACCTTGGTATCATCATATCATCTCTTGTGTCACAAGATTGTTACCACATATACACAATTCTATCTTGGTTTGTGCATCGTGGCCATATACAAAAAAAAGCTTTTAAGCAAAAAGAGAAAATCAAAGAAGCTTATAAGCATGAGCCATAGCATCGCATCATATGATATCATATCCGATCATCTTGGATCATCTTGTGCTAAAAGCACCGAAACATCATACACAAATAGCATACTTGAGATAGAAAGTTGATACATTTTGCATCCAATAGGTTGTGCACAAGTGTCGTATCCGCCTATAGAACTTGTGCATCGTGGCCATACAAAAAAAAGAGATAGAATAAGCTTTTAAGCAAAAAGAGAAAGACAAAGAAGCTTGTAAGCAAGAGCCATATCATCACAAAATATCATATCATACTTGATCATCTTGGATCATCTTGTGCTCAAAGCACCGGAACATCATACACATAGCATACTTGGGATAAAAAGTTCATACATTTGCATCTTATAGGTTGTGCACAAGTGTCGTATCCGCCTATTGAGCAATTGTGCTAGCGTCTCTCTTGAGTTGTGCAACACGAGTGTTTTCCGTGGATTCCACATTTTGTGCTCATTCCTTGGTTGCACGACCCCATCTATCTATCCGTGTGTGTGTTTCCGTGTGCCACATATTGCTATTGGTCTACTTGTTACATTTGCAAATTTGTGATTCTCTTTCAACATTATTGACTCTTTCTAACATTTTGCATCAAATTTTTGTGCCACTATCCTCACCGAGCTACTCCATAAGCTTTACTTGATAGGTGTGAGTGAACAAGTCCGGTACCAATTCCACTATTCTTTCATTTCACATTGAGTGAAACGAGATACATCCTCAACATTCGGAAAAGGTAACTTGGTATTGTTTATCTCATCTCCTACTCACCTTTGCTCGAGTCTTGTGATGGATAGGCAAAGCATTTCTTCTATTTCGGTCTACACCAACAACGACAAGTTCGATGCCGTGACGAACAACTTGTGCGCCAACATGAATGCTCAAATGGAGGAGCTCAAAGCCCTCATCAAGAACCGCAAGAGGTCTCCCTCATCTTCGAGAAGACGCTCAAGCGCACATCCTTCCGAGCTACCATCTCCGGCAAGATCTCATCGGCATCGACACCATCAACGATAAGAACGTGAAGGTCAAGAGCTCAACACCAACAACCGCTGAACGACTTCACCGTACACCTTGGCATCTTCGCCAAGCGACTTAAAGGCATCTTCGCCTTTGGATATGCGGCATCTTCGCCCACAAGCACCTCAAGCTTATGATCAAGAGAAGCTCCCCAAGCTCAAGTCCGCGACTTCCATGAGCTACTACGACCTCTACAACGACTACAAGATTCCTTTCTATGGGACTCAAGACCTCGAGGAGTATCTCGAGTGGGAGCGCAAGATGGACGACTACCTCACGCTACATCAAGTTCCCTACGAAGATCAAGTGAAGTGCCCCACAAGAAACTTCCACGACAACGCGTCAACATGGTGGCTTCACACACCTTCGATGAGCTTCAACGTGAATTGGCCCAAGACGAAGAAAGCTATGCGACGAGAGTTCGTGCCTTCCACCTACACGGAACAACTTCTACGCCAATTGGAGAACACCATTCAAGGATCCAAGTCCATGGACAAGTACTTCAAGGAGATGAAGATGGCCTTGCGACGAGCCGGCGTGGATGACCCCATTTCGATGAAGCTCCACTTCATGATGGGATTGCACAACGACATCTACAAGACTATCTTCCTCGAGAACTACAAGTCCCTCGACTACAACTACATTGGTGCTCTCAAGGCGGAACAAGAACTAATGAAGGCCAAGGCTTCTCCACCGCAAACAAACTTCTCTAAGACCAAGCTCCAAGACGACGAGCATGAGGGTAGTACCACCACGATGTCCAAGCCCAACGAGCTCCAAGACGATGCTCCCAAGTTTGACTACACCGCCATCCCTCTTTGTGGCATTGATGATGTCGAGTCCACTTCGACTCTTTTTCAAGATGGTGCGGCGAAGAGTACGACTACAGAGCCATTCGAGGACCAAGCTTTGGAGGCGAATGACATTGTGACGAGCAAGGATGATGCTTCCATCTTTGGAGGCGAGAGTGATGATGTGCCATCTTCAGCCTTCATCCACGGCGATGATTACGAGATGGTTGAGCATGGGATTTTCCCTTTGACCACGGCGACGTATGATCACTTGAGTGACTTGTGCCACCATACTGAGAGTGAGAGCGAGTTCACCACTAGCCCCATACATGATGATCTGCCCCAATTCCCATATGAGGAGAGCCACAACCCCCACCACTTGAGTGAGATGAGTGACTCCACTATACGCGACATTGAGTGCACCTACCTTGTGGGAGTGAGTGAGCCACCACATAGAGAGAGTGAGATAGTTGATAGGTCATGTGAGGCCACTTTCAACGCTAACGACTTGACCTCTACCTCTATTGTGTCTTCTCATTTGGTGCTAGGTCCCACATTTGATGACGCGCCGATCCTCGACGACTACGTCCTTCCTATGGACAAGACGATGGCCATGGTGGAATATGATGCACCCCCACATGGTTCCGTCAAGATGACGATGATGACCACCATTTAGTCTTTCCCACCTCACCTACACCACATGAGTGGAATGAAAAAGGTAACAAAGGTGAAGGTGATGCTCTCGTCCCACTAGTGGACTATGTTGACATTGATTGCTTCCATGATGTTGATCCACCTATTGCCATGCTTCATTCTAGTATGATTTCCCCATGCGATGATTTACCCATTTATGATGAGTTTGATGATTTTCATGTGGAGTCTATTAGTTATGATGCCATGTTGCATAGGGTTTCTTGTGATAATTTTCTCGGTCACATCATGTTTGACAATCCGCTTGACTTGTCATATGCTATGCATGAGATCAACAATATGTCATATTTGCAATCTCTTCATAGTAACTATGCATATGCCATTAAGATAAACCCAATTTGCACATATGGCATAGATGACAAGCCCATGGTTATTGGCATTTCTTTTTCTTGTGATGATATTGACATGCTTCCTTTGCATCATATCCATCATATGCCATGCCATGATTACCTAGCTTCGGACATGCTTTGTTTTGGATGTTGTTCCACTTCTCCACATTATGTGTTCAATATTGCTCATGAGGAGACCCCCATAGTTTCCTCATACATTTTAGGAGATTTTGATCCATCCCATCCATTGCATGATCCCCATACTTGTGTGCACAATATGCTCCCCATGAATGCCAATGCTATTGTTGTGCCACATACTTGCTCTAATTTGTGTCCCCGTCGTGCTATACATAATAACTATTCATTCATGATGGATGACATGTTCTTATACCATGCCTCAAATTTATTTGAGCGGTGCTTATCTTGTGCTAACTCTAATGTGCACATACACATCATGATGGATGATGTGTACATTTACCACGCACACAATTTCTTTGGTTTGTGTCTCTTTTGTGTAGGTACCCATCCATACTCGTCAACTTCACAAACGCACGAGTTGACGAAAAGAGCTCTAGAGAGCAACGATGACTTGGGATATCGCGGATTGTCTTTCCCACCGCTCCTTTTGCGCAAAGACTTCGCGCATTTCTTCTACATGGCCCTCACATGGTTATGGCTAATTGTTCGTTATGTATCATTTGCCCATATTGCCATGTTCACATTGCATGATATGCCAATGCCTTTGCCTTTGCCATGCATTTGTGACTCATGCTTTGCATTACACATGATGATTGATTCTCATACTTGTATGTGTATTTGCAAGCTTGGTGGAGATATCACTTGTTATTGCCATGATTCCTTTGCACACCATGCCTATTATGATGCTTTGACCTTGATTTGTGATCGTGCTTGCGATATGTCATGTGCATTGCCTATATCCACTATTTGCTCACATGACATGATTGCCATACCTTCTCCTAGTGTGTTGCATCTTTGCTCCACTAATTTGAACAACTTGATCACCATGCTTGCTTATGTTGCATCACCGATGATTCATACTTGCTCCTTTCATGCGGTTGATGACAACCATTGCCATGCTTTGCACATGATTGATATTGCTTGTTGTCATATGTCTCCACATGTTGCCTCTCTCATGCTACCATGTATTGAGCGCAACCATGATTTTAGTCTTGCCAATGAGATTGCCCCCATAGCATTCTCGCATTTATTTGGAGATTATGACATCATTCTTGTGAAGCATGCTTGTTTTACCTCCTTGCACCATATGCCTAGTGCCATGAATATAGCTATTGTTGCATCATATTATCCATGCACTTTTGCTCCTAATGGTTATGTGCAAGAGAAGAGAACCATCATGATGGATGATGTGTTTATCTACCATGCGCATACGTTCTTCCTTTTGTTGTGTGCATGTGTAGGATACTTGGACTATGTGTCGACTTCCACTTCATGTGAGTTGACTATTCGAGCTCTTGAGAGTGAACCACTTTCTACCACGACGCTTCTACATCGCACTTGCTTGTGCTTTGGCATTGTGAAGAATGCACAAGGACATGCTTTCAAGGTGATATCCTTCTCTTTCGAGAACCCAAAAACCATGAGCATGAATATTGTGGATCATACTACATGTGTTGCTCGCACCATGAGACTTATTTGTCATCTTGGACCCCTTGATCGCGCACATGTTAGTGATATTGCTTTCTATCACGACAGCCACATTGCCATGCCTCATGTTATATATGCCTTGTGTGTTGCATCCAATTCTTGGATTACTTGTCCCTATCATATGCTTGGTTGCAACAATGTCATCTCTTCACATACGCCATGTCCCATTGCTTGTCACATGATTGACTTGTTTGCCTCACACATGATGAACAATCGCTATTTCAATTGTGTTGAGTGCCACTCGATTTTCACTACACCCTATGCACATTATGCTTGGATTGTCTTGCACTTGACCCTTGTGTTTAGACACTTCATTTTACATGGTGTTGTGAATGATTCTTATGCCTACCATAGACCTTTCATTGAGCGCTTTATGCATGCTTGCTATGACCATGAGGTAGATGCTTATTATCTTGTCACACATACTTGCATCACTACCTCCCAATTGCATACTTGGCCCCATGATATCTTTTCTTGTGCTCAATTGATGTGCTTAAATTCCATGCCACAACCCTTTGTCACACCCTATGCTATGCTTGATGACAACACTTGTTGGGTGAATCACCTCTTGAATGCTTGGTTTTGCACTAACGCTAACCACATTTGTTTTTTCAAGTGTTTGTTGTCCTTGCTCCTTTTGAAGGAATCACTAGACGGTGCGACATTGGAGAGTGCCCATGTAGAGCTTCCAGATGATGAGCACTTCGTGATGGTCCACATCCACACGACGACGCCATCTCTTTCCCATGGTGATTTGGTTTTCGATCCGAGGTCGGATCTTTCCCAAGGGGGAGGGGATGATGCGGAGCATCCTATGGACATCACCATGTTAAGAGTCTGCTTGGCAAGTGACACGTGTGACCTCTACTTCTCATACATAAAGGTGAATCATCTCCTTTACACGTGTTCACTTGACCCCTTCGAGGATGGTATACTACTTGACACTCCACTCGTGTGCATGCATAGGTATTGTCGGAGCTTCACGAATGACGAGGAGGAGTGCAAGCGCCAAGGATCACCTACACCATCTGCGAGGGAAGCGTGGAAGAGAAGACGGAAGAAACGGAGCTGCTGCAAGCTACAGGCTCCGGACGACCGGTGTTTACCGGACGTCCGACGCGTCCCAGGCGACCGGACGACCGGCAGCCACCGGACGTCCGTGACATCCTTCACAGAACCAAAATAGCGGAAGTCCGAGAGCTACCGGACGTCCGGTCCCTCACGAGCCACCGGACGTCCGGTGCCCAGCGGACGTCCGCTCCCTGCCTGTGCGCAGCCGCGGGCCTTTTGGCCATGTACCCCTTTCGCCCCTCACTTACCCCTTCGTGGCCTTAGACTATATATACTCATCCACCTCCACCATTTTAGGGTTAGCATTGATTTAGCTCATATGTGAGATAGAGCTTTGCTCATCCATTACGGATCTACTCCACGAGAGAGACCGCGGCCCCTCTACGGAGAAGATCCACCTTGGATTCAAGACCCCAAAACGGGAAGATCCTTCGCGGATTCAAGACCTCCGCTTGGAGATGAACTTTACCTTGTATCTTACCCTTTGTTGTTCATGTACCTTGTGATCTTGTGTGTTTGATTGTCTAGTGGATGTGTGATTGGACTTGTTCTTGAGTGTTTTCCCTTGTGTTTTCTCCCCGTGTTCATCGTGTTCTTTGTGGGATCCTCTCCATTTCGTGAAAGATCGGCCATCTAGGGTTCCACCCTACATCACTGCTGCAACCTCACCACTATCCTTTCCATACCCATAAAGCTTTGCTAGTCTTGATACCCATTGTTATGGGATTGCTAAGTCCTCGTGACTAACAAATACTACAACAACAGTTGTAGGTGCAGGATTCCGATGACTTGATGCGAGAGCGATGTTATGTTGTGTTGGAGTTCTTCTTCCTCGTCAGTCTTGGGTTAGGTTCCTGGTCGGCAGCCTGGGATAGCAGGATGGATGTCGTTGTGTTTTTCATGTTTGCATCCGTAGTCGGATGTCTTATATTGATGTTGTTGTATTCATGTGAATTGCATGACTTGTATGTATCCCCATGTATGTATGTAATGGTACGATGTAATGATATCCATCTTGCTAAGCGCCTGAAATGCGGTTGTGCCTCAGTCACAAGTTTTATCTAGTGATCGAGATAGAATCGCATCTTGGGAGTGACAAGTTGGTATCAGAGCCTCAACTAACCATAGGAGCCCCCTTGATTGATCGTAGTTTGGCCGTTGTCGAGTCTAGAAGAAAACTATTTTGGAGTCTTGTTATGTCGGAGAGTAGGAATTCTTTTTACTCCTTAGTCCCTTCGTCGCTCTGGTGAGGAATCTTGACGTAGATATTTTGAATTTCTCCTCTCCCCCTTCAATTTTTTTAGGATCACGCGGTTAGTGTTCGTTCGTTTTGTTCCGGTGCAATTCTCGTCAAGTTGATTCGTTCCTCTTCATATTGTGCTAGTTCAATCCTCATTTCTTTCCAACCGGCGTCGTTTTCCCCGTGTGATGTGGTCTTTCTTTTTTCGACCCGCCCACCCTTTTTTCTTCTCAGAGCCGGAGTCCTCAATCGAGTATCCATCCTACTCGTGTGAATCCTTTGCATTCTTTCCTCAGTTATTTCAACCAGGTAATTCTCGTCTAGTTCGTCATCCTTCATCTCTTTTTCTCCTCCGGTGAATTCTCCTCTCGTTCGATATTCTTCATCTCTTCTTATTTTCCGGTGGATTCAATTCAAGTATTCGGCATTCATCATATTCTTTTCCTCGGCTCAGATATTTTCCCCTCGCTTGTTTGCCTATCGCCATTTAATTATTCCAGAGTTCCGAAGACATCTCAGGATATCCGTCCGTGTTCCAATTAATTCGAGGTTGTTACCTCATTCGAGTCATTCAGTCGTTCTGGTGCATCATCGCCTTTATAATCCTTTTCAACAGTGTTTTCTCTCCGGTGGGCTCATAACCCACATGTCTTTTCCCAGGATCTTACCTGACTCTTCTAATTTCTCGGAGTGTTCCGAAATTCTTTTCAAGTGTGACGTAAGTATGGATTCCATCTGTCATGTGCCTTCTCCAAGATCCTTTTCAAATTCTTTTCATGCGTGGTTCAACCTTTCGTATTTTCATTCTTTCGGAGTATTTCATGAATTTTTTTCTTTGTGTTCCTCCGAAGGCCATCATTTAGAAGATTTCTTTGTTCTCAGTTTCAACTTCATCCTCCAAATATTCTTCATGGATGCCTCTTCGTTCATCTCACATTCGGCCGGTGCTTCGTTCAAGTATCCTTTAATCAGTTCGCGATCTCTTCATTCTCTTGTATCTAAATTCCCCAAGTGCTTTATTCTTCCCGGTGATTCATTTTCTTGTATTCACTCAATTTCAATTCTTCACGTTGGTTTATTCACTTTCATCACTCGATTTCAATTCTTATGGTGGTTTGTTCCTTTTCTTCACTCAGCTTCAATTCTCACGGTGGTTCGCTCAAGATTTCTTTTCAGGTGTTATCATATCAATCCATTCATTTTTATTCCAATCCTACCAGTGTTTCATGAAGATTTTTGCAAGTTTGTGATATATCCCTCTTTAATCTTTTCAACGAGAATAAGTAGTATGCAAATCCATTGTGTCTCACCAATTAAATTGGTGGAGGATAAGCATAACATAATTCTTATTCATTCTCGTTAAGTTGATTAATCCTTTCCTTCGGAATTTGTTCATGACGAATAAATCTTAATCCCAAGTGGTTTCATCTTTTCTTTCCGGAGTTCAAAGTTCTCTCGGCTATCTCGTTGGAACCCCATCTAAATCATCGCAAGGCTTTAATCTTATTCTTTTGATCATTCAATTCTATATCATCATCCTTTTGTTACCGGAGTTCTTCACGGTGGGTCTTCATGATTTAATTCATTCTTCAAGTGTTCTTCAAATTCTTGTGGAGCAGCTCAAGCATTATTCTTCTTGCGCCTCGAGGAGCAAATAATTCTCCGTATTCTTTTGAAGTGGAGTTTGCATCTCTTCCTTCAGCTCATGTATTCAACTTTTTGGTTGTGGCAGAATTTCACCTCAAGTTTTGAGATGGTTACATAAGCCCACAAAAATCAAATCTTTCGTTGTTCATTTTTCCTACAACTCCATTCAGTCCTTTCTTCTAAGGATGCTTTCAAATTCATTCGTGGTGGAATTTGTCATCTTGTTCTCCGTTCTTTTCATCCAACTCTTACAATTCTTCCGGAGGCATTGTGTTGTTTCTCTCATCAAGTATTATTCCTTCTTCTCAAGCTCATGTTCAATTCCTTCCATGTTTAACTGGAGTGGCTCTCGAATTCATATTCTTCCTTCAGCTCTTGGTTCTCGTCATATGCCTTGTTTCCTCATTTTACCGAAGCTTCTCAATCTCGTTCATCTCCGTTTTATTCGTCCTTTCAAGTGGCTCAACCTCTCAAGGTTCTTTGGTTTCACCTTCTTCCTTTTCCCCTTCCGTCTCGTTCCTAAGATCTCGGGACGAGATCTCTTGTTAGTAGGGGAGTGTTGTGACACTACGAGACCGGTGCCCTAGGTGTCAGCCTGTTATTCGTCGTTGTTGCCATGTCATCTGCTTGTGTGTTGAATTTTGCCATGACATCATGTGCATGTCATCAGCATCGTTTTCAAAACTTGCATCCGTCCGAGCCCGCCCGTCCTCTCCGTTGTCCGTTCTGAGCCCAAACACACTCACACGCGCCCGCGGCACCTCTGAATATTTATTTTATATAAGTGGCTGGAAAATGTTCTCGGAATGGGATGAAACTTGACGTGTGGTCTTATTATAGTGTAGACAGACCGCATGCCAAATTTCATCGCATTCAGAGCTCGTTTGATAGCCCAACCGTTAAACTATAGCAGCACTATCGCCGGATAAAACGTCGGACGTTTTCGGTCTCCGAAAACCTTCCCGGGCTGCCTTCTCTTCTCACCCTCAGCCCACTCACCTCTCTACACAGCCCACTTATGGCCCGGCTACCCCTCTCTACTCCATAGCCGTCGGATCCCGATCTGATGATCCAAATCGCTCCAAAAGTCCCCTAAACCTAGCCCCTACCCTATATAATCTCCCCTTAGTCCATTTTGGACACCCCTAAAACTAAACCTAACTCTTCTCCTACCCCATAGACCCCTTCTCCTCGGATATGCAGCCACCAGCTGCCTTCCCGTCGGATTCAGCGCCCGGCCACCTCGCAGGTGCCACTTGGCGCGCACCTATTGACCTAGCCGCCGCTCCAGCCTCCCTCCTCCAACCCGCGGGCGCCACCTAGCCTCCCCTGCTTCCCACTGCGCCAGGCCCGTCCCCGGCCCGCCCATGGGCCGGATCTGGGCCCCGAGGCCCACAGCCGCCCGCCGTCCGGGACCGACCTCCGCCGCCTGCGCGCGAGCGCCCCGTCCGCCTCCCTCGCCGGAGGTCGCGGCTCCCCTCGTTGGGCATCGTCGCCGTTCGACAGCGCCTCCTCTGGCTCTGCCGAGCCCCCGCCCGGCCCGAGCCGCCGCGGCCGCAGGCCGGACAAGCCTTGCCTCCACGCCCCGATCTCGCCGCTCCTTGCGTCTCCAGCCCCGCCGCCGAGCTCGCCTCTCCCGCCCCCCTTTGGCCCTCTAGCTCGCCGGAGCACAGCCGCGTGCTCGGATCCGCCACGTCCGCGCCCGGATCCGACGAGATCCGGGCCAAATCGGACCCCACCGCTGCCGTCCCTCGCCGGCGGCCTCGTCGTTGACAACGCTGGCCCCGAGCTCCTCTTCAGCCGCCGAACATGTCCACCCTTCCCTCTGCCCGTGACACTGCCGGGTGGGCCCGCGTGCGCCACCGACGGACATGTCCACTCGAGTCCGGACGTGTCCACCCGAACCCCCCCCACCACGATGTTGTTTTTTTCACTAAGTCATTTTTTCTGTTTTATCATCATGATGCATACTTTGTGGTGATGTATCTTTTTGTGTGGTGATCCAAATGAAGCATAAGATATGTCAAAATGTTTGCCTTGTGATGCTCTACATGTTGGATGCATTTTCATGCATGTTACAGTTCATCTTGTTGTCTTAATCTTCGTTGCAAAACTGCTATGTGATGTTGTTGTTAAGTCCTTGTTGTCTGTCAACAATATGATAGCATGTTTTCGAGGTTGTATCTGTGTGCATGTTGGTCCAAATGGAGTGTATGATATGTCAAAATGTTCATTGTGAAGTGCTCTACATGATGGTGGCTGTTGCATTCATGTTAGGTGCCTTATTGCCATGTTTATCTCTATTGCAAAAGTGCATGTGGCTGTTAAGTGCTGAAACTTGTTATGAGATGCTGATTTGTCTTTTTCATATCTTTATGTGTGATTTTGTTTGAGCTACATGTCAATATGTTTTAGAAGCACAATCATGTCATATTTGCCGTGGTGCAATCCACTTTTCATGATATGCCTTGTGGTGTTTGCAACAAGCTTGTAAAGTGGCCTACTCGCTGTTGCTGATTTCTATGACTTGTTAAAAACTGCCAAGTCTGAAACTGTTATTACCTGATGCCATGTTTGCTTGATGCCCCACTCTAATCCATGCTTGTTTTGGGATGCCCAATGACCATGTCTTGATGTCCATGTTATGCTCTATCCATCCATGCCCTTGTTTGCATATATGGCCCGCTGTAGCTTGTTGTTTTCATGCTCTCAAGTTGCTATAAAATGTTTCTGTCAGCCTGTTATCAGCAAGTTCAGTTTTGCCATGTGAATAGCTAGTGATCTATGCATCCTATGACCATGTTCTTGCCATGAGTAGCTTCATAAACAAGTCTTCTTTCCGTTGGTTATATTCACATGCCATGATATGCTCTGAGATGAGTTGCACAAGCTTGCAAACATGCCTACTTGTCGTTGTTGCTGCCATGTCTAGTTTATTTTCACTAAGTCCGTGAAACTGTTATCTTTTGCGACTCCGCAGAACGTGAGCTTGTGATGGGCTAAGTTGGGACACCCCTGTAGGGTTTTGATCTTTCGAAAACCGCGCCCGCAGTTATGTGGCAGATGGGAATTTGTCAATGTCCGGTTGTAGAAAACTTGACAGAGGATCCAAAATAAAATACACAACCGCGTGAGTAATCATGACCGTCTCTTTTCATTTTGAGAAGAGAACACAGTGGGGTTATGTTTGACTCGCAGGTAGTTCAGGATCTCTAGCGATCATTACTAGTTTGCGACCGTTTGCGTAGAGGCTCATCTTATTCTTGTACTCGTAAGTTAGCCACCATACTTTGCTTAGTCGCTGCTGCAACCTCACCACTATCCTTTCCATACCCATAAAGGTTTGCTAGTCTTGATACCCATGGTTATGGGATTGCTGAGTCCTCGTGACTCACAGATACTACAACAATAGTTGCAAGTGCAGGATTCCGATTATTTGACGCGAGAGCGATGTTATGTTGTGTTGGAGTTCTTCTTGCTCATCAGTCTTGGGTTATGTCGTGGAATTAGCACGGCAGATGTCCAGTTTAGAGGACTTAGGTGTGAGGCCATCGCGCAGGTTAGCTTGAAGAGGTTAAAAGCACACAAAGGACACAGAGGGTTTATACTAGTTCGGCCCCTTCAATGAAGGTAATAGCCTACGTCTAGTTTGGTGTGGTATTGCTTGGGTGTCGATGAACAGGGAGCGAATCGCTTGCCTGTGTTTCGAGCTGTTGTTTCTTGTCCTGAACCGTCGCCGGGTCGTCCCTTTATATAGGAGGCGACGCCCGGTCCGGTTTACAGAGTCCCGAGGCCGGCTCATGAACGTGTCCGCCTTGGTCTCTACTCTTTCTATCTTACATCCCAAGTTACATGATATGACGGTTTATAAACCGTAGGCCTTACACATGGGCCCTAAGCCTCTATGGGCTGTAACCTCTGGTACATATTCTACTGGGCTTGTGATAATACAACTATGTCAGTGTAATCCGGATCTTCCTGGCCGGTTTATACCTGCTAGTAATATCCCTGACATTAGGCCCCAGATTGATTTGAACTTGTTCATGTCAGTCTTCTAAGTCTTGCATAAATCTCCTCCATGCAATTTATCTGCTTCATAAACCGGCCATGACGTCATCTCCTGGAATCGCCTTAATCTGTCGTGACGTCATCTCCGCACTTTAATGCTTACCTCTGTCTGTTACCTTTATTAAATGTCATACCGAAAATCGAGGCGACAGCGTGATCTTTATCCAATCTCTGACCTCCTCGATTCCCGCGCTTACCGTTTTCACCTCTTCGGCTTATAAATACCGCTGGGGCATGCCTCTTTTTCCCCTTCTGCCTTCGTCTTCCTCCATCTCCATCGCTCGAAGCTCCGCCGCTGCTCTTCGAGCTCATCGTCGTCCTCGAGCCAGGCTGCTGCATCAACCTGAACATCGCCAGAGAACTTCACCGCCGTCCTCTACTTCGTCAGGTACTCCTTCTTCTTCCCTATAGATCTCACTCTAGGGTTTTTCCATAGCTCCGCCATGAACCCTTGAAGCTTTAATGTTCGCCCCCGTAGGTCAACCTTGCTGTAGACTCAGATTTATTTAGTTCTGACCTGAGTCCATGCGTTTCCGCTCCGCCATCATAACCCTAGTTCCTCTAGCTTTACCAGCTTAGATTCGATCTGTAGAGAAACCTCCGCAGCCCTTCCTGTATATTACTTGCGTTTTATTCCATCTTTTCCTTGTGCCTTAGATCCATATTTACCTCAACTCTTTACGGAAACTATTTCTTCATACTTTAGATCTGTAGCTCGTCTCCCCGGTTCAGCCAAGCTCGCACGTCATATGTTTTACTGACGGTTTAGATGTAAGCCCGTATTCGTAATTGATGGTTTAACTCCTTCTTCCCTGTCATCATGAACCGGTTGCTGTCTTACTCGTATTTGCTTCCGGATTATTAATACCATAGTCCCTTGTTTAAACCGACAATTAGGTCCATAACTTTATACAATGCTCCGATTTATGCTTTAGCAATTGGTAAACCGGGTTTTGCACTGTACTTTTCAGCACTTCCTCATTCGAAACAATGGCCAAGCAGTTCGTCGCTTGCAACTGGGTCCCTTCCCGCATCACTGAGG
This sequence comes from Secale cereale, assembly GCA_902687465.1. Classification (NCBI taxonomy): domain Eukaryota; kingdom Viridiplantae; phylum Streptophyta; class Magnoliopsida; order Poales; family Poaceae; genus Secale; species Secale cereale. Next base: position 454,084,349 of record LR738711.1, on the reverse strand, counting down.
CTGACTTAACGAACACTGCTTCAATCGGCATTCTGGGTCCTAAGGAGGTTCTGCACTGGCGGGCTCCAGAAGGAGAATGCCCTCCTGCGCCTAAGGAAGGAGAAGTTGTAGTTTTCTTTGATCACCTGGCCCGGGGGTTCAGTCCTCCCGGTTCAAAATTCTTCCGGGATGTACTAGCTGCCTTTCAACTCCACCCTCAGGATATAGGCCCAAATTCTATGTCAAACATCTGCAATTTTCAAGTCTTCTCAGAAGCATATCTTCAAGAAGAACCATCAGTGGACCTTTTCCGAGACTTTTTTCATCTGAACCGGCGGACGGAGTTTACTGACGGGCCGCATCAGGAGTTGGGTGGCGTCAGTATCCAAAAGAGAAAGGATGTGAGTTTCCCTCATGCTGCCCTTCACAGCCATCCCAAAGAATGGAACCAAACATGGTTCTATTGCAGGGACACTTCACCTGAAGGAGAGAACCCGCTGCCGGGTTACCGCGCCCATCGCCTGTCGACGGATCACCCCTTGCCGCAACGCCCCAGCGCCCCGGATCGTGCCCGGTTTGCCCCTCAGCTATCTAAGCTCAGGGCCTTCGTAGCCAATGGCTTAACCGGAGTCGACTTCGTTCGCTGTTGGATCTCTTGGAGCATCCTTCCACTAAGCCAGCGCTCAGGTCTGATGTGTGAATACACTGGTAAACCGGATGATCCTCAGCGCCACATTGATATAATACTTCCTGAAGACGAAGTTACCGAGTCTGCGAAGAAAATGTTAAACATCCCTGTGGAGGAGTGCAGCCAGACCGGTTTAGCTCCATTCTGCGAAACCAATAAACCGCCAGCTGTAAGTCTTTTGCGATATTTTTCTGTTTGTTCTGATCCAGCCATATCAATTGCCTTCCATTTATTTCCTATCTTCTGCACAGGCCAATGATCCCTTCTGGAAGAGGAAATCTCAAGATAAACCGGCCAGGCAACCACGCCGGAAAACTTATGCTGTCAAGAAGAAGAAGGCTGTTGCTGCCTCTGGTTCACACCCCGAGGAAGATGATCCGGATTCGGAGGTACAAATTAAACCTTATATGCTTTATCCTCCCTTTGTCTAAATTTATGTTTAACAGTGCCTTTCCACAGGATCTGGCGGAAGGAAGTAAAGCCGCGGGAGTTGAGGTAATTTCTCTCTCTTCTGACTCAGAACCGCCGCCCCCCAAAATCCGCTGGGTGTCCCGGAAATACCCCTTTTCTCATCCTTATGCTCAATTGGATCCCAACTTTCTTTTGAAGAAGCAGCAGCATGAAGCACGCCGGACCACGCGCCATAGTGGCCATGTGGTGGAGTCATCCGGAATACCTCTTACGCCGGCTCGCAGGCGTCGCTCTGAGGTTTTACTTTCTCCAACTCTCCTTCATCCAAAGGCCGGTCTCATACGTAAACCGCTTAAACCGTCTGATCCTAACTATCAGGAGGCTCCTTTGTCCTCTTCCGGCGAGTCAACTGCTACACAGGTCCCCGTGCTGAAGACCGTACCTCGGTAAGTCCTTTTCAAACATCCGGTTTATCTTCATGTTTTTGACTTCATGATTCTCATTATTCCTTTGATTTTTATCAGAAAACCGAAGCCTAGCAAGAAGGCGAAAGCGAATAAAGCAGCTGCTGAAACCACTGCCGCTGGACCGGCTGATGACCCTGAAGCGGCTATCCTTCCAGAAGATATCCCTGAAGCTCAATTTGATGACCCTATTCCTATGGATCATGATGATGTCGCTGCTCCAGGAGGTGACAATATGGAGAATGCGGCTGACCCGGCGAGCCCTGTCCGGGTTAGCCCTCCTCGGACTAACTCGGCTCCTGTCAGTCCGGCGCCTACTGCTGTCCCTCTCCAGCCAACTGCCGCTTCATCCGCGGACGTTGAGATAACCGGGTTAGGCTTCACTGCTCCCAGCGAGCCTGTCATCTTGGCCAGGCATACTGCCAAGGAAGAAAAACTTCGACAAGACAAAGGCAAGTGGAGCACAGACTTATCCAGCTATGCCCAGTTGAGTGCCCAGGAACTTCATTCCGGGTATCTGAACCGGCTTTTTGCCAGCCGCGAGTATGAAGCCGGATTGGTTAATATGATGAAGGATAAGTATGAGGTAACTTTCTTTTCTTTCACTTGTCTCTACTTTGTAGTCTTGCAACCCTGTCTTTAGGCCATAGTAGCCACCAAGTGCCGGTTTAGCTTCATTGCAGGTGGACCGGGACTTCCATTGTATCTGAAAATGAACTTACATTAGCCCCCAAGTGCCAGGGGTATAACTTGTTTATGCGCTTGGGACTTGTCCGAATTTCTGTTCGTTACTTCAATTGCACATTAGCCCCCAAGTGTCAAGTGTATAACTTGTTATATGCTTGAGACTTGATTGATTTGTCTTTCTAATCCGTTTGATTTCCTTGTAGGCTGACTTGACCCGGAGGGCTTCGGAGGTAACTGAACTCCGGAATAGCTTGGCTTTTAATGAAACTGCTTCTGCCAAAGCCAAAGAAGAACTTGTGCTTACCTTGACCAACATGGAGAAACTGAAAAAGGACTTTGAAACAAAGCGGTCCACATGGGAAGTGCAGAGGAATGCTCTTGAAAAAAGAGCAAAGGATGCTGAAGCTGCCCTTAATCCGGTTACGCAGGAGTTGACCGGTTTAAGACAACAAATAGAACTCATGACTTCTTCTATCTTTGGTGAGTACCCATCTGCATATGTTTTTCATCTTTGTAATCTTTTGTTCCGTTCCGGTTTAACTTGGCAAATATATATATAGGGAGGCGCATAACTCATCTTGGAGATGATGTCCGGAAGAAGCTCAAAGCATCTTATACCCTGGTGGAGCAGCTTTATTCCGGCGCTCAAAGGGTTATTAGTGCAATGTCCCATAACAAACCGGCACCAACTACCATCCAAGGCACTTTGGAGAAGCTCTTTGTCCTGCCTGTGCGTCTGGTGGAGGTGAAGAAGTCTGCTGCATGGGCCGGTTCTCTGATGGCGCTGACCCGGGCCAAAGCATGGGTTCCGGATTTTGATCCGGCTGAAGCTATGAACGGCTATCCCAGGAACAAAGAGGACGGGTCAGTCTTCTCTACCGAAGACCTCCGTGCTCTGACTAAGGACATGCGCCCACTTGCCAGTAAGCTTGCCGATGAAGCGGATTTGACAAGGTATCATCCGGCCTATGACTTAGAAAATGAGCGGGTAGATCGGCCGGTTTACGACACCGAGAATATGATCCCACCAGTGCGTGGCCATACTTTCGCGCCAGATATTGATCCGTCAGATCTTATTAATGAGGAAATGTACTTCCGTGCACTCTCTAAGATCGATTGGCGTGTTCCTGATTTCCAGCCACTACCTGAAGATGAAGAAGACCCGGACCAAGTCGACCCTCAGCCTTCGCAGCGTGAAGAGGAGTCATAAACCGTCCGGTTTAATTTGTGGCTTGCCGAATATTTTTGTCAAACTTTAATCTATTCGGGCCTGCAGGTGCCTTGTAATAGGATAGTTTGAAACATTATCCTTGTCCCAATATGGATGTCACCGCTTGACTTGGCGTCTGCCAATTTAATCCTTTTGTTCTGCCATGCTTGATCCGTTTATATTATCTGTGCCTGCACAAATGAGGTTAAAAAAGATGTCCTGGCAGTTTACCACCGGACCTATTACACTGCTCCAATAGATATATATATCAAAGGAATGTCTGTTTTATACCAAAGATACCTCATACCTTTGATTAAGTGTGCCTGACGTCCTTAATCCGGTAGGCAGAATTGAAAGCGTAGATGCTAATGAGGCTCTTAGCTCTCTTGGCGTTTGCCTGATGACTGATCCGTGTTATAATGAACGCCGGTTTAACTCATGCTGGTGTTCATGACCCAAACTTTTAACTCATGCTGGTGTTCATGACCTAGACTTTTAACTTTGCAAATATATGGTCAACTTTGCAGTTGCCCAATCCCGGATCAATAGACCTGGTTAAAAACAAAACTTGTAAAATCACAGAAACAAAGCATTTTTGGCAAATAAGACCATGTAGCCGATGCTTTTTACGAGCTGCCAGGCTCCAAATTCGAGGCTTTTTATGAGCTGCCAGGCTCTTGGCTTTTTGCGAGCTGCCAGGCTCCAGGCTTTTTGTGAGCGACCTTTAAGCTCTAGGAATTTTTTATGAGCGGCCTTTAAGCTCTTGGCTTTTTGCGAGCTGCCAGGCTCGAGGCTTTTTGTGAGCGGCCTTTAAGCTCTAAGCATTTTTTTTATGAGCGGCCTTTAAGCTCTTGGCTTTTTGCGAGCTGCCAGGCTCCAGGCTTTTTGTGAGCGGCCTTTAAGCTCTAGGCATTTTTTTATGAGCGGCCTTTAAGCTCTTTAATTGACGTTTGTCATCAATACTACCCAATGTTTCAAGTCCTCTGAGGGATCTTGTCTTTAGGTGATCACTCGATGATTGTCAATGGCTTTTTACGAGCTGCCAGGCTCCATATTTGACACATCAAAGGCGCCGGTTTAAGAGGCCGGGTACCTATGTTTGAGTTGCGTTGTGCGGCAAACCCTCTTTGGTCCCTTAAATAATTGTCCTGCATATCAAAATATACAGATCAAAGCAATTTGTTTTCTTGATGAAAATGATATATATCAAGAGAAATAAACTTTAGATGGATATCACCTGAGCGAATTCCCATATGACACTTCTATTCGAAGAAGATGGCTGTTCCCCCGGTTTACCGGGGCGCCGGTTTATTTATTAATCATAATATATAGAGGATACATAAAGCGGAGCCAATGGCTCAAGTGTAGTAAGGTCGCAGAAGAGCGATGTTCCACGGCCTCTTCGTCTCTTCCTCTACTGTACGTGAGTCTTTATGCTCTCAAACGTCAACCATGTAGTATGAACCGTTGTGTAGGTTCTTGCTGACCACAAAGGGTCCTTCCCAAGGTGGGGATAACTTGTGCATATCTGTCTGGTCTTGGATGAGCCGGAGCACCAGGTCCCCTTCCTGGAACGTCCTGGTCTTAACCCGGCGGCTGTGATATCGGCGCATGTCTTGTTGATAAATTGCTGATCGTGCTGCTGCTATGTCCCGTTCCTCATCCAACCGGTCTAACCTGTCTTGTCTTGCTTGCTCATTAGCCGCTTCAACATATGCTGCCACCCGTGGTGAGTCGTGCCAGATGTCACTAGGGAGAACCGCTTCAGCACCATATACCATGAAGAAGGGCGTATAACCTGTAGACCTGTTAGGTGTAGTGTTGATGCTCCAGAGGACAGAAGGTAACTCCTCAACCCAGCAACCTGGTGTTCTTTGCAAAGGGACCATAAGCCGAGGCTTGATGCCTCTCAAGATCTCTTGGTTGGCCCTGTCAGCTTGACCATTGGATTGAGGGTGAGCTACTGAAGATACATCCAGGCGAATATGTTCCCTTTGGCAAAACTCTTCCATCTCTCCTTTGGATAGGTTGGTGCCATTATCAGTAATGATGCTGTGTGGAAAGCCAAACCGGAAAATTACCTTTTTGATGAATTTAACCGCTGTTGCCGCATCACACTTACTGACAGGTTCTGCCTCAATCCACTTTGTAAACTTGTCCACTGCCACCAACAGATGGGTTTTCTGATCTTGGGATTGTTTAAAGGGTCCAACCATATCAAGCCCCCAGGTTGCAAACGGCCAAGTAATTGGAATCATCCGTAGCTCTTGCGCCGGAACATGAGCACGCCGTGAAAATTTCTGACAGGCATCGCATCTCCGGACGAGATCCTCTGCATCAGCATGAGCCATTAACCAGTAGAACCCATGACGGAAGGCCTTGGCTACCAATGACTTTGAACCGGCATGATGACCACAATCTCCCTCGTGTATCTCTCGAAGAATATCACAGCCTTCTTCTGATGATACACATCGCTGAAATGCCCTAGAAACGCTGCGGTGATGAAGTTCTCCGTTGACAATGGTCATAGATTTGGATCGCCAGATTATCTGCCTAGCCTCAACCTCATCATCTGGCAACTCTCCTCGGCTCAGGTATGCCAAGTAAGGGAGTGTCCAATTCGGAATAACATGAAGTGATGCAACTAGCTGTGCTTCCGGATCAGGAATAGCCAAATCCTCCTCCGATGGTATATGTACCGATGGACTGTGTAATTCATCCAAGAAGGTATTTGGTGGAACCGGTTTACGCTGAGAGCCCAGCCAGCTTAATGCATCGTCCGCTTCATTTTTCCGCCGGTCTATGTGGTCCACCTGATATCCTTTGAAATATCCTGCAACCGCTTCAACTTCTCGCCTATAAGCTGCCATGAGCGGATCTTTAGAGTCCCATTTGCCAGACACCTGTTGTGCCACTAGATCTGAATCACCAAAGCACTTGACCCGGCTCAAGTTCATCTCCTTAGCCATCCGTAGGCCGTGAAGGAGAGCTTCATACTCAACAGCATTGTTAGTGCAAGGGAACATTTGTCGGAGGACATAACAAAAATTGTCACCTCGTGGGGAAGTCAACACGACTCCAGCCCCCGAGCCTTGTAATTGCCTTGAACCGTCAAAGTGAATAGTCCAGTATGTATGATCCGGCTTCTCCTCTGGTGCTTGCAATCCTGTCCAATCATTGATGAAATCTACCAGTGCTTGGGATTTAATAGCAGTACGGGGTACATACTTCAATCCGTGTGGGCTAAGCTCAATGGCCCACTTCGCCACTCTGCCAGTGGCTTCTCGGTTCTGGATTATATCCCCCAGCGGAGCTGAGCTGACAACAGTGATTGGGTGGCCTTGGAAATAGTGCTTCAGCTTCCGGTTTGCCATGAACACGCCGTATACCAGCTTCTATCAGTGCGGATACCTTTGCTTTGACTCAATGAGAACCTCACTGATGTAGTAAACCGGGCGTTGAACCGGATATTCTTTGCCTGCTTCTCTGTGTTCCACCACAATGGCCATGCTAACTGCACGGGCATTGGCGGCCACGTATAATAGTAGCGGCTCGTTGTCCACAGGGGCAGCAAGAACTGGCGGCTCTGCTAATTGCCACTTCAAATCCTCAAACACAGCGTTTGCAGCATCGCTCCATACAAATCGATCCGTCTTTTTCAGCATTTGATAAACGGACTCCCAAACGACTGATGAATCGGCTCAACGCTGTAATCCGGCCTGCTATGCGCTGGACATCATTGATACAAGCCGGTTTGGTCAAAGATGTGATCGCTTTGATCTTCTCCGGATTAGCCTCTATTCCTTTGTTTGATACTAAGAATCCAAGGAGCTTGCGTGCTGGAACACCGAGCACTTCTCCAGATTAAGCATCATCTTATAAATCCGGAGGTTGTCAAAGGTTTCTTTTAAATCCTCTATTAGTGTCTCCTCCTTCCTTGATTTTACCACAATGTCATCAACATAAGCATGAACATTTTTTCCGATCTGTCCTTTGAAACAGTTCTGCACGCAACGCTGATAAGTTGCTTGGGCACTCTTGAGCCCAAAAGGCATGGATACATAGCAGAAGGCTCCAAAGGGAGTTATGAAAGCTGTCTTCTCCTGGTCCTTAACTTCCATCTTGATTTGATGATATCCTGAATATGCATCCAAAAAACTTAGCCGCTCACATCCTGCTGTAGCATCAATAATCTGATCAATACGGGGGAGAGCAAAAGGATCAGTTGGGCAAGCCTTGTTTAGGTCTGTGTAATCCACACACATCCTCCATGTTCCATTTTTCTTTAACACCAGAACCGGATTAGCCAACCACTCCGGATGAAACACTTCAACTATGAATCCTGCGGCCAAAAGCCTGGCCACTTCTTCACCTATAGCCTTGCGCCTTTCTTCATTGAAGTGGCGCAAATACTGCTTGACCGGTTTGAACTTCGGATCAATGTTAAGACTGTGCTCAGCGAGTTCCCTCGGTATACCTGGCATGTCAGAAGGCTTCCATGCAAAGATATCCCGGTTCTCACGGATGAACTTGATGAGCGCGCTTTCCTATTTGGGGTCTAGGTTAGCACTGATAGTGCACTGCTTGGATGAGTCTCCTGGCACAAAGTCAATCTGCTTAGTTTCCTCTGCTGACTTAAACTTCAACGCAAGATCATGCTCTATGGTTGGCTTCTTTAACGGGGACATATCCGCCGGATCAACATTGTATTTGTAGAATTTTAACTCCTCCGTAGCACATACTGCCTCTGCAGACGCTGCATCTCCTTCCTCGCATTCCAATGCTATCTTGCGACTTCCATGAACCGTGATGGTTCCCTTGTGACCCGGCATTTTAAGCTGCAGATAAACATAACATGATCTAGCCATGAACTTGGCATAAACCGGCCTTCCAAACAGAGCATGATACATGCTTTTGATTTTCACGACCTCAAAGGTCACTGTCTCTGATCTAGAATCCTGCTCATCCCCAAAGGTGACTTCCAGATCAATTTTCCCAACTGGGTAAGATGATTTACCTGGCACCACTCCATGGAATACTGTGTTGGACTGTCTCAACTTCTTATCTGTCAACCCCATACGCCGGAAAGTCTCATAGTATAGGATGTTGATACTGCTGCCGCCGTCCATAAGTACCTCCTTGAACTTGTAGCCACCCACCTGCGGTGCCACCACTAGGGCCAACTGGCCCGGATTATCAACCCGTGGCGGGTGATCCTCTCTGCTCCACACAATGGGTTGTTTAGACCAACGTAAAAACGTGGCATCGCCGGTTCAACTACATGTACTGCCCGCTTCAGAACCTTTTTGATCTCGTTTGCACAAACTTGTGGTGAAAACATGATACTGTCCACTGCTTAGCTCCTTCGAATTACTCTGATATCCGGATTGCTGCTGCTGCTGACACTGCTAATTGCCTTGGTTGTTGTAACCACCCTGACCATGCTGCTGGTTATGTTGATGCTGACCGTTGCTGTTGTAGCTATTGTTACTACCGTGATATCCTGATCCGGAACCATTACCCTGGTAACCCGGACCCTGAAAACCGGAACTTTAGCCGCCGCCGGGGGGTCCGTGGTTATATCTGGCTTGTCTCATGGCCTCTACCATGATCCGGCAGTCCTTCCATAAATGTTTAGCCGGGTTTCCCTCCGTACTGTGTTTAGGGCAAGGCGCGTTTAACTATTGATCTAGATTGAAGGATTGCCCTTCGCCACGCGGAGGTGGTTTACCTTTGCGGCGCTGCCCGTTTCCCTGAACGTTGGTATTGGCCACAAAATCGGAACCACCCTCTGCCTTTCTCTTACCATTGTAACCCGTTCCTACCGGATTAGCTTGCGCCGGTTTACCAGCCTTGTTCACCTTTCCGGACTTGTCTCCGTCTGCATCTGGGTACTTGGTGTTATCAGAATCCCCATATTTCACCAGAGAACTCATGAGCGTTCCCATGTCATTGCAATCGCGCTTGAGTCGTCCTAACTTCAGTTTTAGAGACTCAAACCGGCAATTGTTTTCCAATGTCACTATCGCCGTACTAGGGTTGATGCTATTGGAAGAGTGCAGGATTTCTGCTACTCGTCGCACCCAGCTGCTCGTGGGTTCCTGCTCTCCTTGAACACATGCTGCTAAGTTTACCACCGACATTGGCTGCTTGCACGTGTCTTTGAAATTTTTGATAAACCGGCGACGCAACTCACCCCATGATCCGATGGAATTAGGTGGTAGGCCCTTTAACCATGTCCGGGCTGTACCTCAAGCATCATGGTAAAGTACTTGGCGCATGCCGCTTCGTCCACATCAAGCACCTCCATAGCCATCTCATAACTTTCAACCCACGCCTCTGGAGCCAGATCCGCTGTGTAGTTGGGTACCTTGCGCGGGCCCTTGAAGTCTTTGGGTAATTTCACACTTCGTAAAGCGGGGATGAGACACTGTACTCCAAAGGAACTTGCCGTGACTCCCGTTTCTGCTCTGGTTGGGTGAACCGGCGTCATTTGACGGGTGTCCTCGCGGGCAGTATGTCTGGCCCGGTTTATCGCCTCTTGGGCGTGTGCTTCTGCTCCTGCCGGATTATCCTGCCTGTGATGGTGACGTCTCCGCTCGCTACTAGACACGGCCGGTTCATCCCAGTTCCTAGTGTAACTCCGGCTTGGGCGGGGGGTTGAATGAATCCTTTCCCTGCTATAAGAGTACGCCTGCTGCTGTGTCAGTGTCGTGTCCAGCAATTCCTTAGCCCGGCGTGCTTCCATCGCCATGGGGGATGTCCCGTCAATGGGTAAAGCGGCCAGCCATGAAGCGGCGGCGACAATGTTGTCCAACGGGTTAGAATAATGGCCGGGAGGGGTGGGGACGTGCGGCGTTGGCACAACTTGGTGGTTTCGCTCTGCGGCCGGCGGCTGAACCGACGCGCCAGTCCCCCGGGGCTCCTCCTCGATTTACCTCTGGGCGATTGCTGGCTCCCTCTCCTGGTGTGCCAAAGAGATTCCTCGCCTCATAAACCGGCGGTAGACGAGTTTGTTGTCTTCTGTTCATTACCTCCAGCGCAGAATTCTGATCCACCCTGAGCCGGAAAGCTTGGGAGTCTAGCTCTACCTGCCTTACAGCCATCCTGGTCTTCTCTGCATCCAGATCCCATTTAGCCTGCTCAATCTGGCCCTTCAGCTGAAGGATCTCCGCATCATGTTGCGCCTTGTCGGCAGGGGCTACTTCTGCTGTTGCGAGTGCCGTCAATTCTCCGACCAAGGTGGATAGGGCGTTAGAGGGCGATGGGGTTTGGTTGCCTGCCCCAGCACCCGCTACCTCTGAGGTGAACGCCCCGGTCATCGAGGGCTGCTGCGCAGGCTGGGATCCGGCCATGAAAACAGCTACCCGGTTTGGCGGATCAAAGGGGTCCGGAATACTATCGCCATCGGATACACCCTCAGATCGGCCGTCGTGCAACAGATACAGAGATTCGGTCTATCCGGATGAAGATTCATCGTCAGAGTAGACAACTGTCTCGCCACCAGAATCCGATCCGTCCTCGGCTTGGACTCCATGTACTGCTCCAACAAAAACACGCTTCACGGCGGGCTGAATCCGGGCTGATCTCGCACGCTGAGCCGGCTCGACGATGTTGGGGATGATGTCCGGCTCAGGTCCCGGTTCGCCAATCTTGCCGATGAAGACGTGGATGCCGCCGAAGGGGACCCGATACCCGTATTCGATTGAATCGGCCTCGGGGCCCCACCCCGCGTCGTCGATGTAGATCCGGCCACGACGACTCTTGGTCATCCGGCCAACCGCGTAACCCTTGAGTCCTTTAAAGCTGCCCTTCAAGAACTTGAAACCATCGTGCGAGAGCCCCACGGTGGGTGCCAACTGTCGTGGAATTAGCACGGCAGATGTCCGGTTTAGAGGACTTAGGTGTGAGGCCATCGCACGGGTTAGCTTGAAGAGGTTAAAAGCACACAAAGGACACAGAGGGTTTATACTAGTTTGGCCCCTTCAATGAAGGTAATAGCCTACGTCTAGTTTGGTGTGGTATTGCTTGGGCGTCGATGAACAGGGAGCGAATCGCTTGCCTGTGTTTCGAGCTGTTGTTTCTTGTTCTGAACCGTCGCCGGGTCGTCCCTTTATATAGGAGGCGACGCCCGGTCCGGTTTACAGAGTCCCGAGGCCGGCTCATGAACATGTCCGCCTCGGTCTCTACTCTTTCTCTTACATCCCAAGTTACATGATATGACGGTTTATAAACCGTAGGCCTTACACATGGGCCCTAAGCCTCTATGGGCTGTAACCTCTGGTACATATTCTACTAGGCTTGTGATAATACAACTATGTCAGTGTAATCCGGATCTTCCTGGCTGGTTTATACCTGCTAGTAATATCCCTGACATGTTAGGTTCCTTGTCGGCAGCCTGGGATAGCAGGATGGATGTCGTTGTGTTTTTCATGTTTGCATCTGTAGTCGGATGTCTTATATTGATGTTGTTGTATTCATGTGAATGGTATGACTTGTATGTATCCCCATGTATGTATGTATTGGTACGATGTAATGATATCCATCTTACTAAGCGCCTGAAATGCGGTTGTGCCTCAATCACAAGTTTTATCTAGTGATCGAGATAGAATCGCATCTTGGGAATGATCCGGGGGTGAAGATCGATATATTGGGCGAAGGGTATTGGAGTCTGGAATTGTTCCGTGGGTACGGGGGTGATGACCAGCGTGACCGAAAGGGGTTTCGGAGGCCCCGTCAAGCATTGGAGGGCCTTATGAGCCAAGGGGAGGGGGCCATCAACCCACTAAGGGGCTGTGCACCCCTCCCACCACATCTCACGTAACCTGGAGAGGTGGGGTGCCTCCTCCTCCTGGCTTGGGGGCCAAGTCTCCTAGGGTGGGGGCGCCAAAACCCATCTAGGGTTCCCCCTATGTCCGCCGCCCCTCCCCTAGGGAAACCCTAGGGTTGTGACATCTCAATTTTCAATTTGGATGTTAACATAGATCATTCATATGCATTCATCATTTGAGCTTTTTGAGTTTGATTTTTAATTGGAAATTGATCCAAGAGAAGCAACTCAAGGACCCAAGTGAGAGAGTTGGAAGTTTTTCAAAGAGGACTCACAATTTTATTATTTTCTAAGTGGGGTTGGATCAAATATTATTTTACCACTTTTCATTTGTAATATTTTTAAAATAATGAGAGAAGATAATATGACTTCTTCAATAACACAATAAAAATGTTGGAAGTTGAGTTTTGAGTAAAAATATATTTATTGGATTTTAATTTGCAAAAGTATTTATTTTTGTTATTTTATTTGCATTAAAAAGTTTATTTTTATTTTAGGCATTTAGGCACAGAAAAATGTTCACCTGGTCAATAATAAGGCCCTAAGTACATGTGAATTTTTCTGCGATTTTTAAAATATATTTATTGCGATTTTCTATTTTTCTATATTTTTAGAAAATGTATTTTATATTAAAATAATCATTCAGACCTAACAGGGCCGAAGCCGAGCCTGCTTGACTGCGCCACCGCCTCTCCAACCCCGTGCCCTGATACGTCTCCAACGTATCTATAATTTTTGATTGTTCCATGCTATTATATTATCCTTCTAGGATGTTTTATGGGCTTTATCATACACTTTTATATTTTTTTGGGACTAACCTATTAACCCAGAGCCGAGTGCCAGTTTCTGTTTTTTCCTTGTTTTTGAGTTTCGCAGAAAAGGAATATCAAACGAAGTCCAATTGACGAGCCAATTTTTGATGATTTTTTCTGGACCAAAAGAAGCCCCCGAAGCAAAAGAGTTGGGCCATGAGAGCCACGAGCTGCCCACAAGGGTGGGGGCATGCCCTGGGCAGGGGGCGCGCCCTCCTATCTCGTGGATGGCCCGGAGGGCCCCCTGACTTGTGCCCTACGCCAAAAAATCCTATAAATACTGAAACCTTCGGAAATTAACCTAGATCGGGAGTTCCGCCGCCGAATGCCTCTATAGCCACCGAAAACCAATCTAGACCCCGTTCCGGCACCCTGCCGGAGGGGGGAACCCTCACCGGTGGCCATCTTCATCATCACGATTGGTGCTAGAATGATCATCAAATTTTACTAGAGCATGCTATTTAGTTGATTATTTTTGTAAATGATTAATAGACAAATTCCTCATGTTTACCAATTTAGTTTGAATTTTTTGAGTTACAGAAGTATGCCAAACCTGCAGATTACTACAACGTGTTATGTTTTTGGGAGATTTTGTTTTTTGTGTGTTGTTTGCTTATTTCAATGCGTCTATGAGTAGTATTGGGAAGTATGAACCATTGAGAAGTTGGAATACAGTAGGTTTAACACCAATATAAACAAATAATGAATTCATTGCAGTACCTTTGAGTAGTGGTTTGCTTTCTTATACTAAAGGAGCTCACGAGATTTTTGTCTAAGTTTTGTGTTGTGAAGTTTTCAAGTTTTGAGTATTGCTTTGATGGACTATGGAACAAAGAGTGGCAAGAGCCTAAGCTTGGGGATGCCCATGGCACCCCAAGGTAAAATTCAAGGATAACCAAAAGCCTAAGCTTGGGGATGCCCCGGGAAGGCATCCCCTCTTTCGTCTTCATCTATCGGTAACTATACTCCGAGCTATATTTTTATTCACCACATGATATGAGTTTTGCTTGGAGCGTCAATTTAGTTTATTTTGTTTTGCTTGATGTTTGAATAATATCCCAAGATCTGAAATTCTTAAATGTAGAGAGTCTTCATATAGTTACATAATTATTCAACTATTCATTGATCTTCACTTATATCTTTCGGAGTAGTTTGTTATTGCTCTAGTGCTTCACTTATATCTTTCAGAGCACGGTGGTGGTTATATTTTGAAGAAATTTTTGAACTCCCATGCTTCACTTATATCCTTTTGAGAGTCTATTAAAACAGCATGGTAATGTGCTTAGGCTATAAAACTAGTCTCCACATGATAGACATCCAATATCAATGTAGTAAAAACTTTCACACTAAGTGCATTGAAATAGAAGTTGGATGCTTGATAAATGTTTTGAGATATGAGGATAGTGATATTAGAGTCATGCTAGTGGAGTTATTATGAAATTGAGAAATGCTTGTGTTAAGGTTAGTGATTCCCGTAGCATGCACGTATGGTGAACCGCTATGTGACGAAGTTAGAGCATGAGGTATTTGTAAAGTGTCAACCTTTGTGTGGAGGTCGGGGGCGCGCGATGGTTAACTCCTACCAACCTCCCCCCTAAGAGCATGCGTTGATTGCTTTGTTTTGATGACTCATAGATTTTTGCAATAAGTATATGAATTCTTTGTGACTAATGTTGAGTCCATGGATTATACGCACTCTCACCCTTCCACCATTGCTAGCCTCTCTTGTATTGCACAACTTTCGCCGGTACCATACACCCACTATATATCCTTCCTCAAAACACACACCATACCTACCTATCATGGTATTTCCATAGCCATTCCGAGATATATTGCCATGCAACTTTCCATCGTTCCGTTCATATGGCATGCATCATATTGTCATATTGCCATGCATGATCATGTAGTTGACATTGTATTTGTGGCAAAGCCACCATGCATAATTTTTCATACATGTCACTTTTGATTCATTGCACATCCCGGTACACCGCCGGAGGCATTCATATAGAGTCATACTTCGTTCTAGTATCGAGTTGTAATATCGAGTTGTAAATCAATATAAGTGTGATGATCTTCATGATTAGAGCATTGTCTCGTGTGAGGAAACAAAAAAAACAAAAAAAAGATAAAGGCCAAATAAATAAAAAAGAGATGGCCCAAAAAAATAGAGAAGGGCTAAAAAAAGAGAGAAAGCCCCTCCAAAAAAATGAGAGAAAAGAGAGAAGGGACAATGCTACTATCTTTTTCCACACTTGTGCTTCAAAGTAGCACCAAGTTCTTCATGATAGAGAGTCCCATGTTTAGTCACTTTCATATACTAGTGGGAATTTTCATTATAGAACTTGGCTTGTATATTCCAACGATGGGCTTCCTCAAATGCCCTAGGTCTTCGTGAGCAAGAAAGTTGGATGCACACCCACTTAGTTTCTTTTGTTGAGCTTTCATACATTTTTAGCTCTAGTGCATCCGTTGCATGGCAATCCCTACTCACTCACATTGATATCTATTGATGGGCATCTCCATAGCCCGTTGATACGCCTAGTCGATGTGAGACTATCTTCCTCCTTTTTTTCTTCTCCACAACCACCTCTATTCCACCCATAGTGCTATGTCCATGGCTAACGCTCATGTATTGCGTGAAAGTTGAAAGGTTTGAAAGAATATAGTATGAAAACAAGTGCTTGGCTGAAATCGGGGTTGTGCATGATGTGAATATTTTGTGTGATGAAGAGGGAGCATAGCCAGACTATATGATTTTGTAGGGATAACTTTCTTTAGCCATAGTATTTTGAGAAGACATGATTGCTTTGTTAGTATGCTTGAAGTATTATTATTTATTATGTCTATATAGAATTTTGTCTTGAATCTTTCGGATCTAAACATTCATGCCACAATTAAGATAATTACATTGAAAATTATGTTAGGTAGCATTCCACATCAAAAGTTCTGTTTTTATCATTTACCTACTCGAGGACGAGCAGGAATTAAGCTTGGGGATGCTTGATACGTCTCCAACGTCTATAATTTTTGATTGTTCCATGCAATTATATTATCCTTTTAGGATGTTTTATGGGCTTTATTATACACTTTTATATTATTTTTGGGACTAACCTATTAACCCAGAGCCCAGTGCCAGTTTCTGTTTTTTCCTTGTTTTTGAGTTTCGTAGAAAAGGAATATCAAACGGAGTCCAATTGACGAGCCAATTTTTGATGATTTTTTCTAGACCAAAAGAAGCCCCCGAAGCAAAAGAGTTGGGCCAGGAGAGCCACGGGCTGCCCACGAGGGTGGGGGCGCACCCTGGGCAGGGGGCGCGCCCTCCTATCTCGTGGACGGCCCGAAGGGCCCCCTGACTTGTGCCCTACGCCAAAAAATCCTATAAATACTGAAACCTTCGGAAATTAACCTAGATCGGGAGTTCCGCCGCCGAAAGCCTCTATAGCCACCGAAAACCAATCTAGACCCCGTTCCGGCACCCTGCCAGAGGGGGGAACCCTCACCGGTGGCCATCTTCATCATCCCGGCGCTCTCCTTGACGAGGAGGGAGTAGTCCACCCTCGGGGCTGAGGGTATGTATCAGTAGCTATGTGTTTGATCTCTCTCTCGTGTTCTTGAGATGGCACGATCTTGATGTATCGCGAGCTTTGCTATTATAGTTGGATCTTATAATTCTTCTCCCCCTCTACTCTCTTGTAATGGATTGAGTTTTCCCTTTTAAGTTATCTTATCGGATTGAGTCTTTAAGGATTTGAGAACACTTGATGTATGTCTTGCACGTGTTTATCTGTGGTGAGAATGGGATATCATGTGATCCACTTGATGTATGTTTTGGTGATCAACTTGTGGGTTATGTGACCTTGGGAATCTATGCATAGGGTTAGCACACATTTTCGTCTTGACTTTCCGGTAGAAACTTTGGGGCACTCTTTGAAGTTCTATGTGTTGGTTGAATAGATGTTTCTGAGATTGCGTGATGCATATCGCATAATCATGCCCACGGATACTTGAGGTGCCAATGGAGTATCTAGGTGACATTAGGGTTTTGGTTGATTTGTGTCTTAAGTTGTTATTCTAGTACGAACTCTATGATAGATTGAACGTTACTACAGACTCTTGAATAGATCGATCAGAAAGAATAACTTTGAGGTGGTTTACCATTGTATTGGATGTGTTGGGGACACAAGAGACTTTTTGTTATTTGGTTGCAGGGTTGTTTGAGAGGGACCATCTTCATCCTAGGCCTCCCACGGATTCATAAAACCTTAGGTCATCCACTTGAGGGAAATTTGCTACTGTCCTACAAACCTCTGCACTTGGAGGCCCAACAACGTCTACAAGAAGAAGGTTGTGTTGAGGACATCATGCCCGCGCCGGACTCCCGCCAGAGTCCGAACCCCTCATGCCCGCCGGCTGGCCCCTCCTCCAAGAAAGGCCGCCGGCCCCATTTATATAGCCTCGCCCCGGGCCCCCGACTCCTCTTCACCACCGCCGCCGCTGCCGCACGCCGTCGCCGCTGTCATGCCGTCGCCACCCGCTGCCGCATGCCGCTAGCGGCTGCCGTCTCGCCGCCACCCGCACCCGCGTCGCCTCCGCCTCACCCGATGTCACCGGACACCCCCCCGCCACCCGGACTCTCCACCGCCGGAGCCGATCCGCCGACCCGATCCGCCTCCTTTTTTCAAACCGCTCGAATCGCCTGGTTTTTTTCCGGTTTACTTTTAGATCTATTTTCGTTTTAAAAAACCTGGTTTAGTTTTTTTTAGATAGGTCTATTTAGAGATCGTTCACTGGTTAGGTTTAGATAACGAACGTTCGTTCGTTCTTTTTTTCTTTTTCTGTTTATTTTCCGACAAGGACCTTTTCATGATTAACGTTAATATGAATTAGTCCCTAATCTTAAAACGATCTCTACTTTTTACTCGTTTTTCGGAATTAGATGAAACCAATGCCAAGCTCTTAATTTTGATGTCATCTATCCAGTAAACTCACTCAAATTTATTTTTAATTTTTTTCAAATTTGAATTCAAACAGATTTAAATTTGAACTTCTTTTGATCGTAACTTGAGTTTCGTAACTCCGTTTGAGTTGATTCTTTTTGCAAATTGAAGCTCTGATCTAAACTTTATGATAAGACCAGATCCTCCTAATTTTGATAATGTTAGAATTTTTTTATGTTGCAAGAGTTAACTACTTGGTTTCGAAGTTTATCGAGATCTTTTGTTCGATTCTGTTGCATGATTGCTTATGAATGCTATTGTTTGATTGCGATAGAATTTCTGAAGTGCGAAGCTTGCTACTATGAGTCTCTAGGTTTCAACGAACATCAGCAAGGAAAGTTACACTTTGATCATACTTTTCAATACCCAATTTTACCTCCATTAGTTACACCCTCAAAGATTTGCATGAGTAGGACTTGGATGCTATTGGTTATGCTTTGTAGTTCATGAGGTAGGAACCCATTGAATTGAGATCAACCCCGGGAATATACACTTTGTTACTTATTTCTTAGTCATGCTCATAGACGTGGATTGGTATGTGAGATTCATGAATGTTGTGAGTGTAACAACAACTAAGGGAAAGTTTAAGGTGTCAACTTTAATACACATCTGGGTGGATTGGTTGCAGGGCACCTGGAGAATCCAGGGTTGTCCTAGGATATCTTGGAGGAACCATGTGATCATCCTATGGAATGCCACCAAGGCTCAAAGGGATCATATATCATTCATGCCTAGAAACTTCCGTGTGCAGCCACAAGCCATTATGGGCTATGTCATAGCTGAGTATGTTGTGTGAGCTCTTTCAGTGGTGGACTAGCAGATGTAGGGAAAGTAGGTGTACCGGTCTACCCAGAGTAAAGATTTAATGCTCCTGGAAGGCTATGTCTCAATCTTCCAATCATGGATGTGGTTGAGTCTTGTGGGGAAAAGTGCGCAAACCTCTCGAGAGTGTACAAATTATTCATGAATAGGCGTGTCCCTGGTTATGGACATCTTGAGTATCCTGGTACTTGAATTATTGATTGATCTCAACACTCTATTAATTAAACTGTTGGGTTACTAATGACATTGGTGATTTTGGGACTGAGATGGAGGAACCTTCTCAATATTGATTAATTCAACTTAGTAGTAAATAATTTATTCCTTTTTGTAGGAAAAAATTAGCTTTATGGAAAAATAAACATTACAACCTCCACCAGCCAAATATGCATGTAGTAGTAGATATTGTTCTTCATTATTGCTACAGTGTAACTTTGCCAGCATATTCAATGTGCTGACCTACACAGCTGCAACGTCTAATGTTGCAGAGTTTTCCGACGAAGATTAAGGTGCGATAGGTCGTTGTCATGAACTCAATGTTTGCCGTGGAGTTGGATGGACTCATCTTATCTTCGATGCTTCCGCAATTTATTATTTTAGTCGGCCTTCAGCCATATTTTTGTAATAATACTCTTTATGAGGATATCGATGTAATAAGTGTGTGATTGAAACTCTGTTATAAATCCTCAAGTACTGTGTGTCGGCATACCGATCCAAGGATGACACTTAAGCACAGAGACTTTGATCATTTGGATCGTGGTCGCTACAAGATGGTATCATAGCACATGCTGAATGTAGGACACGACCACTAGGATAAGTCACAAGATGCCCTTCTCTACTCATTTCTAATCCTTCTCTATTTCTGCTCTATAGATGTCAGACCCCGGGAACAAGTTTACTCAGCCTGATGACGACACCCCTTTCAGAAGACACTTGAAGGAAGTCATGAGGTACCTGCACATCGGAATACCAAGTTTCACTGGAACCTTCACTGCAACATTACCAAAAGAGGAGTCTGGAGGGTCAAAGTTAGTGTTCCTGGGAGGACTATTGCACCAGTCACGGAACCTCTCAAACTTGCCTTGGATGCACCAACTTATAGCTTAGGAAAGAGTATGGCAGCACACATCACCCTTGGACGCATTTGTGACGTCTACAACAAGGATCTTGAAGACACCATCTACCAGATTTGTGGGCGCAGAGATGAGCAATGGGAGATGATTCGCACCAGGAATGATAAGTCGATTGCAACATTCATACAGGAGATGGACCAGCACATTCGTCGCAATGAGAATCAAATGTGCATGCCCATGCTGAAGACCAAGATGGTGATGGCACGGAATATCGAGCTAGAAGAAGAACTCAAGACAACACGCGATGGATATAAAGAGGAAATTACGGTGCTACTGGAGCAGAATGAAGAACTGAAGAAGAAGATAGGAGCACCCTGTCGGCGTCCTGGGAACCAGGGTACCCAGACTTGCCTATCTGCGGGACGTGACACGCTCCTATCACGGCCTGGTACGACCCAGCTGATCTACCTGCTGCTCAAGACCCTCGCGAGGAAAACGACTTCAAGACCCCCTCAGGAGCGGCCTCGGCTAGGTAGCTCCGGAGGGGCGGAGAATCCAAGGCCAAGCCTGCCTCAGGAGGAGGCAGTGACGCACCGCGCCAGCGGGTTCCAGCGCGTTCCAGCGACGCAGTTGCCATTTTGGTGCAAAGGAGATAGCGCAGGTGCAGGTTCCCGAGGAGCGGGACAAAGGTTTCCCCTTTGGTGCAACAAGACCGAAGACTAGAAGGACGACAGGGAGGATGTCACCACCGAGCCCACCACTGCGTCACCGCCTGATCCTTTTGCAGGCGAAGATCGCTTTTGTCAGGATAAGAACGTCCTTGTGTTCTGATACGTCTCCAACGTATCTATAATTTTTGATTGTTCCATGCTATTATTTATGATGTTTTGGATGTTCAATGGGCTTTGTTATACACATTTATATTATTTTGGGGACTAACCTACTAATCCAAAGGCCCAGTCTAGATTGCTGTTTTTTGCCTGTTTTAGGGTTTTACAGAAAAGGAATATCAAACAGAGTCCAAAAGGAATGAAACCTTCGGGTGATATATTTTTCGAGCAAAATACACACGTGAAACTTGAGAACCACGGAGTAGGGCTGACGTGGCATCCACGAGGGTGGGGGCGCCCCCCTGCCTCGTGGGCACCTCGTCTGGCCCCCGGTTCCCTCCTTCCTCCTATATATACCTACGTACCCTGAAACTATCAGAACAACAGAGAAAACCCTAGTTCCACCGCCGCAACCTTCTGTTCTCGTGAGATCCCATCTTGAGGCCTGTTCCGGAGCTCCGCCGGAGGGGGGATCTTCCATGGAGTGCTTCTACATCATCATCATCGCCTCACCATGAGTTGTGAGTAGTTTACCACAGACCTTTGGGTCCATAGCTAGTATTTAGATGGCTTCTTCTCTCTCTTTGGATCTCAATACCAAGTTCTCCTCGGTCTTTGAGGAGATCTATTCGATGTAATCTCTTTTTGCGGTGTGTTTGTCAAGATGAATTGTGGATTTATGATCAAGATTATCTATGAGAAATATTTGGTTCTTTTCTGAACTCTTTATGTGTGATTATAATATCCTTGCAAGTCTCTTCGAATTATTGGTTTGGTTTGGCCTACTAGATCTATAGTTGTATTGTTGCCATTGAGGATAAAAAGATGGGATTTATATCACTATGTTTGAGTTTATCCCTCTACATCATGTCATCTTGCTTAAGGTGTTACTCCTTTCTTATGAACTTAATACTCTAGATGCATGCTGGATAGCGGTTGATGTGTGGAGTAATAGTAGTAGATGCAGAATCGTTTCGGTCTACTTGTCTCGGATGTGATGCCTATATATAATGATCATGCCTAGATAGTCTCATAATTATTCGCTTTTCTATCAATTGCTCGACAGTAATTTGTTTACCCGTCGTAGAATACCGCTATCATGAGAGAAGCCACTAGAGAACACTATGGCCCCCGGGTCTATTCTCAACATATCAATATGCAATCTACTTTACTTTTCCGCTTTTACTTTCTGTTCTTATATCCAAAATACCAAAAATATCAAACTATCATCTCTATCAGATCTCACTTTCGTAAGTGACCGTAAAGGGATTGACAACCCCTTATCACATTGGCTGCGAAGTTCTTATTTGTTTGTGCAGGTGCGAGGGACTCGCACGTGGTCTCCTACTGGATTGATACCTTGGTTCTCAAAAACTAAGGGAAATACTTATGGTACTGTGCTGCATCACCCTTTCCTCTTCGAGGGAATACAACACAAGCTCGAGAAGTAGCAAGAAGAATTTCTGGCGCCGTTGCCGGGGAGGCTTACGCAAAAGTCATATACCAAGTACCTATCACAAACCCTTATCCTTCACATCACATTTTTGCCTCTCGTTTTCCTCTCCCCCACTTTACCCTTGCCATTTTATTTGCCCTTCTTCTGCCGTGTGTTACCGTTCGCTTGCTTCTTGTTTGCTTGTGTGTTGGATTGCTTGCTTGTCACTATGGCTCAGAACAATACCAAATTGTGTGACTTCTCCAATACCAACAATAATGATTTTTTTAGCACACCGATTACTCCTATTACCGGTGCTAAATCTTGTGAGATCAATGCTGTTCTGTTGAATCTTGTTATGAAAGATCAATTTTCCGGCCTTCCTAGTGAATATGCCGCTACCCATCTGAACTACTTTGTTGATTTGTGTGATATGCAAAAGAAAAGGGATACGGATAACGATATTGTTAAATTGAAGTTATTTCCGTTTTCACTTAGAGATCGTGCTAAAACTTGGTTTTCCTCTTTGCCTAGAAATAGTATTGATTCGTGGAATAAGTGTAAGGATGCTTTTATCTCTAAGTATTTCTCTCCTGCTAAGATCATCTCTCTTAGAAACGATATTATGAATTTTAAGCAACCAGATCATGAGCATGTTGCACAAGCTTGGGAGAGAATGAAATTAATGATACGTAATTTCCCTACACATGGTTTGAACTTATGGATGATTATTCAAAAAATTTATGCTGGCTTGAATTGTGTTTCTAGAAATCTTTTAGATTCAGCCGCAGGAGGCACTTTCATGGAAACTACCTTAGGAGAAGCTACCAAACTCCTAGATAATATTATGGTTAATTATTCTCAATGGCACACCGAAAGATCTACTAGTAAAAAAGTGCATGATATTGAAGAGATTAGTGTTTTGAGTGGAAAGATGGATGAACTTATGAAATTATTTGCTGCTAAGAGTGCTTCCTCTGATCCTAATGCAATGCCTCTGTCCACTTTGATTGAAAATAATAATGAATCTTTGGATGTGAATTTTGTTGGTAGGAACAATTTTGGTAACAATGCTTATAGAGAGAACTTTAATCCTAGGCCTTTTCCTAGTAATTCCTCTAATAATTATGGTAATTCCTACAACAACTCTTATGGAATGATGCCTTCTGAATTTGAAACTAGTGTTAAGGAGTTTATGATTTCGCAAAAGAATTTCAATGCTATGCTTGAAGAAAAATTGCTTAAGATTGATGAATTGGCTAGAAGTGTGGATATAATTACTCTTGATGTTGATTCTTTTAAACTTAGATCTATCCCACCTAAGCATGATATCAATGAGTCTCTCAAGGCCATGAGAATTTCCATTGATGAATGCAGAAAAAGAACCGCTAGGATACATGCTAAAAGAGAGAATTATATAAAAGCGTGTTCTTCAAGTTATCATGAAAATAAAGATGAAGATCTGAAAGTTATTGATGTGTCTCCTATTAGATCCTTGTTTTCTAGTATAAATCTTGATGAAGATAGGATTGGAGATGATTCTATTTCAAGGTGTCCCAATAATTCGGAGTTTTTAGATCTTGATGCTAAAATTGTTAAAAGTGGGAGTGAGGAGATTAAAACTTTACATAGTGATGAACCCACTACTTTGGATTTCAAGGGATTCAATTATGATAATTGCTCTTTGATTGATTATATTTCCTTGTTGCAATCCGTACTAAACTCTCCGCATGCTTATAGTCAAAATAAAGCTTTTACCAAACACATAGTTGATGCTTTGATGCAATCTTATGAAGAAAAACTTGAGTTAGAAGTTTCTATCCCTAGAAAGCTTTATGATGAGTGGGAACCTACTATTAAAATAAAAATTAAAGATCATGAATGCTTTGCTTTGTGTGATTTGGGTGCAAGTGTCTCCACTATACCAAAAACTTTGTGTGATTTACTAGGGTTCCATGAGCTTGATGATTGTTCTTTAAATTTGCATCTTGCGGATTGCACTATTAAGAAACCTATGGGAAGAATTAATGATGTTCTTATTGTTTCCAATAGGAATTATGTGCCCGTAGATTTCATTGTTCTTGATATAGATTGCAATCCTTCATGCACTATTATTCTTGGTAGACCTTTCGTTAGAACGATTGGTGCAATTATTGATATGAAGTAAGGAAATATTAGATTCCAATTTCCATTAGGGAAAGGCATGGAACACTTTCCTAGAAAGAAAATCAAATTACCATATGAATCTATTATGAGAGCCACTTATGGATTGCCTTACAAAGATGGCAATACCTAGATTTATGCATGTATCGTGCCTAGCTAGGGGCGTAAAACGATAGCGCTTGTTGGGAGGCAACCCAATTTTTTTTTTGCTTCTATTTAGGAATAAATATTGCATCTAGATTCTATTTAGATGTGGTTTTGTGTTTTAATTATGGTTTGTGCCAAGTAGAACCTTTGGGAAGACTTGTGTGAAGTATATATGATCGTGCTGTGAAAAATAGAATAGCTAGCGCTCGCTAGAATGGTCACCAGATTTTACTGGAGCATGCTATTTAGTTGACCCTTTTTGCAGATGATTAATAGACAAATTCCTCACATTTATCAATTTATTTAAAATTTTTTGGAGTTATAGAAGTACGCGAAAACCGCAGATTACAACATATTGTTCTGTTTTTGACAAATTCTGTTTTTCGTGTGTTGTTTGCTTATTTCAAGGCATCTATGAGTAGTATTGGGAAGTATGAATCATTGAGAAGTTGGAATACAGTAGGTTTAACACCAATATAAACAAAGAATTAATTCATTGTAGTACCTTTGAGTAGTGGTTTGCTTTCTTATACTAACGGAGCTCACGAGATTTTTGTCTAACTTTTGTGTTGTGAAGTTTTCAAGTTTTGAGTATTGCTTTGATGGACTATGGAACAAAGAGTGGCAAGAGCCTAAGCTTGGGGATGCCCAAGGCACCCCAAGGTAAAATTCAAGGAAAACCAAAAGCCTAAGCTTGGGGATGCCCCGGGAAGGCATCCCCTCTTTCGTCTTCATCTATCGGTAACTATACTCGGAGCTATATTTTTATTCACCACATGATATGTGTTTTACTTGGAGCGTCTTGTATAATTTTAGTCTTTGCTTGTTAGTTTGCCACAATTATCCTTGCTGGACATACCTATTTCAGAGAGTTAAATATGGCCTAGGAATTGATAGAATACTCTATGTGCTTCACTTATATCTTTTGAGTTGAATAGTTTTCGCTCTAGTGCTTCACTTATATCTTTTAGAGCACGGTGGTAATTATATTTTGTAGAAATTGTTGATCTCTCATGCTTCACTTATATCCTTTTGAGAGTCTATTAAAACAGAATGGTAATGTGCTTTGGCTATAAAACTAGCCTTCACATGATAGACATCCAAGATCAATGTAGTAAAAACTTTCAAACTAAGTGCATTGAATATGATGAGAAGTTGGATGCTTGATAATTGTTTTGAGATATGAGGATAGTGATATTAGAGTCATGCTAGTGGAATTATTATGAAATTGAGAAATGCTTGTGTTAAGGTTGGTGATTCCCGTAGCATGCACGTATGGTGAACCGCTATGTGACGAAGTTAGAGCATGAGGTATTTGTAAAGTGTCAACCTTTGTGTGGAGGTCGGGGGCGCGCGATGGTTAACTCCTACCAACCTCCCCCTAGGAGCATGCGTTGATTGCTTTGTTTTGACGACTTGTAATTTTTTACAATAAGTATATGAGTTCTTATGACTAATGTTGAGTCCATGGATATTACGCACTCTCACCCTTCCACCATTGCTAGCCTCTCTTGTACCGCGCAACTTTCGCCGGTACCATACACCCACTATATATCCTTCCTCAAAACAGCCACCATATATTTTCCACAAAACAGCCACCATACCTACCTATCATGGCATTTCCATAACCATTCCGAGGTATATTGCCATGCAACGTTCCACCGTTCTGTTCATATGACACGCTTCATTTTGTCATATTGCCATGCATGATCATGTAGTTGACATCGTATTTGTGGCTAGGCTACAATGCATAATTTTTCATACATGTCACTCTTGATTCATTGCATATCCCGGTACACCGCCGGAGGCATTCATATAGACTCATACTTGTTTTAGTATCGAGTTGTAATTCAATATAAGTGTGATGATCATCATTATTAGAGCATTGTCCCATGTGAGGATAGGCCAATAAAAAAAAGGGGAGATGGCCTAAAAAATATAGAGAGGGGCTAAAAAAAGAAGAGAGAGCCCCTCCAAAAAAATGAGAGAAAAGAGAGAAGGGACAATTGCTACTATCTTTTTCCACACTTGTGCTTCAAAGTAGCACCATGTTCTTCATGATAGAGAGTCTCATGTTTAGTCACTTTCATATACTAGTGGGAATTTTCATTATAGAACTTGGCTTGTATATTCCAACGATGGGCTTCCTCAAATGCCCTAGGTCTTCATGAGCAAGCAAGTTGGATCCACACCCACTAGTATCTTTTGTTGAGCTGTCATACATATTTAGCTCTAGTGCATCCGTTGCATGGCAATCCCTACTCACTCACATTGATATCTATTGATGGGCATCTCCATAGCCCATTGATACACCAAGTTGATGTGATACTGTCTCCCTCCTTTTTGTCTTCTCCAAAACCACCTCTCTATTCCACATAGTGCTATGTCCATGGCTCACACTCATGTATTGCGTGGAAGTTGAAAGGTTTGAAAGAATAGAGTATGAAAACAAGTGCTTGGCTGAAACCGGGGTTTTGCATGATATGAACATTTTGTGTGATGAAGAGGGAGCATAGCCATACTATATGATTTTGTAGGGATAACTTTATTTAGCCATAGTATTTTGAGAAGACATGATTGCTTTGTTAGTATGCTTGAAGTATTATTATTTCTTATGTCAATATAGATTTTTTGTCTTGAATCTTTCAAGATCTGAACATTCATGCCACAATTAAGAGAATTACATTGAAAAACTATGTTGGTTAGCATTCCACATCAAATATTCTATTTTTATCATTTACCTACTCGAGGACGAGCAGGAATTAAGCTTGGGGATGCTTGATACGTCTCCAACGTATCTATAAGTTTTTATTGTTCCATGCTATTATTTATGATGTTTTGGATGTTTAATGGGATTTTTTATACACTTTTATATTATTTTTGGGACTAACCTACTAACCCAAAGGCCCAGTCCAGATTGCTGTTTTTTTGCCTGTTTTAGGGTTTTACAGAAAAGGAATATCAAACGGAGTCCAAACGGAATGAAACCTTCGGGAGAGATATATTTGGAGCAAAATATGCAAGGGAGACTTGTGAACCATGGAGAAGGGCTGATGTGGCGTCCACGAGGGTGGGGGGCGCGCCCCCTGCCTCGTGGGCACCTCGTCTGGCCCCCGGTGCCCTCCTTCCTCCTATATATACCTACGTACCCCGAAACTATCTGAACAACAGAGAAAACCCTAGTTCCACCGCCGCAACCTTCTGTTCCTGTGAGATCCCATCTTGGGGCCTGTTCCGGAGCTCCGCCGGAGGGGGGATCTTCCACGGAGTGCTTCTACATCATCATCATCGCCTAACTATGAGTTGTGAGTAGTTTACCACAGACCTTCGTGTCCATAGCTAGTATCTAGATGGCCTCTTCTCTCTCTTTGGATCTTAATACCAAGTTCTCCTCGGTCTTCGAGGAGATCTATTTGATGTAATCTCTTTTTGCGGTGTGTTGATGAATTGTGGGTTTATGATCAAGATTATCTATGAGAGATATTTGGTTCTTTTCGGAACTCTTTATGTGTGATTATAATATCCTTGCAAGTCTCTTCGAATTATTGGATTGGTTTGGCCTACTAGATCTATAATTCTTGCAATGAGAGAAGTGCTTGGCTTTGGGTTCAATCTTGCGGTGTCCTTTCCCAGTGACAGTAGGGGTAGCAAGGCACGTATTGTATTGTTGCCATTGAGGATAAAAAGATGGGGTTTATATCACTATGTTTGAGTTTATCCCTCTACATCACGTCATCTTGCTTAAGGCGTTACTCCGTTCTTATGAACTTAATACTCTAGATGCATGCTGGATAGCGGTCGATGTGTGGAGTAATAACTGTAGATGCAGAATCGTTTTGGTCTACTTGTCTCGGACATGATGCCTATATATAATGATCATGCCTAGATAGTCTCATAATTATTCTCTTTTCTATCAATTGCTCGACAGTAATTTGTTTACCCGCCGTAGAATACCGCTATGATGAGAGAAGCCACTAGAGAACACTATGGCCCCGGGTCTATTCTCAACATATCAATCTACAATCTACTTTACTTTTCCGCTTTTACTTTCTGTTCTTATATCCAAAAATACCAAAAATATCAAACTATCATCTCTATCAGATCTCACTTTCGTAGGTGACCGTAAAGGGATTGACAATCCCTTATCGCGTTGGCTGCGAAGTTCTTATTTGTTTGTGCAGGTGCGAGGGACTCACGCGTGGTCTCCTACTGGATTGATACCTTGGTTCTGAAAAACTGAGGGAAATACTTACGCTACTGTGCTGCATCACCCTTTCCTCTTCGAGTGAATACAACGCAAGCTCGAGAAGTAGCATGTTCCCGCTCAAAATGGCCGTTGTGGCATCCCTTCCCGCCTAAACATTTCGGGGGAAGAGGACCCTGGCCGCCTATATAAGTAGCTAGGATCCCCACTATGGGAGGGACAAAAATTCGATCAGATCCAGAAACTCCGCCCTCGCATATAGGAGCAAGAACTCTTGCCTCCTGACCCTCCTGAGCTCTCCTCTTGAGCTCAGGAACCACTATACTCACTCATACTCAAGCCCTCCTGAGGCCAATCCACCAAAGCATGAAGTAGGGTTTTACACTGCAAGGTGGCCTGAACCTGGGTAAACTTGTGTGTGCTTTACTTGTTGTTTGCTTGAATCTCTTCACTGGACGAGGGCGAGACACTAGGTAGACGTGAGTGGGAGAGATCTTCGTTCACGCCCCCGTGTTCGAACTTCTTGGGTTTGTGGAGCCCGTAATCCAACATTTGGCGCGCCAGGTAGGGGGCGTGTCGAGATCTCGCCTCTCCGACGACCTCGTCCCGCTCCCGTCGTCGACCTCGCTCCACTGCCATGGTGGACACACGGTGAGAACGCGCCGCCCGCCGCGCCGCGAACGTCGCTCAGACGGCGCCTGCGGGCAACGGTGCGCCGCTCCGCCCCAACTCGCCGATCGCCAACACCGCCACCGACCCGGCCGTCCACGAGCAGCAGGACTCATCGCTGCCGCTGTCCGTGCGGCGCGATGGCCGCACGGCGACGCCGTCACCCTCACCGGCCGCGACATCATCCTCGCTGATCTGTCGCGGGCCAGGCTACCAATAGCCTGCGCTACTGATGGCGCGGGAGCTCCTGCGCTATTGCCCGGCGGACGAGCTCTACGACGAGTGGATCCACCGCATCACCGAGCTCGTCAACGCCGCCGGGGAGGTACCTGCGCCAACCCACTCCTCCCGTCCTCCGTCACCTAAGGCGGGGAACGAGGGCCACGGTGTCCCGGCTCCACCTCCACTCTACGGTGCCGGCTAGGGGGTCAGGCGCGAGGCTCCGTGGTGTGAGCCGCCCCGCAGGGCCCCTGCACGCGACGAGGAGAGCTGCCAGGTGATCTCGCATCCCTAGGCAGGAGCTCGCGGCCCACTTGTCCCATAGCACCAAGACTGCGCACCACAAGAGGTGGTGGTGCCTGCGCCCCAAGAACCAGCACCGCAGGCGCAGGGGGCGCCTGCAATCATGAGCGTGGCTGGATGTCACGCCTTAGCTCCCGAGCTACGACGCCTTGTCTTCCCGGCAAGTTCAAGCCGGATCTGCCTCCGCGCTACGATGGCACCACCGACCCCACGGAGTTCCTCCAACTCTACGAGCTGAGCATCGAGGCGTCCAACGACACCGAGCAGGTCATGGTGAACTGGTTCCCTGTGGCCCTCAAGGATGGCGCCCACTCCTGGCTCCTGAACCTCCCCGTAGGATCCATCTCCTCCTGGGGGAACTTCGTGAGCGTTTCGTCGCCAACTTCCAGGGCACCCACGACCGAGCCCCGGCAGCCGTGGATCTGCACCACGTGAAGCAACAGCCAGGGGAGACCGTGCAGAAGTACATCCAACGTTTCAACACCATGCGCCTCAGGATCCCAAGGGTCTCGGATGAGGCCATCATCTCGGCGTTCTCCGACGGTGTCCATGACATCAAGATGAGGGAGGAGCTCGCCATCCACGAGGATTTGTGCACGGCCCTCGAGATGTTCAAGCTCGCGGCAAAGTGCGCCAGGGCGGAGGAATGGTGCCTCTCCCTCCAGGAGCTGCCAGAAGTGGAGTCTCATGACAAGAAGGCCAAGGCCAAAGAAGCAAAGCGCAAGGGACCCGCCGTGCTGGCTATAGAGCCAGAAGTGAAGCGTGGTTGCGGCTACAACGACCCCCCCCCCCAGAGACAACCATTCGTACCGCGTCTTCCACGTTGTCCACAACCACAACACCAACGACTATCAGGAGCTCAGGGCGATGTGCGGCGAGCGCACCGGGCAGCGCTCTGAGCGCGACAACTGCAGCTACGGCCGCGGAGGAGGCCGTGGTGGAGGACGCTGGGACAGTAGGAACTCGTGCCAAGGGTGGCGTGAACAGCCTCGTGAAGACCACTGGCAGGAGCAGCCTCGCGACGCCCCTGGCGCGACCAGCCCTGTGAGGGTCGCCCTCAGGGCAACGGAGGTCTGCCTCCGCTGCCACCACCGCCATGGAGGAACGACGATGATCGCTAGGGAGATGGAGCAGGGGGCTTTCAGGAGCCACGTGTGGTTGCAAGCATCCTGGGAGGAGCCCATGCTCCGGCTTCCCACCGCATCTTCAAGAAGTTCGCTCGGGAGGTGAACGCGGCACTTCCCAGGCCAGACACCGCGCACAACCTCAGGTGGACCAAGCAGGTCATCGCCTTCGACCCCAAGGACCAGCTGAAGTGCACCGCAGCCCCAGGCGCTCTCCCGATGCTCTGCACTCCGACCATCAGCAACGTCCTCGTGACCAAGACCCTCATCAATGGCGGGGCTCAACGTCCTCTCTGTCCAGACCTTCGAGACGCTCCAGGCCCCCTACGATCAGCTCCACCTAACCAAGCCATTCTACGGAGTCACGGATGGCTCCACACTCCCGATGGGGCAGGTCCGCCTCCCCGTCACCTTCGGTGACCGCGACAACTATCACACCGAGCTCATCGACTTCGACGTCGCGAACATCCACCTCTCGTACAACGCCATCCTTGGGTATCCTGCCCTCGCCAAGTTCATGGCAGCGACCCATCATGGCTACAACGTCCTCAAGATGCCCGGGAGTGGCGGAGTCATCACGATCGCCTCCGACGAGAAGGAAGCAGTGCGTTCCTTGGAGCGCGCCTACTAGACCGCGGCGATCGAGAGCTCCGACGAGGATGGAGCTGTCTTCGCCCTGCAGACCACCCCCAAGAAGAAGAAGAACCTGCCCGTTAACGGACCTCAAGACGCAGGGGCTCCTGACGGTTCCGCCTCAGGACTCGCGCCTGCCGACGAGGCGCCTTCCACCCTCGCACAGAGAGGCGCACCCGACGCACCTCTCAGGATGGGCTCAGGGGCTCTCCTCTGGACTGTCTCTGGCCTGACCAGCATCTCGAGGGAGGTGTTTCAGCACCACCTGTATGCGTATCTTGACGCACATTTTGTGAGCCAATCGTGAGTCGTACATCGTTGGGGGCTCAAGACTTCATCGACCAGGTTACCGAGGAACTTCAGTACGCAAGGCTCATACGCTTTAGGCGTAACCGCACGATGCCAAGCTCACCTACCCGTAACCCGAGCAACCACTTCCGCGTCTGCATCGACATCGCGGGTCTCAACCGAGCCGCTGTTTTGGAGCCCTTCTGGCCAACGGCGGTCAGCCGGAGGAGGGCTCTCCCCTGCAGCTACGTCCGCACGCTCTTCGGCTTCCGCAACGCAGCTGCCATGTTCCAGTGCCTAGCGCGACAAGCTTTGGGGGCTCGGGAGGCTCAGTGGCAGGCGGTCCAGATGGAGTGGGAGCCGGACCCCCGTGACCACTGAGGGCCTCCGGAGCCCCTGGGCCTCAGGAGCCCAATGATCCTCAGGGGCAACCCACATGGCTCGCGTCTTCAGCTACCCCAACTCTTCGTCGACAAGTGTTAGGTGACGTTTCAGGTATTCAATCGAGGGCGCCCCCCGGGCTGCATCATCCTCGAGCTGCTGGGGGCTCTTCCCCCGCAGCTGTCTCTTTTTGCGCATGAATCAAGGCTAGTTGCTTCTTCCTATTTGCATTGTCTATATGCTTGGCGTTCTTACCGCCACTAAGGTCACGAGCCCTTGCGAGCCCACTCGCGACCGCCCCATGATTAAGGACTGGCACGGCGTCTATGCTCGGGTCCGTCCCTGCAGCGTCGCTAAATCCAAGGTCTGAGCTCTGTCTCGCGAGCCATTCCCGTAACGTCACCTCCCGTGGTACTTGGTGCCTTGTTCTCGCATGGGCTAATCGTTGATGGGTAAGTAGGGCCCATGGCAGGTGCCTCGCTCACGCGGGAACCACGCGCCGGTTGTTTTTCTTTTGGACTGTTGCATGAGAAGACTGGGCACGACGTCTGTGCTCGGGTCCATCCCTGCAGCGTCGATAAATCCAGCGGCTGAGCTCTGTCTTACGGGCCGGTCCCGCTAACGTCACCTCCTGGGGTCGTTCGTGCTGCGGCCTTCTCATCCGATGCCCTCTAGAGATGCACTCGGCGCAGGTCGACACAACGCCTCTCTTTTCACATTTTGCAGAAGAAGACTCAGGTGCAACCCGCCTCAGGGTAGGGTCTCGTGAGTGATGCGTAAGCTCACGAGAACTTCCTCACAGTCGTTCAGCTCGTCCTGAGGAGGGCCCACATACACCTTGGCTGTTTTGCCATGCAAGCCACGTGTCAAGACGGGGTTGTACACGCCCCGGTGTCTCTCCTGGTGGGAGGCTCCCTCCCACGGTCCAGTGGAAGTGCCATGCTCCGCGCTGGCAGAACCAACCGATGAGCGGTTATGCCCACGAACTAGCAGAAGCACCAAGCTCCGCGCTGGCCGCTACGACCGAGGCGCGGTTATGTCCACACTCTGCGCAAGTGTGGTAGCTCTATGCTCCGCGCTAGTTATAAACAACTGAGGGCGGCCCCCAGTGGTCGCACCAACCTCAGGGAGCTTTTCAGCTCACGACGCTCACAGCTTCTCCTTGGATAGGTGTCGCGCGGGAGGCTAGGCACGGGGGCTATGCTCAGGTCACACCTGGCAGACGCCACCCTACCAGGTGCCTAAACATCTGGCTTTCTCGCACCCCCATCCTAGGCGAAGGTTCGTGAGCAAGGTATGGTGCTCGTTCTCCCTCATGAGAGCCGTTCGTACGTCAAGGGGGACCCCTGGGCATTGCGACCCCAGAGGCCTCACTAGTCACGTAGCCCCTCACTCCTTGAGCCCGGTGCTCAACGGCGGTCGAGGTATGCGCGGGGCTGGGCCCTGCCGACGCAGAACGCAAACGGGATCACTTGAATGTCAAGGGGGACCCCTGGGCATCGCGACCCAGGGGCTTCACTAGCCACGTAGCCCCTCATTCCTTGAGTCTAGTTATTATGATAACCCCGGTTACCCGGAGGGCTCGATGGCGATCGAGGTATGCGCGGGGTTGGGCCCTACCGACGTAGAGCACCTAAGCAAACATGAAAGGAAGCAAGCATGGAAATCATCAAGTACAATCTAGTTATTACAACAATACCAAGTCCTTCAAATTCAAGCGAGTTCTTACGCCTCCCCGAGGCACTTGCGTTTCTCTCATCAGGACAGGAACAGGTCATGCATCACCAAGCGCGGCATCACCAGTCTCCGCCTCCTCGGTCGCGGCAGCAGCGACCTGGAGGAACGCCTCCACCAGTTCCTTGACCTTCGCCTCCAGGGCCTTTGCAGCCGCGTTCTCTATCCCCATGGTCACGGGCTCGGACAGCGAGGCCAGGTCAAGAGTGGGATCATGAAGACTTAGGTTGTCGCACACCTGCGTCAGGGCCAAGGTAAGGAGCGTGCGGCTTTCGACATCTGCTAACTGGCCAATTGCATCCGCAACCTCGCGCAGGGAATTCACAAGCGCGGCAAGGAGCCCGGCGGGCCACCCTCTGGGGCGGCCAGTGGCTTCTCGAACCCTTCCCCATAAGCAGCCCGCAGCACCGTACGGGCCTCGAGCTCGAAGGCGGCAAGGGCTTCACAACTCATCGCTGCTGAGGACGTAAGGGCGTCTTCCTTCTCGTGCGCAGCTTGGGTCGCCCTGGCCTGCTCAGTCTCGGCCTTCAGCTTCTCCAGGCTCGCGCAATCAGCGAGCTGCTCCTGCTGTAGCCGGGACGTCTCAGCCTTCTGCGCCCTGAGCTCCTTCACCAACCTTTCAAGCTCCAGGGCATGCCTGGCGCCTTCCTCACGAAGGGCCTCCAGCTTGCTCTCCGCCTTGTGGCAATGCTTCTCGAAGGACGCAGCGTTGGCTCGCGCGGTGTCGCGTGCCCGCCTGGCTGCCGCGTCTTCCTCTTGACCCTTGGCGGCAACCGCTGAGGCCTGGCTCCAGGAGGCCCGCGCAGACTCGTCTGCCAGGAGCCACCCAGAGATCAGGCCCACGCGTCCTTCCATCGCGCGGCCATCACCACCCTGAAGTTCGGCACGGAGCCGACCCAAAGCAGCGGAAGCGACCTCCAAGGTCTCAGGGCCAGGATGCATCGGCTGGCGGATGGGCGCCAACGAGACCGGCTGCTCGACCAGGGGCTCTGGCTCCCCTCGCTAGAGCAGCCGGAGCAGGAGCCACCGCGGCCTCGCAAACAGCAACGACACCCTCAGGCGACGCCGCTGCCGCGCGCTCGGTGGCCCAGCTGGCCAAGGCGCGCAAAGCTGTGGCACCCTTCTCCGCGGCGACAGTAGCGGCAGGTGGAGCGGGATACCGCGACGTGACCTCCCCTTCACCTTCTTCATCACGCCACCCAGGCTGCTACGCCAAGAGAAGTATGTCAGGAACACATCGACCGAGGGATAACAGGAGATTGCACACTTACTCATCGGAGGCGAGGTGCGCCCTCCTCTTCATCAGTAGGTCCGCCGCGGCCGCTGGCGCTACGGGCATGCCGACAGTCCGGATCTTGGCAAGGCACGAGGCCACGGACTTGGGCACAGCCGTGGTCACCGGTTTCGCTAGCACGGTGCTCCTCGGTGGGGTCGCTGCATTGCTCCCCCCGGATGCAGCGCGTCCGGATCGATGCGGAGTGGCCGCCTGGGGCCGTCCGGCAGCACCTGCGCCTGACGCCACTTCTTCAGCGGACGCCTTGGAGGAGCCCCCCTCGGCAACCCGGTCCTCGTCGCCCAGGGTCTCCTCCGAGTCCTCCTCGTCGCTCCCATCATCGGCACCGGAGGACACGTCAACCGTGGGCGGAGCAGCCACGGGCACCCCGAAACCTGACACGGCCTTCAGCAGATCGGCCTTGTGAGGACTGCTGTACAGCGGCAGGTGGGCCACCGAGAGGTTCTCAGGGACCATCCCCATGAGAGTGACTGAGGCAAGGTCAAGGTTGGCCTTGGCCAGCGTCCCCGAGCGCAGCCGGAGCCTGTCGTCCTCCCCCATCAGCTCCCACATGGGGCGCGGGTGTGCTTGGAGCGGCGCGAGCTACTGCCTCGGGAACTCCTTCACCTCGAGCCCGGGTCGGCTTCGACCCTTGCCAAGACAGGCTCGGCAAGGGGGTCAGTGAGCTTCGCGTAGATCCAGCCGGCGCATTTCACGGGACGGGCGGTAGGTAGCGCCATCAGCGAGTGAGTGCACTGGGCATCCAGATAGACCCACCTCTTCCGGTGGGAGTCTATCTTCTTCCCGGCTGTCATCAGTCGGCAGCCCTGGCGCTGGAAGACGAAGGAGACACAGCCCGAGCACGGACCCTCGTCGTACCGCCACATGGAGAAGAAGTGGGGAAGAGGGCGATAGTCGGTTTCACCCCCACAAACGCCTCGCCGTAAAAGGCGAAGAGCGACGGGACGAAGATGGAGCGAGGCTGGATGTGGAGAGCGTGCACCTGGTAATGGTCCAGGATGGCGTAGAAGAACTTCGAGAAGGGCAGCACGAGCCCGACGGAGATGCTGTGGAGGAAGAAGGGGTAGCAGGACATCGGCAAGATCCGCGCCGCGGTGGATCCGACCCAAATTTCCGTCGAGCCATGCTCATTGTGGACGCTCGACAAGAAAGACTGGATCTCCGAGTAGTCCCCCTCCTCGTTGATGGTGGATTCCTCGAGCGCCGCCTAAAGGGAGGAAGCAGATTCGGACGCCTGCGCGGCACCCTTGTTTTTCTTCGCCATTGCTGAGGTGCCGGAGGATGCAAGCGATTTAGGAAGGCCGGAGGCGAAGGAGAAGGGGATCTAAGCAGGAAGGAAAGGATGCGATAACTCCTCTGCAGCAAAGACAACCCCTTTTGTCAAGTTACACGGTTGCCGAGACCGCGTGGGAAGCAGAGTCGCCCACGTCCCATCCAACCGCCACGCGCCAGCCTGGCCCGCAGCCTTTTTGGGGCCCGCGGCGCTCCGTCCTCGACTAAGGCTTCGCCCCG
Organism: Secale cereale; assembly: GCA_902687465.1. NCBI lineage: Eukaryota > Viridiplantae > Streptophyta > Magnoliopsida > Poales > Poaceae > Secale > Secale cereale. The sequence continues at coordinate 454,047,443 of LR738711.1, read as the reverse complement.
AAGCTAACTCCGCGCGCGCCTTGGGCCTGGGGGCTACAATCGGCGTCCTGGGAACTAGGGTACCCAGACTTGCCTGTCTGCGGGCCGCGACGCGCTCCTGTCACGGCCTGGTACGGCCCAGCTAATCGACCAGCTGCTCAAGACCCTCGCGAGGGGGCTAGGCCTCGCGAGGAAAACGATATCAAGACCCCCTCAGGAGCGGCCTCGGCTAGGTAGCTCCGGAGGGGTGGAGAATCCAAGGCCAAGCCTGCCTCAGGAGGAGGCAGTGACGCAAGCAGTGACGCACCGCACCAGCGGGTGCCAGCGCGTCCCAGCGGGTGCCAGCACGTGCCAGCGGCGCAGTTGCCATTTTGGTGCAAAGGAGACAGCGCAGGCGCAGGTACCCGAGGAGCGGGACAAAGGTTTCCCCTTTGGTGCAACAAGACCGAAGACCGCAAGGACGACATAGAGGATGTCACCACCGAGCCCACCACCGCGTCACCGCCTGATCCTTTTGCAGGCGAAGACCACTTTTGTCAGGATAGGAACGTCCTTGTGTTCCCGCTCAAAATGGCTGTTGTGGGATCCCTTCCCGCCTAAACATTTCAGGGGAAGAGGACCCTGGCCGCCTATATAGGTAGCTAGGATCCCTACTATGGGTGGGAAAAAAAGTCGATCAGATCTAGAAACTCTGCCCTCGCATAAGGGAGCAAGAACTCTTGCCTCCTGACCCTCCTGAGCTCTTCTCCTGATCTCAGTAACCACTGTACTCACTCATACTCAAGCCCTCGTGAGGCCAATCCACCAAAGCAGGAAGTAGGGTTTTACACCGCAAGGTGGCCTGAACCTGGGTAAACTTGTGTGTGCTTTACTTGTTGTTCGCTTGAATCTCTTCACTGGACGAGGGCGAGATGCTAGGTAGACGTGAGTGAGAGAGATCTTCGTTCACGCCCCTGTGTTCGAACTTCTTGGGTTTGCGGAGCCCGTAATCCGACACACCCGTAGTGAAGCCAGAACCAGAAATGGGCATTCATTCAGAAAACTACATCTTAATAGATGACACCGACAGTGATGAAAGTGATTATGAAGACAAAGCTGGAGCATATATTATGGAGTCTTCTTCGAATGAAAGCTATTAGATGACCACCCTGTTACTATTAGAGTTCTTCCAAGTAGTTAGAATCGTTCGCGAGTTTTGTAATAGTAGCTTAGGATCTTTTGTGTGACCTTGTTTGGAATTGAGTGATACGATATGACTATGTTTGTTTCATGTGCATATGTGTAGTGGAATCTCTCTAGACCTCATTCTATTCTATTTCTCATACCTCTAACCCATCAGATGCCTCCGAGACGTGAGGCCGGATTCTAGTTCCCACCTGAGCTCACTCAGTTGATCCAGCAGCAGAACACTTTGATGCAACTACTTGTTCAGAAACAAGGCAACAACAACAAGAACAACAACAACAATAACAACAACAACAACAACAACAACAACAACAACAACAACAACCCTCCTCCAGTTGACAACCTGACCCGTTTCCTAATGTGAATCCGCCGGTGTTCTCTAGTAGCACCGAGGCGATTGTTGCAGATGACTGGCTCCACAAGATGGGAAGAGAGCTAGCAACTGCAGGATGCATAGATGCAAAGAGAGTGCGCTTTGCCGCACATCAGCTTGAGGGACCAGCAGCCGCTTGGTGGGAGAACTACACCACCACTTATCCCCTTGCTACAGTTACTTGGGATCAGTTTCAGCAAGCCTTCCTCACATGTTTCTGTTGGAGTGATGTACCTAAAGAAGCGTGGGTTTCACAACTTGCACCAAGGAAACCGTACCGTGGGGCAGTATGTGGATGATTTCAGGCAGTTAGCTCGCTATGCGTCAGATGACGTGGCTATAGATGCCGCAAAGCAGGAGAAGTTTCTTGAGGGGCTCAATGATGAATTGAGTGTGCAGTTGATGGTAACAACTTTCAACAACTACCAGGAGCTGGTAGACATGGCCATCATGATTGAAGGAAAGAAATAGCAGATAGATAGCCGGAAGAGGAAGTATGGACAGGGGAAGTATAACTTTGGAGCTCAGCAGAAGCCCCGCTATTCCCCATACCCAGGAGGACATAACCATCCCACTCATGGAGGACATAACCATGGAGGCCATTCACACAACCATAGTGGCCCCAGGAATAGCAATGGGAATGGAGGAAACAACAATCAAAGCCGTTCCACCCCATCAACACCTGCGAAGAAGGATCTGAGTCACATTACTTGTTCCAAGTGCGGGAAGACTGGACACTATGCCACCGAGTGTCCTGAAGCAAAGAATGGACATGGCAATGGAAGCTCAGGAAAGAATCCCAACCCATTCACCAGAGGACAGGTGAATCACGTCAATGTGGAAGAGATTGACGAGCAGCCTGACATAGTCGTTGGTAAGTTTTAGGTTAATGCATTTACAACCCTTGTTCTTTTTGACACCGGTGCATCTCATTCATACATATGAAGGGGTTTTGTGGAAAAGTATAACTTGTCAATCGCATCTCTTAGGTCACCTATGTTAGTGAGTTCCCCTAGAGCAGAATACATGGCTAGTCGAGGATGTTATCAATTGCCAGGGAGACATGTTTTTCCCACGAACCTCATTGTTTTGGAATCCCAGGGTTTGGACGTAATCATAGGTATGGATTGGCTATCCATGTTTGAGGGAAACATTGATTGCATCAGTAAATCTATTCTCCTCACCACCCCGGAAGGAAAGAGGATTAATGTGTCGAGACACACACCCCGAAGAACTCAAGTGAATGGTCTTTCGGGAGTTGTTGGGGAGGAAGTACCAGTTGTAAAGGATTACCCCGATGTTTTCCCGGAAGAGTTACCATGCATGCCACCGGATCGAGACATCGAGTTCTTAATTGAGTTTTTACCAAGCGCCGGACCAATATCCAAGAGACCATACCGGATGCCTGCAAATGATTTGGAAGAGATTAAGAAGCAAATCGAGGATTTAATGGAGAAAGGTTACATTCGACCAAGTTCTTCAACTTGGGGAGCCCTAGTGCTCTTGGTTGAGAAGAAGGATGGTTCACTAAGGATGGTGGTAGACTATCGTGCACTGAATGAGGTGACGATCAAGAACAAGTACCCTCTACCGATGATCAATGATTGTTTGACCAGTTACAAGGAGCCAAAGTCTTCTCTAAGATCAATTTACGATTTGGATATGATTAGTTGAAGATCCGTGAACAGGACATACCTAAGACAGCTTTTACCACGAGGTACGGGCTTTATGAGTATACGGTTATGTCATTTGGTTTGACTAATGCCCCTGCCTACTTTATGAGTATGATGAACAAGGTGTTCATGGAGTTCTTGGATAAATTTGTGGTGGTATTCATTGATGGCATATTGGTTTACTCCAATAATGAAGAGGAGCACAAGGAAAATTTGCGTTTGGTTCTCGAGAAGCTCAGGGAACATCAGTTGTATGCCAAGTTCAGCAAATGTGAGTTTCGGTTGAAGGAAGTCGGATTCCTCGGACCTATTATATCAGGAGATGGTATAGCAGTAGACCCCTCCAAAGTAGAGGTTGTCACCAAGTGGAAAGCACCCACCTCAGTTGGTGAGATTCACAGTTTTCTTGGACTCGCAGGATATTATCAGAGGTTCATTGAGAATTTCTCCAAGATTGCTAAGCCCATGACAGATTTGTTGAAGAAGGAAAGCAAGTATAACTGGACCAAAGAATGTGAGGCCAGTTTTCAGGAGTTAAAGAAATGTTTGGTTACAGCCCCCGTGCTGATACTCCCGAATATATGCAAGAATTTTCAAGTGTATTGCGACGCTTCACGTCAAGGACTTGGAGGCGTTCTCATGCAAGAAGGAAGAGTTGTTTCATATGCCTCACGTCAGCTTCGACCCCATGAGTTGAATTATGCCACACATGATTTGGAAATAGCAGCCATAGTGCACGCACTCATGACCTGGAGACACTTTCTCATTGGAAACCGTTGTGATGTTTATACTGATCATAAGAGTTTGAAGTACATCTTCATGCAGAAGGAGTTAAATCTCATGCAAAGGAGATGGATGGAGCTCATAAAGGATTACGACATGAGATTGCATTATCACCCAGGGAAAGCCAATGTCGTGGCAGATGCTTTGATTCGCAAAAGTTATGTTAACACCATCATAACCGGAGGTTTACCCCAGGAGTTAGCAGATGATCTCAGAGATTTACAGCTGGAGATAGTCCCTAGAGGCTATTTTACTATATTGGAGATTCAGTCCACTTTGTTGGGAAAGATTTGAGAAGCCCAAAAGACGGACAAAGGTATTGTAGAAATAAAGGGCAGAATGAGCCAAGGTAAGGCAGAAGGATTCCGTGAGGATGAATACGGAACACTGTGGTTTGAAAAATGTATATACGTGCCCAATGACCCAGAGATCAAGAAGTTGATTCTTCAGGAAGCTCCTGATTCACATTAGCCGATACGTCCAGGCAATACCAAGATGTATTTGGATTTGAAACAAAATTTCTGGTGGACTGGCATGAAGAAGGACATTGTCGAGTATGTAGCGGTATGTGACGTCTGCCACAAAGTTAAGGCAGAACATCAGAAACCAGCAGGGTTACTACAGCCGTTACCAATACCAGATTGGAAGTGGGATAAACTCGGAATGGATTTTATCACAAGATTACCGAGGACACGATCAGGGTATGATTCCATCTGGGTTATAGTTGATCGCTTGACAAAGGTAGCTCATTTCATCCCCGTGAAGACCACTGACATGAGTGCTAAGTTTGCCAAGATATACATGACCATGACTGTATGTCTGCATGGAGTTCTGAGGACCATCGTATCAGATAGAGGAACACAGTTTACATCAGAGTTTTGGAAGCAGTTACACAAGACTTTGGGTACTAGGCTTGAGTTCAGTACAACCTTTCATCCACAGACAAATGGACATACAAAGAGAGTCAATCAGATTTTGGAGGACGTGTTGAGAGCTTCTGCGCTAGATTATGGATCTAGTTGGGATGATAATTTGCCTTATGCAGAGTTCTCTTACAACAACAGTTATCAGACTAGTCTGTAGATGGCCCCTTTCGAGGCTTTGTACGGAAGAAGGTACAAGACACCATTGATGTGGGATGAAGTAGGAGAGCGCAAGTTGTTTGGACCCGATTTAATCAGAGATTCAGAGGAGAAGGTCAAGTTGATCCGTGATAGACTCAAGATAGCCCAGTCCAGACAGAAGAGTTATGCCGATACAAAACGCAAAGAGGCAACCTACGAAGTTGGAGATAGAGCATATCTTCGTGTGTCTCCACTTCGAGGAGTTAAGCGTTTTGGAGTTAAAGGTAAATTGGCACCACGATTTGTGGGACCGTACAGAGTTTTGGAACGCCGAGGAGAAGTAGCTTATCAGCTAGGGTTACCTGAAACTTTGTCCGGAGTTCACAATGTGTTCAACGTTTCCTAGTTGAAGAAGTGCCATGCAGAGATGGTCGATATCCCTCTACGAGATACAGTGCCCCTAGAAGCAATTCAGTTAGAGAGTGACCTAACTTATGAGGAGAATCTTGTTAAGATACTCGAGTTTGCCGACCGAGTTACTCGCAACAAGGTTATCAAGTTTTGCCAAGTTCAGTGGAGTCACCATACAGAGGACGAAGCCACCTGGGAACGAGAGGAAGACCTTCGACAGGACCACCCACACCTTTTTGCTAGCCAACCCGAATCTCATGGGCGAGATTCATCTTAAGGGGGGTAGGTTTATAACATCCCAAATTTCAATTTGGATGTTAACATAGATCATTCATATGCATTCATCATTTGAGCTTTTTGAGTTTGATTTTTATTTGGAAATTGATCCAAGAGACTTTAAGCAACTCAAGGACCCAAGTGAGAGAGTTGGAAGTTTCCAAAGAGGACCCACAATTTTATTATTTTCTAAGCGGGGTTGGATCAAATATTATTTTACGAATTTTCATTTTCAATATTTTTAAAATAATGAGAGAAGATAATATGATTTCTTCAAAAATAGAATAAAAATGTTGGAAGTTGAGTTTTGAGTAAAATTATTTTTATTGGATTTTTATTTGCAAAAGTAATTTTTTGTTATTTTATTTGCACTAAAAAGTTTATTTTAAAAATATTCACCTAGTCTCTCTCTCTATATATATATAT
>LR738711.1:453893391-454041181 GCA_902687465.1 Secale cereale | reverse complement strand
ATATGTATATATATGCTGCCGTCGCGCTGCCACCCACACCCGCACCGCCACTGCCCGAGCCCACTACCTCGCCTGCCGTCGTCGGAACCCCGCCGCCGCCCGGACTCTCCGCCGCTGGAGCCGATCCGTCGACCCGATCCGCCGCCGCCGCCGTTTTTTTTAACCGCCCGAACTGGTACGAACTTCCCGTTTTTTTTCCGGTTTACTTTTAGATCTGTTTTCGTTTTAAAAAATCCAGTTTAGTTTTTTGTAGATAGATCTATTTAGAGATTGTTCACTGGTTAGGTTTAGATAAGGAACGTTCGTTCGTTAGTTTTTTTTTGTCAATGACCTTTTCACGATTGAAGTTTTTACAGATTAGTCCCTAATCTTAAAACGATCACTACTTTTTACTCGTTTGTCGGCATTAGGTGAAACCAACGCCGAACTCTTCATTTTGATATCATCTATCCAATAAACGAACTCAAATTTATTTGTGAAACTTTTAAAATTTGAATTCAAAAAGATTTGAATTTGAATTTCTTTTGATCGTAACTTGAGTTTCGTAACTCCGTTTGAGTTGATTCTTTTTGCAAATTGAAGCTCTTGACCTAAACTTTATGATAAGACCAAATACACCTAATTTTGGTACAGTTATAAATTGTTTTATGTTGTAAGAGTTATTTGCTTCCTTTCGAAGTTTATCGAGATCTTTTCTTTGATTCTGTTGCATGATTGCTTATGTATGCTATTGTTTGATTGAGATAGAATTTCCGGAGTGCGAAGCTTGCTACTACGAATCTCTAGGTTTCAATGATCGTCAGCAAGGTAAGTTACACTTTGATCATACTTTTCAATACCCAGTTTTACTTGCATTATTTACACCCTCAAAGATTTGCATGAGTAGGACTTGGATACATGTGGTTATGCTTTGTAGTTCATGAGGTAGGAACCCAATGACTTGAGATCAACCCCGGGAATACACGCTTTGTTACTTATTGCTTAGCCATGCTCGTAGACGTGGATTGGTATGTGAGATTCATGGAAGTTCTAGTGTAACAACAACTAAGGGAAAGTTTAAGGTGGCAACTTTAATACACATGTGGGTGGATTGGTTGGAGGGCACCTGGAGAGTCCAGTGTTGTCCTAGGATACCCCGAAGGAACCTTGTGATCATCATATGGAATGCCACCTAGGATCAAAGGGATCATATATCATTCATGCCTAGAAACTTATGTGTGCAGCCACAAGCCATTATGGGCTATGGCATAGCTGAGTATGTTGTGTGAGCTTTTTCAGTGGTGGACTAGCAGATCTAGGGGAAAGTAGGTGTATTGGTCTACCTAGAGTAAAGAGTTAATGCTCCTGAAAGGCTATGTCGCGATCTTCCGATCATGGATGCAGTCGAGTCTTGTGGGGAAAATTGTGCAAACCTCTGCAAAGTGTACACACTATTCATGAATAGTCGTGTCCCTAGTAATGGACATCTTGAGTATCCTGGTATTTGAATCATTGATTGATCTCAACACTCTATTAAATAAACTATTGGGTTACTAGTGACATTGGTGATTTTGGGATTGAGATGGAGGAAACATCTCAATATTGATTAATTCAACTTAGTAGTAAATAATTTATTCCTTTGTTGTAGGAAAAAATTAGCTTTATGCAAAAATAAACCTTACAGCCTTGACCAGCCAAATATGCATGTAATAGTAGATATTGTTCATCATTATTGCTATAGTGTGACTTTGCCAGCATATTCAATGTGCTAACCTACACGGCTGCAACGTCTCATGTTGCAGAGTATTCCGACGAAGACTAAGGTGCGATAGGTCGTTGTCATGCACTCAGTGTTTGCCGTGGAGCTGGATGGACTCATCTTATCTTTGATGCTTCCGCAATTTATTAGTTTAGTTGGCCTTCAGCCATATTTTTGTAATAATACTCTTTATGAGGATATCGATGTAATAAGTGTGTGATTGAAACTCTGTTATAAATCCTCAAGTACTGTGTGTGTCAGCATACTGATCCAGGGATGACACTTAAGCACAGAGACTTCGACTCATTGGGATCGTGGTCGCTACAAGGGTGCCTTCTCCCCCCTTCCCCCTATATATAGTGAGGGAGAAAGAGGGCAACCGCACCCTTATAGGCCTTGGCGCTGCCCCTCCTCTCCCGTAGCTCTTCTTCTTCTCCACGCAGTGCTTAGAGAAGCTCTGCCGTAATTCCTCCTCCACCACCACCGCCACGCTGTTGTCCCGTCGGAGGACTCGAGCTACTACTTCACCATCGCTCGCTGGATCGAGGAGGTGAAGGAGTCATCAAGCCGTACGTGTGTTGGACGCGGAGGTGCCCTCCGTTTGGCACTAGAGCGGAGTTTGTGGGACAGTTCATGATTGGATCGTGAAGACGTACCACTACATCAACCACGTTCTTTAACGCTTCTACTTAGCGATCTACAAGGGTATGTGGATCCAACTCTCCTCTCGTAGATGTGCATCTCCTAGATTAATCTTGGTGAGCGTAGGAATTTTTTTGTTTCCCATGCAACGTTCCCCAACATCATCACCATATACTGGACCAATGCCTAACAAAGTTACACGCACAACTCTACTACTACACATACTGGACGAATTACTAGAGGTCGCGGATGCCAATTAAATTACTTGATACTTTTGTTTCTTGGTAAGGATTCTAATGTTCATGAGAATATGATGCTGCCTAAATAGGATACATTTGTTTTGCTTATAAATAAAGAGCCAAGAGACAAGAACGATGAACATTGGAGTATGATCAAGCATGAAGAAGATGACGCGCGCAAGGGGAGCAAGAACTGAGTTTTTGGTGGAGTTTTCATCACCTTGGAGCCACCATGATAACATTGAAGGACATGAAAGAAATGTACAAGATGGTATGTGATAAATTTCGTCCATATCTTAATCTAGGTGTTGCGTCACCTTATTTTTGGGCCAGGCCCATCTAATTTTGAAATACTACTTATAGGCTATTTTTTAGAGTCCGTATTGTAGGGGAAACAACTCAGGAGTTGTTTTAGTTCCACCTTGCCAAGGGGGGACGAAATCCCCTCTCTCCGCCCTACAAATAAAGCCCTTAAGGCACCGTTTAGAATTTGGGTTTTGTTTAGATTAAAGTTCGTCATAGCTGCAACTCGCGTACTTCGTTTGTGTTCACAGAACCCCACTTTCATTAATATAGCTTTCCTCTTGGATTCGCAATATTTTGATTGCAATTTCAGTTTCTTGCTTGTTCTTCATTTGCATGCAGGAAATAGACCTTTGTGGCCAGGTTGATCGTGCTCCGGTGTGGTCAGTAACCCCTTGGAGTTGATTTAGCGATTGCCAAGGCGCCACATCTTCACACGTTCGTAGTCGGATCGTAAAAGTCTACTCCACCAAAAATGATAGCCACCATCTCATCGGAACACGAGACACCTTTGCCTCTCTTTGCAAAAGTTGCTTGTATAGCCGAGGGGGTTGCAGCGCCGGGTAGTACTGTCGGGCTCGCTCATACTAGACGATGTCTTTTGCTCTAGTGTCCAAGGTGAGATTTCTCCCAAAATAGAAGTTGCTTTGAACTGATCCATTTGCTGGGATCTTGCTTGATTACCTTCCAAAAATATATATTTCTACACAACATTAGGAAAATGCTATGAGTTGATCCATTTACCGGGATCTTGCTCGATTACCATCCAAAAATGTATAATTTTGCACATCATCAGGAAAAACAAGTTTTCATGTTTCCCTAAGGATTACTGTTAGAAAAATACAAAAACTGGCGAAACCTTTCGGAAACCCTATCAAAATACCCTTATGTTAGGGCACATTTCACACTTAATTGTTTTGTTGAATGATGACAATGTGTTTTACAGACTAACGGTGTGCATTAAGTATTTCAGAGATTATATTAGATGGCACAAGATGGTTTATTTCCCCTCGGAGATTAAGAGTGAAGACGGTTATTTATTGACGATTTCTTTTAGGTGGATTTGAGTCATAGGAAATCCATATTATTAAGAGGGGATCTGTAGTGGAAAGGTTAGGGTGAAATCAACACGTGCACATCTCATTTGCACCCTCTTTTCCTTCTCAGCAACGTGAAGTTCTTGCCTTTCTCAGCTTGGGTTTCCTGGTGGTGCCTAAGTAGTAGTACCGCCCCTAGCAGCGGTAGTACCGTGTGTACCTCCCCTTAGTTTTGAGCTTATGTTGCCCTCCCCATTTCCACAGTGGTATAGTGCGGTTGTACCTCCTTAAGTGGTAGTATCGCGAGTGTAGGGCATTAGTACCGCTTACTATGTTACTGCAACACCTTCTACCGCTGGCAGTGCCGCAACTCATTTATTACCCGAGGAAACTCATGTTCATATCCATGGTAGTAGAGCGGATGTAGACCATGGTAGTACCGCTCCAAGCGGTACTTCCTCCCTACCCGTACCCACTACCGCAAGTACATCGTGTTATTCTATATGTAGTGGTAGTACCGCTCATAGGGCTCATACGTCTCCAACATATCTATACTTTTTTATTATTCCATGTTGTTATATTATCATTCTTGAATGTTTTACAATCATTTTCTAGCATTTTTATGTCCTTTTTTGGGACTAACCTATTGACATAGTCCCCAGTGCCAGTTGTTGTTTTCTGCTTGTTTTTTACTTCATGGAATATCAATATCAAACGGAGTCCAAATGCAACTGAACTTTTTGGAGATTTTTTTGGACCAGAAGACATTCAGAGGGCCAAAGAAGTCCACGAGAGAGGGCCCGTGGGGCCCACGAGACACCAGGGCGTGACCCAGCCCCCTAGCATGCCTTGGTGGTTATTGGGGCCCACGAGGGTCCTCTCAACCGCCTCTCAGCTCTATAAATACTCAGATATTCCATAAACCATAGAAGAGTCGGAGGAAAATTATTTTAGCCGTCGCAAGTTCCAAAACCACGAGATCCAATTTGGAGCCCTTTTCCGGCGCTCCGTTGGAGAGGAACAAGATCACGAAGGGGTTTATCATCCTCATTACTGCCTCTTTGATGATGCGTGAGTAGTTTACCACAGAACTACGGGTCCGTAGGTAGTAGCTAGATGGTTCTTCTGTCTTTTTGATTTTCAATACAATGTTCTCTTTGGAGATATATTTGATGTAACTCTTCTACGGTGTGTTTGTTGGGATCCGATGAATTGTGAGTTTAAGACTAGATCTGTTTGCATTTGTATCCATACATGATTATTACAGCTTCGTATTTCTTCTTTGATATTTCGGTTTTCTTTGGCCAACTTGATTGATTTATCTTGCAATGGGAAGAGGTGCTTTGTAATGGGTTCGATATTGCGGTGCTCAATCTCAGTGACAGAAGGAGAAGTGACATGCATGTATCGTTGCTATTAAGGATGGAATTATGGGGTCCATTCCTACATGAATAGATCTTGTGTACATCATGTCATCGTTCTTAAGGCATTACTCCGTTTCTTTATGGAACTTAATACAGTACATGCATGTTGGATAGTGGTCGATGTGTGGAGTGATAGTAGTAGATGCAGGCAGGAGTTGGTCTACTAATCTTGGATGTGATGCCTATATACATGATCACTGTCTTGGATATCGTCATAACTATTCGCTCTTCTATCAATTTCGCAACAGTAATTTGTTTACCCACTTATACTATTTTCTTGAGAGAAGTGATACATCTCCAACGTATCAATAAATTTTTATTGTTCCATGCTATTATATTATCAACTTTCGGTGTTTTATATGCATGAATATGCTATTTTATACTTTTTAGGACTAACTTATTAACCTAGTGCCTAGTGCCAGTTTCTATTTTTTCCTTGTTTTGAGCTTCGCGAAAAAGGAATATCAAACGGAGTCCAAACGGAAAAAAACTTTCGTGATGATTTTTCTTGGACCAAAAGACATCCAAAGGACTTGGAGTCCAAGTGAGAAGATCCCCGAGGCGGCGACAAGCTAGGGGGGGCATGCTCCCAGGGCTTGTGGCCCCCTCGAGGATTCCCTGACCCCGTTCCTTGGCATATATTTTCTCAAATATTCCCAAAACCCTAGAAGAACAGACGAAAATACTTTTCCACCACCATAGGTCTGTGTTCGCGTGAGATCCCATCTGGAGGCCTTTTCCGGTACTCTACCGCATGGGATTTGATCAAGGAGGGCATCTACAACAACCTTGCCGCCCCTCCAAAGACGCATGAGTAGTTTACCATAGACTTATGGGTCCACAGCTAGTAGCTAGATGGCTTCTTCTCTCTCTTTGATCTTCAATACAATGTTCTCCTTGATGTTCTTGGAGATCTATTCGATGTAATATTCTTTTTTGGTGTGTTTATCGAGATCTAATGAATTGTGTATTTATGATCAGATTATCTATGAATATTATTCAAGTCTTCTCTGAACTCTTTTATGCATGATTAAGATAGCTATGTATTTCTCTTCGATCTATCAATTTGGTTTGGCCAACTATATTGATTTTTCTTGCAATGGGAGAGGTGCTTTGTGATGGGTTCAATCTTGTTGTGTCCTCACCGGTGACAGAAAGGTTAGTGAGGCACATATATTATTGTTGTCATTAAGGGTAATAAGATGAGGTTTCTATCATATTGCATGAGTTTATCCCTCTACATCACGTCATCTTGCTTAAGGCGTTACTCTGTTTTTAACTTAATACTCTAGATGCATGTTGGATAGTAGTCGATGAGTGGAGTAATAGTAGTAGATGCAGGCAAGAGTCGATCTACTTGTCACGAACGTGATGCATATATTCATGATTATAGCCTTAGATATCGTTGATACGTCTCCATCGTATCTACTTTTCCTAACGCTTTTCCTCTTGTTTTGGACTCTAATTTGCATGATTTGAATGAAACTAACCCGAACCGATGCTGTTTTCAGCAGAACTACCATGGTGTTGTTTTTGTGCAGAGATAAAAGTTCTCGGATTGGAACGAAACTTTGTGAGGATTTTTATGCAATAAAAGGAAATTACTGGAGCCAAGAATCACCAGAGGGGGGCACCTGGGTGGGCACAAACCACCAGAGCGCGCACCCCCTCCTGGCATGCCCAGGTGAGTTATCCCCACCCGGCGGCCCCGCACACTCCAACCCTGACACTATAAAATCACATTTTCGGAGAAAAAAACGGAGAGGAAGAATTATCTCATTTCGTGATATGGAGCCACCGCCACCTCTTGTTCTTCACCGGGAGGCCATATCTGGAGTCCGTTTTGGGCTCCGGAGAGGGGAATCTTCGGTCTTCGTCATCACCAACCCTCCTCCATCACCAATTCCATGATGCTTTCCACCGGGAGTGAGTAATTCCTTCGTAGGCTCGCTGGTCAATGATGAGTTGGATGAGATTCATCATGTAATCGAGTTAGTTTTGTTAGGGCCTGATCCCTAGTATCCACTATGTTCTGAGCTTGATCTTGTTATGACTTTGCTATGCTTAGTGCTTAACACTTTGGGTCCGGGTGTCGTGATTCCAGATCTGAACCATTTATGTTATCACCATTACATCTATGTTCTAGATCCGATCTTGCAAGTCATAGTCACCTATTACGTGTTATGATCCGTAAACCCTGTAGTGACAATATGCATGATACTTTCCGGTGATGACTGTAATTTGAGGAGTTCATGTATTCACTATGTGCTAATGCTTTGCTTCAGTACTCTATTAAAAGGAGGCCTTAATATCCGTTTGTTTCCTTATGGACCCCGCTGCCACGGGAGGGTAGGACAAAAGGTGTCATACAAGTTCTTTCCATAAGCACGTATGACTATTTACGGAATGCATACCTACATTACATTTATGAATTGGAGCTAGTGCCGTATCGCCCTAGGTTATAACTGTTACATGATTAATATCATCCAACAAATTGCCGATCCAATGCCTCCGATTTTCCTGCATATTGATCTTGCTAAGATATCACTGATGTTGTTACTATTGCTACTGTTACAAAATCACTGCTATCACTGTTACCGTTACTATTGCTATTACGACTACTATCAAAACTATCATGCTACTGTGCTACTGATCACTTTGCTATAGATAATTAATATCCATGTGTGGGTGAATTGACAACTCAGTTGCTAATACTTGCAAATATTCTTTGGCTCCCCTTGTGTCGAATCTATAAATTTGGGTTTAATACTCTAGCCTCGAAAACTGTTGCGATCCCCTATACTTGTGGGTTATCAAGACCTTTTTCTGGCGCCGTTGCTGGGGAGCATAGAGATATTTGTTGATTCACTTTGGGATTATTATCAATCTATCACTATGAAGAATTCGAAGGACGATAGAACTAAGATCTTTCCCTCAACTACGAGGGGAGGTAAGGAATTGCCATCACACTATGCACTTGATTCTCCTTCAGTTATAAGTAAGCTTGCTACACCACACTCTGCTATTAATCCTGATATGTCTCAAGTTATTGATGATGCTACTTCTGCTATGGCGCTTATGATGATGCTAGTACCTTGCTTGATAAGATTGTGCCATTGGGTGAACTTCTTGATGAACAACTTGCTAGACTTAATGATATTGAGAATGCCGCAATTGATGAGACTATTGAAACTGATGAAGTGTTTTAAACTGAAAATTTTGAAACGCCTGTTAGATCTAGCCATCCTAGATATGAATTTCTAAAAGTACCCGAAGGTTATGTTATGGATGAGGAAACTACTAGAGACTTTCTTGCTTGCAATGATAGAGATGACCTTAAGAAACTACTATGCAAATTTAAAGAAAAATCTTTGAATGCTAGAATGAAATGTGATCCTAAGTTTGCCACTTCACCTATCTTTGTTAATGATAAGGATTATGAGTTCTCTATCGACCCAGAGTTAGTTACTTTGGTCGAGTCTGATCCCGTCCATGGCTATGAAACTGAAACTGTAGTGGCACATCTTACTAAGTTGAATGATATAGCCACCCTATTTGCTCATGAAGAGAAAAATCGCTACTATTATATTCTCAAGTCATCCCTGTTCTCATTAAAGGGTGATGCTAAAGCTTGGTACAATACTCTTACTCCTAGTTGTGTGAGTAGTCCCTAGGACATGATCTATTACTTCTCTGAGAAATATTTTTCTGATCATAATGTCGGATTTCGGGTTCCACAAACCCTAGAGAGGTTCGAACTCTGGGGTGCGCACGAAGAACGCTCTCTCCCCAGCGCGCTCACCCTATGATTCCACGATCAAGCTCGATGAACTCAAGGAACAAGAGACACATCGGTTTATACTGGTTCGGGCCACCTTGTGGTGTAATACACTACTCTAGTGTGTGTGGTGGATTGCCTCGTGGGGCAGAGGATGAACTAGTACAATGGAAGAACAACCTCCACAGGGGAGGTGTTCTTGGGCTCGGATGAGCTTGTGGTGTGGTCAGGGTGGAAGGGATCCGATCCCTTCTACGGTTGGATTAGCTCCCGATCAGAAGAATCCGGATGAGCTGCCCCTCTATGGTGGTGGATAGGTCTTATTTATAGTGCCCTTGGTCCTCTTCCCAAATATCGACGGGAAGGGATCCCACAACGGCCAAATTTCAAGGGGAACATCTTGTACAAGCTATCCTAACAAAAGCGGTCTTCGACTGCCAAAGGCTCTGGTGGTGACGCTGCACCGGGCTCCAAGATGACCTCCATTCTGTTGTCCTGACGGTCCTTGGTATTGTTGCACCGATATGGAATCCTTTGCTTGATTCCTCGGGACTCCGCGCCTGCGCTTGCCCCCTTAGCGCCAAAGGGGAAACTGGTATGCTGCGTCCGCTGGCGCCCGCCTGGCCTTGGTCGTCATGGCTCACGTCACGTGAACCTCGCGAGGTGCACCTTGCATAAATATATGCGCTCCTCGGGAGCCAGCCTAAAGAGGCTACCCCCAGGGAGGTCTTGCCATCATCCGCCTCGCGAGGCTTGGCCCCTCATGAGGGTCTTGAGCTTTGGTTGCTGAAGCCGGGCCGTACCAGGTCGCCGATGGAGCCACGCCACGGGCCGCAGGCAGGCAAGTCTGGGTACTGCCGTTCCCAGGACACCGACAGTAGCCCCCGGGCCCATGGCGAGCTCGAACTTGGCTTCGGGGCGAAGCCAAGGGGCAAGTGCGAAGCGCCGCGGGCCCCAATCGCCTGTGGCCTTGGTCGGCGCGTGGCGAATGATTGGACATGGGCGTCTCTGCTTCCCCACACTGCCTTGGCAAATGCCCGACTTGACGAGACCCTGCTGCATGCATAGAACAGACCATAATTACGTGCGATCGTGGAGGCCGGCGGTTGGCCTCCTCCCGGCTATAAGTGAGGAGAGGGCGAAGCCCCCGTTGCTCCTCTACTTCTTCTTGCCGCCTGCCCCTTCTTCTTCCTCCCCACTTCGCCTTTTCACCGTAGCCTCCATGGCGCCAACGAAGAGATTCACAGCCGCGGAGAAGGGGAAAGCTCGCCAGGAGGGGTTTGAATTGGCGCCGCTCAAGAGAGCGCGGGGCCGTTCTCGTAAGCATGTTGCTACCCCTGCAGTGGTGCTTCAGGGTCGTGGGCGCACTCCTTCCGGGACCGACGCCGTCCTAGGTGGCCGTGACGGCACCTCTTCTCGCGGCAGAGACCGGCCTCGACGAGGCACCCCCCTGTTGCAGAAAGGCGTGCCGTGGTTGCCCGGCCTCCTCAGCCACGCTTCCATTCGTCACAGGTGCTCCCGGAGTTTGTCGTGTGGTCGGAGACTCCGGCCGGCCCCTGGCTCCAGCTGCCGTGCTCCTTCGCCCGCGAGCTGCTGGCCGGGGGTCTTGACGGCCTCTGGTTGCAAGCCGATGATTGCTGCAGCAAGGCCTCGTGGGTCGCGGTGGAGGTCTCTGCTGCGGGCAACGTGGCCCTAGCCCGCGGCTGGCAGACGTTCGCCTACGCGCGCGGCTTGGGCAGGTGATGCACCCTCCACTTCAAGTACGAAGGTGCCACGACCCTCTTCATGAGGGTGTTTGGGGCAGACGGTCGCCGTGCGGGGTGCTGCTCTGAAGACAACAACAGCGATGATGGGCTCGGCCTTGGCAACAGTCGTGCCGAGGCTGAGGGTGGACTTTCCCTTGGCGATAGCCGTGGCTCGTCCAGCGGTGGCGGCTCCTCTGCCAGCGAGAGCACCAGCAGTGGCGGCTACGACCAACCACCTCACCGCTGGGCTCTCTTCAAGGACGGTGACGGGTCATCCTGTCGTCACGCAGCGGTGAAGCGCGAGGAGGGCTCAGACTGAGCTGAGTCCGGGGGGCCCTTGGACCCGGGTCTCGCAACCTGCTGCGGCTGCTCGGCTCGCTTTTGTTTAGCCTTTCCTTTCCTCCTTCATTTTGAAAATGGTAGATAGCCCCCCTGGGGCATGTAATGAACTGTGACGCTTATGCTGCTACGCTATGTCTATTGCTCTTGTGCTATGTTATGATATTCATGCTCCTCATGAGTTTAGAGGGATAACTTAGCTTGGCACGCTTGAGGGTGGCCTCTTTCCTCATGAGGATGCGCCTTCTGGAATCTGGGCAGGCCTCCTTGCTGTCGACTCGGGAGCCACTGGCCTTGGGGGGCATCATAAAGCTGCAAAATTTGTTAGAGAATCCACCGGGTACCATGTTCCTCCTTGCGTGAGCCCTCAAGCGTGGGCTAATCATGGCTTAATGCACCGCATTGCAGTACCCGGGGGCACGGACTTGTGGGGGGTGCGCCAATCATGAGCTGATTTGAGGGCGCCTCGCGAAGTCAGGGAAGCTGAAGCTCTGGGGCGATAGGGCTTTGGCGAGGTGTGCCCACGGTGTGGGCTGGCCCAGTGCACGGACACGGACACACCTGCCTAGCCCCCGCACGAGGCGTGAGAGGGAGAGCGTCAAGCAACTGCCGTCCTCCCTGGCGCAGAAAAAGGGGCAAGCAAAATAGAAGAGGGAAAACTCAACTAAGCAATCGAGAAACACCAGAACTCCAAATTTATTAAAAGATCGCAACTAGATACAGAAAGCAAATGAACAGCCGCATCCGACACCTAGTCTAGTCTTCTCACCAGCGCGGAGCTAAGTGATGCCACTAGGACGTGGGAGGGAGCCCCCGAGGCCCGAGGGCGGCACTCCGGAGACTCCGGGGTGTGTACATCCCCACTCATTATTATGTGAGAGTGTCACGAGCGGAGACCTCACAGGCACTCGGCCTTGCTTCATGGGTAGAACTTCCGGAGGTGCTAGATGTTCCATGTGTTCTAGATGGGGATGCTGTCCCCCATCTCCAGGCACACGGTGCCAGGCCTGGAGACGTGGGAAATCCTAAACGGGCCCTCCCACATGGGTGAGAGCTTATGCAGCCCTTCCCTAAAGAGCACCCGCCTCAGGACAAGATCGCCCACCTCGAGCATCCTGGAGCGGATGTTGCGGCAGTGGTACCACCACAATGCCTGTTGGTACCTTGTCGCTCCGAGCGAGGATTGGCGGCGGCGTTCCTCCCCCAGCACGAGATCCATCCCCCGCATGGCATCCCGGCGTGCTTCGTCGAACGCCAAGACCCGCTCGGAGCGATGTTTGATCTCGTGAGAGAGAACCGCTTCGGCTCCGTAGACGAGGAAGAATGGGGTCTCGCCCGTTGGCTTGGTGGCTGTGGTGCGGATGGACCACAACACGGACTGGGGCTTGTCGTGCCAGCCCCTGCCGTAGGCCTCGAGCTTGTTCTTGAAGGTCCTCGTCTTGAGGCCTCTCAAGACCTCCACATTGGCGTGCTCAGCTTGACCGTTGCTTCTGAGGTGTGCCACTGAGGCGTAGCATATCTGCGTTCCAAGGTTAGCAGAATATGTTTTGAAGAGATTGCTAGTGAATTGTGAGTCGTTGTTGGTGATGATGTGATTAGGGACCCCGAACCGGCTCACGAGGCCCTTGATGAACTTGACCGCCGAGCCGGCGGGGATGCTGCGCACTGGCTCCACCTCCGCCCACTTGGTGAACTTGTCGATGGCGACGTAGAGGTAGCGGTAGCCCCGGGCGCCCGAGGGAATGGTCCCAAAATGTCCAGCCCCCAGACCAGGAACGGCCATGAAAGTGGGATAGTCTGAAGGCCCTGAGCAGGCTGGTGGATTTGCTTGGCGTGGAACTGGCAGGCATCACATGATCTCACCAACTCGGCCGCGTCGCTGAGCGCTGTTGGCCAGTAGAATCCGCTGCGGAATGCCTTGCCCACCAGGGTGCGCGATGATGAGTGATGCCCGCAGTCTCCGCCATTTATGTCAGTCAGCAGCTCGCACCCCTGCTCCCTGGAGATGCACCGCAAGGAAATGTTGTTGGGTCATTTTCAGTATAACTCACCATCCTAAAGGCAGTAGGCCGTGGCCTGCCGAGCCACGCGCTCTGGGTCTTCCTCCTTTTTCGGTAGGGTTCCTTGTAGTAGGTAGGCCTTGAACTCTTTAGTCCAGAACCCCTACTGAGGCTCGAGTGCGAGGAGCGGGCGCGCCCTCGAGGTCGGGCTGCATGCGACAGCTCCCGAGGTCGGCGAAGGGGGAAGCTCCTCCTGAGGTGGCGTCAGCTCCGCAGCCGGAGGGGCTGCTAAGGGCTTAAAGAGGCGCTCCTCGAAGACGCCGGACTCCTATGACTGGCGCTTGGACGCCCTCTTGGTGATGTCGTTGGCCTCCTTGTTCGTGCCGCGCGACATGTGCTGCAGCTCTAGGCCCAAGATTGTTTTCTCCATTTTGCGTACCTCCGCTAGGTACGCCTCCATATGCTCATCCTTTGGATTGTACACCTTGTTGGAGAAGTTGACGGGGAGCTGGGAGTCGCCCTTGATGGTGAGGCGCTTCACACCCAAGGTGGCCGCAGCCTTCAGGCCGGCGATTAGGCCTTCGTACTCCGCGATGTTGTCGGAGACCTTCTCGCTGTGCTGGAAGCAAAGCTGCACGGCGTAGTAGAGCTTGTCTTGGGTGGGCGAGATGAGCACGGCTCCAGCCCCCGCGCCGTGACGTGCGAAGGCGCTGTCAAAGTACATGACCCAGTCATCTGGTGCTTCACCCCCTGGCGAGAGGGACTAATCCTCACCTGCTCCAGGCCCTGGGGTGTCGGTCCACTCTGCCACGAAGTCGGCGAGCGCGGCACCTGTGATGCCCCAAGACCGACGCTCCAGAAGAATTCCAGCTATTCTGAGTTTCACCGTGTGTTTTATTTGCTTGTTGCATTTCATCATGTCATTATTTGCATTGCATAGATAGTTTGCATCGGTATGTTTTCATAAAACTCGTAGACGTTCATAGTGCCACTTCCCGTTTGTCTCTGTTGACCTTTCTCAGACCCCTTGCAACCTGGTTGTTCGTTTTTTCTCTTGCGTAAATCAGAGTCTCCCCTCATAGTGCATGGAGCCCCTCGCGTGCGCGTCCGAAACTTCCCCGAACTTGACCCGGGCAGTCGTGACCGATTGTTCCGGATCATCCCCAAACATCCCTAAGACATCTCTATTTCCTTATTTGGACTCCCTAGCGTATTTATTCTCGACTGCCCTGTCGGCGTCCTCGGAACGGGGGTACCCAGATTTGCCTGCCTGCGACCCTTGACGTGGCTCCATCAGCGGCCTGGTGCAGCCCAACTTCAGCAACCACAACTCAAGACCCTCGCGAGGGGCCAAGACTCGCGAGGCGGGCGACAACAAGACCTCCCTGGGGCAGTCTCTCTAGGCTGGCTCCCGAGGAGCGGAGATATCTATGCAATGTTGTGATGGCCTGGCTTATTAGGAATGATAGACTACTCATATCAATAAGGAATTCCTTCTTTTCCGGGAGCCCATTCGAATAGAACTCCAAAGTTAAGCGTGCTCAGCTTGGAGTAGTTTCAGGATGGGTGACCGACCGGGAAGTTCCTCCCGGGTGCGCACGAGTGAGGACAAAGTGCGCAGAAAAGACTAGTATTGATATGTGAGGCCAGTCTAGATCCCGCCAGGAGTAACGACCACCGGCGGGTGTGTCCGGGGCGTTACAAGTTGGTATCAGAGCCGACCCTCGCGGTTACACGGATGTTTGCGGACAGTTTGCCTTCATGTTGTGAATGACGTTTGTGACCCGTCGTGGCACACGGCATGACACATGTGCTGTCCTGGAAGCACAGACGTTTGTGCCAAGAGGGAACGTTCATGTGGCCCGACGAGGACGTCGGTTCCTTTGAGTGGGGGTGTATGTGATGGCCTGGCTTATTAGGGATGATAGACTACTCATATCAATAAGGAATTCCTTCTTTTCCGGGAGCCCATTCGGATAGAACTCCAAAGTTAAGCGTGCTCAGCTTGGAGTAGTTTCAGGATGGGTGACCGACCGGGAAGTTCCTCCCGGGTGCGTACGAGTGAGGACAAAGTGCCCAAGGCCTCTTCCATCCCCGTAGGCCCGAGGCCCAGCTTCCTCCCGTAACCCTAGCCCGACCAGCATCCCTCGCTCTCTCCTCCTCGAGCGCCGTCGCACCCCCCTCGCTCACCCTCTCGTTCCCCGATCCCCATCTCCCTCATCCTCACGCCCGACCCTCATCTCTCCCTTCGCTCATGGCCGCCTGGAGCCCGATTCCCTCGACTCTCACGGCCGAACCCTCGGCCAGACAACGCCTCTCGATCCCCTCGCTCCTCCCAGTCCTCTCCCGCGCCGCCTCCTCATCTCGCGTGCCCGCGACCCTCGCCCCTGGCGCCCCGCAAGATGGCCGAAGCCCGGCGCCCCCGACGCCCTTCCTCCCCGCGCAGGCGCCAGGTCGCCCGCGAGGCCGAGCACCCTCGAGCCGCCCTCCCGTCGGCCGGCGAGGAACCGCTGCCCGAGCGCCCTCCTTCACCGCGCCGCGCAAGCCGCAGGTCGCCCAGGACCCTCCTCCTTCCTCCGGCCTCCCTCCTCCGACGCCAGGGCCAGCCAGGCCGAGCGGCCCTGCTGCCGCCACGAAGTCCCGCGGCCACCGCCGCGCCTCCTCTTCGACCTCCGTGCGCCGCCCCGGCCCTGTCCAACAGCCGCGCCATGGCCTTCCCTCCGGCCTTGGTCCTCCCCGGCGCGCCTAGCCTTGCTGCTGCTGTGCTTCTTTTTCTTTCGGCTTGCGTTTTGTTTTTGTCCAGCATAACCATGGAGCAGTAAGTTCCACTACGTCACAAAGAACCAAGTCCACGGCGCCGACAAGTACCTCGACCAAGTGCAAGACGACCGAACGGCTACAAGATGACCATCAAGTACCACTACACCGTGAACGTCGTCGGATCTTCAAGTTCCATGGAGCATCAAGTACGACTACACGGCGACCCACCAAGTACCACGACATGAACGTGAACAACTACCGTCGCCGGAACAACTACTTCCACTACGATCTCGAACCCCCTCCGAGACCGAACAGATGTTCCAAAGGTATAACCCCGAGACGACCCCGTGGATGACCCGTGGATGAATGTTGTGTTGTATGAGTTGTGCTCCACTTGTGCTCCATGTCGTTTCATCTTTGTCGTGCTCCTCGGTTGCCTCGTCGCCGACCCGTGGGAACCCGGTGACGGGATCACCCCACCTCTTTTCATCTCGTTTGACTCGCTCACGCCATCTTCCTTTTGCACCGGTCTCTCGACGAGTTACCGGAACCGAGATGTTGCCGTTGCATCATTTTCGGATCGTTGCCGTGGCACCCTTTCCTTCCATCACGGTGACAAATACTCCTTATCATCTCCTTATCACCTTCATGTTAACCTTTTAATAAAAAGTGCATTAAACTTGATCATGTCATCCGCATCATGTTAACAACTTTATACTGTTTAATTGTTGTTGCTTTAATAATTGCTAAACATGCTCATGGGGATTTTCCGGATATGTTGTTGTTATTTTCCGGCCTCATTCAAAATGTCTTAATAGTATAGTTTTATTATGCTTCACCTCTTGCCATGTTAAAAACATTTAATCTTGTCTTGTAGATAAATGGGAGTCAACTAAATAATTAAATGTGGTGTTTCGTCAATATGCAACTCGTTGCATATTGAGCTCCACTTAACTTGTAGTGTTGTTTGTGCACTTTGCAATGCCATGCATAATTAAACCGGACATGCATCATACTTGGATGTGCATCGTATGCCATGTTTATGATATGTGTGTTTACCGTGTTGTTTGCTTCTTTCCGGTTGCTTCTCTTGTTAGCTTCGGTTTCGTTCCAGAGTTGTGAGGATTCTCTCGACTATGTTGCTCCGTCTACTTCATGGACCCGTTCTTCTTCCTTTGCGGAATCCCAGGCAAGATGATCATACCCTTGGATATCTTTACTACCATTGCCATGCTTAGTTGTCTCGATGCTGTCGTTACATGTCGCGCTACCCATCTTTTATGTCAGCCTCTCCTTGTTGCCATGAAACCTCTAACTGTTGAAACCTTCCTAGCAAAACCACTGTTTGGCTATGTTACCCGCTTGCTCAGCCCCGCTTGCTTAGCCCCGCTTGCTCAGCCCCTCTTATAGCGTTGTTAGTTGCAGGTGAAGATGAAGATCGTTCCAGGTGGGAACTTGTTGTTGTTATATCACAATATCTATAATTATATTTAACACACCTATATACTGGGCATGGGTGGAAGGCTTGGCCTTTTGCTAGGTGTTTTGTTCCACTCATGCCACCTTAGGCGCTGATAAACCGGCATTACGTTCCTTGATTTTTGCGTTCCTTACACGATGGGTGAAATGGGGACCCCTTGACAGTTCGACTTTGAATAAAACTCCTCCAGCAAGGCCCAACATTGGTTTTAATTTGCTCATAATAACAACTTAATTAATTTAATTAAATTGCATAGGGAGTTAGCGCTACCCGAGGATTCTTTCTACATAGCAGGGGGGGCCAGTGCTGATGGTGTTGGTCCCAAACGAGCGGACTGCGGGGCCGCCTCGAGGAAACCCGAGGTATCTGGTATAACCTGTAGGATGTCTCATCCGGACGTGGCCTGAGACGAGATACGCGCAGCTACTATCAGGGTGTCGGCACGCCGGTAGGTCTTGCTGGACTTGTTTTACCATTGTCGAAATGACTTGTGCTACCAGGATGTCGAGCCTGATCGGATTTTCCCTAAGATAAGGGGTGATGATATTATATTTATCACTTTAGCTAACCGTGAGAGCTTGTGATGGGCTAAGTTGGAACACCCCTGAAGGGTTATGATCTTTCGAAAGCCGTGCCCGCGGTTATGTGGCAGATTGGAATTTGTTAATGTCCGGTTGTAGAAAACTTGACAGAGGATCCGTAGTAAAACACACAACTGTGTGAGTAACCGTGACTGTCTCTTTTCTTTTGAGAAGAGAACACGGTGGGGTTATGTTTGATTCGTATGTAGTTCAGGATCTTTAGCGATCACTACTTTTGCGACCGTTTGCGTAGATGCTCATCTTATTCTTGTACTCGTAAGTTAGCCACCATATTATGCTTAGCCGCTGCTGCAACCTCACCACTTTACCTCTTCCTACCCACAAAGCTTTGCTAGTCTTGATACCCATGGTTATGGGATTGCTGAGTCCTCGTGGCTCACAGATACTACAACACCAGATGCAGGTTCAGCCGAGTATGAAGCAGGAGCTGGTTCAGTACTTCACCGGGAGCCCGATGAAGAGAGTGGCCGTATGCTTGTGATGTTTCGACGATCAGTAGTGGTTTCTACTAGGATTCGATCCTGACCTATGGCTTTATGTTGTTTTGGTATCTTTCTTTTGGATCTTCGCCCGTAGTCGGGTTGTGATGTTTTGAATGATGTTCTGCTTATGTAATGTATTGTGTGAAGTGGCGAGTGTAAGCCAACTATCTCCTTTTGCAATTTAATCCCTCTTTTACATGAGTCGTGCAAAGATACCAAACTTGAGATCATTCTAGGATGGGCTTATACCTTTAAGTCGTGCCTCGACACGTAGGAGGTATAGTCCCATCCTGGTCATTACATACAAGCCCAAGAACACCTCTCCTTCGGAGGCTGATCATCCCTTGTACTATTTCATCCTCAGCCGTACAAGGCAATCCACCACACACACTGGAGTAGGTATTACACCACAAGGTGGCCCGAACCAGTATAATCCTCGGTGTCCCTTGTTCTTTGAGTTCGTCGAGCTAGGCCGTGGAATCGGAGGGCGAGCGCGCTGGGGAGAGAGTGTTATTCGTGCGCACCCCAGAGTTCGAATCTCTCAAGGGTTTGTGGAACCCGAAATCCGACACGCCCGATTACGATCGAAGGGTCCAGTTTGCCCTCACGCTCCCTCCTATCATCCACATGCTATATATAGAAGCCTCCCCTATTCCATTGCTAGTTAAACCTAAAACCTAGGCAGACCAACTCCCTCCAATCCCATAGCCGCCGCCACTCTCTCCTCACAATCCGCACGCACCCAGCCCCTGCCTGCACTTGGCCAGATCCAAATCCAACCATCCAACCGTCCATCTGACAGCCAGTGCCGCTCCCAGCCTCCCACGACCGCAACCAGCTCCATGCCTCGCAACTCTCGGCCGAGATCGTCCTGGAGCAGGACGAGCGCCTTGCGTGCTCGCCGCCGGAGCTCCGCACGCCGTCGATGGCCTCCTCCTTGCCTTCCTGAACTTTGTTGTTCTCCCTAAGGTCTCCCCCTCGCCCATGGATAGGAGACCTGACGCCATGGCCTCTGCCCGTGCAAGCCCTGCCGCCACCGGTCGTGAGCGTCGCCGGATCCGGCCTCCGCTTGTCGCGCCACCGATGGATCTGTGGTGCCCGGCTCCGGATCTACACGTTTTCCCTCGCCTCTTCACTGGAGTCCACCACCAGGAGTCGTCGATGCAAGTCACTCGCCATGGCCGCCCTCATGTGGAGCTGCCCGTGTCCGCAGACTCCTCCCGATGGATCTGCTCGAGCTCGCCGCCCCCTGCGCCTCAAGTTCCTCCCGCCGGAGCACCAAGTCCACCTCTTCCCTGCGCACGCCGTCGGTGCCCACAACCCACTCGCCCCTCTGCTTCGCACATGCCTCGCCTCTACTTCGAACCAGGATCGACGCCGCCCGCTCCCGTTGACCGTGGCCTGCTTCCCACAAGGCCCAGCTGCCCGACCTGCCACCTCCTCCATCGACCGGGCCTAGGCCCATGGGTGAGCCACCGCAAGACCAGCAACCAGTAGTTTCGGCCTTGTTTTTTTTTTCTTCCTCTGGACGATTTTACGATTTAACCGGGATTTACAGATTTGCAAAAAACCACTTGCACTTCATGCATTTAGTAACTCACAAACAATGCATCACATGTAAAAACTTTATATATGAAAAATGCTTAGAATTTTGTGTAGATTAATAATACGCCACTTTCATCCACGCTTAAAATGTTTAAATTGATGTTTGCATAAGTTTGCTTAAATAACATGCTAAAATGATTTATTTCATAACTAAATAAATGTAGCTCCAAATTTAATAAACTTTATATGTAAATGGAGTGAAAAATGTGTATAATAACATGGTGCATTTACTTTTGTTGTTTAATAACCTTAAAATTAGTAATAGGGAGAAGAGTACCAAATTCATAATATGCACATGGGGGTTTTTCGGAATTTTTGTTTGTTATTTCCGGCCTCATTTAAAATGCTTACATAGCTAGTTTACTTATGCTTCACCTCTTGTCATGTTTAAAAACATTTAAACTTGTTGGGTTCATAATGAGATCAAACTAAATAATCTAACGTGGTGTTTTTTCAATATGCAACTCATTGCATATTGAGCTCCACTTAAATTGTAGTGTTGTTTGTTGCACATTGCCATGCCATGCATATTTAAACCAGACATGCATCATACTTGATTGTGCATTATATCATGTTTATGCTTGTGTGTTTACCATGTTGTTTGCTTATTTTCGGTATGCTTCTCTCGTTAGCTTCGGTTTCATTCCGGAGTTGTGAGGATTCGTTCGACTACGACCGTTTGTCTTCTTCATGGACTCATTCTTCTTCCTTGCGAGATCCCATGCAAGATGATCGTTCCTCGATATCACCTCTATCTTTGCTTTGCTAGTTGTCTCGCTCTATAGCTATGTTGCGCTACCCATTCTTGTCTTTTCAGCCTGCTATGTTGCCATGAAACACTCTAACCGCCTTCCTAGCAAACCGTTGATTGGCTAAGTTACGCTGTTGCTCACCCCTCTTATAGCGTTGTTAGTTGCAGGTGAAGATGGAAGATGGAAGATGTTCCATGTTGGAACATGGATTCTTGGGGATAACACAATATATATTTTATTAAATTAATGCACATATATACTTGGTAATGTGTGGAAGGCTTGGCATTTTGCTTGGTGTTTTGTTCCACTCATGCTGCCTTAGGATCCGATAAACCGGTGTTATGTTCCTTGATATTGCGTTCCTAACACGGTTGGGGTTTATGGGCCCCCCTCGATAATTCTATCTATTTAAAGCTTTTCCAGCAAGGCTCAACCTTGGTTTTACCATTTGCCTAATAATTAAAACTTGCATAGGGATCGACTAGCACCCGAGGACTCTTAATCAACCCCCGGGTCAGTGCTCCTCATGAGTGTTTGTCCAACCCAGAGCACTGTGCGGGGCCACCCCTTGGCAACTTGGGTTTTGGTAGCTATACGCGTAGCTTATCCGATCGTGGCCTGAGACGAGATACGCGCGGCTCTTATCAGGGTAACGGCACGTCTGGAGGTCTTGCCGGATTAGTTTTACCTTTGTCGAAATATCTTGTGCACGGATACCGAGAACACGCAGGCCTTCCCAACATGGAGTTCTTACTCCGCTGATCATGAGAGCTTGTGATGGGCTAAGTTGGGACACCCTTGCAGGGTTATGATTTTTCGAAAGCCGTGCCTGCAGTTAAGTGGCAAATTGTAATTTGTTAATATCGGGTTGAAGATAACTTGACACCATAACTCTATAAGAATACACTACCTGTGTGAGTAACCGTGATGGTCTGTTTTCGAAGGGGTTCGGAAAGTGAGCACAGTGGGGTTATGTATGATCGTAAGTAGTTAGGATCATTTCTTGATCACTTATAGCTGTGACCATTGGCATATATTCTCATCTCGCTCTGAATTCGTAAGCTAGCCTCGTATAATGCTTAGTGCTTGCTGCAACCACTTCATAACCTCTCCAAACCTAAAAGCCTTGATAGTTTTGATACCCGGGAATGAGATTGCTGAGTCCTCGTGACTCACGGTTACTACACAAACTGGTGCAGGTACCTCAGAGTTTGACACAGGAGATGTGCAAGAGCTTCAGTGTGAGTTCGATGAAGAGCATGGTCGTATGTACGCGACATACCCCAACAATCAGTAGTGGTTCCTACTAGGGCCGATCGGGATTAGCCTGTGTGGTGTCTTTTTCTTTGTTTTATTTTATCCGTAGTCGGACTCTGTGTTCTCTGGATGAATGTGTGTTTATTGTATTAATTGTGTGACGTGGCGAGTGTAAGCCAAGTATTAAACTCTCTTTCATCCTATTCATTACATGGATTGTGTAAAGATACCATGCTTGAGACCATTCCAGAATGCGGTTATGACTCTAAGTCGTGCCTCGACACGTAGGAGCTATAGTCGAATCCTGGGCGTTACAGCACCCTTGATGACCCTGGTGGTGCTGAACTCCAGCTGGAATGCTTGTAGCTCGATGTTCCATTCTGCGACCCTTCCCGTGGCATTGGGGCTCCTCAACACCCGCTCCAGCGGGTAAGCTGATACGACCTTGATGGGGTGGCCTTGGAAGTAGTGGCGCAGCTTGCGTGAAGCAACGAGGAGTGTGAGTAGAAGTTTCGGTGGCATTGGGTAGCGCGCCCAAGCGTTGCGAAGTACCGTGCTGACAAAGTAGATAGGGTGCTCCACGAGGGTGGAAGTGTCGGCGGAGTCCAAGATCTCCTGGGGTTGTGGCGCCTCCTGAGGCCGAGAGGCCTCAGGAGCTTGGTCGCCAGCTGATGGGCCTCGAACCCCTCATTGGTTACCCCAAGTGGAAGGTGTAAGATGCAGTAAGTAGAAGTGTTTTCCCTTAGCAAAGATGCCAAGGATCGAATCCCCAGAGACTCCTAGGTTCAACACGTAGGTGTCAACTGCTAACGGCGCAATTAGCAATCAACGTGGACCTGCACACAGATACAAATAACTTTGCTCCCAACGAGTACAGAGAGGTTGTCAATCCCTCCGGCCTTGTAGTTCACAAAGGGTTAAAAGCAATGATAGTAGTGATAGATAGTGTTTTGCAATAGTAAGTAATAACGAAAAGTAAATAGCGGGTGTCATCAATGATGGTAATATGGACCGGAGTCTCATGATGTTCACTAGTGATGTCTCTCTCCCAAAAGATGATAAAACAGCTATGTGAGGTAAACGAATTACAGCTGGGCAATTGACAGGACCACGAACGCAAACCAATGCTGACTACATTGCAAGAAAGGTTGAGGTTCAAAGCATGGGCGGTACGCCAAAGTAAGTAGACCGAAATCCATCAATGCCTACTACTAATCATCCACCTTGAGATATCTATCCAGAACATCTCGCTGGTATTAAGTTGCGAGTCCCACCCGTAGTGTAAACTCAATGCAACAGACAACTGCATTAAAAGAACTTTGCGTAAAGTAAACAATCCTTGCACCCGCGGGCACAAGCAACGTTGTTTTCCCCTTGTGGCAACAGCACATCCCATAGACTCATGTTTCTGTCACTCAAGCTAGTCATCGAGGGGCATGAACCCACAATCAAGCATAACGTTCCCTCTTGGAGTCACTACCTACTACTCGGGCAAAGCAATAAATAACAACGGAGAACATGCAAGAATTACTTATTAACATAAATATAAAAGAGGTGAATCAAATATATTACTCAAGATCAATCTCAACATAATCTCATAATCCATCGGATCCCAGCAAACTCAACATAGCAACAGCATAAGGATTACATAGGTGCCTCGATCATGTAGGGCAGCTCACGAGGACTAATTAGTGAAGCACAAGAACGGGAGGAGAACATCACATAGCTACTGGTCATGGACTCATGGTCCAAGGGAGACTACTCACGAGTCATCCGGGAGGCGTCCATGGTGGTGGAGAAGCTCCCGGTGGTGATCCTCCCCTCCGGCAGGGTGCCGGGAAGAGTTCTCCTGGTGCTCCCGATCTTGGAAGCGGCGGCGGCGGCGGAACAGAGATGGGATCGCGAAAAGAGTTCCTCCTCTGAGGGTTTCGGAGGACCCTCTAAATATATGCCAAAGGGGGGCACCGGACGGGCTTCGGGGGGCCCAGGCGCCCCCCCGGCGCGGCCCAGGGGGGGGGGCGCCGCCAGGGCGCTTGGAGCCCTGGTGGCCCCCCCCAGGCTGCCCTTCGGATGTAGTGTTGTTTCCGGAATGCTGATTTTTTATATAATTTTTCTGGATTTTTCTGGGCAGTTCTCGAAACGTGAAAACCTGAAATACAAAAACAGCCGAAAACAGAAACTGGCACTGGGGTGCACTGGATTAGTAAGTTAGTCCAAATATGATCAAAAGTATATGGAAGTGTATGAATATCATAGCAATATCACCCAAAAGTGGCATGGAGCAACAGAAATTATAGATACGTTTTGGACGTATCAACATCCCCAAGCTTAATTCCTGCTCGTCCTCGAGTAGGTAAATGATAACAAGAATAATTTCTGTGGTGACATGCTATTAACCATTTAGGACTTTTTATAGTCATATGACAGAAGCTTACTGAGACAATGAATCTATAGTAATTAAGTTGCCTCATGAGAAAATCACAAATGACTGAAAGTTTTACAACATGAAACTGAAACATCAAAAAGATTTGTAATGAATATGATGTGCAAATATGATAAAGTAATATCTAGCTTGCCCCCTTTAGTGATGCAAAACATAAATGCAGGGGCACCTTCAAGGTTTAAGTGATGACTAGATACAATGATTTCAGAATAAACGATATCACAATCATGCAAAAGACAATGCTACTTTGGGACAATGCACATTACACTCAGAATGACAATCATGCTATCAGTAGTTGGTGCTTGAACATAAAGGTAAAAAAATGGTTATGTGCTAGAGCTTTTTATTTTGAAAACATGGAAGCAATTGTGTCAACATGAGTAGTACTTCATATGTGTCATGCATAAGACATCCTATAAGTTGCAAGCCTCATGCATGGAATACCAATAGTGCTCGTACCTTGTCCTAATTAGCTCGGATTTCCATGGGTTATCATTGCATTACATATGTTTCAACCAAGTGTCACAAAGGGGTACCTCTATGCCACCTGTACAAAGGTCCAAGGAGATAAATCGCATTTGATTTCTCGTTTTTGGTAGATCTCAACTTGAGGACATCCATACCGGGACAACATAGAAAATAGATGATGGACTCCTCTTTAATGCATAAGCAAGTTCTCATAAGAGATTGAGGATCAACGTCCAAGCTAAAACTTCCACCATGATACATGGCTTTGGTTGGCGGCCCAATGTTCTTCTCTAACAATATGCATATTCATTCAACCCACGGTAAATCACCCTTACTTCAGACAAGACGAACATGCATAGCAACTCACATGATATTCAACAAAAGTGTGACAGTTGATGGCGTCCCCAGAAACATGGTTACTGCTCAGCAAGCAACTTATAAGAAATAAGATACATAGGCAACATATTCTTTACCACAATAGTTTTTAAGCTACTTTCCCATGAGCTATGTATTGCAAAGTTAG
The DNA here is from genome assembly GCA_902687465.1 of Secale cereale. Classification (NCBI taxonomy): domain Eukaryota; kingdom Viridiplantae; phylum Streptophyta; class Magnoliopsida; order Poales; family Poaceae; genus Secale; species Secale cereale. Next base: position 454,015,564 of record LR738711.1, on the reverse strand, counting down.
TTTGCTTAGTACAGGTGGAGGTTAGCAAAAAGACTGGGAGCGACCAACTAAGAGAGCAATGACGGTCATAATCATGCAGAGCGACAAAGCAATATTGAATCAGGCATGGTAGTTATATCGCTACTCAGAAATAAAAGATCATCAAGGCTTGACAGAATTTCTTTACAGTCTTAAATATGCGTGAGCATACGCCAAGTCAATCAAAATAAATTCTCTAATGAAGATATTACTAAACCATACCATATCATAGTCAAACAAATCAAGTTGGTACTCCAATAACACATTGGGAACCCCCCAGCTATTTGAGATTAACCATAAGAAAACCTGAACTACTAAGCACCATTATGCAAGTAGCATCTTTATCATAGACACATTAACCAATGCAACTGAAGCAAACTCTCTTAATAAGGTGAGCATGATAATTAAAGAGAGTTCAAGCAACCAACTAAACAAAAGCTCTTGGAAAAGATAAGCATGGATACTAAGAGCAGAGCATGATAGTAGCTATTAAAAGACAAAGAACACACACATCATAGATAGACATGAAAATTCTATGTTATGTTCTAGGTAGAGGTGGAGCGTGTTTCTCTCCCACATAAAGGAATGCTGAGTTCCGACTCGTTATGAAAAACTAAAAAGAAAACTAAAAGCAAGACGCTCCAAGCATAGCACATAACACATGAAGTGATAAAAATATAGCGGAACGAAAGACGAACTGATAATGTTGATGGAGAAGGGGATGAACGGGGGCATCCCCAAGCTTAGACGCTTGAGTCTCCTTGAATATTTCTTGGGGGTGCACGGGGGCATCCCCAAGCTTGAGCGCTTGACACTCCTGAATCTTTTTTATCATCTTCCCTCGCACACTTGAAAACTCCCTTCATACATAACTCATCATAATCTGATTAGCGAGGTTAGTACCCTTAATAAAATAATTATACCTTGCTGGAAATAAGGATATTCTTGAAGTTCTACTGTTTCTCAAGATTGCCAAAAGGTTTTTGCAAAGAAAAAGCAAGTTCTTGATTTGCAAAGTGAAGGAAAGGCAAAACAGGACAGAATCTGTGAAAAACAGAACAGCAGGTAGTAATTGATCTGTTCGGGATACTTCTGCAACTCAAATCGAAAAACTCAGAACAGATGCACGAAAGACAATTATATAGAGAACGCTGTCGAAAAAATTCAGACCAAAAAGATGATCTGGTGATTTTATACGAATTTTTCTATCCAAGGACAGAATCTGTTTCCTGGACAGCACCTCACAACTTTTGAACTTTCTAGCAATCAGAGGCTATACTTGGCACAAATACAGCAGTAAACAACATCAAGACACAACAAAAGCAAAAAATTTATTCATGTGGGCTGCCTCCCAAAAGCGCTTTCTTTTATGCCTTTAAGCTAGGCATAATGCATAGAGATCAAGTTTTATCAAGAGTAAAAGAATAGCTAGCCCATATAACGGACTCAAAAGGTAACTTGATCTTCTTTCGAGGGAAGTGTTCCATCCCTTTCTTGAGAGGAAACTGAAATTTAATATTACCCTCTTTCATGTTATGATAGCACCAACGGTGCGCAAAAAGGGACGTCCCAAAATAATTGGACATGAAGGATCACATTCAATATCCATAATAGTGAAATCAACGGGCACATAATTATCGTTGACAACAATAAGAACATCGTCGATCCTCCCCAAAGGTTTCTTTATGGAAGAATCAACGAGACGAACACCAAAAGAACAAGAATCATAAGGTTTCAATTTAAGCATATCATATATTCTTTTGGGCATAACAGAGGTACTAGCACCAACATCACATAATGCATAACAAGAGAAGTCATTCAAATTAATTTTTATCATAGGATCCCAACCATCTTCTAGCTTTCTAGGTATGGAGGCTTCTACTCTAAGTATGTCCTCCCTAGCTTTGATGAGAGCATTAGTGATATGCTCTGTGAAGGCAAGGTTAAGCGTGCTAGTGCGGGGGTCTCTAGACATCTTGTGAAGGAAATCAATAACTTCGGTAAGAGTGCAATTATCAAAATCAAGGTCACGAGCATCAAGTAAAGTGGTAGTGGTGTCCTTTAGGTTCACTTGTTTGGTAGCTTCTATAGTCATAGCATCACCATTAATAGGTCCATAGGGACCAGGAGTACATTGGGTGCTAAGAGTGTGAACATCCTCAACAACTTGGATAGTAGCAACAGTGTGGTGGGTAGGGAGGCTCTTAATTCTCTCTTCTTCCTCCCTCTCTCTAGCCCATCTTTCTTTAAGTTTAGCCATCATCCTAATGTTTTCATTAATTTGCACTTGAATAGCATTTATAGGAGTGACTTCCATCTCCTCAAGAGGAGAAGTTTTAATCTTTAGCAATTTTAGCTCATTGGCTAAGTGGTCTACCTTAAAAGAAAGATCATCTAGTTTATGTAGTTTCTCTTCTACATTCTTATTAAAGGCTTTTTGGGTAGTGATGAAATCTCTAAGCATAGTCTCTAGTTCAGTATTGGAGTTCTTGGTACTAGAATAAGCATTATTGTTCCCATAAGAGTTAGAGGGGAACGGTCTAGGATTGCTACCAAAATTACTCCTATAAGCATTGTTGTTAAAATTGTTTCTAGAGATAAAGTTCACATCTACTTGTTCTTGAGCAATCAAAGAATTTAAAGGAACATCACGAGGATCAACAGTAGATTGCTTCAAAAGTAGAGACATGATCAACTCAACTTTTTCATTAAGGGAGGAAATCTCCTCGACAGAGTTTACCTTCCTACCTGTTGGAGCGCGTTCGGTGTGCCATTGGGAATAGTTGGTCATCATCTCATCGAGAAGCTTTGTGGCAGCACCAAGTGTAGTTGACATAAAGGTTCCTCCCGCGGCTGAATCTAACAAGTTCCGCGAGGTAAAGTTCAAGCCTGCATAAAAAGTTTGGATAACCATCCAAGTAGTCAAACCGTGAGTAGGGCAGTTCTTGATAAGAGATTTCATACGTTCCCAAGCTTGGGCAACGTGTTCATTATCCAATTGTTTAAAATTCATTATGTTACTTCTAAGTTGGATAATTTTAGCAGGTGGATAGTATTTTCCAATAAAGGCATCTTTGCACTTGTCCCAAGAATCTATGCTATTTCTAGGCAAAGACTGAAACCAAATTTTAGCTCCTCCTCTCAAGGAGAAAGGAAAAAGCTTAAGCTTAACAATATTACCATCTATTTCTTGGTACTTTTGCATATCACAAAGTTCTACAAAGTTGTTCAAGTGTAAAGCAGCATCATCTCCAGCACCGGAGAATTGTTCTCTCATGACTAAGTTCAGTAAAGCAGGTTTAATTTCATATGAAGGTGCTGAAGTGGCAGGTGTAGTGATAGGTGTGCTGATAAAGTCATCGTTGTTGTGACTAGTGAAGTCACATAACTTGGTGTTCTCGGTGGAACCCATAGTAGCAAGCAAGCAAGATAACTATTTTTGTGATTTTCGATCAAAAGGTACTAAAGCTAAAACTGAAAGGTAAACTAACAAGACTAAAAAGCAAAGGTAAAAGACAGCATGCAACTCCCCTATCCTGAAGAGTGGAGTCCCCGGCAACGGCGCCAGAAAATACTCCTTGATGGGCCTCGAACCCCTCGTTGGTTACCCCAAGTGGAAGGTGTAAGATGCAGTAAGTAGAAGTGTTTTCCCTTAGCAAAGATGCCAAGGATCGAATCCCCAGAGACTCCTAGGTTCAACAAGTAGGTGTCAACTGCTAACGGCGCAATTAGCAATCAACGTGGACCTGCACACAGATACAAATAACTTTGCTCCCAACGAGTACAGAGAGGTTGTCAATCCCTCCGGCCTTGTAGTTCACAAAGGGTTAAAAGCAATGATAGTAGTGATAGATAGTGTTTTGCAATAGTAAGTAATAACGAAAAGTAAATAGTGGGTGTGATCAATGATGGTAATATGGACCGAAGTCTCATGATGTTCACTAGTGATGTCTCTCTCCCAAAAGACGATAAAACAGCTATGTGAGGTAAACGAATTACAGCTGGGCAATTGACAGGACCACGAACGCAAACCAATGCTGACTACATTGCAAGAAAGGTTGAGGTTCAAAGCATGGGCGGTACGCCAAAGTAAGTAGACCGAAATCCATCAATATATACTACTAATCATCCACCTTGAGATATCTATCCAGAACATCTCGCTGGTATTAAGTTGCGAGTCCCACCCATAGTGTAAACTCAATGCAACAGACAACTGCATTAAAAGAACTTTGCGTAAAGTAAACAATCCTTGCACCCGCGGGCACAAGCACCGTTGTTTTCCCCCTTGTGGCAACAACACATCCCCTAGACTCATGTTTCTGTCACTCAAGCTAGTCATCGAGGGGCATGAACCCACAATCGAGCATAACGTTCGCTCTTGGAGTCACTACCTATTACTCGGCCAAAGCAATAAATAACAACGGAGAACATGCAAGAATTACTTATGAACTAAAATATAAAATAGGTGAATCAAATATATTACTCAAGATCAATCTGAACATAATCTCATAATCCATCGGATCCCAGCAAACTCAACATAGCAACAGCATAAGGATTACATAGGTGCCTCGATCATGTAGGGCAGCTCACGAGGACTAATTAGTGAAGCACAAGAACGGGAGGAGAACATCACATAGCTACTGGTCATGGACTCATGGTCCAAGGGAGACTACTCACGAGTCATCCGGGAGGCGGCGGGAAGATACTCCCAAGGCTCCGGCGGGATCAGCTGTCGATCAGGTTCCATGAGACGGCGTCCCTGAAGCTGCAGTTGCCCCGGCTGGTGATACGTCCAAAACGTATCTATAATTTCTGCTTGCTCCATGCCACTTTTGGGTGATATTGCTATGATATTAATACACTTCCATACACTTTTGATCATATTTGGACTAACTTACTAATCCAGTGCACCCCAGTGCCAGTTTCTGTTTTCGGCTGTTTTTGTATTTCAGGTTTTCACGTTTCGAGAACTGCCCAGAAAAATCCAGAAAAATTATATAAAAAATCAGCGATCCGGAAACAACACTGCGTCCGAAGGGCAGCCTGGGGGGGCCACCAGGGCTCCAGGCGCCCTGGCGGCGCGCCCCCCCTGGGCCGCGCCGGGGGGGGGGGGGGGGCGCCTGGGCCCCCCGAAGCCCGTCCGGTGCCCCCCTTTGGCATATAGTTAGAGGGACCTCCGAAACCCTCAGAACAGGAACTCTTTTCACGATCCCATCTCTGTTCCGCCGCTGCCGCCGCTTCCAAGATCGGGAGCACCAGGAGAACTCTTCCCGGCACCCTGCCGGAGGGGAGGATCACCACCGGGAGCTTCTCCACCACCATGGACGCCTCCCGGATGACTCGTGAGTAGTCTCCCGTGGACCATGAGTCCATGACCAGTAGCTATGTGATGTTCTCCTCCCGTTCTTGTGCTTCACTAATTAGTCCTCGTGAGCTGCCCTACATGATCGAGGCACCTATGTAATCCTTATGCTGTTGCTATGTTGAGTTTGCTGGGATCCGATGGATTATGAGATTATGTTCCGATTGATCTTGAGTAATATATTTGATTCACCTCTTTTATATTTTAGTTCATAAGTAATTCTTGCATGTTCTCCGTTGTTATTTATTGCTTTGGCCGAGTAATAGGTAGTGACTCCAAGAGGGAACGTTATGCTCGATTTTGGGTTCACGCCCCTCGATGACTAGCTTGAGTGACAGAAACATGAGTCTAGGGGATGTGCTGTTGCCACAAGGGGGAAAACAACGGTGCTTGTGCCCCCGGGTGCAAGGATTGTTTACTTTACGCAAAGTTCTTTTAATGCAGTTGTCTGTTGCATTGAGTTTACACTATGGGTGGGACTCGCAACTTAATACCAGCGAGATGTTCTGGATAGATATCTCAAGGTGGATGATTAGTAGTAGATATTGATGGATTTCGGTCTACTTACTTTGGCGTATCGCCCATGCTTTGAACCTCAACCTTTCTTGCAATGTAGTCAGCATTGGTTTGCGTTCGTGGTCCTGTCAATTGCCCAGCTGTAATTTGTTTACCTCACATAGCTGTTTTATCGTCTTTTGGGAGAGAGACATCACTAGTGAACATCATGAGACTCCGGTCCATATTACCATCATTGATCACATCCACTATTTACTTTCCGTTATTATTTACTATTGCAAAAACTATCTATCACTACTATCATTGCTTTTAACCCTTTGTGAACTACAAGGCCGGAGAGATTGACAACCTCTCTGTACTCGTTGGGAGCAAAGTTATTTGTATCTATGTGCAGGTCCACGTTGATTGCTACTAATCTGGCGTCGTAGCAATTGACACCTACTTGTTGAACCTAGGAGTCTCTGGGGAATCGATCCTTGGCATCTTTGCTAGGGGAAAACACTTCTACAATACTGCATCTTACACCTTCCACTTGGGGTAACCAACGAGGGGTTCGAGGCCCATCAAGGAGTATTTTCCGGCACCGTTGCCGGGGACTCCACTCTTCAGGATAGGGGAGTTGCATGCTATATTTTACCTTTGCTTTTTAGTCTTGTTAGTTTACCTTTCATATTTGCTTTAGTTCCTTTTTATCGAAAATCACAAAAATAGTTATCTTGCTTGCTTGCTACTATGGGTTCCACCGAGAACACCAAGTTGTGTGACTTCACTAGTCACAACAACGACGACTTTATTAGCACACCTATCACTACACCTGCCACTTCAGCACCTTCATATGAAATTAAACCTGCTTTACTGAACTTAGTTATGAGAGAATAATTCTCCGGTGCTGGAGATGATGCTGCTTTACACTTGAACAACTTTGTAGAACTTTGTGATATGCAAAAGTACCAAGAAATAGATGGTAATATTGTTAAGCTTAAGCTTTTTCCTTTCTCTTTGAGAGGAGGAGCTAAAATTTGGTTTCAGTCTTTGCCTAGAAATAGCATAGATTCATGGGACAAGTGCAAAGATGCTTTTCTCGGAAAATACTATCCACCTGCTAAAATTATCCAACTTAGAAGTAACATAATGAATTTTAAACAATTGGATAATGAACACGTTGCCCAAGCTTGGGAACGTATGAAATCTCTTATCAAGAACTGCCCCTACTCATGGTTTGACTACTTGGATGGTTATCCAAACTTTTTATGCAGGCTTGAACTTTACCTCGCAGAACTTGTTAGATTCGGCCGCGGGAGGAACTTTTATGTCAACTACACTTGGTGCTGCCACAAAGCTTCTCGATGAGATGATGACCAACTATTCCCAATGGCACACCGAACGCGCTCCAACAGGTAGGAAGGTAAACTCTGTCGAGGAGATTTCCTCCCTTAATGAAAAAGTTGACTTGATCATGTCTCTACTTTCGAAGCAATCTACTGTTGATCCTCGTGATGTTCCTTTAAATTCTTTGATTGCTCAAGAACAAGTAGATGTGAACTTTATCTCTAGAAACAATTTTAACAACAATGCTTATAGGAGTAATTTTGGTAGCAATCCTAGACCGTTCCCCTCTAACTCTTATGGGAACAACAATGCTTATCCTAGTACCAAGAACTCCAATACTGAACTAGAGACCATGCTTAGATATTTCATCACTACCAAAAAAGCCTTTAATAAGAATGTAGAAGAGAAACTACATAAACTAGATGATCTTTCATTTAAGGTAGACCACTTAGCCAATGAGGTAAAATTGCTAAAAATTGAAACTTCTCCTCTTGAGGAGAGGGAAGTCATCCCTATTAATGCCACTCAAGTACAAATCAATGAAAATATTAGGATGATGGCTAAGCTTAAAGAAAGATGGGCTAGAGAAAGGGAGGAAGAGGAAAGAATTAAGAGCCTTCCTACCCACCACTCTGTTGCTACTATCCAAGTTATTGAGGATGTTCACACTCTTAGCACCCAATGTACTCCTGGTCCCAATGGACCTATTAATGGTGATGCTATGACTTTAGAAGCTACCAAACAGGTGAACCTTAAGGACACCACTACCACTTTACTTGATGCTCATGACCTTGATTTTGATAACTCTTACCGAAGTTATTGATTTCCTTCACAAAATGTCTAGAGATCCCCGCACTAGCACGCTTAACCTTGCCTTCACAGAGCATATCACTAATGCTCTCATCAAAGCTAGGGAGGAGAAACTTAGAGTAGAAGCCTCCATACCTAGAAAGCTAGAGGATGGTTGGGATCCTATGATAAAAATTAATTTGAATGACTTCTCTTGTTATGCATTATGTGATGTTGGTGCTAGTACCTCTGTTATGCCCAAAAGGATATATGATATGCTTAAATTGAAACCTTATGATTCTTGTTCTTTTGGTGTTCGTCTCGTTGATTCTTCCATAAAGAAACCTTTGGGGAGGATCGACGATGTTCTTATTGTTGTCAATGATAATTATGTGCCCGTTGATTTCACTATTATGGATATTGAATGTGATCCTTCATGTCCAATTATTGTGGGACGTCCCTTTTTGCACACCGTTGGTGCTGTCATTGACATGAAAGAGGGTAATATAAAATTTCAGTTTCCTCTCAAGAAAGGGATGGAACACTTCCCTCGTAAGAAGATCAAGTTACCTTTTGAGTCCGTTGTACGGGCTAGTTATTCTTTTACTCTTGATACAACTTGATCTATGCATTATGCCTAGCTTAAAGGCATAAAAGAAAGCGCTTTTGGGACGCAGCCCACATGAATAATTTTTTTGCTTTTGTTGTGTCTTGATGTTGTTTACTGCTGTAGCATCATCATTGTATCTTTGCTTTTCATATTTGTGCCAAGTATAGCCTCCGATTGCTAGAAAGTTCAAAAGTTGTGAGGTGCAGTCCAGGAAACAGATTCTGTCCTTGGATAGAAAAATTCGTATAAAATCACCAGATCATCTTTTTGGTCTGAATTTTTTCGACAGCATTCTCTATATAATTGTCTTTCGTGCGTCAGTTCTGAGTTTTTTTATTTGAGTTGCAGAAGTATCCCTAACAGATCAATTACTGCCTGCTGTTCTGTTTTTCACAGATTCTGTCCTGTTTTGCCTTACCTTCACTTTGCAAATCAAGAGCTTGCTTTTTCTTTGCAAAAACCTTTTGGCAATCTTGAGAAACAGTAGAAATTCAAGAATATCCTTGTTTCCAGCAAGGTAAAATTATTTTATTAAGGGTACTAACCTCGCTAATCAGATTATGATGAGTTATGTATGAAGGGAGTTTTCAAGTGTGCGAGGGAAGATGATAAAAAGATTCAGGAGTGTCAAGCGCTCAAGCTTGGGGATGCCCCCGTTCACCCCCAAGAAATATTCAAGGAGACTCAAGCGTCTAAGCTTGGGGATGCCCCCGTGCATCCCCTTCTCCATCAACATTATCAGTTCGTCTTTCATTTCGCTATATTTTTATCACTTCATGTGTTATGTGCTATGCTTGGAGCGTCTTGCTTTTAGTTTTCTTTTTAGTTTTTCATAACGAGTCGGAACCCAGCATTCCTTTATGTGGGAGAGAAACACGCTCCACTTCTACCTAGAACATAACATAGAATTTTCATGTCTATCTATGCTGTGTGTGTTCTTTGTCTTTTAATAGCTACTATCGTGCTCTGCTCTTAGTATTCATGCTTATCTTTTCAAGAGCTTTTATTTAGTTGGTTGCTTGAACTCTCTTTAATTACCATGCTCACCTTATTAAGAGAGTTTGCCTCCGTTGCATTGGTTAATGTGTTTATGATAAAGATGCTACTTGCATGATGGTGCTTAGTTGTTCAGGTTTTCTTATGGTTAATCTCAAATAGCTGGGGGGTTCCCAATGTGTTATTGGAGTACCAACTTGGTTTGTTTGCCTATGATGTGGTATGGTTTAGTAATATCTTCCTTCGAGAATTTATTTTGATTGACTTGGCGTATGCTCACGCATATTCAAGACTGTAAAGAAAGTCTGTCAAGCCTGGATGATCTTTTGTTTCTGAGTAGTGATATAACTACCATGCCTGATTCAATATTGCTTTGTCGCTCTGCATGATTATGACCGTCATTGCTCTCTTAGTTGGTCGCTCCCAGTCTTTTGCTAACCTCCACCTGTACTAAGCAAACTAACCATGCAATACATAGCTCATGGGAAAGTAGCCTAAAAACTATTGTGCTAAAGAATATGTTGCCTATGTATCTTATTTCTTATGAGTTGCTTGCTGAGCGGTAACCATGTTTCTGGGGACGCCATCAACTGTCACACTTTTGTTGAATATCATGTGAGTTGCTATGCATGTTCGTCTTGTCTGAAGTAAGGGTGATTTACCGTGGGTTGAATTAATATGCATGTTGTTAGAGAAGAACATTGGGCCGCCAACCAAAGCCATGCATCATGGTGGAAGTTTTAGCTTGGACCTTAATCCTCAATCTCTTATGAGAACATGCTTATGCATTAAAGAGGAGTCCATCATCTATTTTCTATGTTGTCCCGGTATGGATGTCCTCAAGTTGAGATCTATCAAAAACGAGAAATCAAATGCGATTTATCTCCTTGGACCTTTGTACAGGTGGCATAGAGGTACCCCTTTGTGACACTTGGTTGAAACATATGCAATGCAATGATAACCCATGGAAATCCGAGCTAATTAGGACAAGGTGCGAGCACTATTAGTATTCGATGCATGAGGCTTGCAACTTATAGGATGTTTTATGCATGACACATATGAAGTACTACTACCGTTGACACAATTGCTTCCATGTTTTCAAAATAAAAGCTCTAGCACTTAACCTTTCTTTTACTTTTATGTTAAAGCACCAACTACTGAGAGCATGATTGTCATTCTGAGTGTAATTTGCATTGTCCCAAAGTAGCATTGTCTTTTGCATGATTGTGATATCGTTTATTCTGAAATGATTGTATCTAGTCACCACTTAAACCTTGAAGGTGCCCCTGCATTTATGTTTTGCATCACTAAAGGGGGCAAGCTAGATATCACTTTATCATATTTGCACATCATGTTCATTGCAAATCCTTTTGATGTTTCAGTTTCATGTTGTAAAACTTTCAGTCATTTGTGATTTTCTCTTGAGACAACTTAATTAATTTAGAATCATTGTCTCAGAAAGCTTTTGTCATATGACTATGAAAAAGTCCTTTATGGTTAATAGCATGTCACCACAGAAATTATTCTTGTTATCATTTACCTACTCGAGGACGAGCAGGAATTAAGCTTGGGGATGTTGATACGTCCAAAACGTATCTATAATTTCTGCTTGCTCCATGCCACTTTTGGGTGATATTGCTGTGATATTCATACACTTCCATACACTTTTGATCATATTTGGACTAACTTACTAATCCAGTGCACCCCAGTGCCAGTTTCTGTTTTCGGCTGTTTTTGTATTTCAGGTTTTCACGTTTCGAGAACTGCCCAGAAAAATCCAGAAAAATTATATAAAAAATCAGCGATCCGGAAACAACACTGCGTCCGAAGGGCAGCCTGGGGGGGGGGGGCACCAGGGCTCCAGGCGCCCTGGCGGCGCGCCCCCCCTGGGCCACGCCGAGGGGGCGCCTGGGCCCCCCGAAGCCCGTCCGGTGCCCCCCTTTGGCAAATATTTAGAGGGACCTCCGAAACCCTCAGAACAGGAAATCTTTTCGCGATCCCATCTCTGTTCCGCCGCCGCCACCGCTTCCAAGATCGGGAGCACGAGGAGAACTCTTCCCGGCACCCTACCGGAGGGGAGGATCACCACCGGGAGCTTCTCCACCACTATGGACGCCTCCCGGATGACTCGTGAGTAGTCTCCCTTGGACCATGAGTCCATGACCAGTAGCTATGTGATGTTCTCCTCCCGTTCTTGTGCTTCACTAATTAGTCCTCGTGAACTGCCCTACATGATCGAGGCACCTATGTAATCCTTATGCTGTTGCTATGTTGAGTTTGCTGGGATCCGATGGATTATGAGATTATGTTCAGATTGATCTTGAGTAATATATTTGATTCACCTCTTTTATATTTTAGTTCATAAGTAATTCTTGCATGTTCTCCGTTGTTATTTATTGCTTTGGCCGAGTAATAGGTAGTGACTCCAAGAGGGAACGTTATGCTCGATTGTGGGTTCATGCCCCTCGATGACTAGCTTGAGTGACAGAAACATGAGTCTAGGGGATGTGCTGTTGCCACAAGGGGGAAACAACGGTGCTTGTGCCCGCGGGTGCAAGGATTGTTTACTTTACGCAAAGTTCTTTTAATGCAGTTGTCTGTTGCATTGAGTTTACACTATGGGTGGGACTCGCAACTTAATACCAGCGAGATGTTCTGGATAGATATCTCAAGGTGGATGATTAGTAGTAGATATTGATGGATTTCGTTCTACTTACTTTGGCGTACCGCCCATTCTTTGAACCTCAACCTTTCTTGCAATGTAGTCAGCATTGGTTTGCGTTCGTGGTCCTGTCAATTGCCCAGCTGTAATTTGTTTACCTCACATAGCTATTTTATCGTCTTTTGGGAGAGACATCACTAGTGAACATCATGAGACTCCGGTCCATATTACCATCATTGATCACATCCACTATTTACTTTCCGTTATTATTTACTATTGCAAAAACTATCTATCACTACTATCATTGCTTTTAACCCTTTGTGAACTACAAGGCCGGAGAGATTGACAACCTCTCTGTACTCGTTGGGAGCAAAGTTATTTGTATCTGTGTGCAGGTCCACGTTGATTGCTACTAATCTGGCGCCGTAGCAATTGACACCTACTTGTTGAACCTAGGAGTCTCTGGGGAATCGATCCTTGGCATCTTTGCTAGGGGAAAACACTTCTACAATACTGCATCTTACACCTTCCACTTGGGGTAACCAACGAGGGGTTCGAGGCCCATCAGGGCCATGGGGAACTAGTTGGCCATGACCTTGTTGTCGCCGCCGACTGTCAAATCGGCTTCCTCGTAGGCCTGGAGGAAACCAGCCGGGTCTGCCGCGCCATCATAGCGAGGTGGCATCTCCGGCCTAAACCGGAGTGGCCACCGTACGTGTCGCAAGGCGGGGGTGAAACCTCGATGGCCCGCAGCACCGCCGCGCACGCCCACCAAGCTGGTCGGAGGGGTGGCGCCTGCCGTGAGAGCCTCATGGATGGAGAGCGAGGTGGACGGAGAGACGGAACTTCGGCGCACCCCTACCTGGCGTGCCAAATGTCGGATTTCGGGTTCCGCAAACCCTAGAAAGGTTCGAACTCTAGGGTGTGCACGAAGAACACTCTCTCCCCAGCGCGCTCGCCCTATGATTCCATGGCCAAGCTCGACAAACTCAAGGAAAAAGAGACTCAGGGGTTTATACTGGTTTGGGCCACCTTGCGGTGTAATACCCTACTCCACTGTGTGTGGTGGATTGCCTCATGGGGCTGAGGATGAACTAGGACAATGGATGAACAACCTCCGGAGGAGAGGTGTTCTTGGGCTTGGATGAGCTTGTGGTGTGGTCAGGGTGGAATGGATCTGATCCCTTCTATGGTTGGATTAGCTCCCGATCAGATGAGATCCGGATGAGCTGCCCCTCTATGGTGGTGGCTAGGTCCTATTTATAGTGGCCTTTGTCCTCTTCCCAAATATCAACGGGAAGGGATCCCACAACGGCCAAATTTGAAGGGGAACAACTAGTACAAGCTATCCTGACAAAAGCGGTCTTCACCTGCCAAAGGCTCTAGTGGTGATGCCTCGCCGGGCTCCACGATGACCTCCATTCTGCCGTTCTGGCGGTCCTTGGTCTTGTTGCACCGATATGGAAACCTTTGCTTGATTCCTCAGGACTCCGTGCCTGTGCTTTCCCCCTTAGCGCCAAAGGGGAAACTGGTATGCTGTGTCTACTAGCGCCAGCCTGACTTTGGTCGTCGTGGCTCACGTCACGTGAACCTCGTGAGGTGCACCATGCATAGATATCTCCGCTCCTCGGGTGCCAGCCTAAATAGGCTGCCCCCTGGGAAGTCTTGCCATCATCCACCTCGCGAGGCTTGGCCCCTCGCGAGGGTCTTGAGCTGTGGTTGCTGAAGCTGGGCCGTACGAGGCCGCCGATGGAGCCACGCCACGGGCTGCAGACAGACAAGTCTTGGTACCCCCGTTCCCAGGACGCCGACACATAAGAAACAAGCTGCCTTGCATGAAATATTTAAGTTTGTGCAAATTGAAGAAGAGAGTCTACCACAAGATTGGGGGAGGATTCTCCAATTGCTAAATGCCTTGCCTGATCATCCACTCAAGAAAAAAAATGAAATACTTGATATCTACTATGATGGACTAAGCGATGCTTCTAGGGATTTCCTAGATAGTTGTGCTGGGTGTGTTATCAGGGAAAGGACGGTTGAACAAGTTGAATAATTATTGAATAATATATTGAAAAATTATGATGATTGGACCTTTCCTGAACAATCACCTGAACCAACTCTGAAGAGGAGAGGAATCTTATATCTTAATCCCGAAGATATGTAGGAGGCAAAGAAAAGTATGAAGGAAAAAGGTATTAAAGCCGAAGATGTTATGAATTTACCACCTATCGAGGAGATACATGGACTTAACATACTAGCACCCAAGGTGGTTGAGGTAAATTCTTTGTTAAAGTTTGATGAAGGTGATATCCCTTAAAATAAGCATCCTACTCAATGGCTTTATGAGTTTGATAACTATATTATGAAAAAAGACCACTTCAATGCCAATGTCATGAAATAGTTGAAATACAACCCTGATATGATTGCTCGCTTGAGTGACTTGCTTTTTGGAATCTCTAATGATGTTAGGGGTGTGGGAAAGCATGCTTCCACGGTGCAAACTCAGTTAGAACAAGTTGCTAAATCTCAAACAGAATTACTTGATGAAATGAATAATAATAATATAAATGATTTTGCTGTTAGAGTAGCAACTAGAGGAGGTAAAATGACTCAGGAGCCACTTTATCCCGAGGAACACCCTAAGAGAATTGAACAAGATTCACAAAGACTTAACATGGATGCACGTAGTCCTTCTATAAAGAAAAAGAAGAATAAAAATAATAGGACTTTGCACACCTCTAGTGAACCCAAAAAACCTCCTGAAATTAGTAATGATGTCTCTATCTCTGATGCTGAAACTCAATCTCGTAATGAACATTCATCTAGTGATAATGAAAAAGATAGTGATGATGTTCATAAAGACACTCAACCAGACATTGAGAAACAACCAGATAATGATGTTGAGATAGAACCTGTTGTTGACCTTGATAACCCACAAGCTAAAAATAAAAGATACGATAAAAGAGATTTTGTTCCTAGGAAACATGGAAAGGAAACAGAACCATGGGTACAAAAACCCGTGCCCTTTCCACCTAAACCAACTAAGAAGAAAGATGACGAAGAATTTGAACGCTTTGCTGAAATGCTTAGGCCGGTCTTTTTGCGTACCCGCTTGAAGGATATCCTAAAGATAGCCCCTTATGCAAAGTATATGAAAGACATCATCACTAATAAAAGAAAGATACTGAAAGCTGAAATCTCCACCATGCTTGCTAATTACTCTTTTAAAGATGGAGTAAAACTTGGAGATCCAGGCATACCAACTATACCTTGCTCCATAAAAAGAAATTATGCGAAAACTGCTTTATGTGATTTGGGAGCTGGTGTTAGTGTTATGCCTTTCTCTTTATATAAAAGACTTGATTTGAACAAGCTCACACCTACTGAGATATCTTTGCAAGTGGCTGACAAATCAACTGCTATACCCATCGGTATTTGTGAGGATGTGCCCGTTGTTGTTGCCAATGTTACTATTTTAACTGACTTTGTTATACTTGAGATGCCCGAGGACGACAATATGTCTATTATTCTTGGTAGACCCTTTTAAACACTACAGGGGATGTTATTGATTGCAATAAAAGCAAGGTCACGTTTCATACGAATGGTAATGATCACACGTTGCACTTTTCTAAGAAACAAATTTCAAGTAAATGGCATCATTATTATTGAAAATTCTCCAACACTTGCTATCAGGAGTTTCCATGTCCCTCTTCGTACTGCCAAAAAGAAATATGAAATACTTATTGTTGGGGATGTGGATATCCCCGTTGAGGTAACTTAGTGGTTGTTAATAAGACTTGTTCAACCTTATTAATTTATCATTTTTGAGAGGTATGAAGTTGAGGAATCTAGTGAGCACAAATTTATGTCCCTAACTCTTATTTTCTATTTTTCTTAGCCCAATAAAAACAAAATGCCATGTTTTGCATGTTTACTGTTTTTCCGTGCAATAAAAAATGACCCAAAAATAGAAGTGCTCAGAATGCCCTGAAAATTTAACACGATTTTTTTCTTCTGATTATTTTAGAATTTTTAGTGTAAATAACATCAGAGGGGGGGTGCACCAGGTGGGCATGACCCACCTGGGCACGCCAGCAGCCCCAGGCGCGCCCTGGTGGGTTATGGTCCCCACGTGGGCCCCCTCACTTATCTCTTTATCCCACTTCATCACCTACCTCCAAAAAAAAATCACCATTGATCTCCCTCTCGTGTTCTTCCTCTCAAACCCGCGAATTTTGATCTCTTTGCTTGAAGCTCCATTTCTGAAACTGTTTTGGGGGGTTGTTGCTAGGAATGTGACTCCTCCATTGCTCTAATTAGTTTTGCTTTCGTGGTTTATATTTTGAGCAATTATCTACTCTTGGTGCTGCTGTAGATTACCTTACATGTTGAATTCTTAGAGTTCTAAGTAGTTTGAATGCTCAAAATTGCATCTATGCATCCCTATGAGCAGTTGCTATCAATCTCATGAAGTTTTGTAGAAAATTTTTGTGAACTAAAAATTTCAGAATTTCATTCATAGGAAAAGGATGAGTTTCTTTAGGAAGTTTGCCTCCAAGAAGAACTCCAAGGGAGTTACTGGGGAGTCATCTGATAGTGATCTCCGCTTCGGGAGAATGGCAGAGGTACTGCCATGCGAATGACCGCACAACCCATTCATGGATGGAGCTGGAATCTTTCAAGAGTTTGCACAATTTGCTGCTAATGCCGGCCTCACCGACTTTATCGTAGCTGAGTGTGAACAGTATCATCTCCTCACAAATTTCTTTGTGCAAAGTTTTCAGTTCTTAAGTAGGGATAATCCCCCTCAGGCGTTGTCGTTGAATTAACACGGCAGATGTCCGGTTTAGCGGACTTGATGATGGAACCATCGCACGGGTTAGCTTGAAGGGGTTAAAAGCACACAAAGGACACAGAGGGTTTATACTAGTTCGGCCCCTTCGTTGAAGGTAAAAGCCTACATCTAGTTTGGTTTGGTATTGCTTGGGCGTCGATGAACATGGAGCGGATCGCTTGCCTGTGTCTCGACGGGTTGTTTCTTGCTTGTCCCTGAACCGTCGCCGGGTCGTCCCTTTATATAGAGGCGACGCCTGGTCCGGTTTACAGAGTCCCGAGGCCGGCTCATACTTGTGTCCGCCTCGGTCTCTGCTCTTTCTTCCTTATCTCTCAAGTTACATCATCGGGCGGTTTACAAACCATAACTCTATACATGGGCCCTAAGATCTTATGGGCCGTAGCCTTTACTAAATATTACAACAGAACATATTATAATAATCCGGTTTACACTAGCCGGTTCTAGTCATATCCCTGACATTAGGCCCCAGAATGATTTGAACTTGTTCACATCAATCTCCCTTGTCTTGTATAATTCTTCTTCTCGCATCTTCTCATTTTTGTAAACCGGCCCTGACGTCATCCTTGAAAATCTTTTAATCTGACTATGACATCACCTCCGCATTTAACGCCGCGAGCTGTCCATCAGCTTTGTTTAAGGGTTATCCCGAAAATCGAGGCGTCAGAAAATCTTTATCCGATCCTTTGCCTCCTCGAATCCCGCACATGTCGCTTCGGACTTGTCGTTCTTCTTATAAATACCGCTGTCCCCATTCATTATCTTCTTCCGCTCTTTCTTCCTCCTCCGTCGCCCGACTCCATCGTCGCCCGAGCTCGAACCGCCGTCGTCAACCGCCCGAATCCAAGTCCTCGCCGGCCGCTGCATCGACCTGAGCTTGACCAGAGAACTCCGCCGCTGATTTCCACTGTTCCAGGTATGTTTTTTCTCCTCATTATAGATCCGTATCTTCTAGGGTTCTTCCTTGCGCCTCCGCCCTTAGAGCCTCAACGAGAGCTTCACCTTGTTCAACTTAAGCAAATAGTTTTTTAGCGATCTTTACTTTCAGATCTTGCCCTTTAAGCTTTGCCTCTACTCCGCTGTATATACTTCAGATCTTCGTCATTCTTGTTTAACCTGTAGATTTATCCGCTCCGTAGATCACCCTTGTAGTTCTTCCTGTATATCCTCGTATTTATTTTTCTTTTCCTTGGATGCTCAGATCTGTTCTGCCTTAATTGTCTGTGAAAACCTATTTCTTCTCCTTTGTAGATCTGTTAAACATACTCCGGTTTAAACTGTCATGCGCAAACTCTGTAAACATACGCGACGGTTTAGCTCTTTTTCTATTGTTGTCATGAACCGGTAATAGCATATCTCCCTGTTATTGCTGGGTTATCCGTATCATTAGTCCCTTGTCTAAACCGTTGTGTAATCTTAGCATATATCTTCCGGTTTATGCTGCTGTACTTAAATAATCCGATCTTTGCACTTTATCTTTTTAGCGCGTGCTCTTCTGCTGTCATGGCCAAACAATTTGTGTCTTGCGATTGGGTTCCTTCCATTATTACGGAAGAAGACTTGGTCAATGCCGCTGCCGTTGGTACTTTAGGTCCTCAATCCGTTTTAAAGTGGTGGGCTCCAGGAAATGAATGCCCTCCTACTCCCAGAGAGGGGGAGGTTATTGTTTTCTTCGACCACATAGCCCGAGGCTTCACACCTCCCGGTTCAAGATTCTTCCGAGATGTGCTTGCCGCTTTCCAACTCCATCCTCTGGACATTGGTCCCAACTCTGTTTCCAATATCTGTGACTTCCAAGTTTTCTCAGAGGTATATCTGCAAGAAGAGCCGTCTGTTGACCTGTTCCGGGATTTCTTTTATCTGAACCGGCGTACTAAGTTCACCAGCGGACCGCATCAGGAACTCGGCGGGGTTAGCATCCAGAAAAGGAGAGATGCAGTCTTTCCCCATGCCGCTCTCCATACGCACCCAAAGGAGTGGAACAAGTCTTGGTTTTACTGTATCGACACTTCTCCTGCAGGGGAGAACCCACTGCCGGGTTACCGCGAGCACAATCTTCCAGAGGATCACCCTTTGCCACATCGACTTAGCTCTGCCGAACGACCCCGGTTTGCTTCTGAGCTTGCCAGACTGAAAGCTTTTATGGCCAACGGTTTAATTGGAACCGATTTTATGCGATGTTGGCTCTCTTGGAGTATCCTTCCCTTGAGTCGGCGACCACATTTGATGTGCAAGTATTCTGGTAAACCGGACGACCCTCAACGATTTACCAAGGATAAACTTTCTGAATCGGAGGTCATTGAATCGGCTAAGAAGATGCTCAACGTCTCCTTAGAGGATTGCAGCAAAATCGGATTGGCTCCGTATTACAAGAAAAACAGGCTGCCTGCAGTAAGCCTTGCTTTCTTATATATATTTTTTAATCCGTTTATATAAACCGTCTTCTAACTGTCTCTTTTCTGTCTGAATAGGCTGATGATCCTTTCTGGAAAAGAAAGCCTCAGGAGAAACCCGGAAAACAAACCCGTCGAAAAACCTTTGCTAGTAAGAAGAGAAAAGCGGCTGGTGGCTCTAGTTCTCACGCTGAGGATGACGATCCGGACTCTGAGGTATGAATTGATCCGGCTTTAACTTATCTGCTTTTACTCATATCTGTATCTAATGATAACTTTTCACAGGAGTTGGCGGAAGGAGATAAACCGGCCGAAGTTGAGGTAACTATCCTTTCTTCTGATTCAGAACCACTTCCACAAAAAAATCATCGGACAGTCCGGAAATATCAGTTTTCTCATCCTTATGCTCAATTGGATCCTAATTTTCTTTTGAAGAAACAACAACATGAAGCTCTTCGCCGGACCACTCGCCACAGCGGTCTTGCAGTGGAATCATCCGGAAATTTCTCTTACTCCGGCTCGGAGGCGCCGCTCTGAGGTTATACTCTCTCCAACCCTCCTTCATCCCAAGGCCGGGCTTATACGAAAACCTCTTAAACCGTCTGACCCTGATTATCAGGCGACTCCGTTATCCTCTTCCAGTGAATCAACTGCAACGCAACTTCCACCCCTGAAAACTGTCCCAGGGTAAGTCTTTTAAATTTATCCGGTTTATGATTGCACCTTTGTCTTACAGCTCTAACTTGTTTCTCCAACTTTCTTCAGCAAGCCAAAGCCTAGTAAAAAACCAAAGGCCAACCAACCAACTGCTCAGACTGTTGTTGATGATCCGGCAGCTAACCCGGACTCAACTGTCCCTCTTGAAGGCGAACGTACAATTCCCCTTGAAGATCCTGCCCCTGCAGACCACATAACTATGCCTGAGAATCCAAATGCTGAAGACGTTCTTGAACCGTCCAGTCCTGCCCGGGCCAATACTCCTCAGCCCAATCCGGCTCCAGCCAGTCCGGTTCGTACTGCAACCCCACCACCAGCTACTGCTTCTCCGGATGTGGAGATAACTCATACCGCTTACACCGCTCCCGCTGAGCCCACTGTCTTAGCCAAACACACGGCTAAAGCGGAGAAGATGCACAAGGAAAAGGGTAAATGGAGCACCAAACTGTCCAGCTTTGCTGAGATGAGTGCCCAGGAACTCTATTCAGGGTATTTGAACCGGCTCCACACAGGTCGGGACTATGAGGCAGGTCTGATTAATATGATGAAAGGCAACTATGAGGTAATCCTTTGCCTCTTCTTTTGATTTTCAACGCACTTCTGTCCATACCATATCAGCCCCCAAGTTCCGGTTTAGCCTATATCAAAAAGGTGAACCGGTACTTCTTGATGAATCGAATAATCTTGCATTAGCCCCCAAGTGCCAGGGGCATAACTCGGTTTATGTGACTGGGACTTGCTTGACTTTTCCTTTGATAGTTCAATTATCCATTAGCCCCCAAGTGTCAAGTAGACAACTTGTTTGTGTGCTTGAGACTTTGTCTTTGAACCAATACTGTTTAACTCTTCAATTGCCCATTAGCCCCCAAGTGTCAAGTAGACAACTTGCTTGTGTGCTTGATACTTTTGTCTTTCAATTGCTTTTTAACACTTGATTTTCTTTGCAGGCTGACTTAAACCGGAGGGCTGAAGAAGTCAGTGAACTCCGGAACAGACTTGCTGAGACGGAGGCTGCTGCTGCTAAAGCCAAGAAAGACTTGAAGGTGAGTTTAAAGACTGCTGAAGAGCTGAAAAAATTCTTTGAAGAAGAGCGGACCGCCTTTGAGGTTCAGAAGAAAGAACTGGAGAAAAGGGCCAAAGATGCTGAGGAAGCGCTTAATCCGGTTACTGAAGAGTTAACCGGTTTAAAGCGGCAAATTGAGTTAATGACTTCTGCAATCTTCGGTAAGTATATAATCTGTATTCCTGTTTTCATCCTTGTAATGTTCCAGCCGTGCCGGTCTAACAGTGATATGAAGGAAATATGCCCTAGAGGCAATAATAAAGTTATTATTTATTTCCTTATGTCATGATAAATGTTTATTATTCATGCTAGAATTGTATTAACCGGAAACTTAATACATGTGTGAATACATAGACAAAACAATATGTCCCTAGTATACCTCTACTAGACTAGCTCATTGATCAAAGATGGTTATGTTTCCTAGCCATAGACATGAGTTGTCATTTGATCAATGGGATCACATCATTAGGAGAATGATGTGATGGACAAGACCCATCCGTTAGCATAGCACTATGATCGTTTAGTTTTACTGCTATTGCTTTCTTCATGACTTATACATGTTCCTATGACTATGAGATTATGCAACTCCCGAATACCGTAGGAACACCTTGTGTGCTATCAAACGTCACAACGTAACTGGGTGATCATAAAGATGCTCTACAGGTGTCTCCGAAAGTATTCGTGGTGTTGGCATAGATCAAGATTAGGATTTGTCACTCCGAGTGTCGGAGAGGTATCTCTGGGCCCTCTCGGTAACACACATCATAATAAGCCTTGCAAGCAAAAGACTAATGAGTTAGTCACGAGATGATGTGTTACGGAACAAGTAAAGAGACTTGCCGGTAACGAGATTGAACTATGTATAAAGATACCGACGATCGAATCTCGGGCAAGTAACATACCGTTTGACAAAAGGAACAACATATGTTGTTATGCGGTTCTGACCGATAAAAGAACTTCGTAGAATATGTAGGAGCCAATATGAACATCCAGGTTCCGCTATTGGTTATTGACCGAAGATGAGTCTCGGTCATGTCTACATAGTTCTCGAACCCGTAGGGTCCGCACGCTTAACGTTTGATGACGATCGGTATTATGAGTTTTTGAGTATTGATGTATCGAAGGTAGTTCGGAGTCCCGGATGAGATCACGGACATGACGAGGAGTCTCGGAATGTCTGAGACATAAAGATTGATATATTGGACGGCTATATTCGGACACCGGAAGTATACCGGAAAAGTTTCGGATTTATCGGGAATGCCGGAGGGGGTTACCGGAACCCCCTACGAGAGGGGATGGTCCATAGTGGGCCTAAAGGGTGAGAGAGAGGCAGCCCATAGGGCTGGCCGGCGTCCCACCTAGGAATCCTAGTTGGACTAGGATTGGGGGGGGCGCCACCTCTCCTATTTCCTTTCCCCCTTCTTCCTTTCAGTGAATCCTACTAGGAATAGGATTGCAATCCTATTCCTAGTAGGAGTCCCTTCCTAGCCGCACCATAGAGGATTGGCCGGCCCTCCTCCCTTGCTCCTTTATATACGGGGGCAGGGGGGCACCCAAAGACACACAAGTTGAATTGTTTTAGCCGTGTGCGGTGCCCCCCTCCACAGAATCACACCTCGGTCGTACCGTCGCGGAGCTTAGGCGAAGCCCTGCGCCGGTGAACACATCATATCCGTCACCACGCCGTCGTGCTGACGAAACTCTCCCGTGAAGCTCAACTGGATCAAGAGCTCGTGGGACGTCATCAAGCTGAACGTGTGCTGAACGCGGAGGTGCCGTACGTTCGGTGCTTGATCGGTTGGATCGCGAAGAAGTTCGACAACATCAACCGCGTCACTTGACGCTTCCGCTCCCGGTCTACGAGGGTACGTAGACACACTCTCCCCTCTTGTTGCTATGCATCTGGTAGATAGATCTTGCGTGATCGTAGGAAAATTTTAAAATACTACGTTCCCCAACAGTGGCATCATGAGCCAGGTCTACGCGTAGATGATATGCACGAGTAGAACACAATGAGATTGTGGACGATACTAGTCATACTGCTTACCAGCATGTCATACTTTGCTTCGGCGGTATTGTGAGATGAAGCGGCCCGGACCGACATTACGCGTACGCTTACGCGAGACTGGTTTCACCGTTACGAGCACTCGTTGCTTAAAGGTGACTGGCGGGTGTCTGTCTCTCTCACTTTAGCTGAATCAAGTGTGGCTACGCCCGGTCCTTGTGAAGGTTAAAACAACACATACTTGACGAAACATCGTTGTGGTTTTGTATGCGTAGGTAAGAACGTTTCTTGCTAAGCCCGTAGCAACCACGTAAAACTTGCAACAAACAAAGTAGAGGACGTCTAACTTGTTTTTGCAGGGCATGTTGTGATGTGATATGGTCAAGACATGATGAGTTATACGGTTTTGTATGAGATGATCATGTTTTGTAAAGTTATCGGCAACTGGCAGGAGCCATATGGTTGTCGCTTTATTGTATGAAATGCAATCGCCATGTAATTGCTTTACTTTATCACTAAGCGGTAGCGATAGTCGTAGAAGCAATAGTTGGCGAGACGACAACGATGCTACGATGAAGATCAAGGTGTCAAGCCGGTGACGAAGGTGATCATGACGGTGCATTGAAGATGGAGATCAAAAGCACAAGATGATGATGGCCATATCATGTGACATATTTTGATTGCATGTGATGTTTATCTTATGCTTCTTATTTTTCTTAGAACGACGGTAGCATTATAAGATGACCCCTTACTAAATTTCAAGGTTTAAGTGTTCTCCCTAAGTATGCACCGTTGCGAAAGTTCGTCGTGCCGAGACACCACGTGATGATCGGGTGTGATAAGCTCTACGTTCAAATACAACGGGTGTAAGCCAGTTTTGCACACGCAGAATACTCGGGTTAAACTTGACGAGCCTAGCATATACAGATATGGCCTCGGAACACTGGAGACAGAAAGGTCGAGCGTGAATCATATAGTAGATATGATCAACATAAGATGTTCACCATTGAAAACTACTCCATCTCACGTGATGATCGGACATGGTTTAGTTGATTTGGATCACGTGATCATTTAGATGACCAGAGGGATGTCTATCTAAGTGGGAGTTCTTTAAATTAATATGATTAAATTGAACTTTAATTTATCATGAACTTAGTCCTGGTAGTATTAGCATATCTATGTTGTAGATCAATAGCTCGCGATGTTGCCCCACGTTTATTTTTTATATGTTCCTAGAGAAAACTAAGTTGAAAGATGTTAGTAGCAATGATGCGGAATTGTTCCGTGATCTGAGGTTTATCCTTATTGCTGCACAGAAGAATTATGTCCTTGATGCACCGCTAGGTGACAGACCTATTGCAGGAGCAGATGTAGACATTATGAACGTTTTGACAAAAGCTCAGTATGATGACTACTTGATAGTTTAGTGCACCATACTTTACGTCTTATAACCGGGACTTCAAAAACGTTTTGAACGCCACAGAGCATATAAGATGTTCCAAGAGTTGAAATTAGTATTTCATAGTCATGCCCGTGTCGAGAGGTATGAGACCTCTGACAGTACTTTGCCTACAAGATGGAGGAGAATAGCTCAACCAGTGAGCATGTGCTCAGATTGTCTGGGTACTGCAATTGCTTGAATCAAGTGGGAGTTAATCTTCCAGATATGATAGTAATTGACAAAGTTCTCTAGACACTATCACCAAGTTAGTAGAACTTCGTGATGAACTATAATATGCAAGGGATGACAAAAGTAATTCCCAAGCTCTTCGCAATGCTGAAATCGGCGAAGGTAGAAATCAAGAAAGAGCATCAAGTGTTGATGGTTAACAAGACCACTTGTTTCAAGTAAAGGGCAAAGAGATAGAAGGTGAACTTCAAGAAGAATGACAAGCAAGTTGTCACTCCCGTGAAGAAACCCAAAGCTAAACTCAAGCCTGAAACAAGTGCTTCTACTGCAAAGGAAATGGTCACTGGAAGTGGAACTGCCCTAGATACTTGGCGGATAAGAAGGATGGCAAAGTGAACAAAGGTATATTTGATATACAGATTATTGATGTGTATTTTACTAGTGTTCATAGCAACCCCTCGGTATTTGATACTGATTTAGTTGCTAAAAAGTAGTAACTCGAAATGGGAGTTGCATAATGAACAGAAACTAGTTAAAGGATGAAGTGACGATGTGTATTGGAAATAGTTTCAAGATTGATATGATCATCATCGCACACTCCCTATACTTTCGGTATTAGTGTTGAACCTAAATAAGTGTTATTTGGTGTTTATGTTGAGCATGAATGTGATTTGATCATGTTTATTGCAATACGGTTATTCATGTAAGTTAGAGAATAATTGTTGTTCTGTTTACATGAATAAAACCTTCTATGGTCATACACCCAATGAAAATGGTTTGTTGGATCTCGATCGCGTGATACACATATTCATAATATTGAAGCCAAAAGATGCAAGGTTAATAATGATAGTGCAACTTATTTGTGGCACTGCTGTTTAGGTCATATTGGTGTAAAACGCATGAAGAAACTCCATAATGATGGACTTTTGGAATCACTTGATTATGAATCACTCGGTGCTTGCGAACCATGCCTCATGGGCAAGATGACTAAAACTCCGTTCTCCGGAACTATGGAGCGAGCAACATATTTGTTGGATATCATACATACTGATGTATGCGGACCAATGAGTGTTGAAGCACGCGGCGGGTATCGTTATTTTCTAACCTTCACTGATGATTTAAGCAGATATGGGTATATCTACTTAATGAAACACAAGTCTGAAACATTTGAAAAGTTCAAATAATTTCAGAGTGAAGTAGAGAATCATCGTAACAAGAAAATAAAGTTTCTACGATCTGATCGTGGAGGAGAATATTTGAGTTACGAGTTTGGTCTTCATTTGAAACAATGTGGAATAGTTTCACAACTCACGCCACCTGGAACACCACAGCGTAATGGTGTGTCCGAACGTCATAACCGTACTTTATTGGATATGGTGCGATCTATGATGTCTCTTACCGATTTATCACTATCGTTTTGGGTCATGCATTAGAGACAGCTGCATTCACGTTAAATAAGGGCCTCATCTGAATCCGTTGAGACAACGCCTTAAGAACTATGGTTTGGCAAGAAACCAAAGTTGTTGTTTCTTAAAGTTTGGGACTGCAATACCTATGTGAAAAAGTTTCAACATGATAAGCTCGAACCCTAACCGGAGAAGTAAATCTTCATAGGATACCCAAAAGAGACTGTTGGGTACACCTTCTATCACAGATCCGAAGGCAAGATTTTCGTTGCTAAAAATGGATCCTTTCTAGAGAAGGAGTTTCTCTCGAAAGAAGTGAGTGGGAGGAAATTAGAACTTGATGAGGTAATTGTACCTTCTCCCATATTGGAAAGTAGTACATCACAGGAGATTATTCCAGTGATTCCTACACCAATTAGTGAGGAAGTTGATGATAATGATCATGAAACTTCGGATCAAGTTTCTACTGAACGTCGTAGATCAACCAGAGTACGTTCCGCACCAGAGTGGTACGGCAACCCAGTTCTGGAAATCATGTTACTAGACCATGATGAACCTACGAACTATGAGGAAGCGATGATGAGCCCAGATTCCGCAAAATGGCTTGAAGCCATGAAATCTGAGATGGGATCCATGTATTAGAACAAAGTATGGACTTTGGTTGACTTGCCCGATGATCGGCAGGCCATCAAAAATAAATGGATCTTCAAGAGAAAGACCGACGCAGACGGTAATATTACTGTTTACAAAGCTCGACTTGTTGCGAAAGGTTTTCGACAAGTTCAAGGAGTTGACTACGATGAGACTTTCTCACCTGTAGCGATGCTTAAGTCTGTCCGAATCATGTTAGCAATTGCCGCATTTTATGATTATGAAATCTGGCAAATGGATGGCAAAAACTACTTTCCTGAATGGATATCTCAAAGAAGAATTGTATATGATACAACCAGAAGGTTTTGTCGATCCAAAAGGTGCTAACAAATTATGCAAGCTCCAGCAATCCATCTATGGACTGGTGCAAGCATCTCGGAGTTGGAATATACGCTTTGATGAGGTGATCAAAGCATATGGTTTTTACAGACTTTTGGAGAAGCCTGTATTTACAAGAAGTGAGTGGGAGCACTACAACCTTTCTGATAAGTATATGTGAATGACATATTGTCGATCGGTAATGATGTAGAATTTTCTCGAAAGCATAAAGGAGTGTTTGAAAAGAGTTTTTCAAAGAAAGACCTCGGTAAAGCTGCTTACATATTGAGCATCAAGAATCTATATAGATAGATCAAGACGCTTGATAAGACTTTCAATGAGTACATACCTTGATAAGATTTTGAAGTAGTTCAAAATGGATCAGTCAAAGAAGAAGTTCTTACCTGATTTGTAAGGTGTGAAGTTGAGTAAGACTCAAAGCCAGACCACGGCAGAAAAATATAGAGAATGAATGTCATTCCCTATGCCTCAGCCATAGGTTCTATAAAGTATGCCATGCTGTGTACAAAACACGTTGTGTACCTTGCCAAGAGTTTGACAGGGAGGTACAATAGTGATCCAGGAGTAGATCACTGTACAACGGTCAAAATTATCCTTAGTAATTGGATGACTAAGGAAATATTTCTCGATTATGGAGGTGATAAAGAGTTCGTCGTAATGGGTTACGCCGATGCAAGCTTTGACACTAAATCCAGATGACTCTAAGTATCAATCTGGATGCGTATTGAAAGTGGGAGCAATTAGCTAGAGTAGCTCCATGCAGAGCATTGTAGACATAGAAATTTGCGAAATACATAGGGATCTGTATATGACAGACCCGTTGACTAAACTTCTCTCACAAGCAAAACATGATCACACCTTATTACCCTTGGGTATTAATCACATAGCAATGTGAACTAGATTATTGACTCTAGTAAACCCTTTGGGTGTTGGTCACATAGCGATGTGAACTATGGGTGTTAATCACATAACGATGTGAACTATCGGTATTAAATCACATGGCGATGTGAGCTAGATTATTGACTCTAGTGCAAGTGGGAGACTGAAGGAAATATGCCCTAGAGGCAATAATAAAGTTATTATTTATTTCCTTATATCATGATAAATGTTAATTATTCATGCTGGAATTGTATTAACCGGAAACTTAATACATGTGTGAATACATAGACAAAACGGTATGTCCCTAGTATGCCTCTACTAGACTAGCTCATTGATCAAAGATGGTTATGTTTCCTAGCCATAGACATGAGTTGTCATTTGATCAACGGGATCACATCATTAGGAGAATGATGTGATGGACAAGACCCATCCGTTAGCATAGCACTATGATCGTTTAGTTTTACTGCTATTGCTTTCTTCATGACTTATACATGTTCCTATGACTATGAGATTATGCAACTCCCGAATACCGTAGGAACACCTTGTGTGCTATCAAACGTCACAACGTAACTGGGTGATCATAAAGATGCTCTACAGGTGTCTCCGAAAGTATTCGTGGTGTTGGCATAGATCAAGATTAGGATTTGTCACTCCGAGTGTCGGAGAGGTATCTCTGGGCCCTCTCGGTAACACACATCATAATAAGCCTTGCAAGCAAAAGACTAATGAGTTAGTCACGAGATGATGTGTTACGGAACAAGTAAAGAGACTTGCCGGTAACGAGATTGAACTAGGTATAAAGATACCGACGATCAAATCTCGGGCAAGTAACATACCGTTTGACAAAAGGAACAACGTATGTTGTTATGCGGTTCTGACCGATAAAAGATCTTCGTAGAATATGTAGGAGCCAATATGAACATCCAGGTTCCGCTATTGGTTATTGACCGAAGATGAGTCTCGGTCATGTCTACATAGTTCTCGAACCCGTAGGGTCCGCACGCTTAACGTTTGATGACGATCGGTATTATGAGTTTTTGAGTATTGATGTACCAAAGGTAGTTTGGAGTCCCGGATGAGATCACGGACATGACGAGGAGTCTCGGAATGTCCGAGACATAAAGATTGATATATTGGACGGCTATATTCGGACACCGGAAGTATACCGGAAAAGTTTCGGATTTATCGGGAATGCCGGAGGGGGTTACCGGAACCCCCTACGAGAGGGGATGGTCCATAGTGGGCCTAAAGGGTGAGAGAGAGGCAGCCCATAGGGCTGGCCGGCGCCCCACCTAGGAATCCTAGTTGGACTAGGATTGGGGGGGGGCGCCACCTCTCCTATTTCCTTTCCCCCTTCTTCCTTTCAGTGAATCCTACTAGGAATAGGATTGCAATCCTATTCCTAGTAGGAGTCCCTTCCTAGCCGCACCATAGAGGATTGGCCGGCCCTCCTCCCTTGCTCCTTTATATACGGGGGCAGGGGGGCACCCAAAGACACACAAGTTGAATTGTTTTAGCCGTGTGCGGTGCCCCCCTCCACAGAATCACACCTCGGTCGTACCGTCGCGGAGCTTAGGCGAAGCCCTGCACCGGTGAACACATCATATCCGTCACCACGCCGTCGTGCTGACGAAACTCTCCCGTGAAGCTCAACTGGATCAAGAGCTCGTGGGACGTCATCAAGCTGAACGTGTGCTGAACGCGGAGGTGCCGTACGTTCGGTGCTTGATCGGTTGGATGGCGAAGAAGTTCGACAACATCAACCGCGTCACTTGACGCTTCCGCTCCCGGTCTACGAGGGTACGTAGACACACTCTCCCCTCTTGTTGCTATGCATCTGGTAGATAGATCTTGCGTGATCGTAGGAAAATTTTAAAATACTACGTTCCCCAACATGATACTCATATGCAGGGCTCCGTGTCACCCATCTTGGGGATGACTTGCGGAAAAAACTTAAGGCATGTTACACTTTGGTCGAGCAGCTGTATTCCGGCGCTCAGAGGATCATAAGTGCAACATCATTCAATAAACCGGCGCCCACTACCATCCAAGGCACGTTAGAAAAGCTGTCTGTTTTGCCAGTGCGTTTGGAGGAAGTTAAGAAATCTGCTGCTCGAGCTGGTGCCCTCATGGCACATACCAGGGCTAAAGCCTGGGTCCCGGATCTTGATCCGGAAGAAGCCTTGAGTGGATTTCCCGACACTAAAGAAGACGGATCAACTTTTACTGCAAAGGACCTCCATGCCTTGACGAAGGAGATGCGTCCACTCGCCAGCAAGCTTGCAGCCGAATCCGATTTATCCAGGTATCATCCGGGGTACGACTTGCAGAACGAGAGGGTGGAGCGGCCGGTTTATGATACCGTCAATTTAATCCCACCAGTGCGCCCTCATACCTTCGCTCCAGATATCGAACCTTCTGAACTCATCAATGAAGAGATGTACTTCTGTGCCTTAACGAAGATCGACTGGTGTGTTCCGGACTTCCAGCCGCTTCAAGATGAAGAGGAGACTCCGGATCAAGTTGATGCCCAGCCGTCTCAGCAGGAAGGAGCATAGCTCATAACTTATTGTTGTAGTTGCAGTCCCACTTTACCAAACAATCTTTAATCCGTCGGGCTTGCTATGCCTTGTAATAGGATAGCTGAAAACTGTGTCTGTTTTGATCCGGATACTTCTTGCTTTAATATTACCAATTTGGTCTGAGATGGGTTATCTGATATATCATCTGTTCCTGCATAGATAATGAAGATACGTCCTAACGGCTTTACCGTTGAACCCATTAAATCGTTCTCACATCATATTAAACAAGTGTATACTTATCAAAGAATAACTTTATACCTGAGATCAAGTATGCTTGATACTCTTAATCCGACGGATTTTGCCACTTAGAAGGGAGTCTTTGATGAGGACATCACTAACAAGGTTACACCCACAGCTCCAACTGACACATATACAGGACCAATTACTAGAGCTCGCGCACGCCAATTAAATTACCAGGTACTTTCGTTTCTTGGTAATGAATCTAATGTTCATGAGAATATGATGCTGCCTAAATTGGATACATTTGTCTTGCTTACAAATGAAGGGCCTAGCTTGGACAAGAAGGATGAACATTGGAGCAAAATCAAGCATGGAGATGATGGCACGCGCAAGGTGAACAAGAATGGCGTTTCAATTGATGATTTCAGAACTTTGAAGCCACCATAATGAGTGCGAGAAGCCTTGGACGAAATATACAAGATGCCACTTCATAAATTTCGTCCAGAGGCTATTGTAGGTGCTGCGTCACCTTATTATTGGGCCAGGCCCATGTAATTTCGAAATACTTGAGTATAGGCTGTTTTTAGAGTCCGTATGTGTGGGGAAACAAGAGTTAGGGTTGGTTTCGGACCCCTCCACCAAGGGCCACGAAATTCCCCCCTCTTTCCCTCATATATACAGCCCTTAGGGCGTCGTTTAGACTTTGGGTTTTGTTTAGATTAAAAGTTCGCCATAGCTGCAACTTCGCGTACATCGTTTGTGTTCAACGACCAGACCAAGGCGTCACAGAACCCTACCTTGATCAATAAAGTTTTCCTCTTATATTCGCAATATCCAGATTGCAATCTTAGTTTCTTGCTTGTTCTTCGTTTGCCTGCAGGAAATAGACCTTTGTGGTCAGGTTGATCGTGCTCCGGCGTGGTCAACAACCTCTCGGAGTTGGTTTAGCGATTGCTAAGGCGCGACGTCCTCGCACGTTCGTAGTCGGATCGTCAAAGTCGACTTCCTCCAAAACGATAGCCACCATCTCATCGAAAGACGGGACACCTTTGCCTCTATCAGTCTTTTAACAGACTCAATAATAATCCTTGGTGTTATATGAACTGCTGGTTTAAAGCATGCTTGGCTGGTCTTGTTTCTGCATGATGAGTGTTCCGGGTTATGATAGACACCGGATTAACCCAAACTTTTACTCATGCTGGTGCTTATGACCCAGACTTTTCAACCTTGCAGGTGTGTGGTCAATTTCTTGAATTGTCCCACTCCGGATTAAAGAACCGTAACACATAAAAATCAGAAATGCAAATTTGCAAATAAAACCATGTAGTCGAAGCTTTTTATGAGCTGCCAGGCTCAAAGCAAGGTTCAGCCAATCACTGGATGCGGGTAATATCGTCTTTCCAGAGAGCCGGTCAATGGATGCGGGTACCATCCATAAGAACCATAAGAAAAACTTTAGCCAATCACTGGATGCCCGTAGCTTTTCCAGAGGGCCTCCATGGTTCCATGAAACCATGGGTAAATATAAGCCAATCACTGGATGCCCGAAGCTTTTCCAGAGGGCCTCCATGGCTCCATGAAGTCATGGGAAAATATAAGCCAATCACTGGATGCCCGTAGCTTTTCCAGAGGGCCTCCATGGCTCCATGAAGCCATGGGAAAATATAAGCCAATCACTGGATGCCCGTAGCTTTTCCAGAGGGCCTCCATGGCTCCATGAAGCCATGGGAAAATATAAGCCAATCACTGGATGCACGTAGCTTTTCCAGAGGGCCTCCATGGCTCCATGAAGCCATGGGAAAATATAAGCCAATCACTGGATGCCCGTAGCTTTTCCAGAGGGCCTCCATGGCTCCATGAAGCCATGGGAAAACATAAGCCAATCACTGGATGCCCGTAGCTTTTCCAGAGGGCCTCCATGGCTCCATGAAGCCATGGGAAAATCTTGAACCAATCTCTGGATGGATTACCATCCAAAGGGTTTTCATGAAGCGTTCTCTCTGAGCCGGCTGTGACCTTATGTTCTTCAGGGAGTTTATTGCTTCTGAGTGCATATGCTCTGTAAAATCAGTTTAAACCGATCGATCTATTTGAGATATAACATATGGTAACACATGCATGGTTGTCCTCATAAGATATTTATATTAGAAAAAAGGCTGAGCCCCCGGTTTACCGAGGGTGCCGGTTTATTCATTAATCATAATATATACATAGGATACAGTGGAGCTCTTGGCTCAAGTATAGTAGGGCCGTAAGTGGGCGATGTTCCATGGCCTCTTTGTCTCCTCTTCCGATGTCCGTGAGTCCTTGTGTTCTCGAACGTCCACCAGGTAATATGAACCGTTGTGTAGATTCTTGCTGACCACAAAGGGTCCTTCCCAAGGTGGGGATAGCTTGTGCATATCTGTTTGATCTTGGATGAGCCGGAGTACTAAGTCGCCCTCCTGGAACGTCCTTGTCTTGATCCGGTGGCTATGATATCGGCGCAAGTCTTGTTGATAGATCGCAGACCATGCGGCTGCTATATCACGCTCTTCATCCAGCCGGTCCAAACTATCTTGTCTCGCCTGTTCGTTGGCTGTTCCAACATAGGCTGTCACCCTTGGTGAATCATGACGTATATCGCTTGGAAGGACCGCTTCAGCACCATATACCATGAAGAAAGGTGAGTAACCCGTGGACCGGTTTGGTGTAGTGTTGATACTCCAAAGGACAGACGGTAACTCCTCGACCCAACATCCTGGGGTTCTTTGCAAGGGAGTCATAAGCCGGGGCTTGATACCTCGCAAAATCTCCTGGTTTGCTCTTTCAGCTTGACCATTGGTTTGAGGGTGGGCCACATAAGATACATCTTGGCGAATATGTTCCCGTTGACAAAATTCTTCCATCTCACCCTTGGATAAATTGGTGCCGTTATCTGTGATGATGCTAAGTGGAAAGCCAAACCGGAAGATCACCTTCTTGATGAACTTGACTGCTGTGGACGCATCACACTTGCTCACAGGCTCTGCCTCAATCCACTTTGTAAACTTATCCACTGCCACCAATAGATGAGTTTTCTGATCTTGGGATCGTTTAAAAGGTCCAACCATATCAAGCCCCCAAGTCGCAAACGGCCAGGTTATTGGTATCATCCGGAGCTCCTGTGCCTGAACAAGAGCACGTCGTGAAAACTTCTGACAAGCATCACACTTCCGGACTAGATCCGCCGCATCAGCATGAGCTGTTAACCAATAGAAACCATGTCGGAAAGCTTTAGCCACCAACGATTTTGAACTGGCATGATGACCACAATCCCCTTCGTGGATCTCACGAAGAATCTCACAACCTTCCTCAGCCGACACACACCGCTGAAATGCTCCAGAAACACTGCGATGATGAAGTTCCCCGTTTGCAATTGTCATAGACTTAGAACGCCAGATTACCTGTCGTGCCTCTATTTCATCATCCGGTAGCTCTCCTCGGCTCAGATATGCTAAATAGGGCAGCGTCCAATCCGTAATAACATGAAGTGCTGCAACTAACTATGCCTTCGGATCAGGAACAGCTAGGTCTTCCTTCGATGTTACTTGTACTGATGGACTGTGCAGCTCATCCAGAAAAGTATTTGGTGGCACCGGTTTACGTTGAGAACCTAACCGGCTTAAAGCATCAGCCGCTTCGTTCCTTCGCCGGTCTATGTGGTCTACTTGATACCCTTTGAAATATCCAGCAACTGTTTCCACTTCTCGTCTGTAAGCCGCCATGAGGGGATCTCTCGAATCCCACTTGCCTGAAACTTGCTGTGCCACCAAATCTGAATCGCCGAAACACTTAACCCGGCTCAAGTTCATCTCCTTTGCCATCCGCAAGCCATGAAGCAATGCTTCATATTCTGCTGCGTTGTTAGTACAAGGAAACAATAAACGGAGGACGTAACAAAACTTATCACCTCGTGGGGAAGTTAAGACAACTCCAGCCCCTGAGCCTTCTAGCTGTCTTGAACCGTCAAAGTGAATCGTCCAGTACATCAAATCCAGCTTCTCCTCAGGTGTTTGTAACTCTGTCCAATCATTGATGAAATCCACCAATGCCTGAGACTTTATAGCGGTGCGTGGCACATATTTCAACTCATGTGGGCTGAGCTCAATGGCCCACTTCGCCACTCTACCTGTTGCTTCTCTGTTCTGGATGATATCCCCCAATGGTGCTGAGCTAACCACAGTTATTGGATGCCCCTGGAAATAGTGCTTCAATTTCCGGTTTGCCATGAACACACCATACACCAGCTTCTGGCAATGCGGGTACCTCTGCTTAGACTCAATGAGCACCTCACTCACGTAATAAACCGGACGCTGAACTGGGTATTCCTTTCCTGCTTCTTTGCGTTCCACCACAATTGCCACACTAACTGCCCGTGCATTGGCAGCAACATATAGCAGCAAAGGCTCATTATCAACAGGGGCAACTAGGACTGGGGGCCTTGCTAGCTGTCGCTTCAAATCCTCAAACGCCGCGTTTGCCTCATCACTCCATATAAACCGGTCTGTTTTCCTCAACATCTGATAAAGCGGGATCGCCTTCTCCCTAGACGGCTAATAAACCGGCTCAATGCTGTGATCCGGCCAGCGATACGCTGAACATCATTAATGCAAACCGGCTTTGTTAAAGATGTGATTGCCTTGATTTTCTCCGGATTAGCTTCGATTCCTCTGTTTGATACCAAAAACCCAAGGAGCTTGCCTGCCGGAACACCAAAAGTACACTTCTCCGGATTAAGCATCATCTTATAGGCCCGACGATTGTCGAAGGTCTCCTTGAGGTCCTCTATCAGTGTTTCTTCCTTCCTTGACTTTACCACAATATCATCCACATAAGCATGAACATTTCTTCCTATCTTCCCCTTAAGACAGTTCTGAACGCAACGCTGATAAGTTGCTTGGGCACTCTTGAGCCCAAAAGGCATAGACACATAGCAAAAAGCACCAAAAGGAGTTATGAAAGCTGTCTTCTCTTGGTCTTTAACCGCCATCTTGATCTGGTGATATCCTGAATATGCATCCAAAAAACTTAGCCGCTCACATCCGCTGTAGCATCGATAATCTGATCAATGCGAGGGAGAGCAAAAGGATCGGTTGGACAAGCTTTGTTGAGGTCTGTGTAGTCCACACACATTCTCCACTTTCCATTCTTCTTCAGCACCAGCACCGGATTAGCCAACCACTCTGGGTGAAAGACTTCCACTATGAATCCTGCAGCCAAAAGTCTGGCTACTTCCTCTCCTATCGCCTTGCGCCTCTCTTCGTTGAAGCGGCGCAAATATTGCTTGACCGGTTTAAACTTCTGATCAATATTAAGACTGTGCTCAGCGAGTTCCCTCGGTATACCTGGCATGTCAGAAGGTTTCCATGCAAAGATATCCCGGTTCTCACGGATGAACTCGATGAGCGCGCTTTCCTATTTAGGATCAAGGTTAGCGCTGATCGTGAACTGTTTGGACAAATCGCCTGGCACGAAATCAACTTGCTTGGTCTCCTCCGCTGATTTAAACTTCAATGCCGGATAATGCTCTGTAGTTGGCTTCTTCAACGGAGTCATATCTGCCGGATCAACATTATCTTTATAAAACTTCAACTCTTCTGTGGCACATACTGCCTCCGCGTAAGCTGCGTCTCCCTCTTCACACTCCAATGCTATCTTGCGACTTCCGTGAACCGTAATTGTGCCTTTGTGACCTGGCATTTTGAGCTGTAGATAAACATAACACGGCCTAGTCATAAATTTGGCATAAACCGTCCTCCCGAATAAAGCATGATAGGGGCTATGGATCTTGACGACTTCGAAAGTTATTATCTCTGACCTGGAATCATTCTCATCCCCAAAGGTAACTTCTAAATCAACTTTCCAACTGGATAACCTGACTTACCTGGAACCACCCCATGGAATACCGTATTTGACTGCCTCAGCTTCTTATCCGTTAGGCCCATACGACGGAAAGTCTCATAGTACACGATATTGATGCTGCTGCCACCGTCCATGAGAACTTTAGTGAACTTATAGCCACCCACTTGTGGTGCTACAACCAAGGCCAAGTGGCCCGGATTATCCACCCGCATTGGGTGATCCTCCCTACTCCAGACAATGGGCTGCTCTGACCAGCGCAGGAATTGGGGTGTTGCCGGTTCAACTGCGTGGACCGCCCGTTTTAAAACCTTCTGATCTCGTTTACACAAACTCGTAGTGAACACATGATATTGCCCACTGCACAACTCCTTCGGATTACTCTGGTATCCGGATTGTGGCTGCTGTTGCTGACGCTGCTGATTACCCTGGTTATTGTGATTACCTTGGCCCTGCTGTTGGCTGCCTTGGTTATTGTAACCACCCTGACCATGCGGCGGATTACCTTGGTTATTATAACCACCTTGGCCATTTTGATTACTGGCCCGATTATGATAACCGCCGTTATTGCCCCTATATCCTGATCCGGAGCTGTTCCCCTGATGATTCGGACCATAAAACCCTGGGCCTGAACCACCATTAGGAGGCCTGTCATTAGGATTAAAGCGGCCCATCATGGCTTCCATCAAGGGCCTGCATTCTCTTATTGTGTGTTTTGCCGGTCGTCCCCTCGAGCTATGCTTCGGACAAGGCTGATTTAACTCTTGGTCCCAACTCATATCCCCTCCGCCGGTTTGTTGGGGTGGGTTGCCCCTATTGCGCTGGAAACCCCCTTGGACTTGGGTATTGGCTACGAAAATGAGAGCCACTTTCCGCCTTTCACTTGCCTAAGAAACTTGTAGCAGCCGGATTAACTTGCGCCGGTTTACCTGGTTTACTAACCTTTCCTGCTTTGTCTCCATCAGCTTCTGGATATTTAGTATTGTCAGAGTCCCCATACTTCACCAGAGCACTCATGAGAGTTCCCATATCATTACAATCCCGTTTAAGCCGTCCTAGCTTTAGTTTTAGAGACTCAAACCGGCAATTGTTTTCCAAAGTCACTATTGCTGTGCTGGGATTGATACCATTCGAAGAGTGCAAGATCTCTGATACTCGCCGCACCCAAGCACTTGTAGACTCCTGCTCTCCTTGCACACAGGCTGCCAGATCCACTACTGACATCGGCTGCTTACACGTATCTTTAAATTTTTTGACGAACTGGCGACGTAGCTCTCCCCATGATCCGATGGAATTCGGGGGTAAACCCTTTAGCCAAGTTCGGGCTGTACCTTCAGGCATCATAGTAAAGTACATTGCACAAGCCGCTTCATCCACGTCCAGCATTTCCATGGCCATCTCATAACTCTCAACCCAAGCTTCTGGAGCCAAATCTGTTGTGTAGTTAGGTACCTTTCGCGGACCTTTGAAATCCTTGGGCAGTTTCACGCTCCGTAAAGCGGGGATAAGACATTGCACTCCAAAGGAACTTGTTGTGACTCCTGTCTCTGCTGTGGCAGTTTGAACCAGCGTCGTCTGACGGACCTCCTCCCGGGCTATCGACCTGACTCCGTTTGCATCCTGAGCTTGGGCATCCGTGCCTGCCGGATTATCCTGTCTGCGCCGATGTCGCCTGCGCTCACTGCTAGACACTTCTGGTTCCTCCCAATGCCTAGTGTAACTCCGACTGGGACGTGGTGTCGAATGTAGCCTTTCCCTGCTATGAGAATATGCTTGCTGCTGTACTAACGCCGTATTAAGTAGCTCCTTGGCCCGGCGTGCCTCCAACGCTACCCGGGACGTCCCCTCAACGGGTAAAGCGGCCAAACGTGCAGCAGCAGCAACGATGTTGTCCAAAGGATTCGAACAATGACCTGGAGGGGTAGGAACGTGAGGCGCAGACGTGATCCACCGATCTTGCTCCGCAGTGGGCTGCTGAACCGGCTCATCCCTGACTGGGGGTGCCCTCCAGTTTAAAGTGGGATCGTTGCTAGTTCCTGCCCCTGGTGTCCTAAACAGATCCGTTGCTTCATAAACCGGCGGTATATGGGATTTGTACTTCCGACTTCTTACTCCCTGTGTAGAGGCCTATTCCATCCTTAGGTGAAAAGCCTGATCATTCAATTCTGCTTGCCTTATTGCTATCATAGCCTTCTCCGCTTTCAGATCATCCCTTGCCTGATCAATCCGGCCCTTTAGCTGAAGGAGCTCTGCATCATGCTGCGCCTTGTCTGCTGGAGCTACCTCTGCCACAGCTTTGGCCATGAATTCCTCGACTAAGGTGGATAGAACGTCAGTAGGTGAGAGGACTGGGCCGCTCCCCCCTACACCAGCTTCTGCTGACGCCCCGTTCACCGTGGGCTGTGAACCGGCCATAAAGACAGCCACCCGGTTTGGCGGGTCAAAGGGGTCCGGAATACTGTTCCCGTCGGACTCACCCTCAGACCGGCCGTCCTGCAACTGATACAGAGATTCAGTCTCTCCGGATGAGGATCCGTCGTCGGAGTAGACAACTGTTTCACCGCCGGATTCCGATCCGTCTTCGGTTTGGACCCCGTGAACTGCTCCGACGAAAACGTGCTTCATGGCGGGCTGAATCCGGGCCGATCTCGCACACTGAGCCGGCTCGATGATGTTGGAGAAGATGTCCGGCTCAGGTCCCGGTTCGCCGATCTTGCCGATGAAGACATGAATGCCACCGAAGGGAACCCGGTACCCGTATTCGATTGAATCGGCCTCCGGTCCCCAACCCGCATCGTCGATGTAGATCCGGCCGCGGCGACTCTTGGTCATCCGGCCGACCACGTAGCCCTTGAGCCCTTTAAAGCTGCCCTTCAAGAACTCGAAACCATCATGCGGAGGCCCCACGGTGGGCGCCAACTGTCGTGGAATTAACACGGCAGATGTCCGGTTTAGCAGACTTGATGATGGAACCATCGCACGGGTTAGCTTGAAGGGGTTAAAAGCACACAAAGGACACAGAGGGTTTATACTAGTTTGGCCCCTTCGTTGAAGGTAAAAGCCTACGTCTAGTTTGGTTTGGTATTGCTTGGGCGTCGATGAACAGGGAGCGGATCGCTTGCCTGTGTCTCGACGGGTTGTTTCTTGCTTGTCCCTGAACCGTCGCCAGGTCGTCCCTTTATATAGAGGCGACGCCTGGTCCGGTTTACAGAGTCACGAGGCCGGCTCATACTTGTGTCCGCCTCGGTCTCTGCTCTTTCTTCCTTATCTCTCAAGTTACATCATCGGGCGGTTTAGAAACCATAACTCTATTCATGGGCTCTAAGATCTTCTGGGCCGTAGCCTTTACTAAATATTACAACAGAACATATTATAATAATCCGGTTTACACTAGCCGGTTCATACCTGCTAGTCATATCCCTGACAGGCGTAGTTTAAGTTATACGTTGAACCCTATCAGATACCACTCACTAAATTTTGTGACATTTGCTTGCTCCCTTCTGATGGGGATTTGAGTGAACCCAGGCCCGCAAAATTTGAAGGTTTCTACTGCACTCTAACAGTGGGAGATAAGAGAGGGGTGTCGAGTATTACTGCTGCTAGCTTGCATTTTCCTTCTATGCACTATTTTGCTCTATTTATTGCGAAGTGTTTACTTGCTAGAGAGAAGGTTGGCTCACTCAGTGCCCCAGACTTTGCTGTCTTACACCGCACACTTGAGGGCGACAACACTTATAGCTTGGGAGCTATTGTGGCACGCCGCCCCCACCTCAATGGGTCCAAGGGTAAAATTCATGGAGGCATTTATGCTACTCGTTTAGCGAGTCGCTTCAACATTCAGATACGCCAGCATGATTATCATTTTCCCAAGGTTTATTTAGATCACCAGGCTATGATACATCATCACTTTATTGATGGCGAGAGCACTACTATGGATGTACCTTATAACTTAGTCTTTAATGAAGTTACGCGTGATATTATTACGTCGCCTGCACCTGCTTTGTTTGATTCTATTGCCAGGGGTGGATACATGATTATGCCAGCATATATTGTTGCCTCTCGGGATGCCGAGGTAGGTGCGGAGGAGGAGACTCACGAGTTGGACGCTCAAGTACCGCCACGACAACATTTTGACATGGGACTCGATGGCTACTACGGTTGGTGATTACCGAGCTAGGCCAAAAGCCTAAGCTTGGGAGAGTACGTATTTCCACCGACATTACATTCATGATTCACACATTTCATTCCAGTTGTCGGTGTTCACACTTTTTCATTGTATTATCCATGCTAGACTTATTTTCTCTCTAGTTTAGTTAGTTGTAATATTTAAAAGAAAACCCCAAAATATTTCTTGATTCTTCTTTTGTCTATTGGGAGCTCTCCCATCTAAATAGTTTTTCTCATTTTTGTTTTTTCTTTATTTTTTCCTTCTTTGAGAAAAAATATAAACTCCAAAAATATATCCGTGTGTTTCTCTGAATTTCTTTTCTAGTTTTTGAGTCGTACCATGGAGAAGACCACGGTGGAAATGTTGAGTGGCTCTCATTTGCATTACTTTCGATCTAATAAAAAGTCCATATTATCTTGTCTTCTCCGTTTTGAATAAAATGTCTGCAGATTCTAGTTTAGTCCACGACACCCTTGCACTATTATTACCCATCTTATCATTCGGTCATGCAAGTGAAAGGCAATAATGACGATACTTCATGCATTGGCTGTGGCAGAGAGAAACGGGTATGAACTCAACTTGTTCTTGTTTTTTGTAAATATGTTTAACCTAGTATCCAGGCTTCAGCCTATTATGATCAAACATGTTTGCAATGACAATTAGATATTATAGTTTCTCATGCCATGCTTAAATAGCTAGGAGTGGATAATGATTTATCTTAGAGTTCAACATTGCGTTAAAATGATTGTGATGTAGTATGATGATATGGTATCCTCCTCCGAATGTTTCAAGTGGCTTGACTTGGCACATGTTCATGCATGTAGTTGAATCAAAACCAACATAGCCTCTATGATTTATGTTCATGGTGTCCATATCCTACTGAAAGTGCGTTATCTCGACTAGAGGGGGTGAATAGGCGATTTTTACAAATTCGTCACTGAGGAATTTCTGAGTGAGGAATTTCCTAGGCAACGAACTACTAGCAGCGGAATAGATACCCAGGTGCATGCACATTAAAGTAGTAGCATAGTCATCATGATGAAAAGAAGCATACACAGAGCATAAGTAGCGTGTAATCAGGATAAGCTGGCAGAAGACAAAATGACTAAAGAAATATGATTGAGGAAATTGAGAAAGTCTTCAGTCAA
Organism: Secale cereale; assembly: GCA_902687465.1. Classification (NCBI taxonomy): domain Eukaryota; kingdom Viridiplantae; phylum Streptophyta; class Magnoliopsida; order Poales; family Poaceae; genus Secale; species Secale cereale. The sequence continues at coordinate 453,973,389 of LR738711.1, read as the reverse complement.
AGTGTTTAAACAGTATAGATCAAGTTCATCAACACATGAATGAGGAAATGAAAGGGTTGAGGAAATAGAACCAATAGCTTGGTGAAGACAATGATTTGGTAGACCAGTTCAAACTCTCGTGACAGTTGTATGCCTGGTTAGGGCGGCTAGGTATTCAAATCTGAGAACACATAGTCCTCGCCGTATTCCCTTTGAGCTAAGGTCACACAGACCTCGCCTAATCACTCGTGCTATGTCTTCACAAGTGACTTCCAAACCTTCACAGACTTTGGTCACCCGACGATACACAATTCCTGTTGGATGCTCTAGACCATTGACGCCTAACCGTCTGGAAGATACACAGTCTTTGAAGGTAACAAGCGTCGGTTCCACACAGGAACAATCTCTTCAGTGATACTCAATCACTTTGGGTTTTAGGTGTTGGGGTTTTTCTTCACTTGATGAATTTCACTCAAAGTCCTCTAAGGATGGGTTGTTCTAAATGACAAGTGTCAGTTTCTCTCGGAGCACCCAACTAGCTAGTGGTTGAGGGGGCGACTATTTATAGCCTAGGGAGCAGCCCGACATGATAAGCCATAAATGCCCTTCAATGATATGACCGTTTGCTGGATAGGATATTTTGGGACAGCTGGCGTGTAGCACAGCAATGGTCGGAAATTTGAGCTCTCAAATTCCTCAGGGCTATGATGTTCCTCACTTGTAGCCAATCCGCACTGGAGAATTCCTAACTCCTTGGTCAGAACATATTCCTTAGAGAACAGAAGATCTTTGTCTCTGTGACTGAAGAAATTTACTGAACTGTATTAGATTTCCAATGGTTTCACTCGAAAGGATTGGGTAGTGTAGGCTTTGAGATGAGCATCACTTGGAAAGTGTTTCCTTAGTTATACCTCGACCCCCTTTAATAGTATGGTGTTTCCTATGACTCAAGAAAGAGAAAATGAAACTATGAAAACAAAAGTCTTCACGCTTCATAATCCTCGCATTAACATCCAAGTCTTCAAGGTCAAACCAATTTCCTCATTATCAAAGTCTTCAAAAAAACCAAAGTCTTCAGCTGAAGACATACATTTTTAGGGGTCGACTTTCTTCGTAAATATCAAAGTCCTCAGTGACTTATATAAACTGTGTACACTCACAAACACATTAGTCCCATAACCTCTTCAATACACCAAAATCACTATGGGGCACTACATGCACTTACACCTACTCATGCTAATATCTAATGTTTACAATACATAATGTATGTTCATGACCATTGTTGCTCTCTAACCGGATGCTTCCGAACTTACTTGCTAGCCTTCAGCTGTACTAACCGGATATACTGCTTGTGCATCAAATTAAAAAATCAAAGTTATTCCAGATGAGTCCACCATACCTACCTATGTGCAGTATTACCCTGCCATCCTAAGTAAATTTGCATGTGCCACCTCTAAAACTTCAAACAAATACCCTTTTTGTGTGTCTGGAATGTTCATAGAGTGACAGGAGGTAGTCGGTATCTTCCATGCTAAGCGGGTTATTCTCATGACGAGTGTTATTCACTTGTCCTTGCACGAGATGGGCGGTAATAGGGATTCCCAGTCCCAATCTCAAAAAAAAAAGAGCTTACAAATAATCAAACAAAAACTCCTTCGGAGTAATAACCTTTACCTTATGGCTTGGGAACCGCTACTAATGTGTTTAGCATGGAATATATTGATAACTGATGGTCGCGAATTTAATATGAAGGGTGCATCTCTCAAAATTACATTTATCTATGTTTTTAAAACCTTGAGCTCTAGCACCTCTGCAAATCCTTGCTTCCCTATGTGAAGGGACTATCTATTTACTTTTATGTTGAGTCATCTAATAAGCGCCAGATCTGAGAGTACTGTTGTCATCCTCATGCATTGTGTGTAGTGAATGTTTGGTGTTAGCATGACTGGATCTTCTCTACCATGAATTACAATGTTTAGTTGCTGCTTGAACTTTGGAGGTGCTCTGCATTTATGTTTTGCGGTCTCAGAAAGGGTAGCGAGATACCACTGTTGTCATATTGTATCATGGTTGTTTTGACAAAGTGTTGGCATTTGACATGTCTTATTATTACCACTACAAAAAAAGACAAATCCGTGACATTTTGGGCCGAACAATTTTTTTCTATCATACTTATGACACTTCTATGACAATAATTGTGACAAAACACGGTATCATCATAGATGTGGTGGGGTCCTACTTCTATGACAAAACATCATGACAGAAAATGGGCTTTTCGTCCTGGGCGGGCCGGAGACGCAGCTGCATGACATTCTTTGGGCCGTCCATGACTGAAAAAACCGTGGTAGAAGCAAGGGCGAGGAAAATATCGGGGTGTTCCCGGTTACGGTGGGTGGTCGGGGCCGAGCGATGCGTGTTTCTCTCGTACACGCACGCGCGTGGGTGCGAGGCGTTGGGCTCTAACTGAACCCGAGCGAGGCGTTGGGCTCTAATTGAACCCGAGCGATTGCACTGCAGGCTACGCGTTACTGAACCCAAGCGATCGATCGATGGTTGTTAACTGAACCCGATCGAGCGATTCCTTCGCTACTGCTGCTAATTGAATCCGATGGATGCTGCCTCTGCATGAACAGTGAGCGTTGCTGGGGGTGGGGGTTGGATGAACAGTTCCCGGTGGGGGTGGATGAATTGGACCCCGTGGTGTTGCCTCTGGATGAACAGGACCCCGATCGATCGAGCCGGTTGGGGCTGCATGAACAGGATCCCATGGAGGCCTAGATGAACAGGACCACCCCATGGAGGGCAGGATGAACAGTAGATGGTGGAGGGTTGGATGAGCAGTCGCCCATGGAGGGGTGGTTGAACAGGAGCCCGTGGAGAGGGTTGGTTGAATAGTAGCCGGTGGAGTAGCATAGTGGAGGCTGAACAGTCGCAGGTGGAGGCAGGAGGAGGTCGACGGTGGATGAACAGTAGTCCATGGTGGCTGGAGGGGGTCGACGGTGGAGATGAACAGTATCTTGTGGAGTCTCGTTTTGCGGTACGCCACACCCCTCCCAATGAACAGGACCCCCGTTTCGATCGTAGCGCTCCAACACAAGTCTGTTTCCCCCGTTTTGCGGATTGCCACACCCCACCCGATCAACAGGACCCCCGTTTCGACCGTAGGAAGTCCGTTTCCTCCGTTTTGCAGTACGCCAGACCCCTCCCGATGAACAGGATCCCGTTTCGACCGTCGCCGGTCGAACACAAGGCCGTTTCCTCCGTTCTGCGATACGCCAGGCCTCGTTTCCATCGGCTGTTCCGTCCAAGCCCTCCCGATGAACACGACGACGCATTCCATTTCGACCCAGCCGGTAGGCTCCCCATGAACACGACGACGACGATGTTTCTCCGTTTCGACCCAGCCATGTACATGAGCCCTGGCCGTACGTATGCGCGAGTAGGCTTTCGAGACCTTGCCCATATATACGTATGTGGCCGTATTTTCTTTCTTGCACACTGGCCGTTGTACGTACGTGTACATGCTACGTGCACGCCTCTACTACGACATGTGCGCGCCTCTACATCGACCTGTATGTACGTACACGTTGATACGTCCAAAACGTATCTATAATTTCTGCTTGCTCCATGCCACTTTTGGGTGATATTGCTATGATATTCATACACTTCCATAAACTTTTGATCATATTTGGACTAACTTACTAATCCAGTGCACCCCAGTGCCAGTTTCTGTTTTCGGCTGTTTTTGTATTTCATGTTTTCACGTTTCGAGAACTGCCCAGAAAAATCCAGAAAAATTATATAAAAAATCAGCGATCCGGAAACAACACTGCGTCCGAAGGGCAGCCTGGGGGGGGGCCACAGGGGCTCCAGGTGCCCTGTGGGCGCGCCCCCCCTGGGCCGCGCCGGGGGGGCGCCTGGGCCCCCCGAGGCTCCCCCGGTGCCCTACTTTGGCATATATTCAAAGGGTCCTTCGTAACCCTCAGAACAGGAACTCTTTTCGCGATCCCATCTCTGTTCCGCCGCCGCCGCCGTTTCCAAGATCGGGAGCACCAGGAGAACTCTTCCCGGCACCCTGCCGGAGGGGAGGATCACCATCGGGAGCTTCTCCACCACTATGGACGCCTCCCGGATGACTCGTGAGTAGTCTCCCTTGGACCATGAGTCCATGACCAGTAGCTATGTGATGTTCTCCTCCCGTTCTTGTGCTTCACTAATTAGTCCTCGTGAGCTGCCCTACATGATCGAGGCACCTATGCAATCCTTATGCTGTTGCTATGTTGAGTTTGTGGGATCCGATGGATTATGAGATTATGTTCAGATTGATCTTGAGTAATATATTTGATTCACCTCTTTTATATTTTAGTTCATAAGTAATTCTTGCATGTTCTCCGTTGTTATTCATTGCTTTGGCCGAGTAATAGGTAGTGACTCCAAGAGGGAACGTTATGCTCGATTGTGGGTTCATGCCCCTCGATGACTAGCTTGAGTGACAGAAACATGAGTCTAGGGGATGTGCTGTTGCCACAAGGGGGAAAACAACGGTGCTTGTGCCCGCGGGTGCAAGGATTGTTTACTTTACGCAAAGTTCTTTTAATGCAGTTGTCTGTTGCATTGAGTTTACACTATGGGTGGGACTCGCAACTTAATACCAGCGAGATGTTCTGGATAGATATCTCAAGGTGGATGATTAGTAGTAGATATTGATGGATTTCGGTCTACTTACTTTGGCGTACCGCCCATGCTTTGAACCTCAACCTTTCTTGCAATGTAGTCAGCATTGGTTTGCGTTCGTGGTCCTGTCAATTGCCCAGCTGTAATTTGTTTACCTCACATAGCTGTTTTATCGTCTTTTGGGAGAGATACATCACTAGTGAACATCATGAGACTCCGGTCCATATTACCATCATTGATCACATCTACTATTTACTTTTCGTTATTTACCTACTATTGCAAAAACTATCTATCACTACTATCATTGCTTTTAATCCTTTGTGAACTACAAGGCCGGAGGGATTGACAACCTCTCTGTACTCGTTGGGAGCAAAGTTATTTGTATCTGTGTGAAGGTCCACGTTGGTTGCTACTAATCTGGCGCCGTAGAAATTGACACCTACTTATTGAACCTAGGAGTCTCTGGGGATTCGATCCTTGGCATCTTTGCTAGGGGAAAACACTTCTACTTACTGCATCTTACACCTCCCACTTGGGGTAACCAACGAGGGGTTCGAGGCCCATCAAGGAGTATTTTCTGGCGCCGTTGCCGGGGACTCCACTCTTCAGGATAGGGGAGTTGCATGCTATCTTTTACCTTTGTTTTTTAGTCTTGTTAGTTTACCTTTCATTTTTGCTTTAGTACCTCTTTATCAAAAATCACAAAAACAGTTATCTTGTTCTTTAGTTATCATTATGTCGGGTCCTTTTGTCTTTGACGGGGCAGAAGTTCTCACCTTTAAACAAAGAGGTGGGGAAAGTTTGAAAGATGCTTGGTACAGAATTAATGATTCACAAAAAAGAGCCACCAAGAAGCAACCTACTACTATCTTGCTTAGAAATTTTTATGTTGGAATTACTTCTTGGAATAGGTTCATTCTAGATACTGCTATCAATGGAAATTTCCTAGAGGCCCCAGTTTGGGAGTCTCTTAGTATTATTGAAAATCTTGTTGGGAGTCCCCCTGTTGTTAGCATTCGAGAGGACATCACCCTAGCTCACATTATGAAAAAACTTGAAAAAATAGAGCTAGAGATGCCAAGCACTAATAAGATGAATGAGTTGGATCAAAAGATCCAAGGGAATTTGAATAGACTTGATAGCTCCATGCATAAAATTTTCAAAATTTTGGAGACCGTCAAATTCCATGATTCTGACTCTTTTAGGATGGACAAGATTGAGGAAATATTTGATACCTTAGGAACTACTTTCTCCTCGATCAAAACCGAAAAGGTAGAAACTCCGGCAAAGAGGGAGCCTAAGTTCGTTCACGTTCCAAAGGCTCCCCGTTCTAAAAGCAATCCACCTATTGCCAAAGGGGTTGAAACTGTAAAGACTTTGGAAGAAACACCTATCGTTGATGAATTTATAAATGAATCTTCCCTTGACTTTTATCCTTTTGGTCTTCTACCTAGAAGTATCTCTATGAGGCCTCTATTTGAGAGTCCTCTTAAGACTAGTTGTATTATTGAAGAGCTTTTTGATGATCTTGATGATGGTTCAATTGATACAACTTGATCTATGCATTATGCCTAGCTTAAAGGCATAAAAGAAAGCGCTTTTGGGAGGCAGCCCACATGAATAATTTTTTTGCTTTTGTTGTGTCTTGATGTTGTTTACTGCTGTAGCATCATCATTGTGTCTTTGCTTTTCATATTTGTGCCAAGTATAGCCTCTGATAGCTAGAAAGTTCAAAAGTTGTGAGGTGCTGTCCAGGAAACAGATTCTGTCCTTGGATAGAAAAAATTGTATAAAATCACCAGATCATCTTTTTGGTCTGAATTTTTTCGACAGCGTTTTCTATATAATTGTCTTTCGTGCGTCAGTTCTGAGTTTTTTGATTTGAGTTGCAGAAGTATCCCGAACAGGTCAATTACTGCCTGCTGTTCTGTTTTTCACAGATTCTGTCCTGTTTTGCCTTACCTTCACTTTGCAAATTAAGAACTTGCTTTTTCTTTGCAAAAACCTTTTGGAAATCTTGAGAAACAGTAGAACTTCAAGAATATCCTTATTTCCAGCAAGGTATAATTATTTTATTAAGGGTATTAACCTCGCTAATCAGATTATGATGAGTTATGTATGAAGGGAGTTTTCAAGTGTGCGAGGGAAGATGATAAAAAGATTCAGGAGTGTCAAGCGCTCAAGCTTGGGGATGCCCCCGTGCACCCCCAAGAAATATTCAAGGAGACTCAAGCGTCTAAGCTTGGGGATGCCCCCGTGCATCCCCTTCTCCATCAACACTCTCAGTTCGTCTTTCGTTTCGCTATATTTTTATCACTTCATGTGTTATGTGCTATGCTTGGAGCGTCTTGCTTTTAGTTTTCTTTTTAGTTTTTCATAACGAGTTGGAACCCAGCATTCCTTTATGTGGGAGAGAAACACGCTCCACCTCTACCTAGAACATTACATAGAATTTTCATGTCTATCTATGTTGTGTGTGTTCTTTGTCTTTTAATAGCTACTATCATACTCTGCTCTTAGTATTCATGCTTATCTTTCCAAGAGCTTTTATTTAGTTGGTTGCTTGAACTCTCTTTAACTACCATGCTCACCTTATTAAGAGAGTTTGCTTCCGTTGCATTGGTTATTGTGTCTATGATAAAGATGCTACTTTCATGATGGTGCTTAGTAGTTCAGGTCTTCTTTTGGTTAATCTTAAATAGCTGGGGGGTTCCCAATGTGTTATTGGAGTACCAACTTGGTTTGTTTGCCTATGATGTGGTATGGTTTAGTAATATCTTCCTTCGAGAATTTATTTTGATTGACTTGGCTTGTGCTCACGCATATTTAAGACTGTAAAGAAAGTCTGTCAAGCCTTAATGATCTTTTATTTCTAAGTAGCGATATAACTACCATGCCTGATTCAATATTGCTTTGTCGCTCTGCATGATTATGACCGTCATTGCTCTCTTAGTTGGTCGCTCCCAGTCTTTTCCTAACCTCCACCTGCACTAAGCAAATTAACCATGCAATACATAGCTCATTGGAAAGTAGCCTAACAACTATTGTGGTAAAGAATATGTTGCATATGTATCTTATTTCTTATAAGTTGCTTGCTGAGCGGTAACCATGTTTCTGGGGACGCCATCAACTGTCACACTTTTGTTGAATATCATGTGAGTTGCTATGCATGTTCGTCTTGTCTGAAGTAAGGGTCATTTACCGTGGGTTGAATTAATATGCATATTGTTAGAGAAGAACATTGGGCCGCCAAGCAAAGCCATGCATCATGGTGGAAGTTTTAGCTTGGACCTTAATCCTCAATCTCTCATGAGAATATGCTTATGCATTAAAGAGGAGTCCATCATCTATTTTCTATGTTGTCCCGGTATGGATGTCCTCAAGTTGAGATTTATCAAAAACGAGAAATAAAATGCGATCTATCTCCTTGGACCTTTGTACATGTGGCATAGAGGTACCCCTTTGTGACACTTCGTTAAAACATATGCAATGCAATGATAACCCATGGGAATCCGAGTTAATTAGGACAAGGAGCGAGCACTATTAGTATTCGATGCATGAGGCTTGCAACTTATAGGATGTTTTATGCATGACACATATGAAGTACTACTACCGTTGACACAATTGCTTCCATGTTTTCAAAATAAAAAGCTTTAGCACTTAACCTTTCTTTTACCTTTATGTTGAAGCACCAACTACTGAGAGCATGATTGTCATTCTGAGTGTAATGTGCATTGTCCCAAAGTAGCATGGTCTTTTGCATGATTGTGATATCGTTTATTCTGAAATGATTGTATCTAGTCATCACTTAAACCTTGAAGGTGCCCTTGCATTTATGTTTTGCATCACTAAAGGGGGCAAGCTAGATATCACTTTATCATATTTGCACATCATGTTCATTGCAAATCTTTTTGATGTTTCAGTTTCATGTTGCAAAACTTTCAGTCATTTGTGATTTTCTCTTGAGACAACTTAATTACTTTAGAATCATTGTCTCAGTAAGCTTTTGTCATATGACTATGAGAAAGTCCTATATGGTTAATAGCATGTCACCACAGAAATTATTCTTGTTATAATTTACCTACTCGAGGACGAGCAGGAAATTAAGCTTGGGGATGTTGATACGTCCAAAACGTATCTATAATTTTTGGTTGCTCCATGCCACTTTTGGGTGATATTGCTATGATATTCATACACTTCCATACACTTTTGATCATATTTGGACTAACTTACTAATCCAGTGCACCCCAGTGCCAGTTTCTGTTTTCGGCTATTTTTGTATTTCAGGTTTTCACGTTTCGAGAACTGCCTAGAAAAATCCAGAAAAATTATATAAAAAATCAGCGATCCGGAAACAACACTGCGTCCGAAGGGCAGCCTGGGGGGGCCACAGGGGCTCCAGGCGCCCTGTGGGCGCGCCCCCCCTGGGCCGCGCCGGGGGGGCGCCTGGGCCCCTCGAGGCTTCCCCGGTGCCCTACTTTGGCATATATTTAAAGGGTCCTCCGTAACCCTCAGAACAGGAACTCTATTCGCGATCCCATCTCTGTTCCGCCGCCGCCGCCGCTTCCAAGATCGGGAGCACCAGGAGAACTCTTCCCGGCACCCTGCCGGAGGGGAGGATCACCACCGGGAGCTTCTCCACCACCATGGACGCCTCCCGGATGACTCGTGAGTAGTCTCCCTTGGACCATGAGTCCATGACCAGTAGCTATGTGATGTTCTCCTCCCGTTCTTGTGCTTCACTAATTAGTCCTCGTGAGCTGCCCTACATGATCGAGGCACGTATGTAATCCTTATGCTGTTGCTATGTTGAGTTTGCTGGGATCCGATGGATTATGAGATTATGTTCAGATTGATCTTGAGTAATATATTTGATTCACCTCTTTTATATTTTAGTTCATAAGTAATTCTTGCATGTTCTCCGTTGTTATTTATTGCTTTGGCCGAGTAATAGGTAGTGACTCCAAGAGGGAACGTTATGCTCGATTGTGGGTTCATGCCCCTCGATGACTAGCTTGAGTGACAGAAACATGAGTCTAGGGGATGTGCTGTTGCCACAAGGGGGAAAACAATGGTGCTTGTGCCCGCGGGTGCAAGGATTGTTTACTTTACGCAAAGTTCTTTTAATGCAGTTGTCTGTTGCATTGAGTTTACACTATGGGTGGGACTCGCAACTTAATACCAGCGAGATGTTCTGGATAGATATCTCAAGGTGGATGATTAGTAGTAGATATTGATGGATTTCGGTCTACTTACTTTGGCGTACCGCCCATGCTTTGAACCTCAACCTTTCTTGCAATGTAGTCAACATTGGTTTGCGTTCGTGGTCCTGTCAATTGCCCAGCTGTAATTTGTTTACCTCACATAGCTGTTTTATCATCTTTTGGGAGAGAGACATCACTAGTGAACATCATGAGACCCCGGTCCATATTACCATCATTGATCACATCCACTATTTACTTTTCGTTATTTACCTACTATTGCACAAACTATCTATCACTACTATCATTGCTTTTAATCCTTTGTGAACTACAAGGCCGGAGGGATTGACAACCTCTCTGTACTCGTTGGGAGCAAAGTTATTTGTATCTGTGTGCAGGTCCACGTTGGTTGCTACTAATCTGGCGCCGTAGCAATTGACACCTACTTGTTGAACCTAGGAGTCTCTGGGGATTCGATCCTTGGCATCTTTGCCAGGGGAAAACACTTCTACTTACTGCATCTTACACCTTCCACTTGGGGTAACCAACGAGGGGTTCGAGGCCCATCACACGTTCGCGACCAGAATGACAATGCTATGTACGATTCGACCAGGTGGGTCCCAACTGTCAGGCACTTCCTTGCATGCGAAGATGTAGCTGGTGGGTCCCAGCAGTCAGGGAGGCGAATCATTTTTTTTGCCCGGACGCACTTCCTTGCGTGCGAAGATGTAGCTGGTGGCTCCGAGCAGTCAGGGGGAAACGTTTTTTTCGCGAAATACGAAGGCCCATCTGGTGGATCCCCGCTGTCAGGTGGAGGAATAATTATTTTGCGCGTAATAAGGAGGCACTTCCTTGCTGCGGTCGTGGATCCAGCTGTCAGCCTCTCCACGTACAGTACTCTTCCGATGGAAGTCGTTCCTTGACCATGTTGCCCACGCCACACCGAGAGCACCAGGGCGGTGGACGACGGTGAGGCCTAGGTAGGGGACGACGCAGAGCCGGGGAGACGCGGCAGTGGAAGCCCGTGCGGAGAGGAGTACGAGGGTTCACTAGTTCGGCTGCGCTGTGAGGCTGCCGTCGCCGCAGGGCTTGGCCAGCGGTGGGAATAGTAGGGGGCGTTGAGGCCTTCACGGCAGCACAGCCGGCCACGGGAGGCAGGAGCATGCGGCACGACCGGCGCTGCTTTGGGCGGCTGGAGCAAGAAGTCCAGAGGTTGAAGAAGCACTACGGCCGTTGGATGGACATCATACGGTCACTGGAGCTAGAATCGTTCATATTGACTAAGTTGACAAAGCACTCCGTCCCCGTCAACTTAGTAGGCCCACAAGTCAGCCACCCACCAAGGTGGGTCCCAACTAGAAGGGGGAGTATTCATTTTTTTGTGCGTAATAAGGCGGCACTTCCGGTGGTCTGAGCTGACAGCAGGGGGGACGTTTTTTCGCGAAATACGGTGGCCCGTCCGATGGGTCCCAGTAGTCAGGGGGAAATGTTTTTTCACCAAATACGGTGGCCTGTCCGGTGGGTCCCTGCTGTCAGGTGGAGGAATAATTATTTTCCGCGTAATAAGGAGGCATTTCCTTACGGTTGTCGTGGACCCAGCTGTCAGCCTCTCCATGTACAGTACTCTTCTGATGGAAGTCGTTCCTTGACCACGTTAACCACCCTGCGCCGAGAGCACCAGGGCGGTGGACGACGACCAAGTCTAGGAAGGGGACGGCGCGGAGCCGGGGAAGACACGGTAGTGGATGCCCACGCATAGAGGAGTATGAGGGTTCACTGGTTTGCTGCGGTGTGAGGCTACGGTCGCCGCAGAATAACAGGGGGTGTGGGTGAGTGGAGGGATGGCCTGGCCAACGATGGGAGTAGTAGAGGCGGTGAGGCCTCTGCCACATCGCAGCCGGCCACGGGAGGCAGGAGCACGAGGCACAACCGGCGCTGGTTTGGGCGGCTGGAGCAAGAAGACCAGAGGTTGAAGAAGAACTACGTACGGCTATTGGATGGACATCGTACGATCATTGGAGCTAGAAACGTGCATATTGACTAAGTTGACAAAGCCCTTCGTCCCTGATACTTCTCCAACGTATCTATAATCTTTGATTGTTCCATGCTATTATTTATGATGTTTTGGATGTTTAATGGGATTTGTTATACAGTGTTATATTATTTTTGGGACTAACCCATTAACCCAAAGGCCCAATATAGATTGTTGTTTTATTTGCCTATTTCAGGGTTTTACAGAAAATGAATATCAAACGGAGTCCAAACGGAATGAAACCTTCGGGAGAGATTTTTTGGAGCAAAATACACACGGGAGACTTGAGAACCACGGAGTAGGGCACACGTGGCATCCACAAGGGTGGGGGCGCACGCCCCCCTACAGGGCGCGCCCCCTGCGTCGTGGGCCCCATGTTTGGCCCCCGGTGCCTTCCTTCTTCCTATATATACCTACGTACCCCAAAACCATCAGAAGAAGAGAGAAAACCCTAGTTCCATCACCGCAACCTTCTATTCCCATGAGATCCCATCTTGGGGCCTGTTTGGGAGCTCCGCCGGAGGGGGGATCTACCACAGAGTGCTTCTACATCATCATCGCCTCACCATGAGTTGTGAGTAGTATACCACAGACCTTCGGGTCCATAGCTAGTATCTAGATGTCTTCTTCTCTCTCTTTGGATCTCAATACCAAGTTCTCCTCGGTCTTCGAGGAGATCTATTCGATGTAATCTCTTTTTGCGATGTGTTTGTCGAGATCCGATGAATTGTGGGTTTATGATCAAGATTATCTATGAGAAATATTTGGTTCTTTTCTGAACTCTTTATGTATGATTATAATATCCTTGCAAGTCTCTTCGAATTATTGGTTTGGTTTGGCCTACTAGATCTATAGTTCTTGCAATGGGAGAAGTGCTTGGCTTTGGGTTCAATCTTGCGGTGTCCTTTCCCAGTGACAGTAGGGGCAGCAAGGCACATATTGTATTGTTGTCATCGAGGATAAAAAGATGGGGTTTATATCATGTTATTTGAGTTTATCCCTCTACATCATGTCATGTTGCTTAAGGCGTTACTCTGTTCTTATGAACTTAATACTCTAGATGCATGCTGGATAGCGGTCGATGTGTGGATTAATAGTAGTAGATGCAGAATCGTTTCGGTCTACTTGTCTCGGACATGATGCCTATATATAATGATCATGCCTAGATAGTCTCATAAATATTCCCATTTCTATCAATTGCTCGACAGTAATTTGTTTACCCGCCGTAGAATATCGCTATCATGAGAGAAGTCACTAGATAAACCTATGCCCCCCGAGTCTATTCTCAATATATCAATCTACAATCTACTTTACTTATCTGCTTTTACTTTCTGTTCTTATATCCAAAAATACCAAAAATATTAAATTATCATCTCTATCAGATCTCACTTTCATAAGTTACTCTAAAGGGATTGACAACCCCTTATCGCATTGGCTGCGAAGTTCTTATTTGTTTGTGTAGGTGCGAGGGACTCACGCGTGGTCTCCTACAGGATTGATACATTGGTTCTCAAATACTGAGGGAAATACTTACGCTAGTGTGCTGCATCACCCTTTCCTCTTCGAGGGAATACAATGCAAGCTCGAGAAGTAGCAAGAAGAATTTCAGGCGCCGTTGCCGGGGAGGCTTACGCAAAAAGTCATATACCAATTACCTATCACAAACCCTTATCCTTCGCATTACATTTATTTGCCTCTCATTTTCCTCTCCCCCACTTCACCCTTGCCGTTTTATTTGCCCTTCTTTTTGCCATGTGTTTTCTGTCGCCTTTCTCTTTGCTTGTGTTGATATGTGCCCTCAATTAGCTTGCATCTTCGCTTGCTAAAGTATGGATCCTCATCCACTTGCTAATGTCTTGAAGAGATCCAATTATGTTGAACCTATTGCTAGTGAGTTGCGTGCACTAGATTATCTTTATGAGGTTTTGCTTGAAATTTGTGAGTCCGAAAATTGTGATGAAGTATTGAAAGAAAATTATAAAGTGATTCACGATAGATCTTCGAGTAAAAAGCATGATTGCAATGATGTTATTAATGTCAATTGTGTTAATGATATGCAAAACCCTAAGCTTGGGGATGCTAGTATTGCTATGTCCACTACTTGTTGCAATGATCATGATTGGGGTGATTCTTCTTATGATCTTGAAAATTTATTTAAACCCCATGATGAATGTAAGATTGATAATAATGTTTGCAATAATATTGAAAGTGGGTTTGGAAGAGTGTCAACTTTAGATCCCACATATTTGGAGAATTTTCAATCTTATGGAATTTTTGATAAAAGTGGGTTTCGAGAGGTCATGACTTTAGTTAATGTTGATCCCACTATTTTGGAAGAGTGTCAACTTCGCATGCATGTGGATCGTGTGGAGAATATGTTACGTGAAGGATGTATTGTTAAATTTTCCTATGATCCTACATGCAATTATTACGAGAGAGGAAAATATGGTTGTAGAAATTTTCATGTTACTAAATTACCTCTCTTCATGTTGAGATTGATCTTGTTTCTATCTTCTTCCTTGCATATGCTAGATCTTGCTTGTCTTGACAATTTGTTTTCCTATAAGATGCCTATGCATAGGAAGTATGTTAGACTTAGATGTGATTTTCACATGCTTTATGATGCTCTTTGTGTGCTTCAATTCTTATCTTTCATGTGAGCATCATTGAAATATCAATGCCTAGCTAGGGGCGTAAAATGATAGCGTTTGTTGGGATGCAACCCAATTTTATATTTTTATGTTTTTTGCTTCTGTTTAGGAATAAATATTGCATCTAGCTTTAGATGTGGTTTTGTGTTTTAATTAGTGTTTGTGCCAAGTAGAACCTTTGGGAAGACTTATGTGAAGTTTATATGATCTTGCTGTGAAAAACAAAATCGTTAGCGCTCGCTAGAATGGTCACCAGATTTTATTGGAGCGTGCTATTTAGTTGATTCTTTTTGCAGATGATTAACAGACAAATTCCTCATGTTTACCAATTTATTTCAATTTTTTTGGAGTTACATAAGTATGCGAAAGTTACAGATTACTACATACCATTCTGTTTTTGACAGATTCTGTTTTTCGTGTGATGTTTGCTTATTTTGATGAATCTATGAGTAGTATTGGAGGATATGAATCATAGGGAAGTTGGAATACAGTAGGTTTAACACCAATATAAATAAATAATGAGTTCATTACAGTACCTTTGAATAGTGGTTTGTTTCCTTATACTAACGGAGCTCACGAGATTTTTGTCTAAGTTTTGTGTTGTGAAGTTTTCAAGTTTTGAGTATTGCTTTGATGGACTATGGAACAAAGAGTGGCAAGAGCCTAAGCTTGGGGATGCCCAAGGCACCCCAAGGTAAAATTCAAGGACAACCAAAAGCCTAATCTAGGGGATGCCCAGGGAAGGCATCCCCTCTTTCGTCTTCATCTACGGTAACTATACTCGGAGCTATATTTTTATTCACCACATGATATGTGATTTACTTGGAGCGTCGTGTGTTATTTGAGTCTTTTCTTGTTAGTTTGCCACAATTATCCTTGCTGGACACACCTTCTTGAGAGAGATAAATATGGCCTAGGAAATGTCAGAACACTCTATGTGCTTCACTTATATCTTTTGAGTAGAATAGTTTTTGCTCTAGTGCTTCACTTATATCTTTTAGAGCATGGTGGTAAAATTTTATTTTGAAGAAATTGTTGATCTCTCATGCTTCACTTATATCCTTTAGAGAGTCTATTAAAACAGCATGGTAATGTGCTTTGGCTATAAAACTAGCCCTCACATGATCGGCATCCAAGATGAATGTAGTAAAAACTTTCATACTAAGTGCATTGAATATGATGAGAAGTTGGATGCTTGATAATTGTTTTGAGATATGAGGATAATGATATTAGAGTCATGCTAGTGGGGTTATTATGAAATTGAGAAGTACTTGTGTTAAGGTTAGTCATTCCTGTAGCATGCACGTATGGTGAACCGCTAGCTATGTGACGAAGTTAGAGCATGAGGTATTTGTAGAGTGTCATCCTTTGTGTGGAGGTCGGGGGCGCGCGTTGGTTAACTCCTACCAACCTCCTCCCTAGGAGCATGCGTTGATTGCTTTGTTTTGATGACTCGTAAATTATTGCAATAAGTATATGAGTTCTTATGACTAATGTTGAGTCCATGGATATTACGCATTCTCACCCTTCCACCATTGCAAGCCTCTCTTGTACCACGCAACTTTCACCGGTACCATACACCCACTATATACCTTCCTCAAAACACCCACCATACCTACCTATCATGGCATTTCCATAGCCATGCCGAGATATATTGCCATGCAACTTTCCACCGTTCCTTTCATATGACACACTTCATATTGTCATATTGCCATGCATGATCATGTAGTTGACATCGTATTTGTGGCAAAGCCACCATGCATAAGTTTTCATACATGTCACTCTTGATTCATTGCACATCCTGGTACATCGCTGGAGGTATTCATATAGGGTCATACTTTGTTCTAGTATCGAGTTGTAATTCAATG
Organism: Secale cereale; assembly: GCA_902687465.1. Taxonomy (NCBI): domain Eukaryota; kingdom Viridiplantae; phylum Streptophyta; class Magnoliopsida; order Poales; family Poaceae; genus Secale; species Secale cereale. The sequence goes on along the minus strand of LR738711.1, from coordinate 453,956,984 downwards.
TAAGGAAAGGCCGAACAAAAGAAATGGCCCCTCCAAAAAAAAGAAAAAGAAAAATAAAAGAAAAGGGACAATTGCTACTATCTTTTTCCACACTTGTGCTTCAAAGTAGCACCATGTTCTTCATGATAGAGAGTCTCATGTTTAGTCACTTTCATATACTAGTGGGAATTTTCATTATAGAACTTGGCTTGTATATTCCAACGATGGGCTTCCTCAAATGCCCTAGGTCTTCGTGAGCAAGCAAGTTGGATGGACACCCACTTAGTTTCTTTTGTTGAGGTTTCATACATTTTTAGCTCTAGTGCATCCGTTGCATGGCAATCCCTACTCACTCACATTGATATCTATTGATGGGCATCTCCATAGCCCGTTGATACGCCTTGTTGATGTGAGACTATCTCCCTCCTTTTTGTCTTCTCCACAACCACCACTCTATTCCACCCATAGTGCTATATCCATGGCTCACGCTCATGTATTGCGTGAAAGTTGAAAGGTTTAAAAAAATAGAGTATGAAAACAAGTGCTTGGCTTAAACCAGGGTTGTGCATGATATGAATATTTTGTGTGATGAAGAGGGAGCATTGCCAGACTATATGATTTTGTAGGGATAACTTTCTTTAGCGATAGTATTTTGAGAACACATGATTGCTTTGTTAGTATGCTTGAAGTATTATTATTTGTTATGTCAATATAGACTTTTCTCTTGAATCTTCCGGATCTGAACATTCATGACACAATTAAGAGAACTACATTGAAAATTATGTTGGTTAGCATTACACATCAAAAATTCTGTTTTTTTTATCATTTACCTACTCAAGGACGAGCAGGAATTAAGCTTGTGGATGCTTGATACGTCTCCAATGTATCTATAATTTTTTTGTTCCGTGCTATTATTTATGATCTTTAGGATGTTTAATGGGCTTTGTTATACATTATTATATTATTTTTGGGACTAACCGATTAACCCAAAGGCCCAGTCCAGATTGCTATTTTTTTGCCTATTTCAGGGTTTTACAGAAAAGGAATATCAAACGGAGTCCAAACGGAATGAAACCTTCGGGAGAGATATTTTTGGAGCAAAATACGCACGGGAGACTTGAGAACCACGGAGTAGGGCACACGTGGCGTCCACGTGTTGGGGAACGTTGCATGGGAAACAAAAATTTTCCTACGCTCACCAAGATCAATCTAGGAGATGCATCCACGAGGGGAGAGTTGGATCCACATACCCTTGTAGATCGCTAAGCGGAAGCGTTCAAGAACGCGGTTGATGGAGTCGTACGCGCCGCGATTCAGATCGCCGAAGATCCTAGCACCGAACGGACGGTGCCTCCGCGTTCTTCACACGTACAGCTCGGGGACGTCTCCTCCTTCTTGATCCAGCAAGGGGGAAGGAGAAGTTGACGGAGAAACCCAGCAGCACGACGGCGTGGTGGAGATGGTGGTGGAGGAATTCCAGCAGGGCTTCACCAAGCACTGCGGAATAGACGAAGATCTCTACGGTGGAGGGAGGGCAGCGCCGAGGCACGAACGTGTGTGGCTGCCCTCCCTCTGCCTCTCTTTATATAAGGGGGAGAGAGGGGAGGGGCGCCCTAGGGTTTCCCCCTAGGGGCGGCGGCCAAGGGGAGATGGGGCCGGCCAAGGGGGGGGGGCGGCGGCCAGGGCCTAGGGATTCCCCCCGCAGGTGCCTTGCCCCCCAAGCCTAGGGGGTGCGGCAGCCCTAGGGGGGCCCAGCCCCCTTGGCGCAGGTGGAGAGGGCCCAAGGGGGGGCGCACAGCCCCATGAGGGCTGTTGCGTCTCCCACTTATGGCCCATGAGGCCCGCAACACTTGCCGGGACCCCCCGAAACCCCTTTCGGTCATCCGACGACTCCCCGGTGCTCCCCGGAACACTTCCGGACTCCGATCACTCTCATCCTATATATCAATCTTCGTCCCCGGACCATTCCGGAGACCCTCGTCACGTCCGGGATCTCATCCGGGACTCCGAACAACATTCGGTTACCACGCACTGTTCTCACTAACAACCCTAGCGTCACCGAACCTTAAGTGTGTAGACCCTGCGGGTTCGGAAACTATGCAGACATGACCGAGACACTCCCAGGTCAATAACCAATAGCGGGATCTGGATACCCATATTCGTTCCCACACGTTCCTCGATGATCTCATCGGATGAACCACGATGTCAAGGATTCAGGCAATCCCGTATACAGTTCCCTTTGTCTCGTCGGTATGTTACTTGCCCGAGATTCGATCGTCGGTATCTCCATACCTAGTTCAATCTCGTTACCGGCAAGTCTCTTTACTCGTTCCGTAATACATAATCCCGTGACTAACTACTTAGTCACTTTGAGCTCTTTGAGATGACGTATTACCGAGTGGGCCCGGAGATACCTCTCCGTCACACGGAGTGACAAATCCCAGTCTCGATCCATGTCAACTCAACAGACACCTTCGGAGATACCTGTAGAGTACCTTTATAGTCACCCAGTTACGTTGCGACGTTTGGCACACACAAAGCACTCCTACGGTGTCAGTGAGTTACATGATCTCATGGTCATAGGAACTTATACTTGACATGCAGAAAACTATAGCGATAACTGATACGATCAAAAGCTATGTTTAACGTTTGGGTCTCGTCCATCACATCATTCTCCTAATGATGTGATCCCGTTATCAAATGACAACTCATGTCTATGACCTGGAAACCGCGGTCATCTTTGATCAACGAGCTAGTCTTGAAGAGGCTTACTAGGGACACAAAGTTTGTCTATTTATCCACACATGTATTTAAGTTTCCAATCAGTACAATTATAGCATGGATAACAAACGATTATCACGAACAAGGAAATATAATAATAACTCTTTTATTATTGCCTCTAGGGCATATTTCCAACAGTCTCCAACTTGCACTAGAGTCAATAATCTAGCATTACAAGGTAATGAATTTAACACCCATAGAGTCTTGGTGTTGATCATGCTTAGCCCGTGGAAGAGGCTTAGTCAACGGATCTGCAACATTCAAATCCGTGTGTACTTTGCAAATGCTTATGTCCTCCTCCTTGACTGAATCGTGGATGGAATTGAAGCGTCGCTTTATGTGTCTGGTCCTCTTGTGAAACCTTGGTTCCTTGGCTAGAGCAATGGCACCAGTGTTGTCACAAAACAGAGTCACTGGGTTCAATGCACTAGGCACAACTCCAAGATCTGTCATGAACTCCTTCATCTAGACACCTTCCTTTGCCGCCTCCGAGGCAGCTATGTACTCCGCTTCGCATGTAGAATCGGCTACCACGCTTTGCTTGGAACTGCACCAGCTAACCGCTCCCCCGTTGAGAATATATACGTATCCGGTTTGAGACTTAGAGTCATCCGGATCAGTGTCAAAGCTTGCATCGACGTAACCCTTTACGACGAGCTCTTGATCACCTCCATAAACGAGAAACATCTCCTTAGTCCTTTTCAAGTACTTTAGGATATTCTTGACCGCTGTCCAGTGATCCATACCAGGATTACTTTGAAACCTTCCGGCCATACTTATGGCAAGGCTGACATCTGGTCTTGTGCACATCATTGCATACATGATAGAGCCTATGGCTGAAGCATAGGGGACGACACTCATCTTTTCTCTATCTTCCGCAGTCACTGGGCATTGAGTCTTACTCAACTTTGTACCTTGCAATACCGGCAAGAACCCCTTCTTGGATTGATCCATTTTGAACTTCTTCAAAACTTTATCAAGGTATGTACTTTGTGAAAGTCCTATCAAGCGTCTCGATCTATCTCTATAGATCTTGATGCCCAATATGAAAGCAGCTTCACCGAGGTCCTTCATCGAAAAACTCTTGTTCAAATACCCCTTCACGCTATCCAAAAGTTCTATATTGTTTCCAATCAGTAATATGTCATCCACATATAATATCAGAAACACTATAGAGCTCCCACTCACTTTCTTGTAAATACAAGCTTCTCCGTAAACTTGTACAAACCCAAACGCTTTGATCACCTCATCAAAGCGAAGATTCCAACTCCGAGACGCTTGCACCAGCCCATAAATGGAACGCTGGAGTTTGCAAACTTTGTCAGCATTCTCTGGATCGACAAAACCTTCCGGTTGTATCATATACAACTCTTCCTTAAGAAAACCGTTAAGGAACGCTGTTTTGACATCCATCTGCCAAATTTCATAATCGAAATATGTAGCTATTGGTAACATGATTCGGACGGATTTAAGCATCGCTACGGGTGAGAAAGTCTCATCGTAGTCAACCCCTTGAACTTGTGAAAAACCCTTTGCCACAAGTCGAGCTTTATATACGGTGACATTACCGTCAGCGTCCGTCTTCCTCTTAAAAATCCATTTATTCTGAATGGCCTTCCGCCCTTCAGGTAATACTTCCAAAGTCCATACTTTGTTTTCGTACATGGATCCCATCTCGGATTTCATGGCCTCTAACCATTTGTCGGAATCCGGGCCCACCATCGCTTCTCCATAGCTCGTAGGTTCACTGTTGTCCAACAACATGACCTCCAAGACAGGGTTACCATACCACTCAGGTGCAGTGCGTATCCTTGTCGACCTACGAGGTTCGGTAGTAACTTGATCAGAAGCTTCTTGATCATCATCATTGGCTTCCTCTTCAACCGTTGCAGGCTCCACAAAAACATCTTTCTGTGCTGCGCTACTCTCTGGTTGAAGCAGAGGTTCAATAACCTCATCAAGTTCTACCTTCCTCCCACTCAATTCTTTCGAGAGAAACTCTTTCTCGAGAAAGGACCCGTTCTTAGCGACAAACACTTTGCCCTCGGATCTGAGATAGAAGGTGTACCCAACCGTCTCTTTTGGGTATCCTATGAAGACACATTTGTCCGCTTTGGGTTCGAGCTTTTCTGGCTGAAGCCTTTTGACATAAGCATCGCAACCCCAAACCTTGAGAAAAGACAACTTAGGTTTCTTACCAAACCATAGTTCATACGGTGTTGTCTCAACGGACTTAGATGGAGCCCTATTTAAAGTGAATGCAGCTGTCTCCAACACATATCCCCAAAACGATAGTGGCAAATCGGCAAGAGACATCATAGAACGTACCATATCTAATAGGGTTCGATTACGACGTTCGGACACACCATTACGCTGTGGTGTTCCAGGTGGCGTCAACTGTGAAACAATTCCACATTTTCTTAAGTGATTGCCAAACTCATAACTCAGATACTCTCCCCCTCGATCAGATCGTAGGAACTTGATCTTCTTGTTACGATGATTCTCAACTTCACTCTGAAATTGCTTGAACTTTTCAAACGTTTCAGAATTATGCTTCATCAAGTAAATATACCCATATCTACTTAAGTCGTCAGTGAAGGTGAGAAAATAACGATATCCACCGCGCGCCGTGACACTCATCGGGCCACACACATCAGTATGTATGATTTCCAATAAGTCACTTGCCCGTTCCATTGTTCCTGAAAACGGGGTCTTAGTCATCTTGCCCATGAGGCACGGCTCGCATGTGTCAAGTGATTCAAAATCAAGAGACTCCAAAAGTCCATCAGCATGGAGCTTCCTCATGCGTTTCACGCCGATATGACCCAGACGGCAGTGCCACAAGAAAGTGGTACTATTGTTATCAACTCTACATCTTTTGGCATCAATGTTATGAACATGTGTATCATCACTATCGAGATTCAATAAGAATAAACCCCTTACTTCGGGTGCATGACCATAAAAGATATTACCCATATAAATAGAACAACCTTTATTCTCTGATTTAAATGAGTAACCGTCTCGCATTAAACAAGATCCAGATATAATGTTCATGCTCAACGCAGGCACTAAATAACAATTATTCAGGTTCATAACTCATCCCGATGGTAATCGAAGAGCGAGCGTGCCGACGGCGATCACATCAACCTTGGAACCATTCCCCACGCGCATCGTCACTTCGTCCTTCGCCAGCCTCCGTTTATTCCGTAGTTCCTGTTTAGAGTTGCAAATGTGAGCAACCGAACCGGTATCAAATACCCAGGCACTACAACGAGAGTTGGTAAGGTACACATCAATAACATGTATATCACATATACCTTGCTTGTTGTTGTTGTTGGCCCCCTTCTTGTCTGCCAGATACTTGGGGCAGTTCCGCTTCCAGTGGCCGTTCCCCTTGCAATAGAAACACTCAGTCTCTGGCTTGGGCCCAGCCTTGGGTTTCTTCACTGGATGAGCAACTGCCTTGCCACCCTTCTTAGAGTTACCCTTCTTGCCCTTGCCATTTTTCTTGAAACTGGTAGTTTTATTGACCATCAACACTTGATACTCCTTCTGGATGTCTGCCTCAGCGACTTTCAGCATTGAAAACAGCTCGACGATGGACTTGTTCATCCCTTGCATGTTATACTGCTGCACGAAGCTCTTGTAGCTAGGTGGGAGTGACTGGAGAATTCTGTCAATGATAGCCTCCTCCGGGAACACAAGTCCCAGATCAGCTATGCGGGTATAGTACCCAGACATCTTTAGTAAGTGCTCACTGACAGACGAATTCTCCTCCATCTTGCAAGCAAAGAATTTATCGGTGGTCTCATACCTCTCGATCTTAGCATTCTTTTCAAAGATGAACTTCAACTCCTGGAACATCTCATATGCTCCATGACGTTCAAAACGCCTTTGAAGTCCTCCTTCCAAGCTATACAACATGGCACACTGCACTACTGAGTAGTCATCCGAACGCGTCTGCCAGGCGTTCATAACGTCCACAGAGGCCGGAGCGGGGGGTTCACCTAGCGGTGCACTTAGGACATAAACCTTTTGGGCAGCTGTGAGGATGATCCTCAGATTGCGGAGCCAGTCCACAAAGTTGCTCCCATCATCTTTCAGCTTAGTTTTCTCTAGGAACGCATTAAAATTCAGGGGAGCTACTGCGCGAGCCATCTACAACAAAAGATTTGCAAAGACATCTTAGACTATTGTTCATGATAAGTGAGTTTTTAACTTAATCAAATTACTTATAACTCCCACTCAAATTGACATCCCTCTGGTCATCCGAGCGTGACATGATCCAAATCCACCAATCCAAGTCCGATCATCACGTGAGATGAGGTGGTGTCAATGGTGAACATCTTCATGTTGATCATATCTACTATATGACTCATGCTCGACCTTTCGGTCTTCCGTGTTCCGAGGCCATGTCTGTACATGCTAGGCTCGTCAAGTCTAACCCGAGTGTTCTGCATGTGCAAAACTGGCTTGCACCCGTTGTATGCGAACGTAGAGTCTATCACACCCGATCATCACGTGGTGCTTCGAAACGACGAACCTTCGCAACGGCGCACACTCGGGGGGAACACAATTTTATCTTGAAATTTTAGTGAGGGATCATCTTATAATGCTACTGTCGTCCTAAGCAAAATAAGATGCATAAAAGGATTAACATCACATGCAAATCATAAGTGACATGATATGGCCATCAACTCGTGCTTTTGATCTCCATCTCCAAAGCACCGACATGATCTCCATCGTCACCGGCATAACACCATGATCCCCATCATCATGATCTCCATCATCGTGTCGCCATCGGGGTTGTCGCGCGCCCACCATGCTCTTACTACTATTGCTACCGTTTAGCGATAAAGTAAAGCATTACATAGCGCTTAATGATTGACACGCAGGTCATACAAAAATTAAAGACAACCCTATGGCTCCTGCCGGTTGCCGTATACATCGACATGCAAGTCGATATTAACTATTACAACATGATCATCTCATACATCAAATATATCTCATCATGTCATTGGCCATATCATATCACATACATACCCTGCAAAAACAAGTTAGACGTCCTCTAATTTGTTGTTGCATGTTTTACGTGGCTGCTATGGGTATCTAGCAAGAACGCTTCTTACCTACGCAAAGCCACAACGGTGATATTTAAGTTGCTATTTAACCTTCTACAAGGACCGCCTTTGTCTATTCCGATTCAACTAAGATAGGAGAGACAGACACCCGCTAGCCATCTTATGCAACAAAAGTCGCATGTCTGTCGATGGAACCGGTCTCATGTACGTGGACATGTAAAGTTGGTCCGGGCCGCTTCATCCCATAATACCGTTGAATCAAGAAAGACCAAGGAGGGAAGCAATCTAAACATCAACGCCCACAAACCCCTTTGTGTTCTACTCGTGAAAGCATCTACGCAAGAACCTAGCTCATGATGCCACTGTTGGGGAACGTTGCATGGGAAACAAAAATTTTCCTACGCTCACCAAGATCAATCTAGGAGATGCATCCACGAGGGGAGAGTTGGATCCACATACCCTTGTAGATCGCTAAGCGGAAGCGTTCAAGAACGCGGTTGATGGAGTCGTACTCGCCGCGATTCAGATCGCCGAAGATCCTAGCACCGAACGGACGGTGCCTCCACGTTCTTCACACGTACAGCTCGGGGACGTCTCCTCCTTCTTGATCCAGCAAGGGGGAAGGAGAAGTTGACGGAGAAACCCAGCAGCACGACGGCGTGGTGGAGATGGTGGTGGAGGAATTCCAGCAGGGCTTCGCCAAGCACTGCGGAATAGACGAAGATCTCTACGGTGGAGGGAGGGCAGCGCCGAGGCACGAACGTGTGTGGCTGCCCTCCCTCTGCATCTCTTTATATAGGGGGGGAGAGAAGGGAGGGGCGCCCTAGGGTTTCCCCCTAGGGGCGGCGGCCAAGGGGAGATGGGGCCGGCCAAGGGGGGGGGCGGCGGCCAGGGCCTAGGGTTTCCCCCCCAGGTGCCTTGCCCCCCAAGCCTAGGGGGTGCGGCAGCCCTAGGGGGGCCCAGCCCCCTTGGCGCAGGTGGAGAGGGCCCAAGGGGGGGCGCACAGCCCCATCAGGGCTGTTGCGTCTCCCACTTATGGCCCATGAGGCCCGCAACACTTGCCGGGACCCCCCGAAACCCCTTTCGGTCATCCGACGACTCCCCGGTGCTCCCCGGAACACTTCCGGACTCCGATCACTCTCATCCTATATATCAATCTTCGTCCCCGGACCATTCCGGAGACCCTCGTCACGTCCGGGATCTCATCCGGGACTCCGAACAACATTCAGTTACCATGCACTGTTCTCACTAACAACCCTAGCGTCACCGAACCTTAAGTGTGTAGACCCTGCGGGTTCGGAAACTATGCAGACATGACCGAGACGCTCCCAGGTCAATAACCAATAGCGGGATCTGGATACCCATATTGGTTCCCACACGTTCCTCGATGATCTCATCGGATGAACCACGATGTCAAGGATTCAGGCAATCCCGTATACAGTTCCCTTTGTCTCGTCGGTATGTTACTTGCCCGAGATTCGATCGTCGGTATCTCCATACCTAGTTCAATCTCGTTACCGGCAAGTCTCTTTACTCGTTCGGTAATACATAATCCCGTGACTAACTACTTAGTCACTTTGAGCTCTTTGAGATGACGTATTACCGAGTGGGCCCGGAGATACCTCTCCGTCACACGGAGTGACAAATCCCAGTCTCGATCCATGTCAACTCAACAGACAGCTTCGGAGATACCTGTAGAGTACCTTTATAGTCACCCAGTTACGTTGCGACGTTTGGCACACACAAAGCACTCCTACGGTGTCAGTGAGTTACATGATCTCATGGTCATAGGAACTTATACTTGACATGCAGAAAACTATAGCGATAACTGATACGATCAAAAGCTATGTTTAACGTTTGGGTCTCGTCCATCACATCATTCTCCTAATGATGTGATCCCGTTATCAAATGACAACTCATGTCTATGACCTGGAAACCGCGGTCATCTTTGATCAACGAGCTAGTCCTGAAGAGGCTTACTAGGGACACAAAGTTTGTCTATTTATCCACACATGTATTTAAGTTTCCAATCAATACAATTATAGCATGGATAACAAACGATTATCACGAACAAGGAAATATAATAATAACTCTTTTATTATTGCCTCTAGGGCATATTTCCAACACCACGAGGGTGGGGGGCGCCCCCCTATAGGGCGCGCCCCCTGCCTCGTGGGCCCCACGTTTGGCCCCCGGTGCCTTCCTTCTTCCTATATATACCTACGTACCCCGAAACCATCAGAAGAAGAGAGAAAACCCTAGTTCCACCGCTGCAACCTTCTGTTCCCGTCAGATCCCATCATGGGGCCTATTCCGGAGCTCCGTCGGAGGGGGGATCTACCACAGAATGCTTCTATATCATCATCATCGCCTCACCATGAGTTGTGAGTAGTTTACCACAGACCTTCGGGTCCATAGCTAGTATCTAAATGGCTTCTTCTCTCTCTTTGGATCTCAATACCAAGTTCTCCTCGGTCTTCGAGGAGATCTATTCGATGTAATCTGTTTTTGCGGTGTGTTTGTCTAGATCCGATGAATTGTGGGTTTACGATCAAGATTATCTATGAGAAATATTTGGTTATTTTCTAAACTCTTTATGTATGATTATAATATCCTTGCAAGTCTCTTCGAATTATTGGTTTGGTTTGGCCTACTAGATCTATAGTTCTTGCAATGGGAGAAGTGCTTGGCTTTGGGTTCAATCTTGCGGTGTCCTTTCCCAGTGACAGTAGGGGCAGCAAGGCACGTATTATATTGTTGTCATCGAGGATAAAAATATGGGGTTTATATCATGTTATTTGAGTTTATCCCTCTACATCATGTCATGTTGCTTAAGGCGTTACTCTGTTCTTATGAACTTAATACTCTAGATGCATGCTAGATAGAGGTCGATGTGTGGAGTAATAGTAGTAGATGCAGAATCGTTTCGGTCTACTTGTCTCGGACGTGATGCCTATATATAATGATCATGCCTAGATAGTCTCATAATTATTCGCTTTTCTATCAATTGCTCGACAGTAATTTGTCTACCCGCCGTAGAATACCGCTATCATGAGAGAAGCCACTAGAGAAACCTATGGCCCCGGGGTCTATTCTCAATATATCAATCTACAATCTACTTTACTTTTCTGCTTTTACTTTCTGTTCTTATATCCAAAATTACCAAAAATATTAAACTATCATCTCTATCAGATCTCACTTTTGTAAGTGACCGTAAAGGGATTGACAACCCCTTAGCATGTTGGCTGCGAAGTTCTTATTTGTTTGTGCATGTGCGAGGGACTCGCGCGTGGTCTCCTATTGGATTGATACCTTGGCTCTAAAAAAATGAGGGAAATACTTACGCTATTGTGCTGCATCACGCTTTCCTCTTCGAGGGAATACAATGCAAGCTCGAGAAGTAGCAGTCCCCGTCAACTTAGTAGGCCCACAAGTCAGCCTGCCACTATACTGGGTCCCAGCTAGCAGGGGAGTATTCACTTTTTTGTGCGTAATAAGGACGCACTTCCTTGCGTGCGAAGATATAGCTGGTGGGTCCGAGCTATCATCGGCGGTAATGTTTTTTTCGCGAAATATAAAGGCCCTTTCGGTGGGTCCCAAATGTTAGGTGGAGGAATCATTATTTTGCCCGTAATAAGGAGGCATTTCCTTGCGTGCGGCCGTGGACCTAACTGTCAGCCTCTCCACGTACAATCCACTTCAGATGCATGTCGGTCGTTGACCACGTTGATCAGGCTGCGCCGAGAGCACCAGGGCGGTGGACGACGGCGATGCCTATGAAGGGAACGACACGGAGGCAGGGAAGACTTGGCAGTTGTTTCCCACGCGGAGGGGAGTACGACTGTACGAGGGTTTACAGGTTCGTCTGCCGTCAGCGGAGAACAACAACAGGTGTGGGTGAGTAGAGGGATGGCTAGGCCAGCGATGGGAGTATGGTGGGGTGGCGAGGCCTGCGCAGCAGCACAGCCGGCCGCGGGGAGGAGACAGCAGGCAGTCCCGCCGGCGCTTGTTTGAGCGGCTAGAGCAGGAAGAGTAAAGATTGAAGAAGCATGACGGCCGTTGGATGGACATCCAACAGTCACTGCTTGTGCATCAACCTTTTTTTAGGAAAGCCTCAAATCTGTGGAAAACAGCATACCCATCTACCATTATTTCTAATAATTTATAGCCCATTTGCTAATTCTTAAGGTTTTTTTGGAGCCCGTATTCTTTTTGTTAGCATTACAGCCCATATTGTGGCCACGGTTAAAAAATTATACGAAATTTTCCATATTTCGGTGCGGTCCGAACTGTTTTTAATCCCGAAATTTTGAGTCACATTCAATTTCATTTTAAAAATAAATGTATATCAATATAAAATCCAACAAATTGTCCATGCATAAAAATTAATGCAATTTAAAATATTGAAATGAAAAAAAGAAATTTGAAACTAATTGCCGGTTTGATGTGTTTTAAAAATGTACAGCCCATTTCTCATTACTGATAGGCCATTTTCTCGTCCAGTCGAATTAAGCTCTCCTCGTCTTGAAAGATTTGCAGCCCAGCAGGCTTGACAGAGCGACTTACTTGGCGAATCACAAAAAAACTGGGCCAGCCATTTTCAGAAAGAAAAAAAACTACTGGGCTCGTCTGTGGTAAACATAAAAGAGAAGGTTGTCTAGACAGGCCAGAGTGCCCCACACAGCCCAGTTGACACCCTGGTTCCGTATCAAAAACAAATTAGATAAATGCCACTCCAATTATGGCGATTCATAAAAATGCCACTGCAATTTCTAAACTTTAAAAAATGACACTGCAATTTTTGCAAACTTTGGAAAACGCCACTGCAATTTGCAAACTTTGAAAAACGCCACTCCAGACTTCGAAAAATGCCACTGGAAATGGCATTTTTCAAAGTTTGGAAATTGCAGTGGCATTTCTTAGAAACACCAGATTTGGAGTGGCATTTATCAAATTAACCCTAAACAAAAATAACTAGACGAGCTGCTCGGTCCCTGGTGTCAGCCGCTCGTTGTGCAATTCTCTCGTTTATTGACTACGTTGACAATGGCATGGGACCCAGATGTCAGAAATCCATTAGGAGAAGCCATTTTTTATTGGCTTGAAATAAAGAGGCACTTGCTTGCGTACTGCCATGACCTTGGCGGGTCCCTGCTGTCATCCTCTCCACGTACAATCATTTCCGGATTGTGTACGCCTCAACTTGGTAGGCCCACAAGTCAGCCTCTAAACCCGTGGAGAACAAATACAACCCATTTAAAAAAATAACAGCCCATTCCATATGTTTAAACGGAAAGTTCAACAGTCAGAGCAAAGTAACAGGACTGATCCACATATATAGCTCGCCACCACCAAGGGCCACGAAATTCCCCCCTCTTTCCCCCATATATACAACCCTTAGGGCGTCGTTTAGACTTTGGGTTTTGTTTAGATTAAAGTTCGCCATAGCTGCAACTTCGCGTACTTCGTTTGTGTTCAACGACCAGACCAAGACATCACAGAACCCCACTTGATCAATAAAGCTTTCCTCTTGAATTCGCAATATCCAGATTGCAATCTTAGTTTCTTGCTTGTTCTTCGTTTGCCTGCAGGAAACAGACCTTCGTGGTCAGGTTGATCGTGCTCCAGCGTGGTCAATAACCTCTCGGAGTTGGTTTAGCGATTGCTAAGGCGCGACGTCCTCGCACGTTCGTAGTCAGATCGTCAAAGTCGACTTCCTCCAAAACGATAGCCACCATCTCATCGAAAGACGGGACACCTTTGCCTCTATCAATTAGTCTGCATGAAGTAGGGTTTCCTTTAATAGTGCAAATTAAGATTTTCGTCTGCGTGACCAGCAGAGCAGAGGATAGCAAATTGGGAAGATGGTGGAGTGGAAAAATATCCACATGCAGCGACATGGCAGATGGGGCAATAGAACAAGGGTATGGTTTGAAAAGAGGTAGCATACCTGAGGGTCGGCGGGAAGTGGCTTCGCTCGTGGTCGTCGTCCTCCACACGCACTACGGCAGCGAGCTTGGGGACGGAGGCCAACCCACGCGGGCGCTAGGTCTGAGAGGACGGCCTTGTCGTCGGTGCGTGACCTCGCTCACCGACAACGAGTGCGTCAACGCTGCACGTCCTTTTCTTCCCCTGCGGATCTGTGACCACCGGTGAGGAGGGAGAGAGGCCGTCTTTTTTAGATCTGGAGAGAGGGTGATAGTGTGAGAAGCAAGTGGGCAGCCCTTAGCAAGAAAGCTCTGAAGCTCCAGCCTATATATCTTTTTTATACTACTAGTACTAGAGGTGGTGTAGTGGTAGAGTAGTTTATATTTTCTCTGCAAACAGTACTAGTTAGTCGTGCTTCAAAACTGAACGGCACGCCATTAAAAAATAAAGGTCGATAACTAATGCGGCACCTCGGGCCAACGCGGCCAGATCGCATTTTGCACGAGAAATTACACACCATGTTTCGTTGACATGTGGTCACGTGTACCAGATGAATCACTCCAAGTTCAACCACTGTGATGCTAGGTGCGAGCCGAGGAACACTGTTGGAGAGACCCCCGTCATAATTTTCCTACATTGGTCGTTTGATTCATATGATAGATGCTATAGGATTTTTTCCCTATGTAATCATGTTTTAATTGGCAATCTAGCATCCACTCCAACTTTTGTTTCACTTCCTTTGATCCTACGAAAGAGTACTTGCTCTAAATGATGTGCCGCTGCAAGAGCCGCCTATATTAACTAACCATGCTCTAAAAAGGTGGACCAACTTTGGCTATAGTAGTACTGTAGGTTAGTAGGTGACCTTGCGCTTGGCTCTTATCCTCTTCCGGAAATCGAACAATAATGATGGTACTACTTCTGGCAATCTGACACCAAATGAACTGCTGCACGTCCACCGCTTGTAAGCAAAAGTTTCTCCTCGTGATGCGAGACACTGTGCACACGTTGGCGAGGGAGAAGGCATAGTAAGCAAGCTTCTCGTCATTCTACGAGTTGACGGGACACATCAAAGTTACGTATTTATTAGTACTCTCTTCAAAAAGGGCCGACCATGTCCATGGCTACCATCCCGTTCTCTGTCACTGAGTACGGGCACTATTCATGTGCCATCGAGGAGAAAAAATATTGCGTAGTACTAGGTGCCATCGAAGTGCACGACTCACTTACGCACTGCATATCTCCATTTTCTTGCATGATACGCCACCTTGATGCTAGATGTCCCGCGTGTCATGGAGGCATATAGTATGATTTTGTAAAATGGAGTCATATAGATGTCCCGCGTGCCGACAACAGGATGAACAAAGCTCATGTCTTAAACGAAAGAGTGGAAGAACATAGATTCCCGACGACCGAGAAGGAGCTACAAACCTCGGGGTGGAGCGTATGAACTCATATTATTTTATTTTATTCAGCGATAACTAATGCGGCAGCTCGAGCAACGCGGCCAGATCGCATTTTGCATGAGAAATTACACACCATGTTTCGTTGACATGTGGTCCCGTTCCAACATGTCAGTGAGACGACGGCGAGTCCTTTTGTACAATTTCCGAAAGGACGTGTAGGGCGGGGCGCCTCTTCGTGTACCGTGGCAAACTGGCAACCGTCCACCGACTCTTCGCCTTCCCCTCTCGATTTGGAACTGCTGTCACACGCTCTTCCTCCCTCCTCCATTTGCCTTCACCCTTCCTTCTGCCATTGTTCGATCGTCTTCTCCATGGAGGGAACAAGCCAGAAACGACCCCGTTATTCTTGCCCCAATTTGAAAGATGACGTGGTGGGGGAACTCATTGATGGGTGCGACGTCATCACCTCGGCTAGCATGGCAGGTTCGTTCAAGAACATTCTCGACTCAACTAATAACATCATTACTAGGAACCCAAGGGTCCAGGAGCGGTTTGATCTCCCCTATCTTCTTTGATGTGACCCTGCTGACTAGCGCGGGGATGAGGGAAGCCTCGCCTTGTGCAAGTTGATGCCGCTTGATAATGATACATATGATGTTAAGATGCCATCGCTTGAGGGCAAGCACTGGGTAGGTGCAAATGGAGATTGGGTTGTTTATATTGGGTACAATTGCGAGTGGGAACTTGTGAATGTGTACACTCGTCAGCGGATTCCATTTCCAAAAATCTCCGAGTGCCCTGAGGTTGAGCGCACAGATGATCTAGGTACGTTCAAATATGATCATGGTTACTGTCGTCTACGGAAGATAGCAATTTCTCGAGTTCCCAACCGCTCTTGGAATTACAAGAACTATAAAGTTGTTGCTATCTTCGACAAGTTTGTTGCCATCCTTCGTGGTTCGACTGGATGGATATTGCTCAAAAATCAGTTTCTATACACGGATGTGTACTCTGATGCAATTGAATACGAGGGTCTTGTGTTTGCTCCCACCACTCGTGGCACTATTTTTGCATGGGATCCTTATTGTTTCGGTACGTTTGTCTTCCACCATAATTATAATTGTTTCATCCACATGCATGTGACTTAGCAAGTTTCCCTTCTCTAATAGTTAACCTTCTTCTTGTGTTTCCAAGGTCCTGTGAACATTCCACCACCTATACATGAAAAAACCAAGGGGGAGATGACGATGGTGATGATCACGAGCATGAGGACGAGCAGGGCCCATATGCTCACTGGCGGCTGGCAACTAATTCCAATGGATCACCACTTCTTGTCTGTATACGTCCCACTGCTGATGTTACTACTGAGGGAGCAGGTGTTGTATCCCATGGTCGCACTCTCCTTACCTATTCCAACACCCGTTGCATGGTATTCAGGATGGATACTAGTGTGCTAGTGCCAACACCTTCTCCCTGGTACAGTATTGATAGTCTTGGAGAAAACTCGCTCTTCCTTGGACAAAACTATCCAATGATGGTGAAAGGCGATCCAACTGCTGTTGACACAACATTACTACCATTTATGAGAAGCAACTGTATCTATACGTCGGACATTGTGGTGGCTCCCTACCCTAGTCGTGATATAGTAGGCCGCTTCAGCCTGGATGATCAGTCCTGCGTTGGTCTCGAGATTGACACTAGCTGGCCCTTCCCAGAGAATCACTTGTGGTTCAAAGCAAGCGTTTCTAACGCCAAGGATTGGTTGAGTTGAAGTTCATTTCATTGCTTGTTATTTGTTGTGTGATGAAAACTTTAGTATTTATAATGTATCCTCGTTGTCGTTGTGGGTTGATGACCTGTTGTAGGTAATAAAATGATATGCCTGTGATAAACTTACTAAATTTATGAATGGCTTTCGAGTCGCTTCTCTGAGTGGGTGCTGCGACGAGGAAACAATATATTTTCCGAATACATAATTGTACGTGCATTGCAACAGGTTATCAGATGAGGCCAATCAACAATAGTACACTATTTGTACTAGCTTCACATGCTGCACTATCTCTACATCTACGTACGTAATACAACAAATTTTAAACTTGAGACCAGCCGCCCATCCTCACAAAGAACACTTTTTAACCTAGCACAGACTCCAGGAAATTTGGCCATAGTGTGAGGTGGGCCATATGTTAATGTGTTTGCTGTACGTAACCAGCACCTTGAATCCTCGATACTACTACTATAAGTAGTAGGAGTAGTAGGGTGGCATGGGCCAGAACAAGCATTCACGTCCAGGAGTACGACACATACCACCAGCACGACTTCCATCTGACACCATATTTGTTGGAGTCCATGCTACCACAATCTCTTCAACCTCGTCGTTTCTCTAACTCAGCCATCGTGCGACGGACGAGGTGGGGGTTTGCCGATAGTCGGTTTCCTCAACTGCGGCTCCACTTGTAAGGCCACCTCCAACACACGACCCCAAACGGACCTCCGTTTTGCCCGGATTCTGACCGTTTGGGTAGGGCAATGGGGTCGTGTCCGGGCCATTTCTCGGATGCGGTGGCCGTGTGCGGAACGTGCGAACGCATCCCGGCCGCGTACATTTTTCTTTGCAAACACATATCTTTTTTTCATCATTGATTTTTTGGTACATGGGAATACATCACCAAATTTTTTGACTAGAAAAACAGGAACCACAAGAATACATTTTAGAAGATATCCAACTTCCATAACTGCTCCTGTAAGTTGGATTAGTGCCTTCTCGATACATTCATTGTTGATCTGCGGAGGCTCGATCCTGCGTGCTTCTTTCTTCTTCGAGTGTAAAGAAGTAGAAGTGTCTAGCCTCTATTCTATCAACAAGTGCACTAGTCTCATCTCTAGCCTCTATGCTAGCTAAAAGTGCTAGAACATCTACTAAATTGCGCTCTATCAATATATCGTTGTACTCTTATTCCCAATACTAAAACTTGCATCCATTCTACACAATAAAATTTTAACTCCGGTTAACTCCTACCAACCCTTTCCCTAGGAGCATGCATGTAGTACTTTGTTTTGGTGACTTTTAGATTTTTGCAATAAGTATGTGAGTTCTTTATGACTAATGTTGAGTCCATGGATTATACGCACTCTCACCCTTCCACCATTGCTAGCCTCTATTGTACCGCGCAACTCTCGCTGGTACCATACACCCACCATATACCTTCCTCAAAACAGCGATCATACCTACCTATCATGGCATTTCCATAGCCATTCCGAGATATATTGCCATGCAACTTTCCACCGTTCCGTTTGCTATGACACACTTCATCATTGTCATATTGCCATGCATGATCATGTAGTCGACATGTATTTGTGGCTAGGCCACCATGCATAATTTTTCATACATGTCCCTCTTGATTCATTGCACATCTCGGTACACCACCAGAGGCATTCATATAGAGTCATACTTTGTTCTAGTATTGAGTTGTAATATCGAGTTGTAAATCAATATAAGTGTGATGATCATCATTATTAGAGCATTGTCCCAAAGAAAAAAAATAAGAAAAAGAAGAAAAAAAAGAAGGAAAGGCCAAAAAAAAGAAAGGCCAAAAAAAGAAAAAAAAAGAAAAGAAAAAAAGGGACAATGCTACTATCTTTTTCCACACTTGTGCTTCAAAGTCTCACCATGATTTTCATGATAGAGAGTTTCTTGTTTTGTCACTTCCATATACTAGTGGGAATTTTCATAATAGAACTTGGCTTGTATATTCCAACGATGGGCTTCTTCAAATGCCCCAGGTCTTCGTGAGCAAGCAAGTTGGATGCACACCCACTAAGTTTCTTTTGTTGAGCTTTCATATATGTATAGCTCTAGTGCATCCGTTGCATGGCTATCCCTACTCACTCACATTGATATCTATTGATGGGCATCTCCATAGCCCATTGATACACCTAGTTGATGTGAAACCATCTTCCTCTTTGTCTTCACCACAATCACCACTCTATTCCACATAGTGCTATGTCCATGGCTCACGCTCATGTATTGTGTGAAAGTTGAAAAAGTTTGAAAAAAAATTAAGTATGAAACAAATGTTTGGCTGAAACCGGGGTTGTGCATGATTTGAGTATTTTGTGTGACGAGATGGAGCATAGCCAAACTATATGATTTTGTAGGGATGAACATTCTTTGGCCGTGTTATTTTGAGAAGACATAATTGCTTTCTTAGTATTCTTGAAGTATCATTATTCTTATGTCAACAGTAAACTTTTGTCTTGAATCTTTCGGATCTGAACATTCATGCCACAATTAAGAAAATTGCATTGAGAATTATGTTAGGTAGCATTCCACATCAAAAATTCTGTTTTTATCATTTAGCTACTCGAGGACGAGCAGGAATTAAGCTTGGGGATGCTTGATACTTCTCCAACGTATCTATAATTTTTTATTGTTCCATGCTATTATATTATCCTTCTAGGATGTTTTATGGGCTTTGATATACACTTTTATATGATTTTTGGTACTAACCTATTAACCCAGAGCCCAGTGCCAGTTTCTATTTTTCTCCTGTTTAAGAGTATCGCAGAAAAGGAATATCAAACGGAGCCCAATTAACTTGAAACTCAACGGAGGTTATTTTTGGACCAGAAGAAGCCCAAAAAGTGCCAAACGGGGACCAGAAGGTTCCCGGGCTGCCCACGAGGGTAGGGGCGCGCCCCCTGCCTTGTGGACAGCCTGGAGATCCCCTTTACTTGCCCCCGACTCCAACACCTCCTATATATACTGAAACCTCCGGAAAGTAACCTAGATCGGGAGTTCCACCGTCGAAAGCCTCTGTTGCCACCGAAAACCAATCTAGACCCATTCTGGCACCCTGCCGGAGGGGGGAATCCCTCTCTTGTGGACATCCTCATCATCCCGGCGCTCTCCATGACGAGGAGGGAGTAGTTCACCCTCGGGGCTGAGGGTATGTACAAGTAGCTATGTGTTTGATCTCGCTCTCTCTCGTGTTCTTGAGATGGCACGATCTTGATGTATCACGAGCTTTGCTATTGTAGATGGATCTTATGATGTTTCTCCCCCTCTACTCTCTTGTAATGGATCAAGTTTTCCCTTTGAAGTTATCTTATCTGAATGAGTCTTTAAGGATTTGAGAACACTTGATGTATGTCTTGCGTGGGATACCCGTGGTGACAATGGGGTATTCTATTGACTCACTTGATGTATGTTTTGGTGATCAACTTGTGGATTCCGTGACCTTGGGAATCTATGCATAAGGGTTGGCACACGTTTTTGTGTTGACTCTCCGGTAGAAACCGTGGGGCACTCTTTGAAGTTCTTTGTGTTGGTTGAATAGATGAATCTGAGATTGTGTGATGCATATCGTATAATCATGCCCATGGATACGTGAGGTGACAATGGAGTATCTAGGTGACATTAGGGTTTTGGTTGATTGTGTCTTAAGGTGTTATTCTAGTATGAACTGTATGATAGATCGAACGGAACGAATAGCTTCGTGCTATTTTACTACAGACTCTTGAATAGATCGATCAGAAAGAATAACTTTGAGGTGATTTCATACCCTACAACAATCTCTTCATTTGTTCTCCGCTATTAGTGACTTTGGAGTGACTCTTTGTTGCATGTCGAGGGATAGTTATATGATCCAGTTATGTTCTTATTGTTGAGAGAACTTGCACTAGTGAAAGTATGAACCCTAGGCCTTGTTTCCTATCATTGCAACATCGTTTATGCTCACTTTTATCTTTAGTTACCTTGTTGTTTTTATATTTTCAGATTACAAAAACCTATATCTACCATCCATATTGCACTTGTATCACCATCTCTTCGCCGAACTAGCGCACCTATACAATTTACCATTGTATTGGGTGTGTTGGGGACACAATAGACTCTTTGTTATTTGGTTGCAGGGTTGCTTGAGAGAGACCATCTTCATCCTACGCCTCCCACGGATTGATAAACCTTAGGTCATCCACTTGAGGGAAATGTGCTACTGTCCTACAAACCTATGCACTTGGAGGCCCAACAACGTCTACAAGAAGAAGGTTGTGTAGTAGACATCATGCTGTTAACTGCTGAAACTTGTTATAACTTGCTGATTTGTCTTTTTCATATCTTTTTGTGTGATTTTTGTTTGAGCAACATGTCAACATGTTTTAGGAGCATAATCATGTCATCTTTGCTGTGGTGCAATCCACTTTTCATGATATGCCTTGTGGTGAGTGCAACAAGCTTGCAAAGTGGCCTACTCATTGTTTGTTATTTTCTGTGACTTGTTGAGAAACTTCTAAGTCTGAAACTGTTATATTGTGATGCCATGTTTGCTTGATGCTACAGTCATATCCATGCACATTTGGTGATATCCAATGATCATGTCTTGAAGTACATGTTATACTCTATCCATCCATGCCCTTGTTTGCAATTATAGCCTGATGTAGCTTGTCTCTTTCTTGCTCTCAAATTGCTATAAAATGTTTGTGTCAGCCTGTTAACAGTAAGTTAAGTTTTGCCATGTGAATAGCTAGTGTTCTATGCATCCTATGACCATGTTCTTGCCATGAGTAGCTGCATAAACATGTCTTCTTGCTGTTGGTTATATTCACATGCCATGATATGTTTTGAGATGAGTTGCACAGGCTTGCAAACATGTCTACTTGTCGTTGTTGCTGCCATGTTCAGTTTATTTCACTAAGTCTGTGAAACTATTATCATTTGCAATCTTGCCATGATGTTTTCAGCATGTTCTAGTGGTATTTGGCAGTAGCTCAGTGATCACCTTTGTAGTGCTTGACATGTACATTCTTGCCACGCCCTTTGATGCCATGAAATGTTCCTGTAGCATGTTGTTTTGATGATTGCAAAGTGCTTAATTAGTTGCTGTTTTGGGACAGATTGTTGTTATATCTTGTTTCGTGTGTATGTGTTGAACCGTTGCTCCGTTTTGGGCATGCTCTATATGAAACTTGCTTGTTTTTGCATGTAGATGCATCATATCATGTTGTATACATGTTTGGAGTGTGTTTGCTTGATGTTTGAACACATCTTTAATCTTTGCCATGCTTAACTTGTTTTGCTCATATCTTCTAGGCCGTAGCTCCGAATTAAATGAACCGTATCTGTAACTTGACTAGAATTTCGTGTAGATCATCTTGGTGAATTTAACTTGCTGTTTAACAACTTTAACATAATGTTTTTAGATCTGGGCCAATTTCAAAATGTGCATATGAGGACATACCGGAATTGTTATATGTTGTTTCCGGCCTCATTTAAACTTGCTTTGTGTGATGTTATTGTATGCTTCATCTCTTGCCATGATTTGCATCATGTAGCCTTGTCATGCATCATACTTGGGTGAGCATCATGTCTTGTCTATATGCGTGGTGTGTTTACCATGTTGTTTGCTTCTTCTCGTTAGTTCAATTTCGTTGCGACCGTGAGGATCCGTTCGACTACACTTGGTTCATCTTCGTGGCTTCATCGTTTTCATGGACTCGTTCTTCTTCCTTGTGGGATCTCAGGCAAGATGACCGTCACCTTGGATCTCATTACTATCATTGCTATGCTAGTCATCTCGATGCTATCGCTATATATCGCGCAACCTATCTATTTGTTGTCGGCCTCTCATTGTTGCCATGAAACCCGCTCTAACCTTTGACACCATCCCAGCAAACCGTTGAATGGCTATGTTACCGCTTGCTCAGCCCCTCTTATAGCGTTGTTAGTTGCAGGTGAAGATGAAGATTGCTCCATGTCGGATCTTGGTTTTGGGAATATCACAATAGAGCTTACTATAATTAACACACATATATACTTGGCAATGGGTGGAAGGCTTGCCCTTTTGCACGATGTTTTCTTCCACTCAAGCCGCCTTAAGAACCGATAAACCAGTGTTATATTTTCCTTGATTTTGCGTTCCTAACGCGGTTGGGTTTATGGGAACCCCTTGACAGTTCGATTTGAATAAAACTCCTCCATCAAGGCCCAACATTGGTTTTACCATTTGCCTAATAACTATACTTTCATAGGGAGTTAGCGCTACCCGCGGACTTAATTTACAACCCGGGCCAGTGCTCCTCATAAGTCTTGGTCCAGACTAGAGCACCTTCCGGCGTTGCCCCTTGGCAACTTGGGGTATTTGGTCGTTGTACGCTTAGCTCATTCGGTCGTGGCCTGAGACGAGATACGCGTGGCTACTATCAGGGTGTCGGTACGCCGGGAGGTCTTGTTGGACTTGTTTTACCATTGTCGAAATGTCTTGTGCACCGGGATCCGAGTCTGATTGGGTTGTATAAGGGGTTTTAACCTCTGCTGATCGTGAGAGCTTGTGATGGGCTAAGTTGGGACACCTGATACGTCTCCAACGTATCTATAATTTTTTATTGTTCCATGCTATTATTTATGAAGTCTTGGATGTTTAATGGGCTTTATCATTCACTTTTATATCATTTTTGGGACTAACCTACTAACCCAAAGGCCCAATCCAGATTGCTGTTTTTTGCCTGTTTCAGGGTTTTGCAGAAAAAGAATATCAAACGGAGTCCAAACAGAATGAAACCTTCGCGAGAGATATTTTTGGAGAAAATCACGCACGAAGAACTTGCGAACCACGTCAGAAGAGCCACGTGGGGCCCACGAGGGTGGGGGGCACGCCCCCTTTCCAGGGCGCGCCCCCTACCTCGTGGAGCCCCCGTGACTCCCCCGGTGCCCTCCTTCTTCCTATATAAGTCTACCTACCCCAGAAACTCCGTGAACAGAGAAACAACCCTAATTCCACCGCCGTACCTTCTGTTCCCGGGGAGATCCCATCTTGGAGCCTGTTCCGGAGCTCCACCGGAGGGGGATCTATCACGGAGGCCTTCATCATCATCATCATCGCCCTCACCATGAGTTGTGAGTAGTTTACCACAGACCTTCGGGTCCATAGCTAGTATCTAGATGGCTTCTTCTCTCTCTCTGGATCTCAATACAAAGTTCTCCTCGGTCTTCGAGGAGATCTATTCGATGTAATCTCTTTTTGCGGTGTGTTTGTCGAGATCTGATGAATTGTGAGTTTATGATCAAGGTTATCTATGAAAGATATTTGGTTCTTCTCTGAACTTTTTATGTGTGCTCGTAATATCCTTGCAAGTCTCTTCGAATTATTGGTTTGGTTTGGCCTACTAGATTTATAGTTCTTACAATTGGAGAAGTGCTTGGCTTTGGGTTCAATCTTGCGGTGTACTTTCCCAGTGACAGTAGGGGCAACAAGGCACGTATTGTATTGTTGCCATCGAGGATAAAATGATGGGGTTTATATCATATTGCTTGAGTTTATCCCTCTACATCTTGTCATCTTGCTTAAGGCGTTACTCTGTTCTTATGAACTCAATACACTAGATGCATGTTGGATAGCGGTCGATGTGTGGAGTAATAGTAGTAGATGCAGGCAGGAGTCGGTCTACTTGTCTCGGACGTGATGCCTATATACAATGATCATGCCTAGATAGTCTCATAATTATTCGCTTTTCTATCAATTGCTCGACAGTAATTTGTTTACCCGCTGTAGAATATCGCTATCATGAGAGAAGCCACTAGAGAAAACTATGGCCCCCGGGTCTATTCTCAACATATCAATCTACATCTGCTTTACTTTTACCGCTTTTATTTGTTGTTCTTATAAACTAAAAATACCAAAAATATAAACTATCATCTCTATCAGATCTCACTTTCGTAAGTGACCGTAAAGGGATTGACAACCCCTTATCGCGTTGGCTGCGAAGTTCTTATTTGTTTGTGCGGGTGCGAGGGAATTGCGCGTGGTCTCCTACTGGATTGATACCTTGGTTCTCAAAAACCGAGGGAAATACTTACGCTACTGTGCTGCATCTCCTTTTCCTCTTCGAGGGAATATAACGCAAGCTCAAGAGGTAGCAAGAAGAATTTCTGCTGCCGTTGCCGGGGAGGCTTACGCAAAAGTCATATACCAAGTACCTATCACAAACCCTTATCCTTCGCAATACATTTATTTGCCTCTCGTTTTCATCTCCCCCACTTCACCCTTGCCTTTTTATTTGCCCTTCTTCCGCCGTGTGTTTACTGTTCGCTTGCCTCTCGTTTGCTTGTGTGCTATGTGCCCTCAATTAGCTTGCATCTTCGCTTGCTAAAGTATGGATCCTCATCCACTTGCTAATCTCTTTAAGATATCCAATTATGTTGAACCTATTGCTAGTGAGTTGACTGCACTAGATTATCTTTATGGGGTTTTGCTTGAAATTTGTGAATCTGAAAATTGTGATGAAGTATTGAAAGAAAAACATAAATGGATTCACGATAGCTCCTTGAGTAAAAAGCATGATTGCAATGATGTTATTATAAATTGTATTAATGTCAATTGTGCTAATGATACACAAAACCCTAAGCTTGGGGATGCTAGTATTGCTATGTCCACTACTTGTTGCAATGATCATGATTGGGGTGATGCTTCTTACGATCTTGAAAATTTATTTCAACCCCATGATGAATATGAGATTGATAATAATGTTTGCAATAATATTGAAAGTGAGTTTGGAAGAGTGTCAACTTTAGATCCCACATATTTGGAGTATGATCAATCTTATGAAATTTTTGATAAGAGTGGGTTTGGAGAGGTCATGACTTTAGTTAATGTTACTCCCACTATTTTGGAAGAATGTCAACTTCGTATGCATGTGGATCATGTTGAGAATATGTTAGGCGATAGCTATATTTTTGAATTTTCTTATGATCCTACATGCAATTATTATGAGAGAGGGAAATATGGTTGTAGAAATTTTCATGTCACCAAATTATCTCTCGTTATGTTGAGATTGCCATCGTTCCTTTCTGCTTCCTTGCATATGCTAGTTTTCGCTTGCCTTGCTAATTTGTTTGCTTATAAGATGCCTATGCATAGGAAGTATGTTAGACTTAGATGTGTTTGTCACATGTTTTATGATGCTCTCTTTGTGCTTCAATTCTTATCTTTCATGTGAGCATCATTAAATTCGCAAGCCTATCTTAATGGCTATAAAGAAAGCGCTTGTTGGGAGATAACCCAATTTTATATTTTTTTGTTTTTTTGCTGTTAGGGAATAAATATTGCATCTAGCCTCTGATTAGATGTGGTTTCATGTTTTTTTAGTGTTTGTGCCAAGTAGAACCTGTGGTAGCACTTGTGTGAAGTTTATATGATCCTGTTGTGAAAAGCAGAATTGTTAGCGCTCGCTAAAGTAGTCTTCAGATTTTACTGGAGCGTGATTTTTAGTTGATTATTTTTGAAGATGATTGATAGACAAATTCCGCAAATTTACCAATTTATTTTCAATTTTTTGGAGTTTCAGAAGTAGGAGGAACCTGCAGATTACTATAGAATGTTCTGTTTTTGACAGATTCTGTTTTTCGTGTGTTGTTTGCTTATTCCGATGCATCTATGAGTAGTATTGGAGGATATGAACCATAGAGAAGTTGGAATACAGTAGGTTTAACACCAATATAAACAAAAAAAGAATTCATTGCTGTACCTTTGAGTAGTGGTTTGCTTTCTTATACTAACGGAGCTCACGAGAATTTTTGTCTAAGTTTTGTGTTGTGAAGTTTTCAAGTTTTGAGTATTGCTTTGATGGACTATGGAACAAGGAGTAGCAAAGGCCTAAGCTTGGGGATGCCCATGGCACCCCAAGTAAATTCAATATAATCAAATGCCTAAGCTTGGGGATGCCCCGGGAAGGCATCCCCTCTTTCGTCTTCATCCATCGGTAACTATACTTGGAGCTATATTTTTATTCGCAACATGATATGTGTTTTGCTTGGAGCTTCTTGTATAATTTGAGTCTTTGCTTGTTAGTTTTCCAAAATAATCCTTGCTGGCACACCTATTTGAGAGAGTTAAATATGGCCTCGAAATTATTAGAACACTCTATGTGCTTCACTTATATCTTTTGAGTTGAATAGTTTTTGCTCTAGTGCTTCACTTATATCTTTTAGAGCACGGTGGTGGTAATATTTTGTAGAAATTGTTGAACTCTCATGCTTCACTTATATCCTTTTGAGAGTCTATTAAAACAGCATGGTAATGTGTTTACACTAAAGAAACTAGTCTTCACATGATAAACATTCAATGTCAATGTAGTAAAAAAATTCACACTAAGTGCATTGAATAGAATGAGATGTTGGATGCTCGATAATTGTTTTCAGACATGAGGATAGTGATATTAGAGTCATGCTAGTGGAGTTATTATGAAATTGAGAAATACTTGTGTTAAGGTTAGTGATTCCCATATCATGCACGTATGGTGAACCGCTATGTGACGAAGTTAGATCATGAGGTATTTGTAGAGTGCCAACCTTTGTGTGGAGGTCGGGGGCGCGCGATGGTTAACTCCTACCAACCTCCCCCCTAGGAGCATGTGTTGATTGCTTTGTTTTGATGACTCGTAAATTTTTGCAATAAGTATATGAGTTCTTATGACTAATGTTGAGTCCATGGATTATACGCACTCTCACCCTTCCACCATTGCTAGCCTCTCTTGTACCGCACAACTTTCGCCGGTGCCATGAACCCACTATATATCATTCCTCAAAACAGCCACCATATTGTTCCTCAAAACAGCCACCATACCTACCTATCACGGCATTTCCATAGCCATTCCGAGATATATTGCCTTGCAACTTTCCACCATTCCGTTCATATGACATGCATCATATTGTCATATTGCCATTACATGATCATGTAGTTGACATCGTATTTGTGGCAATGCCACCATGCATAATTTTTATACATGTCACTTTTGTTTCATTGCACATACCGGTACACCGCCGGAGGCATTCATATAGAGTCATACTTTGTTGTAGTATCGAGTTGTAATGAAAGTGTGATGTCATCATTATTAGAGCATTGTCCCATGGGAGGAAAGGCTAAATCTATAAAGCCCCTCCGCAAAAAAAAGAAAAAAAAGGAAAAAATAAAGGCCAAAGAAAAAAAGAAAGGACAAAAAAAGAAAAAGAAAAGAAAAAGAAAAGAAAAAGGGACAATTGCTACTATCTTCTTTTCCACACTTGTGCTTCAAAGTAGCACCATGTTCTTCATGATAGAGAGTCCCATGTTTAGTCACTTTATATACTAGTGGGAATTTTTCATTATAGAACTTGGCTTGTATTTTCCAACGATGGACTTCCTCAAATGCCCTAGGTCTTAGTGAGCAAGCAAGTTGGATGCACACCCACTAGTTTCTTTTGTTGAGCCTTCATTCATATTTAGCACTAGTGCATCCGTTGCATGGAAATCCCTACTCACTCACATTGATATCTATTGATGGGCATCTCCATAGCCCATTGATATGCCTAGTTGATGTGAGACTATCTCCCTCCTTTTTGTCTTCTCGACAACCACCTCTATTCCACCTATAGTGCTATATCCATGGCTCACGCTCATGTATTGCGTGAAAGTTGAAAGGTTTGAAAAGATAGAGTATGAAAACAAGTGCTTGGCTGAAATCGGGATTGTGCATGATATGAATATTTTGTGTGATAACGAGGGAACATAACCAACACTATATGATTTTGTAGGGATAACTTTCTTTAGCCATAGTATTTTGAGAAGACATGATTGCTTTGTTAGTATGCTTGAAGTATTATTGTTTTTTATGTCAATATATACTTTTATCTTGAATGTTTCAGATCTGAACATTCATGCCGCAATTAAGATAATTACATTGAAAAACTATATTGGTTAGCATTCCACATAAAAAATTCTTTCTTTATCATTTACCTACTCGAGGACGAGCAGGAATTAAGCTTGGGGATGCTTGATACGTCTCCAACGTATCTATAATTTTTTATTGTTCCATGCTATTATTTATGAAGTCTTAGATGTTTAATGGGCTTTATCATTCACTTTTATATCATTTTTGGGACTAACCTACTAACCCAAAGGCCTAGTCCAGATTGCTGTTTTTTGCCTATTTCAGGGTTTTGCAGAAAAAGAATATCAAACGGAGTCCAAACGGAATGAAACCTTCGTGAGAGATATTTTTGGAGAAAATCACACACGAAGAACTTGAGAACCCCGTCAGAAGAGCCAGGTGGGGCCCATGAGGGTGGGGGCGCGCCCCCCTTCCCAGGGCGCGTCCCCGTGCCTCGCGGAGCCCCCGTGAGTCCCCCGGTGCCCTCCTTCTTCCTATATAAGTCTACGTACCCCAGAAACTCCGTGAACAGAGAAAAAACCCTAATTCCACCGCCGTACCTTCTGTTCCCGTGGAGATCCCATCTTGGAGCCTGTTTCGGAGCTCCACCGGAGGGGGATCTATCACGGAGGCCTTCATCATCATTATCATCGCCCCCACCATGAGTTGTGAGTAGTTTACCACAGACCTTCGGGTCCATAGCTACTATCTAGATGGTTCTTCCCTCTCTCTGGATCTCAATACAAAGTTCTCCTCGGTCTTCGAGGACATCTATTCGATGTAATCTCTTTTTGCGGTGTGTTTGTCGAGATCCAATGAATTGTGAGTTTATGATCAAGGTTATCTATGAAAGATATTTGGTTCTTCTCTGAACTTTTTATGTGTGCTCATAATATCCTTGCAAGTCTCTTTGAATTATTGGTTTGGTTTGGCCTACTAGATCTATAGTTCTTGCAATGGGAGAAGTGCTTGGCTTTGGGTTCAATCTTGCGGTGTCCTTTCCCAGTGACAGTAGGGGCAGCAAGGCACGTATTATATTGTTGCCATCGAGGATAAAAATATGGGGTTTATATCATATTGCTTGAGTTTATCCCTCTACATCATGTCATCTTGCTTAAGGCGTTACTCTGTTCTTATGAACTCAATACACTGGATGCATGCTGGATAGCAGTCTATGTGTGGAGTAATAGTAGTAGATGCAGGCAGGAGTCGGTCTACTTGTCTCGGACGTGATGCCTATATACAATGTTCATGCCTAGATAGTCTTATAATTATTCGCTTTTCTATCAATTGCTCGACAGTAATTTGTTTACCCGCCGTAGAATATCGCTATCATGGGAGAAGCCACTAGAGAAAACTATGGCCCCCGGGTCTATTCTCAGCATATCAATCTACATCTACTTTACTTTTACCGCTTTTATTTGCTGTTCTTATAAACTAAAAATACCAAAAATATAAACTATCATCTCTATCAGATATCACTTTCGTAAGTGATCGTAAAGGGATTGACAACCCCTTATCGCGTTGGCTGCGAAGTTCTTATTTGTTTGTGCAGGTGTGAGGGACTCGCGCGTGGTCTCCTACTGGATTGATACCTTAGTTCTCAAAAACTGAGGGAAATACTTACGCTACTGTGATTCATCTCCCTTTCCTCTTTGAGGGAATACAACACAAGCTCAAGAGGTAGCAGCACCCCTGCAGGGTTATGATCTTTCGAAAGCCGTGCCCGCGGTTATGTGGTAGATTGGAATTTGTTAATGTCTAGTTGTAGAAAACTTGACAGAGGATTCGAAATAAAATACACCAACAGTGTCAGTAACCGTGACCATCTCTTTTCTTTGAGAAGAGAACACGGTGGGGTTATGTTTGACTCGTAGGTAGCTCAGGATCACTTAGCGATCATTACTAGTTTGCGACCGTTTGCGTAGATGCTCATCTTATTCTTGTACTCGTAAGTTAGCCACCGTACATATGCTTAGCAGCTGCTGCAACCTCACCGCTTAACCTCTCCATACCCAGGAAGCTTTGCTAGTATTGATACCCATGGTCATGAGATTGTTGAGTCCTCGTGGCTCACAGATACTACAACAACAGTTGCAGGTGCAGGTTTCCGATGACTTGACGTGAGAGCGATGTTTACTTGTGTTGGAGTTCTTTCTTCTTCTTCTTCGTCAATCTTGGGATAGGTTCCTGGTCGGCAGCCTGGGATGGCAGGATGGATGTCATTGTGCTTTTCATGTTTTCATCCGTAGTCGGATGTCTTGTGTATGATGTGTTGTATTCATGTGGTATTGTATGACTTGTATGTATCCCCATCTATTTTTGTAATGGTACGATGTAATGATATCCATCTTGCTAAGCGCCGAAATGCAGTTGTGCCCCAATCACAAGTTTTATCTAGTGATCAAGATAGAATCACATCTTGGGCGTGACAAGTTGGTATCAGAGCCTCGACCGACCATAGGAGCCCCCTTGATTGATCGTAGTTTGTTCGTTGTCGAGTCTAGAAGAAAACTATTTTGGAGTCTAGTTATATCGGAGGGTAGGAATTCTTTTTACTCCTCAGCCCCTTCGTCGCTCCTGTGAAGAATCTTGACATAGGTGTTTTGAATTACTCCTCTTCCCCTTCAAATTTTTTTAGGATCACGCAGTTAGTTTTCCGTTCGTTGCGATGTCTGCTCTTTTCATCTGGTGCATCTCTCGTCAAGTGGATTCGATCCTCTTCATCTTTGCTAGTTCAATCCTCAGTTCTTTCTCAACCGACGTTGTTTTCCCCATCCGAAGTTGTCTTTCTTTTTCCCACCTGCCCACCCTTTTTCTTCTTGGAGCCGGAGTCAATAATCGAGTATCCATCCTACTCGTGCGAAGCCTTTGCTTTCTCTCCTCAATTACTTCAATTGGTGAATTCTCCTCTCGTTCGACATTCTTTATCTCTTTTGTTTCCGGTGGTTCCAATTCAAATTGTATTCAGTGCTCATCATATTCTTTCCCTCGGCTCAAATGATTCCAATTACTCGCTCCCCTATCGCCATTTAGTCATTCCGGAGTTCCGAAGATATCTCACGAGATTCATGTTTGCCTTCAAATTAATTCGAGGTTGTCACCTCATTCGAGTCTTTTAATCATTCCGGTGCATTATCTCCTTTTCAATCCTTTCCAACGGTGTCTTCTTTTCAGTGGGCTCATAACCCACAAGTCTTTTCCCAGGATCTTACCTAGCTCTTTTCTGTTTCGGAGCTATTCTCAAATTCTTTTCAAAGTGTGACGTAAGTATGGATTTCATCAGTCATGTGGCATCTCCAACACCGCTTTCAATTCTTTCATGTTCGGTTCAATCTTCCCTCTTTTCATTCGTTCAGAGTATCTCAACAATTTTGGTTCCTCGTCCTCATTTGAAGAAGGAAGAAGAGTTTCCTCTAAATCATGTCCGTTCTCTCAACTATTCATCATTCGAGCTTAATGCCATCCCTTCAAATTGTTTCGATCATGACAAATTCTTGTGTTACACATCCGGAGTATTTCATTAATTCTTTCCATTGCGTTCCTCCAAAGGCCATAATTCAAGAAGATTTCTTCGTTCTCAGTTTTGAACTTTGTCCTCCAACTATTCTTAATTGACGCCTCTTCGTTCGTCTCCTTATTCTTCCCGGTGGTTCGTTCTTTTCTTCGCTCATCTTCAATTCTAACGGTGGTTCGCTCAAGAGTTATTTCCCTATTATCATATCAATTCATTCATTCCTTCCAATCTTACCGGTGGTTCATGAAGACTTTCTCAAGTTTGCGCTATATTCTCGTTAACGAATTTCAACGAGAATAAGTAGTATGCAAATCCATTGCTTCTCATCAATGTAATTGGTGGAGGATAAGCATAACTTAATTCTTATTCTTTTCATCAAGTTGATTAATCCCTTTCTTCGGAATTTGTTCATGATGAATAAATCCTAATCCCAAGTGTTTTCATCTTTTCTTTTCTGGAGTTCAAAGTTTCCTTGGCCATCTCATCGGAACCTCCAACTAAATCATCTCAAGTCTTTAATCTTATTTCTTCATCCTTCATTTCGATCTCATCATCCTTTTGCTACCGGAGTTCTTCATGGTGGTTCTTCATGATTTAATTCATTCTCAAGTGTTCTTCAAAATTCTTGTGGAGCAACTCAAGCATTATTCTTGTGTCTCGATATGCAAATAATTCTCCCTATTCATTTGAAGTGGAGTTTTGCATTTCTTCATTCTCAGCTAATCCATCTTTTCGTTGCGGCAATATTTCACCTCAAGTTTGGGATGATTTCCATAAGTCCACAACAACATTAATCTATTGTTGTTGATTTCCTCAACAACTCCGTTCATCCCTTCTTCGCAAGGATGCTTTTAATTTATTCATGCTGGAAGTGGTCATCCTCTTCTCCGTTCTTTTCATTCTATTCTTTCAATTTCTTCCAGAGGCATTATATTGTTCCTCTCGTCAAGTATCGTTCCATATTATCAAGTTCATGTCCTATTCCAGTCATATTCAACAAGCGTGCTTGGGACACCCCGATACCGGTGCGCCAGGTGTCAGCTAGTTATTCACCGTCGTTGCCATGTCATCTGCTTGCGTGTTGCATTTTTCCATGTCATCATGTGCATGTCATCAGCATCGTTTTCAAAACTTGCATCTGTCTGAGTCCGCCCGTCCTTTCTGTTGTCTGTTCTGAGCCCAGACACACTCACACGCGCCCGCGGCACCTCCAAATATTTATTTTATAAGTGGCCGAAAATGTTCTCGGAATGGGATGAAACTTGACGTGTGGTCTTATTATAGTGTAGACAGACCACCTGCCAAATTTCATCGCAATCGGAGCTCGTTTGATAGCCCAACCGTTAAACTATAGCGGCACTATCGCCGGATAAAACATCGGACGTTTTCGGTCTCCGAAAACCTTCCCGGGCTGCCTTCTCTTCTCACCCTCACCCCACTCACCTCTGTACACAGCCCACTTATGGTCCGGCTACCCTTCTCTACTCCGTAGCCGTCGGATCCCGATCTGATGATCTAGATCGCTCCAAACCACCCTAGACCTAGCCCCTACCCTATATAATCTCCACTTAGTCCATTTTGGAAACCCCTAAAACTAAACCTACCTCTTCTCCTACCCCATAGACCCCTTCTCCTCGGATCTGCTGCCACCAGCCACCTCCAGCCGCCTCCCCGTCGGATTCAGCACCCGGCCACCTCGCAGGTGCCACTTGGCGCGCCCCTATTGGCCTAGCCGTGGCTTCAGCCTCCCTCCTCTTTACTTGCTGTCTGTCTTTGTGAAGTCATTGCCTGCTTGCCTTATCTGTTCGACTTCACTATGTGACTACTTATTCTGATTGGCTTCATACAATCTTCCATCCTGATCCATACTGCCTAGTTGCTATTGGTCTTCATGCTTTCACTTCACTGAATACTTGACTATGGCTTGTCTAGTGTAGTCTACCTTCTGCTGCATATAAATAGGATCGGTTCTATCGTTTGTCTTTGAAACTTCCATGTTTTGACGACTTCCATAAAAATCTCCTATTCACCCCCTCTAGTCGATATACAGCACTTTCAATTGGTACCAGAGCAAGGTACTCCCTTGTTCTGTGTGATTCGGTTTAACCACCTGGAGTTTTAGCTATGTCGACTGCAGGGATAATCAAAGTCTCCGCTGCGTGCCCCGTCTTCGATGGCACTGAATACCCCTACTGGAAGAACAAGATGCGCATGCATCTTGAAGCCATTGATGTGGACCTCTGGTTTGTCGTCAAGAACGGCGTTCCCAAGACTGGTGAAGGTCTCACCCCTGCTGATGTCAAGAAGCTCGTCCAATTGGATTCCACTACCAAGAATATCATCTGTGGTCATTTGACCGAAGGACAGTATGGTCGTGTGAGTGCTCTGGAAATGTCGAAGGAAGTCTGGGACTGGCTCTCTAAGGTCAACGAAGGCGTCTCAACCCAGAGAGATCAAAGAATCAGTGTCCTTCGCAACCTCTTCAATTGCTTCAAGAGAC
Source organism: Secale cereale (assembly GCA_902687465.1). Classification (NCBI taxonomy): domain Eukaryota; kingdom Viridiplantae; phylum Streptophyta; class Magnoliopsida; order Poales; family Poaceae; genus Secale; species Secale cereale. Next base: position 453,922,112 of record LR738711.1, on the reverse strand, counting down.
ACGACAATGAGAATGTCCAGCACACATTCGATCGCCTCACTGACATCACAAATGAGCTTCAGGCACTTGGCGCCACTGAGATCACCAAGCATGAAATCGACAAGACGCTACTGAGATTACTTGACAGCTCATTTGACATCCTTGCCCTGATGATTCAAGAACGCCCTGACTTCAAGACTCTCGATCCTCTGATATACTTGAGAGGCTCAACACACATGAGTTCCAGCTATATGAGAAACACGACATCTATGGTCCCAACTATGGCCGAACTCGCGCTTTGAAGGCAAAGGTTGCTTCCTCATCTGAAGAAGAATCTGATTGCAGTTCTGATGATCCCGAAGACATTGGAAAGGAGCTTGCCATGCTTGTGAAGAAGTTCTAGAAATTCACTAGGAAGAAAGGCTTCAGAAAGTCTTCACGATCTAGCTCAAGAAATGATGAAGCTTCTACCCATGACTACAAGAAGAGAACATGTCAGAAGTGCAAGAAACCTGGTCATTACATCTCTGAGTGTCCTCAATGGGACAATGAGAAGAAGAAGAAGAAGAGCAAGGAATATGATTCTGATGACAAGAAAAAGAAGAACTCCTCAAAGTTTTCTTCCAAGTCTTCATCAAAGTCCTCATCACACAAGAAGAATTCATCTGGCAAGGCTCGTCCATTTGTTTGCAAGGAGATGGATACATAGGAGGAGTCTGCTTCAGAAGAAGCGGAGGTGGAGTCTGAGGAGGAGTCCGATTCTGGTGTTGCAAGTCTGGCTCTAGCCACAGCCTACGTTGCCAAGTCCATCTTCAACACTGAAGACAATGGCTCCGTCACCAACACTGATGATAATGAGCACGACGACTCTGCTCCCACCTACTGCTTCATGGCATGCGGTGCCAAGGTAAAATCATGCGATGCTTACTTTCAAACATCCAGTGAAGATGACTCAGATTGTGAATCCAAACCTAGCTACAAAACACTTGCTAAAATTGCCACTAAACAACATAAAGCTATGGAACATATTCAAAAACTGTTAGACAAAAGCGATGACCTGTTGGACACGAAAATGACCCATTCTCAGTCCTTAATTAAAGACAAAAAAAATCTTCATGTTAAGTATGAGGAACTTGAAAGTCTTCATGAATCGCTCTCAAAAACTCATGAAAAGCTTTCCCACGATTATCTTCAAAGGAAGCGAGATCTTGAGAAATTGAAAGCGGCTCATGAAGATCTTCAAAAAGAAAATGAGTCACTCCGCGCTCAACAGATCAGCTCCGCTCAGGATGGATGTGAACCACCATGTCTAAAATGCATTGAGCGGGATAACGCTACATCTGTTGTTGAATGTTCTACTGCTACCACTGTTGCAATATCTTCAACTGCTGATGTGGTAACTAACCCCTCTGCTGAGGATACCACTACTATTGCTGATGAAAATGCTAGGTTGAAGACCTTGCTTGAAACAGGGATGTACAAAAGCCTCAAAGGGCATCAGACTTTATGTGATGTCCTCAAAAAGCAGATTCTGAACCGAAACCCTAGGAACGAGGGAATTGCCTTCGAGAGGAAAATGAATGTTGATGGTTCATACTGGAAGCCTAAGCATTACCCCAAAACCACATGGGTTGCTGCAAAGGAACCTTCAGTGGATCCGTCTACCTTATCTGGCTTCACTTGTGCTAATCCTATTATCATTGATGAATCCTTTGATGCAAACTATAAGCTGTTTAAGAATCAGAATGGTGAAGTGTTTGCCAGGTATATTGGTACTAACTGCAGGAACGGGCCACCTATGAAGAAGATCTGGGTTCCCAAAGGTTGTCTTGAGAAGCTTCCAGTAAATGTCATCATGACACCACCTGGGAAGAAGACAAACCCCAGACCAAAGGCTTCATACGGTCCTATGGCTTCATACAGACAGAGGACTCACCTGAGTCACCCTTACGCCAATGTTTTGCAGGGAAATTATACTCAGACCCATGAATATGAGCGTGTTTCCTCAAACCGCTATATTCACAACACAAAGAACTTTTCTGCTTATTCGTATGAGTATTATTCTCCTACTGCAAGATTATTTGCTAGGGCTCCAAAGCCAAAATTCTCAGATGCTGCTCTTAGACTCATTGCTTCTAATCCACCCCTGAAGATGTGGGTGGTTAAGAAGAATTAACTTTCTCTTGCAGGAAAGGTCTCCAGCCGAAAATCAAAGGCGTCTGATGCTATTGCTGGGGACCTAAAACAACTTGTAGGGCGCAAGATCAAATGCCCAAATGGTCTTACTATGTATTTTGTTCCTGAATGGCTTGCCAATCACCCTATCAGTCCTAACTTGGATCTAAGCTTTCATAATCCGCTTGTACGTCAAATGTTTATGCTTCACACTGACTATTGGTAAAGCCTATCCCCCTAACTGTACTATAGGGTATGACACCAAAGTCTTTAGAATGGATTATGGAGAGCGGATGCACTAATCATATGACTGGAGATCGAAGTCTTCTTATGGACTCAACCTTATGTCCATCTGACAAGAGTTTGCTGACACTTGTAAAAGCAAGGTATTGGGTCTAGGTAGAGTTGCAATCTCAAGGGATCAGCACATGGATAAAGTCATGCTTGTTGAATACCTTGGTTTCAACTTAATGTATGTCTCAATGCTTTGTGACTTAAACATGATTGTGATACTTGAAAATATCTTTGCGTTGTACTAATGGAATCTGACAAGTCTCTAGTCTTTGAAGGATATCGGAAAGATGATCTGTATATGGTAGATTTCTCAGCAGGACCACATATGGCCGTATGTCTTCTAGCAAAAGCTTCAGAGTGCTGGCTCTGGCATCGGAGGCTAGGACATGCCAGCATGAGGAACTTGCACACTCTAGCGAAGAAGAAGCACGTCGTAGGCATCGAGGGCGTCAAGTTCAAGAAAGATCATCTGTGCGGTGCCTGCGAAGCTGGGAAGATGACAAGGGCCAAGCATCCCTCGAAGACAATCATGACGACATCCAAACCCTTCGAGCTGCTTCACATGGACTTATTTGGCCCTACTCACTACTCCACATTAACTACTACAGCTTGTCTCTATGGCTTCGTCATTGTTGATGATTATTCAAGATACACATGGGTGCATATAATTCTCTACAAGACTGAAGTGCAAGATGTCTTCAGATGCTTCGCCAACCGTGCCATGAACAACTATGGCGTCAAGATCAAGCATATCAGAAGTGACAATGGAACTGAGTTCAAGAATACCGGCCTTGATCTTTATCTGGATGCAATGGGAATCACTCATGAATTCTCAGCTCCGTACACACCTCAGCAGAATGGCATCGTAGAGCGCAAGAACAGAACCCTAATTGAGATGGCTCGAACGATGCTTGATGAATACAAGACACTAAGAAAGTTTTGGCCTGATGCTATTGATACTGCATGCTATATCATCAACCGTGTTTATCTTCACAAGCTTTTGAAGAAAACGTCCTATGAACTCCTTACTGGCAAGAAGCCAAATGTCAGTTACTTCAGGGTATTTGGAGCTAGGTGCTCGATCAAGGATCCACATCACAAATAAAAATTTGCACCAAAAGCACATGAAGGTTTCATGCTCGGCTACAGAAAGGACTCACACTCCTACAGAGTCTTCAACATCTTTCTCTATAAAGTTTTTGAAACTGTGGATGTGCGGTTTGATGAAACCAATGGCTCACAAAGAGAGTTCCTGCCAAATGTGCTGGATGAAGCTTCACCTAGTGAATCTATCAAGCTAATGGGAACAGGTGAAATTATGCCTTCTGAATCACAGCCTGATGAGGAACTCATCATTTCTGCTCCTAATCACCCTGAAGACAATGCTCAGCCTAAAGACAATCCTCCTAATGATGACAATGACCAGCAAGAGCAAAATCTTCGTCCAGCTCATCCTCGTGTTGCAAATGAAGTACAAGTTGAGAAGATAATTGACAGCATCAATGCACCTGGTCCACTCACTCGTTCAAGACCAACACAGCTAGCAAATTTCTGTGGGCACTTTGCATTTGTCTTGATATTTGAACCCAAGAAAGTTGCTGAAGCCTTCATGGAACCTGAATGGATTCAAGCTATGCAAGAAGAGCTTCAACAGTTTGAGCTGAACAACGTATGGAAACTTGTCAAGCGTCCTGACCCCCGCAAGCACAATATAATAGGCACAAAATGGATATATCGCAACAAGCAAGATGAGCATGGTCAAGTTGTCAGAAACAAAGATCGTCTCGTTGCTCAAGGATACACTCAGATAGAAGGGACTGACTTCGATGAAACATTTGCTCCTGTGGCTAGGCTTGAAGCTATTCGCATACTGCTAGCCCATGTAAACCATCACAACATCCTTCTGTATCAAATGGATGTGAAGAGTGCTTTTCTCAATGGCAAGATTGAAGAAGAAGTGTATGTTGCACAACCACCTGGCTTTGAAGATCCAAAACATCCTGATATGGTATACAAGCTCAACAAGGCACTGTATGGCCTCAAACAAGCCCTTCGTGCTTGGTATGACACACTCAAAGACTTCTTGAAGAGCAAAGGCTTCAAACCTGGTTCCCTGGATCCCACACTCTTCACGAAGACATATGATGGTGAACTGTTTGTTTGCCAAATCTATGTGGACGACATTATCTTCGGCTGCACTAACAAAAGATACAGTGATGAGTTCGGTCACATGATGCAAGAGCAATATCAGATGTCAATGATGGGTGAGCTGAAGTTCTTCCTTGGTCTTCAAATTCGTCAGCAAAGCAACGGCATCTTCATATCTCAAGAGAAATACCTCAAAGATTGCCTGAAGAAGTTTGGAATGCAAGACTGCAAAGGATACACGAAGCCTATGCCAACTAAAAGTCATCCGAGTCCCGACGCCAATGGTAAAGATTTCGATCCAAAGGTATACCACTCCATGATTGGTTCTACTTTATTTATGTGCATCTAGGCCAGACATTATGCTTAGTGTTTGCAAATGTGCTCGATTCCAAGCGGCACCAAAGGAATCGCATCACTTAGCTATGAAGCGAATTCTTCGATATTTGGCTCACACCCCAACACTAGGATTATGGTATCCAAAGGGCTCAGAGTTTGATCTAGTTGGATTCTCATATGCTGATTATGCTGGTGAAAAAGTTGATCGCAAGTCTACATCAGGCACATGTCACTTTCTGGGACGATCAATTATCTGTTGGTCTTCAAAGAAGCAGAACTGTGTATCACTCTCCACTTCTGAATCTGAATACATTGCTGCTAGATCTTGCTGCGCTCAGCTTCTCTGGATGAAGCAAACTCTCAAGGACTATAGTGTCCATCTGAAGCATGTGCCACTCTATTGTGACAATGAAAGCACCATCAAGATTGCCAACAACCCAGTTCAGCACTCGAAGACAAAGCACATTGAAATTCGTCATCACTTTCTCAGAGATCATGTCATGAAGGAAGATATTGATATCATACACGTCAACACTGAAGAGCAGCTGGCAGATATCTTCACAAAGCCCTTGGATGAGAAAAGGTTTTGCAAGTTGCGGTGTGAGCTAAATATCTTAGAATCCTCAAATATCCTTTAATCAGGCACACACCCTAACACTTATGCATGTTGATGATTTAGATGTGCAACACACGAAGTAAAGTATATCTTCAATCAATGAAGACTTACATTCTAAGTGTGAACACATTAACGCGGAATTTGACTTCGGAGCGCCACGATAATTGTGCACCGCGTCTGGGCATAATACTTCCTATACGGTGGGTAACGCCACCACCAAATCTTTGCTTGAAGTGTTTCTCTTGGCGTTACATTTGCAAAATCTTCGCATTTGATTTATCTTCATATAGGAAATTTATAGACTTGTGTTCTGTCCTCTACAGCATTCACTTATAGCTATGCCTTCTTATTTGAATCTTTTGATCTAAGTGGATGTGATCGGACCCTAACCTCTCTATGCTTTCTCACCTCAAACTCTATCTATCCAAATCATATGCATTCTATTGGAACCGTCGAATGTCTTCTCTGCATCCTTGTCAGCAGAAGATATAGAGACAAACATTAAGTCTGTTTTTAATGCTCAATCCTTTTTGCCTGAAACCCGGAGAAGCCGGAACGACCACCCCGATAGTTCAGGCGTGTGTGGGCACATGGAACAACTCCCCACGTCTTGCACGTCTGCCACATGTCCCTCAGATGTGAACCGCCAGGGGCACCTTCGTAATTGCGCTATGTTGTCTCCCTTCCTTATAAATGCTCGTCCCATCATGGTCAAAAACTCTTATACCACCTCTCCATCTCGACCAACCCTAGCGCCACCGCTAGCTCTCGACGACGTCGGCGACGAAGCGCTTCGCTGCCGCGACCTCGTCGACGCCGTCTTCACGCCGGCCGCAGACATCGTCTTCTCCGCCGCCGCCGTAGGTGTCTTCCGTCACCAAGTTAGGGCACGGAAGATCGAACTGCTCGGCCTCCACTTCGTCTCCGTCTAGCAGTTCCTCGTGTGGTAAATTAAAACCCTCTTTTTACTGTTTTCTTGATCCGACATAGATTCATCTTTCTACCAAAAGAAGTTTCTGCCTCCAAATATTTGGATCTATCCTGTCTGCATCTGATACTTTGCCTAGTATATTCACTTATGCTTCACACGTAGTTAGATTCCTCACTTCCACCTATTCTTGGATTCATACAAATCTGGAACCAACTCTCAACATATAAGTGAATGTCTTCGCGCTATGAGGTCAATGTCCTCTAAACTGATTTATCTGCAAAATCTTCTGAGAATGCATATGACCTCTTCCCCTTCCCTCGCATCTCTACTGCTGTCACAGGTACATGTCCGTGGGAGAATCCCTTGGTTCTCATAGTCTGCATTCATTTGCAGAATTCTTACAGCATCACATCAACTCTCCCAAAGCCAGTTCTTGTCTGACCAGCAGACGGAAGCCTTTGACTGCATTGAAGCCTTTCAGTTTGAACCCAATGGCAACTAAGAAGTCTGTTAGGAAGGGTGGCAGACAGCGTCGTGGAAACACCTCCAAAGATTTGCCTCCTGACCTAATTGAGATGTAAAAGACTGATCCAGAGGAGGACTACAATCAGAGGAAAACTCGAATCCAATGGATTCGAAGATATTGGGCAGAACAGTGGTTCAAGTACAGGTTTGCGACCCAGGAGTATGATGAGAAGAATGCTATCAAGCGACCATGGGGGGACATCCTATACAAAAATCTTCCACCCAGGACCCAAGCTGAAGCCATTGCTCAAGGCTTCTATCCTTGCATGGTCCGTGGGCCACAACCAGCAGATGCCGACCCATCATCATTGCTATGGTGTCGTGACGCCAATCTGTTCAAGCGCAATCTCCAGTATGCCAAGTACTCGGCCAAGGAAAACAAGAAGACTTGGGGATTAGACATCAATCCTGGCCCCTCTGCGCCTCGTGCCGATGGCACACGTGAAGCTGAACCAAATCTGGTTGGGCCCTTCCACAACTTAGAAGGTCTCATCTCTCACATAAGGGTTCAAGGGGCGGATGTGGATCAACCTGAAGACGAGGCTGACTCTGATGAAGCGCCTGCACCTCCGAAGCCAAAGAAGAAGAAGAAATCCAAGGCTTCAAAGCCTTCCACTTTACCAACAGCTTCAAGAGTGAAGCCTTTGGCCACTGCTCCACCTGCACCAAGTGTGCAATGTGAAGAGCATTCTCGCATCTCCAGGAGCAAGAAGCTACAGAAGAAGCCCATGCACAACCCCAGTCCAGCTCTGACTCCTGATGCTGCTCGGAAGAACGCGAATGAAGCCATTGATCTGTCAAGTGATGAAGATCTAGCTGATGACGCTCTTGAGCAATTGATAAAGAGCAAGCAAGATGCAGAAATCTTCAATGATTTGCCCCTCTTTGATGTGGAAGTATTGAACAACTTCATCGATGAGTGGTTTGACACCCCCAATCTCAGCTTTGACGATCTGCAACTTCCAGTTGGCCTAAGCGTCCCTTTCAACGGCGCCATTGCCTCTGAGCTAGCTCTTGCTCAGAGAATTGTTGAGCTGAAGCAAAAGATTGATTATGAAAAGGCTCAGTTCAAGAAGCATATGGCCAAGCTCAGCGTCCAAGAAGTCCAGAATTTCAAAGTCATGATGCATGAGCTCAAGGAAGCCTTTCATAAGAGGCGTGAAGAAGCTAAAGGTTCTCGTGAGCGAATAAAGGCCTTGGCTGCCAAGTGTGTTCAAGCTTACAATGAGGCTGAGAAGCGCAAGGCCTTTGGGCGTCCTGGCATCGACCCCAGGATGGCTGCCAAGAAGAAGAAGAAAACTATGGCCCCAGCTGAAGAATCCAGGCAGGAAGAACCTCGCATTGTCTTCCCTGCCAGCATGACAGGCTTGAAGCCTAAGGTCCCCACAGTTGCTTCAGAGCGCAAGAAGACAAAAGTGGCTGAAGCTGAAGCCCGCAAGCGCAAGAACACCACTGAGGATGCTCCACCCACCAAGAAGCGCGAGATCAAGAAGGTCCGGGATGCTCCCATAGAGCCCCTTGTCGTCGAGCCAATTTCTGTTGCTCGTCCTGCATCTGCACACAAAGAACGTCGCCTGACTGTTCATGAGCCTGCTCGCACAGAGGCTACTGAAGACATTCCAGCTGTTGACCCCACCGCAGATGAAGACATTGGTCACCATGAAAATGTTGAAGATGATGAAGCCCTTCGTCAGATCGAATACAATGTGGTATCATCACCTGATCTCACGAACAGCGAACGCATCAGCATTGGTCGTCCATTGACGCCAATTGCTCAGGATGACTCATGGGCTGATCACCCACAAGAATCCCCACGGGTTGAAGACACACCAGCAACTCCCCCTACTCAAGTCACCTGTTCGGTGCTTGAAGACGAAGACTTTGAGGCCCAACCAACTCCGTCTCCACAAGCGTCGACAGCATTCCGCAGGCTTCGCAAAGGACCAAGGCCTCAAGTCGATACTTCAAGTGTTCTAGAAGGAGATGAGCACCAATCTGTTCCTGAAGCCTCTCCTACAGTGAACCTCCCTGAGTCTGAAGCCAAAGCGGCTGAAGACATTCCGGCTGCATCAGCCGATGAATAAGAAGCAAGAGAAGAAGAAGCACGTGTTGCCACACCCCCTGCCGACCAAGTTGTCCTCAAGGAGAACGTGTCCGAACCTCCAGCTCCTGAAGTGGAGGTTACAAATTCTGAGGCTGCCACCAACACCACCACCGAAGCCAATGACGTTGTCATGGCTGAAGCTAATGTGGCGCGTGAAGTCAATGTGGTGCCTGAAGTGATGGCACCTGAAGCCAGTGCTGCACCTGACGCCACTCAGCAGCCCGAAGTCAATGCCACTGCTCATGTTCCGCCTCCAAGGCCCCATACTATCGAGCAAGCATACGACAAAGATGACCAACTCATTTCTGTCAAATGGCCTCTTCTGATTCCTCCGCCTGCTGCTGATCTGCCTGCTGCTGGTCCTCAATTTGACTACCACGTCGAGCACATGCCTCAGGTTCAGAAGCCTAAGCCAAGACTGCCCAGGTTCCCAGGTACTGCCACTTCGCTAGGGTCCTTCAATGCTAATGGCTTCATTGCGCACAACACTTTCTTTGATAGTGCCAAGAACCCCTATTCCAAACCAAGGATTTCATCAGATAGGTTCTGGAGCTATCAACAGTGCAGTTATTATTCACGAGTTCTCTATGATCAAGGGCGCATCTTCCCACATATGCGTCTTGACACTGAAGCCATTACTGGATTGCCCTGTTTTGAAGAAGCCCTTGATTGCTTCCGTGATGCTGGCCTGCTGAACTTTGTGACTGACAAAGAGCATTGGAATGAAGAGCTCCTTCTGCAATTCTATGCAACCCTCCACATTCGCGGCTACAGCAGGGATCTGAAGACATGGGTCCTTGAGTGGATGACAGGAAATGTCCATCATGAAGCCAAAGCCTTTGACCTCATTGAGCTAACTGGCCTGCCCACTCCAGGAGAACTATATGAACCTAGTTGTCAATGACACAGCAAAGCTTTGGAGAGTATCTTTCAGAAGCCAAAGCCCAACATGAGCCAAATGCTGAGCATGATGAAGCCTTTGCCAATCGATGTTGAGTACCCAAAGGAGTTCTTTGTTGAAGACCTTCAGTATCTGCCACGCACAATATATCATATCATCAGGCGAAATCTATGGCCTGTCAAAGGACACTCTTCATCAGCCAAACTTGAAGGAACAATGAAGACATTGGTCTTCTATATCTTCAATGGCATCAACTTCAATGCTCAAGAATTCTTTATCAGGCAGTTGGCTGTGTCGGGCTCTGATCTCTTTGGACTTAAGTTCTACGCTCCATGGATCATGCGCCTCATCAAGCGTCATTCCGCTATCAACTATCAGCCTTCTGCTCGCAACCATCACATATTCTTGCCAGAGGTTGATATGTGAGTTGAAGCCATATACCAAGAGCCTGCCAAAGAGCCTGTTTGTCGGGACCCCGATCCTAAGTCACACCGATCTAGCATGTAACACACCATATCACTTTGCGGCCTCAAGCACGGTATTCCCACGGGTGCCACCTTACCTGGCCCGGGACCGTTTGCGCATTTTGGCTCACGTATATGATAGTGTCGCTAGCATCCATATGACAGAGAACCCGGGCCGACATGACCAGTTATAAACCAAAAGTGGCACTAAATTACAGAGACAGCTATTCATGACCCAGCAACGAACGTGTCGGTCATCAACGTATGAACCCAAGTCGTAGCAAGCTACAAGGACTTAAAGGAACAACGTGTGACATTTCCCCTAAGGGACAGACATAGGAACGAAGAAGGACATATGCCGGTCAGCCTAAGTGATCCGGAGCAGTAGCAAGCTACCAAGGCCCAGTGGAAGCACTAGGAGACATTTCCCTGTAAGATAGGCTACCAAGGGTAAACAACTAGGTGTCGGATCCCACACATACCAAGCATTTCAATAACATACACACAATATGCTCAATATGTGCAAGTACAACATGGCATCACAACAAGACTCTAATAAACAAAGTATTTATTCATTAGGCTCCGAGGAGCCAAGTATTACAAACATGGGTCTCACGACCCAACATTCAGAGCATACAAGCAACAAGCGGAAGCACTACATGTCTGAGTACAGACATCTACAAATGAAAAAGGCTGAAGAGCCTGACTATCTACAACTCTCGTCCAAGATCGTAGCTGAGGTAACAAGCTACTTGTCGAAGTCCAAGTGGAACTACTAGTGAGACGTCAATCCTATCTGCAAAACATAAATTAAGCAAACATGAGTACAAAGGTACTCAGCAAGACTTACATCAGATCCTATCATACATGCACTTGTATCAAGAAGGCATAGTGGGGTTTAGTTGCAGCAAGCCAGCTTTGACTCAGTGGCTATCCTATTCTACGTTTGCTGGTAACACTTTTGAGGTGGCGCACACGAGTCCACTAAGCACCACACAATACACCACTATGGATTCATTCCCGTCTCCCTACGAGAAGGCCATCCATAGCACTCACACTTGTCTTGAGTATTTTAGAGTATCCACTTCAAGTTATCTATGTACCACGTAAGCATCCAAGAAGTCCATATCCGCGGACCCGGCTATTCGAATAGATCATGTTAACCCTGCAGGGGTGTACTTCTTCACACACGCTCTCGCCACTTACCGCCAGGTACATCTCGTGTATCTCGGCAACCTTCAAGCGGAAGCCTGGCGAGGGTGTCGGCCACGACCTGACTAACCACACAAGTCTCTCGTCCAGGTTTATCGCCTATTCGGGTTCCATCCGTGGGGAGATCCGGCCGGGGTGTCGCTCACGGCCCCAAATGATGTGCGCAGGGTTCCCAAGCCCACCTCGCCGAGTGGATCTACGCTTGGTACACCGTGCCACGGTGCCTAGTCTGTCCCAAGCCCACTGGCCGAGTGCCACTTGGTAGACTACTAACACTAACTACAAACACCAGAAACTAGTTGCAACTCCTGGACAGAGATCATGTTGATTAATAAGTCGAGAGGGGTTGAGTTACCGGAACCCAATGTGTGGTAGTAACTAGTCATTGGACAACATACTCGGAACTCAGTTCTTAGGGACGGTTCCAGTGAGACAACCCACCATGTACTCCTACATGGCCTCTCACCGCTACCTTTACCAAATCGCGTTCACACGCTTAACCCTCAGCATCAGAACATATCATTTCACTCCAATTCATTCCTGATGAATTAGACCTGACACACTCTAAGCAATAGCAAGCAAGGCATGGTAAGATCACATCATGGCTTCAATCAACTCCTACACATGCTAGTGGGTTTCAACTATTTACTATGGAAAGACAGGTCATGCAGAGGAATGGGTTCAACTACCGCAGCATAAAGTAGCAGTTGAAATCGTTGTTGTCCTAATGCAATAACAGGGAGCAGGAGCGAGAGAGGGATTGTATCGGAATGAACAAGGGGGTTTGCTTGCCTGGTGAAACAACGTGCAGAGCACTGCTCCTCTGACAGGTACTCTGGATCGGTCTCCGGAGCTGGACCTATCGAGAAGAACGGTGCCGACAATCAAACACAAGCATATGCAACAATATGATGCATGTATATGGCATGAAAATATGATGTTGTTGAGCTAATGCAACTAGCATTTGATTGGTTGAACTCCATTTGGACCAAGGGTTCAAATGCAACTCTTTAATAAGTATTATAAAATGCCATATATGTGTTTTCATATAAACAGTAGGTTTAACTTCATTTGTCATGCATGAAAATGGTACAGATGGATAGATTGATTTTTTCTGATAATTTTTCATATATAAATTATTTCATTCTGAGCTACGGTTGAATTTCTGTGAATTTTTGAAGTTTAAGCCAATTTCTGAATTAAATAAATCATTAAAGATTTATTTAAATACCAGAACTGGATTATTGCGTCAGCATGACACAGGCATGACATCAGCAGGTCAAAGGGGCTGTTCCAGAGTCAAACCTGACAGTGGGGTCCACTGGTCAGTGACTCAGTTAATTAACTGAGTTAATTAACTCTAAATTAATTCTAACAGAAATATTAGCAGAGCTGGGCCCACATGTCAGTGTCTAAACTAATTAACAAAACTTAATTAATTTAACTAATCAGTTAACTAACTAAAAGGGTGGGGCCCACCTGTCATTGACCCAGGGGGTCAAATCCTGGTCAAACTACGGCTAGCACGCCGGCGTTTAGCCGCCGGCGGCAGCAAACGCGGCGGAGGGCTTCGGGAATCCTGCTCCGGGGGTCTTTTGAGCAGCTGAGACCACGGGCGAGCTGCTGGAGCTCGTCCGCGTCCATTCCCGCAAGCAGCAGCACCTGGGACGGCCGGAGCTCGCCGGAAACAAGCTCGCGGCGGCGCCGGAGTTCGGCCCTCGTCGGGTCTGGGGCTACAGGGCACGGGGAGAGCTACGGAGGGGCGCTACGGGCTCCTGGTGAGACGGCGGACGCGGTGGTGTGCTCCGCTTGGAGTGTGGGTGGCTATGGCCACGGCGGCGGCATCGCCGGCGGCGGTGAGGTCGGGCAACTGCGGTGGTAGGGGCTAGAGGCCGCAGACGACGGCGAGGATAGGGGGAAAAGAACCGGGGGCTCACCGCGGTTCTGCTCGGGAGGTTAGCGGGCTCGGGGAGGCGCTGAAGGCGGCGAATCGTCGGCGGCGATCGTCGGGGCAGAGGAAGAAGACGACGGCGTTTACGGTGTTCCAGGGCACCCGGCGTCTTGTGGCTCGACGAAGAGGACGAGGGTGAAGTGGCGGAGCTCTTGGGCTACTCGGAGGGGCGAGGGGTGGCCTGTGGCCACGGCAGCGGCGATCGACGGCGACGGCGGCGCTCGGGACCGTGCGGGAGAGGGAGATAGAGGAGAGGGGAGGGATCCAGAAGAGTGAGGGAGGTTCGGGGGAATCGCGTGGCGCCTCCAGAACGACCAGGCGGCGAGGGGAGGGCAGGCAGGCAGCTCGCGTGGCGCTCCCGCCGTGCGCGCGCGCCGGCCACATGCTCGGCCTCCTGTCGTCGGGGAAGACGACAGGGAGGAGCGGGCTGGGCTGGCCAGCTGGGCCGGCCAGGCCGTGCTGTGCTGGGCCAGCACAGGTAAGTCTGCCCTTTTTATTTTTCTTTTCTATTTTCTTCTGACATTTGTTTTGATTTAATTTCCAAACTAAATCATTTATTTTCTTCTGACATTTTATTTTGCAGGGACCTAGGAATTAATCCAAGCCCCTAAAAATAAAGAACCAGAATTTTGGACATATATAAAATATATAATAATTATATATCCAAGCAAATATTTATTGCATTAAATCCAAATGCCCAAAATAAACTCTTATGAGCTCCTAATAATATTGGTTTGATTTTTATCTCTGACCAATATTTTTAGAGGGCCACATGAACATTTTCTTGGACCTTTTTGGAGCAACTTTTATTTGGGTCATTTTCAATAGGGTTTCTGAGGGTTTCACAAGTCCTCATTTCAATTTCATTTGAAAATTAACCATGATGCAAACAACAAGGCTAACCTAGTGCATACCAGAACTAGGGTTGTGACACTGTTTATCTTCACAATGCTGATCACCAAAGCTTCACTCAGCCCATGGATGGAGTTCCAGTAGTCACTCGTGTTTATCCTCTGGCTGGACATACTCGCTTACCTCGCCATGCAGAGACTGAAGCTACTGAGAGCACCATTTCCCAAAGGCCTCGGAAGCGATCTCGTGTTCTTAATGACCGAGAGCTTCTCGTTGCCTTACATCAGAAACAAGATAAGCATCACTACTGGCTGAAGCGTCAGATGCAAAGCCTCTTGGTGGACGTCAATCGTATTCGCAACCTTGCCACCAAGAATTCCTTTGTTGCTCATGAAACCTGTCGGAGGTCATGGAAGAGTTTGACATTGCTGAGTGCTGAAGCAGATCTTCAAGACGATGGCTTCACTGAAAGATTCAAGTTTGACCACACTCCCCCCAAGGAATGATGTTTTGTGTCGAAGTCCGTCTCTTGAAGACTCTGACTATTCCTCCTCCGCTGCAACGGTGGATGCCAGGGTGATAGATGATCAAGATGATGCTACCTCACCACCTCCTCCTTCAGCGCATGTCGACACTGCACCAACTTCTTCTGCACCGCCAAACACCAACGCCGACCCTGCATCTTCTCCTACTCCAACAGGGAACGAGTAGAGGCTCTATGTCTTCAAACCTTTTTGGTCCTTACTGACAAAAGGGGGAGAAGCATATGAGTTGATAGTCTTCAAGCGGGTCCATATGGGCGGGTGCTTTATATTTTTGCCTAGTGTTTACAACTCTCATTTTTGCTACATTTGGTTTTTGGAGTTGTAACACTTAAACTTGATGGTCCTTTGCTACGTTTTCTGATACTCCGTAATGCGATGATAAATTCCGCATGTGCGACGATAAATTCCGCACTTATTCATTCTGCAGACGTCCATTTCTGATTATGCATATCATTATATTCAAAATATCAATTGTGCATCATGAATTTTCTTCATAAGTTGAAAAGGATATCCACAAGTACAACCTGCCATGTGCATTTGCATTCAAAAGCAAATTAATTATATGCACATCTTCAGGGGGGAGCCTTTTGCTACTTATGACGACAATACCTTATCCTTTTCAATTTCACATACTTTTATCCCCGTTGAAAACTTCAACCAGTTTGTCATCAGTCACCAAAAAGGGGGAGATTGTAAGTGCATCTAGTGCCACCCCTAGTTGGTTTTGGAGTATTGACGACAAACCTGGTTGAGGGACTAATGTGTTTGTGAGAATTGCAGGATAATATAGGCAGTAGTCCCTCATTGATTCGGTTTACCTACCGGAGATGACCCCTAAAAATGTATGAAGACATTGACGACAATGGTGGTATATGAAGATATTCATATTGAAGACTATGACGAGAGAAGACATTGTGTGAAGACTATGGAGTGCGAAGACTTAGACGTTTCATTGTTTCCTTTTATTCTTTGTTGAGTCATAGGAACCACTGTACTGTTAAGTGGGGTCCAAGTGAACAAAGTCAGAGTGACTGAAGTGATGCTCAACCAAATCCTATGTCTTCGAGCGAAGACAATGAGAGCAAATCTTATCCAGAGCTGGATGAGTCAGCTTTACTTGTAGCCCAAGTAAAGTTGTCGTGTGTGTTTGAAATCTGACCGTTGGAACACGTGGCAGTTCCCTAGTGACCCAGGGTCACTTCGGACAAATCAGGTCGGGTTGCCTAGTGGCTATAAATAGCCCACCCCCTACACCATAAATTGGTGCCTGCTCAGAGTTATTACACGGCTTTTATCGTTTGAGAGCAACCCACCTCCGAAGCATTTGAGAGAGAGATCCTTTCGAGGACAAAGCCCAAACACCCAGATCCAAAGAGTGTTAGGCATCACTGAAGTCTTTCTGTCTGCGTGACCTGAAGACTTGTTACACTTGAGGACTGTGTTTCTCCAGCCGGTTAGGCGTCGCGTTCTGAGCATCCAAGAGTCATTGTGGATCGCCGGTGAACGAAGTCTGTGAAGGTTTGGAAGTCTACCTTGAAGACTTACCAGAGTGATTGGGCGAGGACTAGGTGTCCTTAGCTCAAGGGGAATAAGGTGAAGACGTGGTCTTCTGAGTTAAATCTGAGCCTCCCTAACCATACGTACAGTTGTCACAACAACTGGAACTGGTCTAGCAAATCACTGTCTTCCCCAAGCTACTGGTTCTATCCCTTCCTCCTCTTTACTTACTGTCTGTCTTTGTGAAGTCATTGCCTGCTTGCCTTATATGTTCGACTTCACCGTGTGACTACTTGTTCTGATTGGCTTCATACAATCTTCCATCCTAATCCATACTGCCTAGTTGCTATTAGTCTTCATGCTTTCACTTCACTGAATACTTGACTATGGCTTGTTTAGTGTAGTCTACCTTCCGCTGCATATAAATAGGATCGGTTCTATCGTTTGTCTTCGAAACTTCCATGTTTTGAAGACTTCCATAAAAATCTCCTATTCACCCCCCCTCTAGTCGATATACAACACTTTCAATGTGGTTGTTAAGTGCTGAAACTAGTTATGAGATGCTGATTTTTCTCTTTCATATCTTTATGTGTGATTTTGTTTGAGCTACATGTCAATATGTTTTATAAGCACAATCATGTCATCTTTGCTATGGTGCAATACACTTTTCATGATATGCCTTGTGGTGTTTGCAACAAGCTTGTAAAGTGTCCTACTCGCTGTTGCTAATTTCTATGACTTGTTAAAAACTGCTAAGTCTGAAACTGTTATAACCTGATGCCGTGTTTGCTTGATGGCCCACTCTAATCCATGCTTGTTTTGAGATGCCCAATGACCATGTCTTGATGTCCATGTTATGCTCTATCCATCCATGCCCTTGTTTGCATATATGGCCTTTTGTAGCTTGTTGTTTTCATGCTCTCAAGTTGCTATAAAATGTTTCTGTCAGCCTGTTATCAGCAAGTTCAGTTTTGCCATGTGAATAGCTAGTGATCTATGCATCCTATGACCATGTTCTTGCCATGAGTAGCTTCATAAACATGTCTTCTTGCTGTTGGTTTTATTCACATGCCGTGATATGCTCTGAGATTAGTTGCACAATCTTGCAAACATGCCTACTTGATGAGGACATCACTAACAAGGTTACACCCACAGCCCCAACTAACACATATACAGGACCAATTACTAGAGCTCGCGCACGCCAATTAAATTACCAGGTACTTCCGTTTCTTGGTAATGATTCTAATGTTCATGAGAATATGATGCTGCCTAAATTGGATACATTTGTCTTGCTTACAAATGAAGGGCCTAGCTTGGAAAAGAAGGATGAACATTGGAGCAAGATAGAGCATGGAGATGATGGCATGCGCAAGGGGAACAAGAACGGAGTTACAAGTGATGATTTCAGGACTTTGAAGACACCATAATGAGTGTGTGAAGCCTTGCACCAAATATACAAGACGCCACTTCATAAATTTCGTCTAGAGGCTATTATAGGTGCTGCGTCACCTTATTATTGGGCCAGGCCCATGTAATTTTCAAATACTTGAGTATAGGCTGTTTTTAGAGTCCGCATGTGTGGGGAAACAAGAGTTAGGGTTGGTTTCGGGCCCCTCCTCCAAGGGCCACAAAATTCCCCCCTATTTCCCAATATATACAACCCTTAGGGCATCGTCTAGACTTTGGGTTTTGTTTAGATTAAAGTTCGCCATAGCTGCAACTTCGCGTACTTCGTTTGTGTTCAACGACCAGACAAAGACGTCACAGAACCTCACCTTGATCAATAAAGCTTTCCTCTTATATTCGCAATATCCAGATTGCAATCTTAGTTTCTTGCTTGTTCTTCGTTTGCTTGCAGGAAATAGACCCTCATGGTCAGGTTGATCATGCTCCGGCGTGGTCAATAACCTCTCGGAGTTGGTTTAGCGATTGCCAAGGCGCGACGTCCTCGCACGTTCGTAGTCGGATCGTCAAAGTCTACTCCACCGAAAACGATAGCCACCATCCCATCAAAAGATGGGACCTTTGCCTCTATCAAGTGGTATCAGATTTCCAGGTTGCTCGGTGAGATTTTACAGTTTTTCCTAGATTAGATCGAGTCTGTTCTTCATACCTACAGTCCACGAAAAAGCCAAAAAAATAGGGTTAGTTCATCATATCCGAACCAGTCTGACCCATTGCATAATCTTTTCCGTGTTTGCTTAGTTGAATTTTCGGTTGCATCGTCATGTCGAGTTGCTGGTCTTAACGTCTAGTTCTTTAGAGTTTGGAGTTCTGTTCATAGTTTATCACGCCGCCGCCGCACCATATTCATCGATGCTGCCATACCACCATCGCTGCCATATCCCACCACCGCGACCACATACCACCACCGCTGCCACATACCACCACCGCTGCCATATCCTACCACCATATATCCACCACCAATCCGAGTTCTTTTCATATTAGGTTTGTTCTCGAGATCCATCTAGGTTTCAGTTTCGTGTTTCCTTGCCTGCGTATGTCTCAGAAAAAAAGGAGACCCCCGGGCAGTTTTTAGGCCAAAATTTCGGCAGGTGAAAATATTTTTCCCTATCCTGTTTTTAGGCTTTTCTAAGTCTTTTGAGACACGTGCCATCATACTGTTTTTTTACCGCACTTTTTTCGTCGTCGCTGCCCTGATTCAGAAAAAAAATCGTCAAAAAATTTTCGTGCCTATCATCTTAGTTTGACTTGGGGAGAGTTTTGAGACACTCGCCATTATAGTGTTTTTCGGCAAAAAAAAGAGGAGCGCAAAAAAAAGCTGAAAAAAATTCAGAGTGTGCTTTCACCTTGTTTACGCGCAGCGCCGTGATTTTGTTAGTGTTCTAGGCTCGCGTCTCTAGTACGGTCTAGCCTAGGACCAGCACAGTACCGTCGTTGAGCGTTTATTCAACTTTGCATCTTTGAATTGATTATTGCTGACCCTTTTCGCTACCATATTATAAGCCTTCCCAGCTCCACATACATGTACGTCGTGCGTTTGACTCTCCCTGGTAATCGCTTTATCCAAGCATTGAGAGTTTTGACTACCACGGTTGCTGATCACCACCTGCTGCTGGGTAAGAACTAGTAAGAATTTGAGATTTTCTTGACGGATTTGTGACGCCCCACCACCACCATTTTCTAGTAGTATGTAGGATCATATTTTTGTGTGTTTCTATTGCTGCTAACCATGCCAGGATCACAAGTCGACGAGACTGACTGGGAGAACATGACGAACAAGGAGTTGCATGATAAATTTCAGCAGATGATGGGTCAACGGGTAGAAGATGTGATGACCAGTTTTAACAACACACTAGCGAGGATGGATGGCATTGAGAAGTCAATTGACACCAAGTTGGATGCCAAATTCGCTGAAGTGCTTGCGCGTCTACCTCCACCTGCTGCACCATTACAACAACAACAACAACAACAACAACAACAACCTTCACGTCGCGAAACAGCCCTCCGCAAAGCGTGCCGTGTCGCTCTTCAACCTGGCCAACCTATTGGTGCTGCTGTTGATAGTTCTGTGGCTCCTGCTGCTGCTGAGGAGGAGGACGATTATGCGGGGGATTATGAGGATGAGGTTGATCAAAATCAGAACTACGTGCAACAACCAGCACCACAACAACCAGGTCGTCCACATGCAAATAACGCAATGGTAGGGCTGCACCATACCCTCAGGTACGAGATCATGACCATCTCCCTAAACTGAAATTGAATATTCCACCATTTGAGGGTCGATATGTTCCTGATATATATCTTACTTGGGAGTTAGAAACTGAACAACGTTTTACATGTTTAAAATATCCCGAGGAGAGACGTGTTGCTACTGCTCTTTGTGCTTTCACTAGTTTTGCTTGTGTGTGGTGGTCTGAATATTGTAGATTACATCCGGATAATATTCCAACTACTTGGGCTGCTTTGAAAACTGCTATGCGTACTCGCTGGGTTCCACCATATTATCAACGCGAATTACTTCAGAAATTGCAGTGTTTAAGACAAGGAAATTTTTTTGTAGAGGAATATTATCATGAATTACAAACTGGCCTAATTAGATGTGGTATTGTTGAGAACAATGAGACTATGCTTGCACGTTTTATGGGTGGCTTAAATAGAGAGATTCAGACAATTCTAGAGTATAAGGAGTATAATAATATCACTCGTCTATTCCATCTTGCTTCCAAAGCTGAACATGAAGTGCGGGATCGACGGGCCTTGGCACAAACTAATTTTTCTGTAGGTCGACCTTCATCATGGAGACCGCGTGCATCATCTACTTCGACACGTCCGGCTGCACCACCGCCTACTTCATCCGTCACTTCTAGCCGTGATAAGAGCAAACAGGCACCACCACCATCAACCAGGAGTACACCTTCTGGTCCTACGCAGAGCTCTTCTTCATCCATGGCATCCAATGGGCCAACACATGATGTTATATGTCATCGTTACATTGGTCGTGGTCACTATGGGAGCAAATGCCCATCGCAGCGTGTCATGATTGCTACTGAGGTTGGTGGTTATGAGTCCGCCAGTGACTATGATGAGGAGATTTTGGCTCTTATTACACGTGAAGAACACGGTGGAGATGATTCTGAAAATGAGACGCAATACATGGCTCCTGAAGACGCTGAGAGGTATGAATGTTTAGTTGCTCAACGTGCTTTGAGTGTGCAGGTCACACAAGCGGAGCAAAATCAGAGGCATAATTTGTTCCATACAAAGGGAGTTGTGAAGGAACGTTATGTTCGTGTCATCATAGATGGAGGGAGATGCAACAACTTGGTTAGCATGGATATGGTGGAGAAGCTGTCTCTCACCACAAGACCACATCCACATCCTAACTACATCCAATGGTTCAACAACAGCGGCAGGGTTAAGGTAACACGTACTGTTCGTGTGCATTTTAGTATCTCCACATATGCTGATTATGTTGATTGTGATGTGGTACCCATGCAAGCATGTTCCTTATTACTTGGTAGACGATGGCAATTTGATAAAAATTCTGTACACCATGGTAGAAACAATCAGTATACTCCTGTTCATAAGGATAAACATATTACTTTGCTTCCTATGTCTCCTGATTCCATTTTGTAAGATGATATTAATAGAGCTAATAAAGCAAAATAGGAGAAAAATAAGAGTGAAAATCAGATTGTGGCAAAAGAATTTGAGCAACAAATGAAGCCTAATAACACACCACCATCTCATGTTGCATCTGAAATTAAATTAAAAAGTGGATGTTTACTTGCCACCAAATCTGATATTGATGATCTAGATTTAAGAAAATCTGTTTGCTATGATTTTGTGTGCAAAGAGGCATTATTTTCATTCAAGGATGTGCCTTCCTCTTTACCTCCTGCTGTCACTAACATTTTGCAGGAGTTCGCAGACGTCTTTCCACAAGACGTGCCACCGGGATTACCACCTATTCGAGGGATTGAGCATCAGATTGACTTAATTCCCGGTGCATCGCTACCCAACCGCGCACCATACTGTACCAATCTAGAGGAGACGAAGGAGATTATGCGTCAAGTACAGGAGCTACTCGACAAAGGTTATATACGTGAATCCCTTAGTCCTTGTGTTGTTCATATTATTCTAGTGCCGAAAAAGGATGGTACATCGCGTATGTGTGTTGATTGTAGAGGCACTAATAATATTACTATTCTTTATCGTCATCCTATTCCTAGGCTAGATGATATGCTTGATGAATTGAGTGGCTCTACAATATTCTCCAAAGTTGATTTGCATAGTGGATACCATCAAATTCGTATGAAATTGGGAGATGAATGGAAAACAACATTTAAAACTAAGTTTGGATTATATGAGTGATTAGTCATGCCTTTTGGGTTAACTAATGCACCTAGTACTTTCATGAGATTAACGAATGAAGTTTTACGTGCTTTCATTGGACGATTTGTGGTAGTATACTTTGATGATATATTGATTCATAGCAGATCTTTGGAGGAACATTTGGAACATTTACGTGCTGTTTTTCTTGCTCTACGTGATGCACGTTTGTTTGGTAACCTTGGAAAGTGCACCTTTTGCACCGACCGAGTATCTTTTCTTGGCTATGTTGTTACTCCACAGGGAATTGAGGTTGATAAAGCCAAGATTGAAGCTATTGAGAATTGGCCGCAGCCCAAAACGGCCACACACGTCAGGAGTTTCCTTGGCCTCGCAGGATTCTATCGGCGTTTTGTGAGAGATTTCAGCACCATTGCTGCACCTCTCAATGAGCTTACAAAGAAGGATGTGCCTTTTGTTTGGGGTACTGCACAGGAAGAAGCATTCACGGTATTGAAAGATAAGTTGACACATGCTCCTTTACTCCAACTTCCTGATTTTAATAAGACTTTTGAGCTTGAATGTGATGCTAGTGGAATTGGGTTAGGAGGTGTGTTATTACAAGATGGTAAACCTGTTGCATACTTTTCTGAAAAATAGAGTGGGCCTAGTCTGAATTATTCTACTTATGATAAGGAATTATATGCTCTTGTTCGGACTTTGGAAACATGGCAACATTATTTATGGCCCAAAGAATTTGTTATACATTCTGATCATGAATCTTTGAAGCACATTAAAAGTCAAGCAAAATTGAACCATAGACATGCTAAATGGGTTGAATTCATAGAGACTTTCCCTTATATTAAACACAAGAAGGGAAAAGAAAATGTTATTGCTGATGCATTGTCTCGTCGTTATACTATGCTTTCACAACTTGACTTTAAAATATTTGGTTTGGAGACCATCAAAGATCAATATGTGCATGATGTTGTATTTAAAGATGTTTTGCAGAATTGTAAAGAAGGGAGAACATGGAACAAGTTCGTCATTAATGATGGATTTGTGTTTCGTGCTAACAAGATATGCATTCCAGCTAGCTCTGTTCGTCTTTTGTTGTTGCAGGAGGCGCATGGAGGAGGATTAATGGGACACTTTGGCGTGAAGAAGACGGAGGACGTACTTGCTACACATTTATTTTGTCCAAAGATGAGACGGGATGTTGAGTGTTTTGTTGCTCGCTGCACTACATGTCAAAAAGCTAAGTCACGACTCAATCCTCATGGTTTATATATGCCTTTGCTTGTCCCTAGTGTTCCATGGGAAGATATATCTATGGACTTTGTTTTGGGTTTACCTCGAACAAAGAAGGGGAGTGATAGCATATTTGTTGTCATGGATAGGTTCTCGAAGATGGCACACTTTATACCATGTCATAAAAGCGATGATGCTGCTAATGTTGCTGATTTGTTCTTTCGTGAAATTATTCGCTTGCATGGTGTGCCAAATACTATTGTTTCTGATCGTGATACTAAATTTCTTAGCCACTTTTGGAGATGTTTATGGGCTAAGTTGGGGATGAAACTGCTTTTTAGTACTATTTGTCACCCCCAAACTGATGGACAAACCGAAGTAGTCAATAGAACTTTGTCTACTATGCTTAGGGCTGTTTTGAAGAATAACAAGAAAATGTGGGAAGAATGCTTGCCTCATATTGAATTTGCTTATAATCGTTCGTTGCATTCTACTACTAAGATGTGCCCTTTTGAAATTATCTATGGTTTCCTACCTCGTGAACCTATTGATTTGTTGCCTCTTCCATCTTCGGAGAAGGTTAATTTTGATGCTAAACAACATGCTGAATTGATCTTAAAAATGCATGAGTTAACTAAGGGAAATATTGAGCGCATGAATGCTAAATATAAACTTGTTGGAGATAAGGGTAGAAAACGTGTTGTCTTTGCACCTGGAGATCTTGTTTGGTTACATTTGCATAAGGATAGGTTCCCTAATTTTCACAAGTCAAAGCTAATGCCACGTGTTGATGGTCCTTTCAAGGTGTTAGAGAAAATAAATGATAATGCATATAAACTTGAGTTGCCTGCAGATTTAGGGGTTAGTCCCAAATTTAACATTGTAGATTTGAAGCCTTACTTGAGTGAGGAAGATGAGCTTCCGTCGAGGACGACTTCAATTCAAGAAGGGGAGGATGATGAGGACATCACTAACAAGGTTACACCCACAGCCCCAACTGACACATATACAGGACCAATTACTAGAGCTCGCGCACGCCAATTAAATTACCAGGTACTTTCGTTTCTTGGTAATGATTCTAATGTTCATGAGAATATGATGCTGCCTAAATTGGATACATTTGTCTTGCTTACAAATGAAGAGCCTAGCTTGGACAAGAAGGATGAACATTGGAGCAAGATCAAGCATGGAGATGATGGCATGCGCAAGGGGAACAAGAACGTTGTTACAAGTGATGATTTCAGGACTTTGAAGCCACCATAATGAGTGCGTGAAGCCTTGGACGAAATATACAAGATGCCACTTCATAAATTTCGTCCAGAGGCTATTATAGGTGTTGCGTCACCTTATTATTGGGCCAGGCCCATGTAATTTCAAAATACTTGAGTATAGGCTGTTTTTAGAGTCCGTATGTGTGGGGAAACAAGAGTTAGGGTTGGTTTCGGACCCCTCCTCCAAGGGCCACGAAATCCCCCCCCCCCTATTTCCCCATATATACAGCCCTTAGGGCGTCGTCTAGACTTGGGGTTTTGTTTAGATTAAAGTTCGCCATAGCTGCAACTTCGCGTACTTCGTTTGTGTTCAACGACCAGACAAAGACGTCACAGAACCCCACTTTGATCAATAAAGATTTCCTCTTATATTCGCAATATCCAGATTGCAATCTTAGTTTCTTGCTTGTTCTTCGTTTGCTTGCAGGAAATAGACCCTCATGGTCAGGTTGATCGTGCTCCGGCGTGGTCAATAACCTCTCGGAGTTGGTTTAGCGATTGCTAAGGCGCAATGTCCTCACACGTTCGTAGTCGGATCGTCAAAGTCTACTCCACCGAAAACGATAGCCACCATCTCATCGAAAGATGGGACACCTTTGCCTCTATCACTACTTGTCGTTGTTGCTGCCATGTCTAGTTTATTTTCACAATGTCTGTAAAACTGTTATCTTTTGCAATCTTGCCATGATGTTTTGAGCACGTTCTAGTGGTGTTTCGTAGTAGCTCAGTGATCATGCTTGTAGTGCTTGACATGTACATGCTTGCCATGCCCTTTGATGCCATGAAATTTTATTGTATCATGTTGTTTTGATGTCAACTATATGCCTACTTGCTGTTTTGGGCTGATTGTTGTTATATCTTGTTTCATGTGTATGTGATGAATCATTGCTCCGTTTTGAGCGTGTCCTATATGAAACTTGTGTGTTTTTGCATGTAGATGCATAATAACACATTGAATACCTGTTTGGAGTGTGTTTGCTTGATGTTTGGATGCGTTTTGCATCGATGCCATGCTTGTCTTGTTTTGCTCATATCTTCTAGGCCGTAGCTTCGAATTAAATGAACTTTATATGTAACTTGAATAGAATTTCGAGTAGATCACCATGGTGCATGTTAAATTGCTGTTTAACAACTTGAACTTAAGGTTTGTTCAGATCTGTACCAATTTCGAAATGTGCATATGAGGACTTACCGGAATTGTTAAATGTTGTTTCCGGCCTCACTTAAACTTGCCTGGTGTGATGTTCTTGTTTGCATCATCCCTTGCCATGTAGTGCAACATGTAGCCTTGTTATGCATCATACTTGGTTGGGCATTATGTCGTGTTCTTGTGTGGTGTGTTTACCACGTTGTGTGCTTCTTCTCGCTAGTTCATATTTCATTGCGATCGTGAGGATTCGTTCGACTACACTTGGTTCGTCTTCGTGGCTTCTTCTTCGTTTTCTTCATGGACTCGTTCTTCTTCCTTGCGGGATCTCAGGCAAGATGACCGTCTCCTTGGATACCTTTACTATCAATGCCATGCTAGTTGTCTCAAAGCTATCACTATATGTCGCGCTACCCATCATTTATTGTCAGCCTCTCTCCTTGTTGCCATGAAACCTCTAACCTTTGACACCATCCCAGCAAACCGTTGTTTGGCTATGTTACCCACTTGCTTAGCCCTTCTTATAGCATTGTTAGTTGCAGGTGAAGATGAAGATTGCTCCATGTTGGAGCTGGATGTTGTTGGAATATCCCAATATCTATTAATTTAATTAATGCACATATATACTTGGCAATGGGTGGAAGGCTTGGCCTTTTGCTTGGTGTTTTGTTCCACTCATGTTGCCTTAAGAACCAATAAACCGACGTTATGTTCCTTGATTTTGCGTTCCTAACACGGTTGGGGTTTATGGGCCCCCCTTGATAATTCGCACTGCTTAAAGCTTTTCCAGCAAGACCCAACTTTGGTACTACATTTTCCTAATAACTAAAACTTGTATAGGGACCGTCTAGCACCCGAGGACTCTTAATCAACCCCGGAGCCAGTGCTCCTCATGAGTGTTGGTCCAAACTGGGCAGACTGCGGGGCCACCACGAGGAAACTCGAGGATTGGTATATACCTGTAGGCTGACCTATTCGGTCGTGGTCTGAGACGAGATACGCGCGACTTCTATCAGGGTGTTGGCACGCCGAGAGGTCTTCCTGGATTAGTTTTACCTTTGTCGAAATATCTTGAGCACGGGATTCTGAGAATACTCGGGTCTACCCAACATGGAGTTGCGACTCCGCAGATCGTGAGCTTGTGATGGGCTGAGTTGGGACACCCCTGCAGGGTTTTGATCTTTCGAAAGCCATGCCCGCAGTTATGTGGCAGATGGGAATTTGTTAATGTTTGGTTGTAGAAAACTTGACAAAGGATCCAAAATAAAATACACAACCGTGTGAGTAACCGTGACCGTCTCTTTTCATTTTGAGAAGAGAACACGGTGGGGTTATGTTTGACTCGCATGTAGTTTAGGATCTCTAGCGATCATTACTAGTTTGCGACCGTTTGCATAGAGGCTCATCTTATTCTTGTACTCATAAGTTAGCCATCATACTTTGCTTAGTCGCTGCTGCAACCTCACCACTATCCTTTCCATACCCATAAAGGTTTGCTAGTCTTGATACCCATGGTTATGGGATTCCTGAGTCCTCGTGACTCACAGATACTACAGCAACAGTTACAAGTGTAGGATTCCGATGACTTGACGCGAGACCGATGTTATGTTGTGTTGGAGTTCTTCTTCCTCGTCAGTCTTGGGTTAGGTTCCTCGTTGGCAGCCTGGGATAGCAGGATGGATGTCGTTGTGTTTTTCATGTTTGCATCCGTAGTCGGATGTCTTATATTGATGTTGTTGTATTCATGTGAATTGTATGACTTGTATGTATCCCCGTGTATGTATGTAATGGTACGATGTAATGATATACATCTTACTAAGCGCGTGAAATGCGGTTGTGCCTCAATCACAAGTTTTATCTAGTGATCGAGATAGAATCGCATCTTGGGAGTGACAGTGCTGCCTAAAATTTTCTTGTGCTTATTCCTTGTTTATCTCGTTTAACCGTAGTGGTTTCGAATTCATTCTTATTCCTTCAACTCTTGATTCTTGTCTTTCAACCGTCAAGGTTCTTGTAGTGCTCCTTGATCCTCTTTGGTAACGGAGTTTCTTAATCTTGTTCATCTCCGTTGTGTTCTCTTTTTCAAGTTGTTCAACCTCTCAAGGTTCTTTGGTTTCACCTTCTTCCTTTTTCACTTCCGTCTCGTTCCTAAGATCTCGGGACAAGATCTCTTGTTAGTAGGGAGTGTTGTGACACCCCGAGACCGATGCGCCAGGTGTCTTCCAGTTATTCGCTATCGTTGCCATGTCATTTGCTTGTGTGTCGCACTTTGCCATGTCATCATGTGCATTTCATCTGCATAGTTTTCAAAACATGCATCCGTCCGTAGTTGCCGAGCCCCCTCGTCCTTTCCGTTGTTCATTCTAAGCCCAGGAACACTTGCACATGCCCGCGGTACCTCATAAACCACTTTTTATAAGTGGCCGGAAAATGTTCTCGGAATGGGTTGAAACTTGGCGTGCAGTCGTATTCTAGAGTAGGTAGACAGCCTGTCAAATTTCATCGCATTCGGAGCTCGTTTGATAGACCAACCGTTAAACTATAGCGGCACTATCGCCGGATAAAACGTCGGATGTTTTTGGTCTCCGAAAACGGCCACCGGGCCTCTCTCCTCTCCTCTCATCTCAGCCCGCACCTCTTCTACACATCCCACTAATCCCACCTAGGCCCAACCTACCCCTTCATCCAACCGGAGCCGTCCGATCGGCATCCGAGGGTCCAAAACG
>LR738711.1:453854235-453893355 GCA_902687465.1 Secale cereale | reverse complement strand
CCCCATGGGATTTTGGGCATCCCTAGCTAACCCTACCCTCCTCTCTCCTCCCAGCAACAGCCAATCCCTCTCCTTTCTCGGATCCGGCGCCGCCACCCACGCCCGCCACTTGTCGCCGCCAGGACAGCCCCGCCGCCAGCCGCTCTCCACCAACCGCAGCACACCACCTCACCCACCAGGCCGCCCCGAGCAAATCCCGTCGCTCCAGTTGGCCTCACCCGCTCCTCCCACCGCCGTAGCCCAGCAGTCCCACTGGGATCTCACCCCGGGCCGCGTCGGGCCCCACCCGAGCCCCGCAAGCCCACGCGCCTCTCCTTCGCGCCCCGCCTCCAGAGCTCCTCGCCGTCGTTCGTTCCGTTGCCGTGCCTTGCGTCCGCCACCGCGCCGTGCCCTAGCACCGCTACCGGACCCAGCTTCCCCCCGTAGGCCATCTCCCTCGTCGTTCGGCCGCCAGCCGGAGCTGCACCGCCCTCCGCCGCCATCCGCTGACCCCGGCGGCCTCCTCTCACCTCAACCGCCCCGGATCCGGCCGGGTCGGGTCGGGGGCGACCAGATCCGCCCTGCCCCGACCCTCTCCGGCGACCCCGCGCCCCTCCAGCGCCGTGCCCGCTTGCCGTCGGCCGGATCGGGCCAGATTCGGTCCGGGCCGCATCACGCCGGACATGTACAGAGGAGCCCGGACGTGTCCGAGCCCCCCCCCCCTCTGTCCATGCCACTCACTGTGGGCCCATGCGTCCGTACATGTTCGCCCCCCTCCAGACACAACTTCCCACGAGGTCGTTTTATTTACCAAGTCCCTACAAACTAGTATTATGTGTGCATCTTCTTCATGGTGTAACTTTGTGCAAGTTTACCCAAATTGAGCATATGATATGTCAAAATGTTCGTCTCTGAATGTTCTACATGATGGCTGCATTTTCATGCATGTTAGGTTTTATCTTGATGCCATTATCTCTATTGCAAAAGTGCTAAGTGTTGTTAACTACTAAAACCTGTTATAACTTGTTGATTTGTCTTTTTCATATCTTTTTGTGTGATTTTTGTTTGAGCAACATGTCAACCTGTTTTAGGAGCATAATCATGTCATCTTTGCTGTGGTGCAATCCACTTTTCATGATATGCCTTGTGGTGAGTGCAACAAGCTTGAAAAGTGGCCTACTCGTTGTTTTTTATTTTCTATGACTTGTTGAAAAACTGCCAAGTCTGAAACTGTTATATTGTGATGCCATGTTTGCATGATGCTACAGTCATATCCATGCACATTAGGAGATGTCCAATGATCATGTCTTGAAGTACATGTTATGCTCTATCCATCCATGCCCTTGTTTGCAATTATAGCCTGCTGTAGCTTATCTCTTTCTTGCTCTCAAATTGCTATAAAATGTTTCTATCAGCCTGTTAACAGTAAGTTCAGTTTTGCCATGTGAATAGCTAGTGTTGTATGCATCCTATGACCATGTTCTTGCCATGAGTAGCTGCATAAAAATGTCTTCTTGCTGTTGGTTATATTTACATGCCATGATATGTTTTGAGATAAGTTGCACAAGCTTGCAAACATGCCTACTTGTCGTTGTTGCTGCCATGTTCAGTTTATTTCACTAAGTCTGTGAAACTGTTATCATTTGCAATCTTGCCATGATGTTTTGAGCATGTTCTAGTGGTATTTGGCAGTAGCTCAGTGATCACCTTTGTAGTGCTTGACATGTACATGCTTGCCATGCCTTTTGATGCCATGAAATGTTCTTGTAGCATGTTGTTTTGATTATTGCAAAGTGATTAGTTGCTGTTTTGTGACAGATTGTTGTTATATCTTGTTTCATGTGTATGTGTTGAGCCGTTGCTCCGTTCTGGGCATGCTCTATATGAAAACTTGCTTGTTTTTGCATGTAGATGCATCATATCATGTTGTATACATGTTTGGAATGTGTTTGCTTGATGTTTGAATGCATCTTGCATCTTTGCCATGCTTAACTTGTTTTGCTCATATCTTCTAGGCCGTAGCTCCGAATTAAATGAACCTTATATGTAACTTGACTAGAATTTCGTGTAGCTCATCTTGGTCCATGTTAACTTGCTGTTTAACAACTTTAACATAATGTTTATTCAGATCTGGACCAATTTCGGAATGTGCATATGAGGACTTACCAAAATTGTTATATGTTGTTTTCGGCATCATTTAAACTTGATTTGTGTGATGTTCTTGTATGCTTCATCTCTTGCCATGATTTGCATCATGTAGCCTTGTCATGCATCATACCTGGTTGAGCATCATGTCTTGTATATGTGTGGTGTGTTTACCATGTTGTTTGCTTCTTCTTGTTAGTTCATGTTTCGTTGCGATCGTGAGGATTCGTTCGACTACACTTGGTTCGTCTTCGTGGCTTCATCTTCTTCCTGGACTCGTTCTTCTTCCTTGTGGGATCTCAGACAAGATGACCGTCACCTTGGATCTCATTACTATCATTGCTATGCTAGTCGTCTCGATGCTATCGCTATATGTCGCGCAACCTATCTATTTGTTGTCAACCTCTCATTGTTGCCATGAAACCCCCTCTAACCTTTGACACCATCCCAACAAACAGTTGAATGGCTATGTTACCGCTTGCTCAGCCCCTCTTAAAGCGTTGTTAGTTGCAGGTGAAGATGAAGATTGCTCCATGTCGGATCTTGGTTTTTGGATCACAATATACCTTACTATAATTATCACACGTATATACTTGGCAATGGGTGGAAGGCTTGGCCTTTTGCTCGGTATTTTGTTCCACTCATGCCGCCTTAAGAACCGATAAACCGGTGTTATGTTCCTTGATTTTGTGTTCCTAACGCGGTTGGTTTATCGGAACCCCTTGGCAGTTCGCTTTGAATAAAACTCCTCCAGCAAGGCTCAACATTGGTTTTACCATTTACCTAATAACTAAAACTTGCATAGGGAGTTAGCACTACCCGCAGACTTAATTTACTACCTGGGCCAGTGCTCCTCATGAGTGTTGGTCCAAACTAGAGCACCTTGCGACGACGCCCCTTGGCAACTTGCGGTATTTGGTCGCTGTATGCTTAGCTCATCCGGTCGTGGCCTGAGACGAGATATGCGCGGCTACTATCACGGTGTCGGCACGCCTGGAGGTCTTGCTGGACTTGTTTTACCATTGTCGAAATGTCTTGTGCACCGGAATTCCGAGTCTAATCGGGTTGTCCCTAAGATAAGGGGTTTTTACCTATGCTGATCGTGAGAGCTTGTGATGGGCTAAGTTGGGACACCCCTGCCGGGTTATGATCTTTTGAAAGTCGTGCCCGCGGTTATGTGGCAGATTGGAATTTGTTAATGTCCGATTGTAGAAAACTTGACAGAGGATTCGAAATAAAATACACCAATAGTTTGAGTAACCATGACCATCTCTTTTCTTTGAGAAGAGAACATGGTGGGGTTATGTTTGACTTATAGGTAGCTCACGATCACTTAGCGATCATTACTAGTCTACGACCGTTTGTGTAGATGCTCATCTTATTCTTGTACTCGTAAGTTAGCCACCATACATATGCTTAGCTGCTGCTGCAACCTCACCACTGAGCCTCTCCATACCAAGTAAGTTCTACTAGTCTTGATACCCATGGTTATGAGATTGCTGAGTCCTCATGGCTCACAGATACTACAACAACAGTTGCAGGTGCAGGTTTCCGATGACTTGACGTGAGAGCGATGTTTACTTGTGTTGGAGTTCTTTCTTCTTCTTCTTTGTCAATCTTGGGATAGGTTCCTGGTCGGCAGCCTGGGATAGCAGGATGGATGTCAATGTGCTTTTCATGTTTTCATCCGTAGTCGGATGTCTTGTGTATGATGTGTTGTATTCATGTGGTATGGTATGACTTGTATGTATCCCCATCTATTTATGTAATGGTACGATGTAATGATATCCATCTTGCCAAGCGCCCAAAATGTGGTTGTGCCTCAATCACAAGTTTTATCTAGTGATCGAGATAGAATCGACTTGGGCGCGACACTTCTTTAGTTCATTTATGACATACTTAGGTAAAAAATGGCATGATAACCTTGGTTTAGCTCCAAAATGACATAGACTTAGCTTATTTTCCTCCAAAATGACAAAATAACCTTACTAAGCTCCAAAATGACCTATTTACCTAGCTTAGCTCTAAAATGACCTACACTTAGCATTTTTACCTGGCTTAGCTAAAAATGGCATTTTTACCTACCTTAGTTAGAAGAATAAGAAGATAAAGAAGAGGAGAGGAGAAAAAGAAAGGGAAGAAAAATTCTTCTTTTTTTTCTTTTTTTTTTCTTCTTCTAGCTAGTCTTTGTCTTCTTCTTCTAACATTCTTCTTTACCAATTTGCAAATTTGCTTTAGATGAGGAGCTTGCATTCATGGAGTCTAATTTTCTCATTGTGCTTCTTTTATGTTTTTGGAAACTTGTTGCAAACTTGTTGTTGGATATGTATGTATGGATGAAACCATTTTGTGTTGGATATGTTGTTGGATAACTTGTTGTTGGAAACTTGTTATATATATATATATATATATATGTTATTGGAAACTTGTTATATATATGTTGTTGGAAACTTGTTATATGTATCTGTGAAATTCTGTGAAATTGAATGAATTTAAGAAAAAACAGAAAAAACAGGGGCTATACAGGCTCTTTGCTGTCTGTTCGCAGACGACAAAGACCTTTGACATCAGCCAGCAGACGGCAAAGCTGCCACGTGGCAGCTACATGTGCAACCCGGGGGCACTGTGGCTGGCCTATTTGGTCAGTTTATCGTCTGCTGGCAGACGACAAAGACCTTTACATATTTGCCGTCTACTAGCCGACGACATAGCATGCCACATGGAAGCTACCTGGGCTAGCCTATTTAGGCACTTTGTCGTCCGCTGGTAGACGACAAAGCACGCCGTTAACCCCCTAATGAAACTAACCTACCATGTGTGCCGTCCAGGCCCTTTGGCGTCTACCAGCAGATGGCAAAGGCCTCGACATCTTTGCCGTCAGCCATTAGACGGCAAGGAGTCATTTCCCGTAGTTCGTTCAGCCGGACGGTTTGTCGTCTGCTGGCTACGGCAAAGGTCTTTGCCATCTGCCAGGCATGCCTTTGTCGTCAGTCATGGCAGGCGGAAAAGATCCTGATTCCTCTAGTGTCATTTCAAGGGCCATCATGTGGAACATGTTGATCGTAGGAAAAATGAGGCGTCTGATGCATTAAGCCGGCTCGGCTCTCAGCGTAGGCCAGTGCCACCTAATGTTTTCCTTGATATTTTGAATAACCCTTCGGTGGAATTGCCTACAGAGTAGGATCTTGATATCCCTGACCCGGAGGCACAATTGGTGGTGGCTCTTCATGTTATTCTTAATTGGACAATGCCATATTTGACTTATATGACCCGGGGCAAGTTACCTGAGGATGAAACTCTGGCCAGGCAGAAAACCCGGCAATCTAAGTCGATGACTATTGACAATGGGGAGTTGCACCAATGCAGTGTCAGAGGGGTGTTTCAATGTTGCATTTCTCCTGAGGAGGGCCGTGAAATTTTATGAGAGATTCATGAAGGCGATTGTGGTCATCACGCTAGCTCTAAGTCTCTCGTGGCCAAGGCCTTTCTTCATGGGTTTTATTGGCTGACGGCTCATGCTGATGCAGAAGATCTAGTTAGCAAGTGTGACACCTGTTAGAAGTTTTCGGACGAGCTCACGTGTCGGCTCAAGAATTGAGGATGATTCCAATTACTTGGCCGTTCGCAGACTGGGGGCTGGATATGGTTGGGCCTTTTAAAAGATCTAAAGATAAAAGACTCACCTCTTGGTGGCAGTTGACAAATTTACAAAGTGGATTGAGGCTGAGCTGGTCAGCAAGTGTGATGCAGCGATGACGGTTCAATCCATTAAAAAGGTGATCTTTCATTTTGGATATCCTCATAGTATCATCACTGATAATGGTACTAATCTGTCTAAGGGTGCTATGAAAGAATTATGTCAACAAGAGCATATTTGTCTCGACGTTTCATCTGTGGCTCACCCCCAGTCCAATGGACAAGAATCAAGAAATCTTAAGAGGTATCAAGCCCCGGCTTATGGTACCTTTGCAGAGGACCCCGTGTTGTTGGGTTGAGGAGCTACCCTCCGTGCTTTGGAGTATAAACACTACTCCCAACAGATCTATGGGCTACACGCCTTTCTTCATTGTTTACGGAGTAGAGGCGGTTCCTCCCAGTGACATACGTCACGACTCACCCCGTGTGGCGACTGCTACTTCTCGACCTTGCGTTGTATTCCCTCGAAGAGGAAAGGGTGATGCAGCACAGTAGCGTATGTATTTCCGTCAATTTTTGAGAACCAAGGTATCAATCCAGTAGGAGACCACGCACGACTCCCTTGCACCTGCACAAACAAATAAGAACTTCGCAGCCAACGCGATAAGGGGTTATCAATCCCTTTACGGTCACTTACGAAAGTGAGATCTAATAGAGATGATAGTTTGATATTTTTGGTATTTTTGGATATAAGAACAGAAAGTAAAAATGGAAAAGTAAAGTAGAATGTAGATTGATATGCTGAGAATAGACCCGGGGGGGCATAGGTTTCTCTAGTGGCTTCTCTCATGATAGCATAATTCTACGGTGGGTGAACAAATTACTATCAAGCAATTGATAGAAAAGCGAATAATTATGAGACTATCTAGGCATGATCATTATATATAGGCATCACCTCCGAGACAAGTTGACCGAAACGATTCTTTATCTACTACTATTACTCCACACATCGACCGCTATCCAGCATGCATCTTGAGTATTAAGTTCATAAGAACAGAGTAACGCCTTAAGCAAGATGACATGATGTAGAGGGATAAACTCAAATAACATGATATAAACCCCATATTTTTAACCTCGATGGCAACAATACAATATGTGCCTTGCTGCCCCTACTGTCACTGGGAAAGGACACCGCAAGATTGAACCCAAAGCCAAGCACTTCTCCCATTGCAAGAACTATAGATCTAGTTGGCCAAACCAAACCGATAATTCGAAGAGACTTGCAAGGATATTATAATCATACATAAAAGAGTTCAGAAAAGAACCAAATATTTCTCATAGATAATCTTGATCATAAACCCACAATTCATCGGATCTCGACAAACACACCGCAAAAAGAGATTACATCGAATAGATCTCCTCGAAGACCGAGGAGAACTTTGTATTGAGATCCAAAGAGAGAGAAGAAGGCATCTAGATACTAGCTATGGACCCGAAGGTATGTGGTAAACTACTCACAACTCATAATGAGGCGATGATGATGATGTAGAAGCACTCCATGTTAGATCCACCCTCCGACGGAGCTCCGGAACAGGCCCCAAGATGGGATATTACGGGTACAGAAGGTTGCAGCGGTGGAACTAGGGTTTTTTCTCTTCTTATAATGGTTTCGGGGTACGTAGGTATATTGATGCGGAGCATCCGGCAAGCATCCCCATGAACACTCCGTCATCGGCACAAGCACGCAAGGGACCAATGACTAGAGCACATGCACGCGCTATCGAGGGCGAGGTGAATTCTCTCCTCTTCGAGTTTCGTTTGGATTGCCACGAGGATTGGGTTCTACCTCACAAGGAGATGTTGTGCATTCTCAATTACCAAGGAGATGATCACGTGGAAGCAAAGAAGGACCTGTTCAGTCCGGATCGTGTGGAAACGAAGGAAGACCTGCTCAACCCGGAACGAGCGGTACTACCGCCCGCCAAAGCGGTACTACCGCTCCTGCCAACAAGCGGTACTACCGCTCCTTAGGCGGTACTACCGCCCTGCCTGCGCGCAGCCTTCGGCCTTTGGCCATGTGCCCACTTTCCCCTCTTAACCCCTTCGTGGCACAGACTATAAATAGACCTCCTCCACATCTTTTGAGGGTTAGCAAAGATATTGAGAGACCTTGAGAGCTTTGCTCCTTGTATCCCCTCCTCTAGGAGATCAAGACCTCCCAAGGGAGAAGAATCCTCGTGGATTGCAAGACCTCCCAAGGGAGAAGATTCCTATTGGATTGCAAGACCTCACCTCCTCTAGGAGTGGGAAGAACCTTACCTTTGTGCTTGTTTCCTTGGATTGATCTTGTGATCTTGTGGATCCTTTGTATGCTACTCTAGTGGATGTGATATTGGGTTTGTTTTGAGAGATTTTTGTCTTGTGTTCTTGTGTGTTCTTCCTCTTTTTCCCCTCCAAGTGTGAAAAGATCCACCCTAGGGTTTCACCCTACAACATCTTGGTATCATGAGCAAGGTTGATTCACATCTTGGAGTCCCATCCCCCCACTTTCTAGCTTGATTTTGTTGTGTTCTTACCCAATTTCAAAAATCCCCACAAAAAATAGCCCAAATTTTTTCTTGCAATTTGTTGGATCTAGTGAGATTTGGTTGTTTTGGTCCATGGATTTGATGTTTGGCAAGTGGATCTAGCCCCTCCACCACTTTCCCCACCCATCCACCACGAAATCCATCCATTTTTACACCCGAAACCATCCATTTCCGCCCAAAATTCGCCCCGATCTCGATCTGCGAACTTTTCCCGACACCAGCGGTACTACCGCCCCTCCGAGCAGTACTACCGCCTATTACCACAAGCGGTACTACCGCTCTATAAGCGGTACGACCGCACCTCACTGTTTCAGCTTTCCGAGTTTTTCCGTTTTGGTCATAACTTTCACTCCCGAACTCCGATTTGAGTGTTCTTGGGCTCGTTGAAAAGCTAGCGATGTGTCCGAGCTGCTCATCTTGGTTTTATCTCCATTATCCTCCATCCAAAAATCAACACAACAACACCCACTTTCCGCATTTAACCGGTTTCGAGTTGCGATTTGGCGTTTCCTAAGGTGTTTCTGCTACTTAGGAGCGTTTGACATCGACATCATCGCCTCGGAATCATCTTCACCGCTAACCGTAAGCAAGGACGGTAACCTCGACGACACTTACCTTTTACTTTTGCATTGATAGCCCGAGCCATTTGCGTTGCTTACCTATCGATACTAGTGAGTTGAGAATTGCCGGGCCACACTCTTGTGCACCGTAGTGATCATGTTATCATCTTAGTGCCATAAGTCTCTCCCGTGCATATCTTACATACTTGTCTCATATTATCATCGACTCGAGCATTATACTCTCAAAAAAAAGAGAAAGAAAGAAAAGCTTTTAAGCAAAGAGAGAAGCAACAATGAGCATATAAGCAATAGCATCGAGACACTTTACATACTCATATCATCTTGGTCACCGCATACATAGCATAGTTGGGATCGAGGATGGCACGTTTCTCTCATAGGTTGGTGCACAAAGCGTATCTCGCCCATTTGAGCAATCGAGCTAGCGTCTCTCTAGTATTCGCACAACAAGAGCATTCTGCGTGATCACTCACATTTTGCGCTCACCCTTGGTTGTGCGGATCCCATATATCTTCTGTGCGTGTGTTCCTAGTGATACTCTTGGCTTTGATCTATTTGCTTTACGTGCATCTTTGTGAATCTTCTCAACCTTATCGATATCTTGACTAA
The DNA here is from genome assembly GCA_902687465.1 of Secale cereale. Classification (NCBI taxonomy): domain Eukaryota; kingdom Viridiplantae; phylum Streptophyta; class Magnoliopsida; order Poales; family Poaceae; genus Secale; species Secale cereale. The sequence continues at coordinate 453,883,820 of LR738711.1, read as the reverse complement.
CATTTTGTTTGAAATTTTGCCACCATCCTAACCAAGGTACTCCATAGGCCTCTTTACTTGTAGGTGTGAGGAACAAACCCGGTTCCAATTCTACTATTGTGGCATTTCATTGAGTGAAACTTGTTACATTTTCAATCTTTGGAAGAGGTAACCTTGGTCTTGTTCTCTCATTTACCTACTCACCTCCTACTTACATGATGGATAGGCCAAGTTCTTTGACCGACCCGATCGACGAGCATCTAGTGGAAGCACCGAACTACGTCACCAAGAATCACCTTTTCGGTGTACAACGAGCTCTTCACCAAGAAAGCGAAGCTTTGGGCGCCCGCATCGAGCAACTCGCTTCCGACTTCCGCACACAAATGCAAGAGTTCCGCCACATCTTGGTGAACCGCACGTCTCCACCTCCTTCATCAAGACGGTGCCATTCAAGTCGACGCTCAAGTGACAACTCTTCGGCTTACTCTTCCACGGATGCAAGTCCTCCACGTCCTCGGCAAGCCCAACAATTCATCAATCAAGATCGACAATCTCCGGACAATCCATTCCATGGCAATGGGTTACGAGATCGAGTTCGAGCACGTGAGCAAGGGCGCCGTCAAGAGCAACAACGCCCACATCAAGTACACGAAGATGACGATACAATCCGGCAAGCTCAAGAACGGCGTGACAATCAAGCACGCAACGCACAACAAGCTCTTCGTGACTCCACGCGCATCTTCGGCGATCGCAACCGCCAAGTACGTCAACAAGAAGAACTTCATCCAGAGCGACAAGAGGAAGCCGCTCATCGCGAAGCGGCGCAAGAACGACGAAATGGGAACGACGTGCCGTGACACCACCAACGGCAAGACCATCGTGAAGAGCAAGTTTTCGTGGAGCGACCACATCGTCATGAGCGTCGCCACCATCATCAACATGACGAAGAACAACGCTTCGGCAAGCTCAAGTTCACTATGCCCAAGTTCTCCGGAAGCACCGACCCCGAAGAATATCTCTCATGGGCATTGAAGGTCGACAAGATATTCCGCCTCCACAACTTCGAAGAAGAGAAGAAGATTGCCATGGCCTCTCTCGAGTTTCAAGACTATGTCCTCATTTGGTGGGAACAAACGATCAAGCGACGACATACAACAGGCGAACCACCCATTACAACTTGGTCAGAAATGAAGAATTTCATGCGAGCTCGCTTCGTGCCTACACACTACACCCGTGATCTCTTCAAGAAGTTGCAACTTCTCAAACAAGGCACGAAGACGGTGGAGGAATACTACCAAGAAATGGAGATTGCCATGATACGAGCCAACGTCAAGGAAGATGACGAGCAAACAATGGCCCGCTTCTTGAACGGCCTCAATCACCCAATCAAGCGGATTGCCGACTTCCAACCATACCCCAACCTTCTCGAGCTAGTTCATCAAGCGTCCAAGGCCGAGCGACATGTCTAGGATGACTTCAAGTATGCCAAATACTCGTCCAAGACCTATAGCTCCTACTCTCAAGCACCCGCGACTTCGGCACCTCCTACCTCAACTAGAGCATCACCAAGTACCGGCGACAAGTCAAGTTCCAAGCAAACTACACCTTCCTCGACTCGTTCTCCGGCAAGCAACTACAAACCCAAGACTCCCTCACCTTCGGCACCACCTTACGACACCAAGAAGACTAGTTCCTTCAAGTGCTTCACATGTGGTGGCCGAGGTCACAAGTCCTTCGAGTGCACCAACAAGAGAACCATGATCTTCAACGACGACGGCACATATGACTCGATGAGCAAAGACGAAGTGGAAGCTATTGAGCATGTGGCCATATACCGGCGCATCAACGAAGACGAAGATGATCAAGTGTTTTGTGACAATGATTCAAGTCCCTCTCTCGTGGTATCCAAGGTCTTGACCCTCCAACACCATCAAGATGAAGACCAACGATGCCATATTTTCCACACATAGGCCGGAATCAACGGACGTTCCGTCAAGGTCATCATCGACGGAGGAAGTTGTCACAACTTGGCAAGTGATGAGCTATGTTCCAAGCTTCAATTGGTCAAGAAGAAGCACCCTCGTCCATACAAGGTACAATGGTTGAGCGACTCCGGCACCACAAGTGGAGCATACGGTACAAGTTTCCTTCAAGATCGGCGCCTACGAGGACACCTTGGAGTGTGATGTAGTTCCCATGACGGTGTGCCACCTCCTCTTGGGACGACCTTGGCAATTTGACCGTGGAGCTATCCACAACGGACGAACCAACTACTACAGCTTCAAGATGAAAGGCAAGGAATATGTGCTTCGACCAATGTCACCAAGCCAAGTGATCGCCGATAAGCAAGCATCCACCCATCGGGAAGATCCTAGTGAGAGAGTGATCCACCAAAAAGAAAGTGAGAGCCACAAGCCAAAATTGAGCGCCTCTTCGCCAAGAGAGAAAAACTTAGTCCTCCTAGCCACCAAACGTGAGATGAGAGAAGTGTGTGAGAACCCCTCGAGCGTCTTCCACCTTGTGCTTCTATGCAAAGTGGAAGCCAAACCTACTAACACTTCACCACCTCCACCTTTTGTGTTGTCTCAATTGTTGCAGGAATTCTCGGACGTCTTTCCCGATGAGCTACCACCGGGTCTACCTCCACTTCGCGGCATCGAACACCGCATCGACCTCGTACCCGGCGCACCACTTCCGAACAAGGCTCCTTATCGCGTCAACCCGGAGGAAACAAAGGAGATACAACGCCAAGTACAACAACTCATCGACAAAGGTCATGTACGTGAAAGCCTAAGCCCTTGTGCAGTTCCCGTTATTCTCGTGCCTAAGAAAGATGGAAGTTTTCGCATGTGTTCCGATTGTTGTCCGATAAATGCTATCACCGTTAGATACTGTCGCCCTATTCCACGCCTAGATGACATGCATGATGAATTATGTGGTGCCACCATCTTTTCCAAAATTGACCTTAAAAGTGGCTATTACCAAATTCGCATTCAAGAGGGTGATGAGTGGAAAACAGCTTTCAAAACCAAGTTTGGGTTATATGAGTGGTTGGTCATGCCGATGGGCTTATCGGAAGCGCCCGGCACATTCGTGCGTCTTATGCATTTCATTCTCCGACCTTATATCGGCGTCTTTGTAGTGGTTTATTTTGATGACATACTAGTCTTTAGCAAGTCGGTTGAGGAACATGTCAACCACGTCCGTATGGTTTTGCAAGCCTACGAAAACAACAATTATATGCTAATATGGAGAAATGCACTTTTGGTGTTAATAAAGTTGTTTTTCTAGGATTTGTCGTGTCTTCACAAGGTGTTCACGTTGATGAAACTAAAACTGAAGCAATTAAAACTTGGCCTCAACCAACGAACCTTCAACAAGTGCGTAGCTTTCTTGGTTTAGCCGGTTTCTATCGACGCTTTGTGGAGGACTTTAGTACAATTGCTATGCCCTTACACGCCTTGAGCAAGAAGAACGCACCCTTCATTTGGGGTCCCTCACAAGAGACCGCGTTCAATGAACTTAAATATTTGCTTACACACGCACCACTTCTTGCCCTACCGAACTTTGATAAGCCTTTTGAGATTCATTGTGACGCAAGTGGTACCGGCATAGGTGGCGTGCTCATGCAAGAAAAACGCCCCATTGCGTATTTTAGTGAAAAACTATCCGGAGCACAACTTAACTACCCCATCTATGATAAAGAGCTCTATGCTTTGGTGAGAGTTTTACGTGTTTGGGAACACTATCTTCGACCCCATGAATTTATTCTTCACACGGACCATGAGACGCTCAAGTATCTCAAGGGTCAAACGAAGTTAAACAAGCGTCATGCTAAATGGAGTGAATTCATTGAGTCTTTTCCCTATGTCATCAAATACATCAAAGGCAAAGAAAATGTTGTGGCGGATGCTCTTTCCCGCAAATGCATGCTTGTTACCAAACTTGAGTTGAATGTTATTGGCTTTGAGCAAATAAAAGACTTATATGAGCATGATGTTTTCTTTGCAAATCCTTATGCCAAATGTGTAGCACATACTTCTTGGGAGCAATACTACATCAAGTATGGATATCTCATGAAAGCTAACAAACTTTGCATTCCCGAGTCTTCGCTTCGTTTGCTCCTTTTGCAGGAATCTCACGGAGGAGGGCTCATGGGACACTTTGGACGCGACAAGACATTCGCTACGCTCTCCAAGAATTACTTTTGGCCAAAGATGTTCCATGACGTCTCTCGCTTCACCAACCGGTGCTCTACATGCCGCAAAGCTAAGTCAAAAGCTCAATCCCATGGCCTTCACATGCCACTTCCTATTCCTTTTCATCCATGTGAAGACATTAGCATGGATTTCATTCTTGGATTACCTAGAACTCGCAATGGAAAGGATTCTGTATTCGTTGTTGTTGATAGATTTTCCAAGATGGCACATTTCATTCCTTGTCACAAGATAGACGATGCTTCACATATTGCGACTCTCTTTTGTAGGGAAATCTTGCGCCTACACGGCGTACCCAAGACGATTGTTTCGGACCGTGACGTCAAGTTCTTGAGCTACTTTTGGAAAACACTATGCTCCAAGCTCGGCATCAAGCTACTCTTCTCCACGACATACCACCCTCAAACCGATGGCCAAACCGAAGTCACCAACCGGACGCTTGCAACTCTCCTACGTGTGTTGATCGAGAAGAACATCAAGGAATGGGAGGAGTGCCTACCCATCGCCGAGTACGCCTACAATCGCGCGAGACACTCTACAACCGGCAAGTCCCCCTTCGAGGTTGTCTACGGCTTCAATCCATTGTCACCTTTGGTCATCCTTCCTCTCCCGCTTCAAGAACGAGCCGACATGGACGCAAGTGCAAGAGCAGCCCACCTCAAGAAGATGCATGAAGAAACACGTTCCACGACCGAGCGTCAAGTACTACGCCGCGCCATCAAGATCAACACCAACAAAACACCAATGGTGTTCCATCGGGGTGATCTCGTTTGGCTACACCTTTGCAAACACCGCTTCCCCAAGGAACGCAAATCAAAGCTTCTTCCACGAGCCGACGGACCATTCAAGGTGCTAGCACGCTACAACGACAACGCTTACAAGATCGACATCCCCCGTGACAAGTACAACGTCAGCGACATCTTCAACGTCCAAGACTTAGCCAAGTACCATGGTGATGAAGACCACGATCCGTGGACGGATCTTCCCCAAGGGGGGGGAGATGATGCGGAGCATCCGGCAAGCATCCCCATGGACACTCCATCATCGGCACAAGCACGCAAGGGACCAATGACTAGAGCACGTGCACGCGCTATCGAGGACGAGGTGAATTCTCTCCTCTTCGAGTTTCGTTTGGATTCGCACGAGGATTGGGTTCTACCTCACAAGGAGATGTTGTGCATTCTCAATTACCAAGGAGATGATCACGTGGAAGCAAAGAAGGACCTGTTCAGTCCGGATCGTGTGGAAACGAAGGAAGACCTGCTCAACCCGGAACGAGCGGTACTACCACCCGCCAAAGCGATACTACCGCTCCTGCCAACAAGCGGTACTACCGCTCCTTAGGCGGTACTATCGCCCTGCCTGCGCGCAGCCTTCGGCCTTTGGCCATGTACCCCCTTTCCCCTCTTACCCCTTCGTGGCACAGACTATAAACAGACCTCCTCCACATCTTTTGAGGGTTAGCAAAGATATTGAGAGACCTTGAGAGCTTTGCTCCTTGTATCCCCTCCTCTAGGAGATCAAGACCTCCCAAGGGAGAAGAATCCTCGTGGATTGCAAGACCTACCAAGGGAGAAGAATCCTCTTGGATTGCAAGACCTCACCTCCTCTAGGATTGGGAAGAACCTTACCTTTGTGCTTGTTTCCTTGGATTGATCTTGTGATCTTGTGGATCCTTTGTATGCTACTCTAGTGGATGTGATATTGGGTTTGTTTTGAGAGATTTGTGTCTTGTGTTCTTATGTGTTCTTCCTCTTTTCCCCCTCCAAGTGTGAAAAGATCCACCCTAGGGTTTCACCCTACAACATATATATAGGAGGAAGGAGGGCACCGGGGGCCAGACATGGGGCCCACGAGGCAGGGGGCGTGCCCTGTAGGGGGGCGCCCCCACCCTCGTGGACGCCACGTAAGCCCTATTCCGTGGTTCTCAAGTCTCCCGTGCGTATTTTGCTCTAAAAATATCTCTCCCAAAGTTTCATTCTACTTAGACTCCGTTTGATATTCCTTTTCTGTAAAACCCTGAAATAGGCAAAAAAAAAATAGCAATCTGGACTGGGCCTTTGAGTTAATAGGTTAGTCCCAAAAATAATATGAAAGTGTATAACAAAGCCCATTAAACATCCAAAACATCATAAATAATAGCATGGAACAATAAAAAATTATAGATACCTTGGAGACGTATCAAGCATCCCCAAGCTTAATTCATGCTCGTCCTCGAGTAGGTAAATGATAAAAACAGAATTTTTGATGTGGAATGCTAACTAGGATAATTTTTAATGCAGTTCTCTCAATTGTGGCATGAATGTTCAGATCTGAAAGATTCAAGACAAAAGTCTATATTGACATAAGAAATAATAATACTTCAAGCATACTAACAAAACAATCATGTCTTCTCAAAATACTATGACTAAAGAAAGTTATCCCTACAAAATCATATAGTCTGGCTATGCTCCCTCTTCATCACACAAAATATTCATATCATGCACAACCCTGGTTTTAGCCAAGCACTTGTTTTCATACTCTATTCTTTCAAACCTTTCAACTTTCACACAATACATGAGCGTGAGCCATGGATATAGCACTATGTGGAATAGAATGGTGGTTGTGGAGAAGACAAAAAAGAGGGAGATAGTCTCACATCGACTAGGTGTATCAATGGGCTATGGAGATTCCCATCAATAGATATCAATGTGAGTGAGTAGGGATTGCCATGCAACGGATGCACTAGAGCTAAAAAATGTATGAAAGCTCAACAAAAGAAACTAAGTGGGTGTGCATCCAACTTGCTTGCTCACGATGACCTAGGGCATTTGAGGAAGCCCATCGTTGGAATATACAAGCCAAGTTCTATAATGAAAATTCCCACTAGTATATGAAAGGGACTAAACACGAGACTCTCTATCATGAAGAATATGGTGATACTTTGAAGCACAAGTGTGGAATAAGATAGTAGCATTGTCCCTTCTCTCTTTTCTCTCTTTTTTTGGAGGTGCTTTCTCTTTTTTTAGCCCCTCTCTATATTTTTTTGGGCCATCTCTTTTTTTTGGCCTTTCCTCACATGGGACAATGCTCTAATAATGATGATCATCACACTTTTAATTATTTACAACTCGATATTACAACTCGATACTAGAACAAAGTATGACTCTATATGAATGCCTTCGGAGGTGTACCGGGACATGTATGTAAAATTATGCATGGTGGCTTTGCCACAAATACGATGTCAACTACATGATCATTCATGGCAACATGACAATATGAAGCGTGTCATATGAACGGAACGGTGGAAAGTTGCATGGCAATATATCTCGGAATGGCTATGGAAATGCCATGATAGGTCGGTATGGTGGCTGTTTTGAGGAAGATATATGGTGGCTGTTTTGAGGAAGGTATATAGTGGGTGTATGGTACCGGCGAATGTTGCGCGGTACAAGAGAGGCTAGCAATGGTGGAAGGGTGAGAGTGCGTAATATCCATGGACTCGACATTAGTCAAAAGAACTCATATACTAATTGCAAAAATTTACGAGTCATCAAAACAAAGCAATCAACGCATGCTCCTAGGGGGGAGGTTGGTAGGAGTTAAGCATCGCGCGCCCCGACCTCCACACAAAGGATGACACTCTACAAATACCTCATGCTCTAACTTCGTCACATAGCGGTTCACCATATGTGCATGCTACGCGAATCACTAACTTTAACACAAGTATTTATCAATTTCATAATAAATCACTAGCATGACTCTAATATCACTATCCTCATATCTCAAAACAATTATCAAGCATCCAACTTCTCATCATATTCAATGCACTTAGTATGAAAGTTTTTAGTACATTCATCTTGGATGCCTATCATGTGAAGGCTAGTTTTATAGCCAAAGTACATTACCATGCTGTTCTAATAGACTCTCAAGAGGATATAAGTGAAGCATGAGAGATCAACAATTTCTTCAAAATAAAATCACCACCGTTCTCTAAAAGATATAAGTGAAGCACTAGAGCAAAGACTATTCAACTCAGAAGATATAAGTGAATCACATAGAGTGTTCTAACAATTCCTAGGACATATTTATCTCTCTCAAAAAGGTGTGTCCAGCAAGGATGATTGTGGCAAACTAACAAGCAAATAATCAAAATGATACATGACGCTCCAAGTAAAACACATATCATGTGGTGAATAAAAATATAGTCCCGAGTATAGTTACCGATAGATGAAGACGAAAGAGGGGATGCCTTCCTGGGGCATCCCCAAGCTTAGGCTTTTGGTTGTCCTTGAATTTTACCATGTGGTGCCTTGGGCATCCCCAAGCTTAGGCTCTTGCCACTCTTTGTTCCATAGTCCGTCAAAGCAATACTCAAAACTTGAAAACTTCACAACACAAAACTTAGACAAAAACCTCGTGAGCTCCGTTAGTAGAACAAAACAAACCACCACTCAAAGGTGCTGTAATGAACTCATCCTTTGTTTATATTGGTGTTAAAACTACTGTATTCCAGCTTCTCTATGATTCATACTCCCCAATACTACTCATAGATTCATCAAAATAAGCAAACAACACATGAAAAACAGAATATGTCAAAAACAGAACAATCTTTAGTAATCTGTAACTTTCGCATACTTCTGTAACTCCAAAAATATTGAAAAAATTTGGTAAACATGAGGAATTTGTCTATTAATCATCTGCAAAAATAATCAACTAAATAGAACGCTCTAGTAAAATCTGGTGACTATTCTAGCAAGCGCTAACAATTCTGTTTTTCACAGCTAGATCATATAAACTTCACACAAGTCTTCCCAAAGGTTCTACTTGGCACAAACACTAATTAAAACACAAAACCACATCTAAACAGAAGCTAGATGCAATATTTATTCCTAAACAGAAGCAAAAAAAAAAATATAATTGGGTTGCCTCCCAACAAGCGCTATCGTTTTACGCCCCTAGCTAGGCACGATACAAGTATAGATCTACATGTTGCCATCTTTGGAAGACAATTCTTTAGTTAAGCACTTGTGATTCTTAGGAACTTCTTTATTCCTATAGATAATCAAACTTTTGGGCAAGAAATCAAGAAATTCATTCATGTCAAAAGGTTCTCTTGCAAAAGTAAGAAAACTAGGATGAACACTTATAGATTTAAGATCCGCAATTCCCTTACTAGATGGTTCACCCTTGTTTTTAGGAACATACAAACTTAGACAATTTAGTGGTATAAGGATTTCAAGTAGTTTTCATAGTGGAAAGAGCAGAACCGACATTAGTAAGAATATCCTCATGTTTATCGATTCTAGTAGAATCTTGATCTAATTTTTCTTTAACTATGGGTTCCTTTTCTTTAAAAAAATCAGAATAACTCCTACCTTGTATCCATATTGGGTAATTTCATTGTGGATCTTTCTATCCAAATTCTCTACCAACTCTACCGTAGCAACTTTGTTTTCAATGATTTCAAGTCTTTGCATAACATGTTCCAGAGTTAAAACGGTCCCATTAACCATAAGAGGTGGTGAGCCAAATAATTCGGTCATAGAATTATAAGAATCAAAAGTATGGCCACCCAAGAAATTCCCTCCGGTAATGGTATCTAGAATATATCTATTCCACGGAGTTATGGCAACATAAAAATTGTGAAGAAGCACGGAAGTGGAAAGCTTCCTAGTAGATTTTATTTTGAGCATTGCAAATTCTATACCAGGCATCTTTTAAGTTTTCTTCCTCCCTTTGTTCAAAATTAAGAACCTCACTCTCGGGAGTATTAATAATGATAGGTGTGCTAGACATGATGACAGGCAAGCAATCTAACACACAAGCAAACAAGAAGCAAGCGAACGATAAACACACGGCAAAAAGAAAGGAAAATAAAATGGCAAGGGTGAAGTGGGGAGAGGAAAACGAGAGGCAAAAAAATGTAATGCGAAGGATAAGGTTTGTGATAGGTACTTGGTATATGGCTTTTGCGTAAGTCTCCCCAGCAACAGCGCCAGAAATTCTTCTTGCTACTTCTCGAGCTTGCGTTGTATTCCCTCGAAGAGGAAAGGGTGATGCAGCACACTAGCGTAAGTATTTCCCTGAGTTTTTGAGAACCAAGGTATCAATCCAGTAGGAGACCACACGCGAGTCCCTCGCACCTGCACAAACAAATAACAACTTCGCAGCCAACGCGATAAGGGGTTGTCAATCCCTTTACGGTCACTTACGAAAGTGAGATTTGATAGAGATGATAGTTTGATATTTTTGGTATTTTTGGATATAAGAATAGAAACTAAAAACAGAAAAGTAAAGTAGAATGTAGATTGATATGTTGAGAATAGATATGGGGGCCATAGGTTTCTCTAGTGGCTTCTCTCATGATAGCATAATTCTACGGTGGGTGAACAAATTACTGTCGCGCAATTGATAGAAAAGCGAATAATTATAAGACTATCTAGGCATGATCATTATATATAGGCATGACGTCCGAGACAAGTAGACCGAAACGATTCTGCATCTACTACTATTACTCCACACATCGACCACTATCCAGCATGCATCTAGAGTATTAAGTTCATAAGAACAGAGTAACGCCTTAAGCAAGATGACATGATGTAGAGGGATAAACTCAAATAGCATGATATAAACCCCATCTTTTTATCCTGGATGGCAACAATACAATACGTGCCCTGCTGCCCCTACTGTCACTAGGAAAGGATACCGCAAGATTGAACCCAAAGCCAAGCACTTCTCCCATTGCAAGAACTATAGATCTAGTAGGCCAAACCAAACCGATAATTTGAAGAGACTTGCAAGGATATTATAATCATACATAAAAGAGTTCAAAACAGAACCAAATATTTCTCATAGATAATCTTGATCATAAACCCACAATTCATCGGATCTCGACAAACACACCACAAAAAGAGATTACATCGAATAGATCTCCTCGAAGACCGAGGAGAACTTGGTATTGAGATCCAAAGAGAGAGAATAAGCCATCTAGATACTAACTATGGACCCGAAGGTCTGTGATAAACTACTCACAACTCATGGTGAGGCGATAATGATGATGTAGAAGCACTCCATGGTATATCCCCCCTCCGGCGGAGCTCCGGAACAGGCCCCAAGATGAATCTCACGGGTACAGAAGGTTGCGGCGGTGGAACTAGGGTTTTTTCTCTTCTTCTGATGGGTTCGGGGTACGTAGGTATATATAGGAGGAAGAAGGGCACCGGGGGCCAAACATGGGCCCCATGAGGCAGGGGGCGCGCCCTGTAGGGGGGGGGCGCCCCCCAACCTCCTGGACGCCACGTAAGCCCTTTTCCGTGGTTCTCAAGTCTCCCGTGCGTATTTTTCTCCAAAAATATCTCTCCCAAAGTTTCATTCTGTGTGGACTCCGTTTGATATTCCTTTTCTGTAAAACCCTGAAATAGGCAAAAAAAACAGCAATCTGGATTGGGCCTTTGGGTTAATAGGTTAGTCCCAAAAATAAAATAAAAGTGTATAGCAAAGCCCATTAAACATCCAATACATCATAAAAATAGCATGGAACAATAAAAAATTATAGATATGTTGAAGACGTATCAGCGGCGTATGTTGAAGTTGATAATGAGCAAGCACGACAGGATGACCTTGACCTCTTGGATGAAGAGTGTGACCATCCAGCGGCTTGTTCGGCTATTTACCAGCAAGATCTGCGTTGCTATCACAACCGTCAGGTTAGAACTCGCACCTTTCAAGAAGGTGATTTGGTGCTCCGGCTCATCCAGGATCAAACAGACATGCACAAGTTATCCCCAAATTGGGAAGGACCTTTTGTGGTCAGCAAGAATGTGAACATCGGATCATACCACCTTATCGATGTTCGAGACCATAAGGACTCACGCACGTCGGAGGAGGAGACCCGTTGACCGTGGAATATTGCTCACCTTCGGCCTTATTACAACTGAGCCACCGGCTCTTGTGATGTACATATTTCTACCAATGTATATATATTATGATTAATATAATAAAGCCGCATCCTTGATAATTCGGGGCCTCTCTCGTTTCATTTTTGAGTATCTGAGCCTTTATTGTTACATCATAAGATCACTTGGGGGCTTCCTGCTCACTGAGCATAGCTATGACTACCCTCTTAATCCGTCTTGCATGCCTTGTTACAAAATACACGAGGCCTTCCTGCTCACCGAGCATAGCTATGATTACCCTTTGATCCGGCTTGTACGCTGGGCTACAAAACAACTAGGTTTTTTGCCCAAGTTGAATGGTTACCAAAGAGAACTTGCTATAATGTGCAGTTCAAACATAGGTAACTTGCCTTGATGGTTTGGTTACATTCACTTGGGGGCTTCCTGTTCAATGAACATAGCCATATTTACCCTTTTGATTTGCTTCGAACGCCAGGTGTATTCACCAAAATTCCGCGTTATCCTGCCTTTGTATGTGTGCCACTCCAACCAGGTAATCCTGGAATGACCCGCCGTACTCTTGACAGTCAATCTTATAAAGACCTTGAACTTGTTAAAGTTAAAACGTCGATTGGTCATGTGAGGCCCAGGTTACAGGTTTGGATAAAGGATTAAATGAGTGGATGTGCGGCCCTTTGAACAACACTTGATATTGAGGTTTGGCAGCCTATGAAAGCCTTGTTTTTCTGGTTTGTGGTTTTAGTTGAACATTATTTGGGTTCATATTTTTGTACCATATTGAGATATGGTTTAAAAAGATTCAGGCCATGTAGACTTCATCTTTATGCCTCATATTGAGCATGTCCGGAGTTTTGATAACCCGATCTGGCTTTGGACGTTAAGTCGGCAGTATGATGTGATTGTGCACTTGGAGTTTTGTGCTCTAAGGCTTTTTTGGGCTATTACCCTTGCTGCATATGGCATTGTAAGCCGGTAGTATGAACAAAGTGCACAGGTATGTTATTTACATGTTCTATGAATATGCGAGGTTTTTTTATAACCTGCCCTGGTTGTGGACTATAGAGTCACCAGTAATTGTTTATGGGGTATTATGACCCGCCCTGGGGTAAACCGCCAGGGCAAATATTATCTGCTTGTGTGCAGGGATTGTGATACATATGGTCTACGTAACTGAATTGTAAGCAAAAAACAGCAGATCTTCACCGTCAGATCAGCGGTTCAAAGTGCAAATAAACATGCACGATGGCATGGCAGATCATTGTATCAACTAGCCTATTACAAGGCATCTTGTGGCCCAAAAGAATAAAGTGTTTTTGATAAACACACAGCATCCAATGTTGCGGAGGATAAACCGGCCCCTTGGATCAGTTGTCTTGGCCTTAGCGTGCTAAATATTCCGGGTTATCTTGCACCGATTCTTCTACCTCTTCTTCACCCATTGGCTGGAAGTCAGACGTGGCCCAATTGTTCCCAGTCAAAGCTTTGAAAACAACTTCATCGTCTATAAGTGTTGACTGGTCAATATCAGTAGCGAAGGTGTGCTTACGTGTTGGCGGGATAAGGTCAACGGCCTAATGAAGCGACGCCTTCACTTTAGCGTTGTCAGCATCATAAACCGGATGATATTTGTAGAGGTCAATTTCTTCACCATTTTGCTGGCCAAAGGAAGCATCTCCCTTACTATTTGAGTGAAGTCATCGGCGATAAAGGGTGACCCGTCTTCTTTAAAACTCGGGCAGCCGGTGGCTAGTTCTTCCGGGTCAAGTTCAGCTTGCCACGCCTTTGCTCGGCTCAAAGCGGTGATGGCACCGGCTCTGGTAGCTCATTATTTTAATACCTCCACTCTTTGCGTCGGCACATATAGATTCTCCAACACTTCCTTGATGAGGGAAGGTGTTTGCTTTTTATGCAAGGCACCAGAAACAGCCCGTTGAGCGCGAGTGCATAGCTGGTCCACAAAGATGTATACAGCTTTCAGCCTTATGCGCATATCATCACCAAGCTTGGAGCTTATGGAACCTGCATTAGCGAGTATATTCATGAACCGGCCAATGATTGTGAAACACTGCTGATACAGGTGGAAGTATTATGTTACTTACCGAAGATGGCAGTTATCATACTTTTGATTTGCTGTTTTAAGCCGGACAACTTGTCTGTCACTGGCTTAAGAGCAGCTTCAACATCTTCTGCTCTCTTTAATATAGCCGCCTTTTTGGTATCCCAGCCTGTTCTTTCAATGTTGAAATCCTTTTTTAGCTTCTCAATATTTGCCAAAGCGATTTTCAATTGTGATCTGGCCTTGGAAATCTCAGATTGCTGAGTCTGGAGGTTCTGCTGCAGATCTACCACTTGGGATTCTTTCAGGTTTAGTTCAGACTATGACATAAAGATATTATGCAGCAATATGTGGTTATGATGATCATCTTATTTGAAGTCCCAAGCACAATAGAAGTATTATACTTGGCACTTGGGGGCTAATGTACATTGCTCTTTTGAAGACAACTCCTAAATGACCCGCCTACAGTTATTTCAACTACAGAGGACTCATGTGGGATACATGTTTGTATTTTATTCAGGGTTATGGTGAAGTCCCGGCTTAGCTTCGCAGTTTAAGCCGGTCCTTGGGGGCTACATATGCGAAGTTGAAAACTATATTTGAAACTCCCGGCTTAGATTTGCAGCTTAAGCCGGCCCTTGGGGGCTACTCGTTTTGATTATGCAACTACAATATGCCATGATATGAATGATCAAGGAGCCTATCTAAAGTCCACAACATATTCAATTCTATCATATCCAGTAGACTTGGCGGCTGGTATAAATATGGAGAAGATTGCATGGCTTACCTCATAGCGCTCCTTCATGAGGTTGACCAGGCCGGCCTCAAAGTCATAGCTGGTGTGAAGTCGGTTTAAATAACCAGAATGAATCTCCTGAGCATTGAATTGGGCATAGCTTTCCAAGTCTAGTTTCCACTTGCCTTTATCAACAGCTGGAATTTCTTCTTTGGCGTTGTGCTTGGATAAGACAGTGGGGTTGCCTGCAGCTGTATAAGCCGTCCCAGTAATCATTACATCTTCGGTTTCTTGAGCCGACTGAGCAGGACTAGGCGGTTTAGCATTCTCCGAGTCAACATCCATAGAGTCCATGGTGACATGATGCTCCTATGGTGGTGGGTCATCCATGGTGGCTTTAGAAGATTGATGAAAAGGCTAGGAAATAATCTGTTCTTATGGGTCTACAGGCTTGGGATCCTCGGCCGGTTTGTTCACCTTGAGTTTCTTACTGGGTTTGGCCATTGCACTGGAAACAAAACATATGATGAGATTGGTACACCAATTGAGTAAGATATTAAAACAAACAGGCCTAAGTATCCTCACCGAGGAACAGTCTTGAACACAGGTACCTAAGTCCTAGTGGAATCACCAGATGAAGAGTGAGAGGTTCCCTGATAGTTTGAGTCAGAAGGGTTAAGAGGTTATCGAATAAGACCTGCCTTTGGAAAATCTAAGTTGGAAATTTGTGAAACTTCTACTTGGCGCTTGCGACGAGGCGGCGTATTGGGCAAATGGGAGGAGAGGACGTCGCCGCCAGTATTCCGGGTTGTGCGGCGAGCTTCATGCTGCTGCTTCTTCAAAATAAAGTTGGGATCCAAGTAAGCTAAAGGGTGAGAAAAACTTACTTTCCGACACACTTGATGAACTTTCTGTCCTGGCAAAGGTTCTGAGCCGAAGGAAAGGACAATTACCTCTTCACCATCTGCATGGCTATCCTCCGCGTCATCCTGATAATGATCTGTGTCAATAAGATGAATAAAAAGAGAGCCAAGGGAGTCAAGATCTACCTCTGACTCGATATCATTCAAGTCAACCAGCTCTGAAGTATTTGATTTCTTCTTAGCAGGCTTTTTGGGAGCCTTAGTCTTGGTCCTGGTCTTTTTGGCCGGTTTTTCTTAAAGTTTTTTATTCCAAAAGGAGGAGTCATCTTGCAGTAATTAAGTAATAATGAAAAGGCAGATTGACAAATGATGACTTAAATGAATGTTGTGTGAAAATACTTACAACTGGCGGCTTAAGGGCAATTGGCGGCTTAATGACTTAAATGAATGTTGTGTGAAAATACTTACAACTGGCGGCTTAATGACTTAAATGAATGTTGTGTGAAAATACTTACAATTGAGAGTATAGAAAGGGCTCAAGCCTGTTTTACTGCAAGTCTCTAGGGTCCCATTCAACAGCGTCTTGGTCATATTGTTGATGTCATCATCAGTCAGTTCTACTTGGCAATGGCGTAGGGGATCCTTAACGTTACCAGTATATTCACACATTAATCCAGATCGGCGGCTTAAGGGCAAGATTCTCCACGCGACCCAGCACCAGACTAAATCGACTCCGTTTAGCCCATTGGCCATTAAGGCCCCGATCTCTGAAAAGATGGGCATATATTTGGCCCATTCTTTGGTCCTGATCCGTTCTGGCAAAGGATGTCTGTTGCTAAGCCGATTTTCACGATAACCCAGCAGAGGATTTTCACCATCAAGAGAGGTGTCTTTGCAATAAAACCAAGTTTGATACCAGTCCTTGGGATGACTGGGGGTGTGGCGGTAGGAAAAGTGGCTTCTTTGCGCCTGTGAATAGAAATACCCCCTAGCTCTAGGCTGGGCCCGTCGGTGAACAAAGTTTGGTGGTTTAGGTAGTTGAATTCCTTGAACAGCTCTACAGTGGAATCATGTTGAAGATACGCTTCACAGAAGACTTTGAAGTTGCAGATATTTGAGATGGAATTGGGCCCGATATCTTGAGGATGGAGCTTGAAAAAATGCAGGACATCACAGAAAAACTTTGAGCCAAGTGGGGTGAACCCTCGGAGCATATGATCAGTAAATACAATGACCTCACCTTCCTTGGGTTAAGGAGGGGTTTCTGTGCCTGGGACCAGCCACTGGATATCATCTTTTTTGGCTAAGACGCCTGTCTGGACATACTCGTTCAATATTTCTTCGGTAACCCGGGAAACGACCCAATTGCGGGAGGTGATGGTCTTGGCCTTAGATATTTTTGACTACAAAGGAAACGAATTGCCAGTTCAAGATTACACTGTTAAGCCGGATAATGATCAGTACTATAAAAAATCGATATGGTTAAACCGGAGGAAAATATCAGGTCATATGGATTGTGAGTGAACACTGACGGCTTAATAAGGGGACTAATGTTATATGGCAGGTTACGGTTATCCTATAAGTCGCCCGTATGATTGCAGTACAACAGATTGGAAAGTAAATTTTCCTAAGTGAAGGACAAACAAGTTCTGCAGATTGGTGCTATGATTTTAGATCTACAGCGGTTCGGAAAATATAAATAACTTCTAAACCTAAAGTGGTAGTGGCAGAAGTGTTCATGTGTTCAGATGATGTCTACAATAGAGGGGTGTCTTTTGCTATTGGGAATGAATGCTAAAACTACTGTTGCGTATTTTTCACATTGGATTTAGATCTAACTATGCAATCTAATAAGGCTAGATGAAGGACGACGGAAGAACTCTGACGAACTCAGCAAACCCTAGTGCAGATCTGATATGAGTCAAAATAAGTACCAGGAGATGCTGATGAACAACGAAGGAATGTCGTCGTTTTCTGGTCAAGGTCAGGTTGATGCAGCAGCCAAGGTTGATGCATTTGACTGTGGCGGCGGAGCTCCGGAGGCGTCGGTCATCGCGAGGAAGGAGAATAAGAGGCAGAGGCAGGAGTAAAAGTGAAAAGAAAGATCGCATGTCCCTATTTATAAGGCAGTAGATAGATGGCAGACGCGGGAGTTGAGGAGGCTGAAAAATTGAGTATATGTCCACAAGGGCGCCTTGATTTTCGGGAGGTCCATTAAGAAGATATATCGAGATCTGATAAATCTACGTACAAAATTAATGCAAGATGACGCCATGGCGGGTTAGAACAATCCTGAGATGTGACGTCACGGCGGGTTACAATGAAATGGTAAGAATTGGCGATGGAAAATTCTATTAAGACAAGTGTCGAAGATTGATGTGAACAAGTTCAAATCAACTTGGGGCCTAATGTTGGATATATAACTATTGGGTATGACCCACGTAGGAGGGGCCGGGTCATGCCACTGGCGGCTTAAGATGAGAAGGCCCAAGAAGGCATGAAGATGGTGTACGGAGAAGCAAAGCTTATTGAAGGCCCAAGACCCGGGGACGATCTAAGGCCCATGGGTGTGAATCGCCATATGTTTTGTATTGTAAGGCAAGCTTAGTTGGTTACCGAGCCGGACACGTTGTGTATGAGCCGGCCGTCTTTCGGTAGCCTTCTTTCATTTCTGAATTTGCTTGTGAGCAGTCCTTGCATTAGCATGAGTTCGTTGACCGCGTAAGGGCGATTGCAATCGTAGATCAAAACACTATGTGTGGAAAGCTTGATAAGGGTCAGTTACTTGTACATTGGACTCTGTAAGCCGTCGGGCATGAGCCAGTATGTAAAGGGGTGACCTGGCGGCGGGTTAACTCAAGAAACAATCGCTCGAGACCTAGGTCAAGCGTATTCGCTCCCTGATTATTGAGACTCGAGCAATACAAACCCAGCTGGATTAAGCTTTTACCTCATTGAGGGGCTAAACCAAGATAAAAAAACTCTCCGTGTCTCTTGTCCCGTTTAACCCCTTCAAGCTAACCTAGTTGCGATGGCTCCACACCTAAGTACTAATCCTAGGGCATCTGCCGTGACAATTCCACGACACCCTCCTCCCATATATGTAGGGGCCAATGTATTTTTCGAGATTGCCTTTGACTATTTAAAAGACTAATAGTATATAAGATGTATAATGTCAAAATTATATCATTTGAAGCTCCCATATGAATTTGACGGTATACTTTGTGTAACTTGCATGTCATATATCATTGTTCCAACATGTGATCAAAGTTAGTCTTGAAAACGCGTTAGTCCCTATATGAATGAAAAAAAGGAGTGGTTAAATTTGAGGCACGTCCGCAAATGTTTGAGGGTCCATATTTAACATATGCAGGCACATAACTACTAGAAGTATCTAAAAAAGACATGTGTCTTTTTTTATTGATTAAAGCGAAGAAAGACACGTGTGTGCTCGGACCTCAAATCCATCCCATTTATGATTCGTTCATTTTCCCATTGACCAATTAATTAATATTTGGTGACGGGTAACGCTTGGCAGCTAAGCGCTCTCTATGATTTACCATAAATATACTCCCACTAGTAAAAAGCGCCACAACTTGATTGCGATTTCAACGGATATGCTAACAAAGTATATAAATATCGACATGCCGAAACTTATTCAACAAATATCCGACTGTTAATTTTTTTCCATGGTTAATGTACCGCTCATCTCATGTCTAGTGAAACTCATCAAAGACAATACATGGAATGAGGGCGCCCACAGATATCTCATCGTGACGAAGGTCACATAATGGTCATCAATAAAGCTTCTCACCTTCATAATGACTTGATCATTGACAAAGGTCTGCCCGTCCCTTATATTGGTAGACAGATGTCGCAGTTAGGTTAGTTATCTTTGAGGGATACAATATGATCAATTGGTCTTCCTATAACGAGGAACATAACTTGAACACATGCATTTCACATCATGATTTCATTCATTTTAGCACCCACAATGTTGTAGTTTTCGTATTATGACGTGGTTGTTATGCCGCGGTTATGTTGCTCTCATGCCCTGATTCTGTCCGGACTGTAATATATAGGGTACTTGGAGTATTTGAAGCAACAATGACATTTATGAAGATTTGACGTCAAATGGACCTTTCTAAAAACAAGGCTAAATGTAACATCCATGAGTAATACCCTAGATATATTTGCCAATTCCATTATTTATGCATAATGTTCAGCCATAAGCATTGCATGAGCATCATATTGCATTCATCAATGATTATTTTGTATTTTTCTATCAAGCCCCAAACCCTATTTTATTTTGCATTTTATTAAATGGTGAACAAGTAAACTAATGTTGGACCAACTGCTATTTGTGCCTAATCTTCGCGAATTGGAGGCGGGTTTGAAGAAGAACGTGGAGAACATGGTTGACATGACATTAAGTAGGTAAACCCTTATAGGTTTAACGTATTAAGTAAATCAGACACTGCTAGTAATTTCACAAAACACCAGCGGCATGGGCAAAACTGGGAGCGCCAATACAAAGGTACTAGTGGCGTCGAAATTTTGACAAACGCTCCTGGTTTTCTTCTAAATAGATGAGATGTGTTGCATTATCGTCACACCACTACAGTGGCAAGTACCAGCAGCATGCCCTTTGTTATAGAAGTCGCAATGAAGCCAAAAAGCATCGGTGGTGTTGCCATATAGAAGGACACCTTTGTTAATTGACCCGTCAAATTTGCCAAAACGATGTTGTAACACATGAATATATCATTGTAAATTTACAATTTTAACACATGTACACGAAGAACATAGGATCCCTTCTCTCTCTGTTCTAATGGTTCTAGCTGCGGCTCCTTTGTTGGAAATATGCCCTAGAGGCAATAATAAAGTAGTTATTATTATATTTCTTTGTTCATGATAATCGTTTATTATCCATGCTAGAATTGTATTGATCGGAAACTCAAATACATGTGTGGATACATAGACAACAAGATGTCCCTATTCAGCCTCTACCGAACTAGCTCGTTGATCGAAGATGGCTATGGTTTCCTAGCCATGGACATGCATTGTCATTTGATAACGAGGTCACATCATTAGGAGAATGATGTGATGGACAAGACTCAAACTATAAACGTAGCATATGATCGTGTCAAGTTTATTGCTATTGTTTTCTCCATGTCAAGTATATGTTCCTATGACCATGAGATCATGCAACTCACTGACACCGGAGGAGTACCCTGTGTGTACCAAACGTCGCAATGTAACTAGGTGACTATAAATGTGCTCTACAGGTATCTCCGAGGGTGTCTGTTGAGTTGGCATGGATCAAGACTAGGATTTGTCACTCCGTGAGGTATCTCTGGGCCCCCTCAGTAATACAACATCACAAGAAGCTTGCAAGCAATGTGACTAAGGAGTTACTCATGGGATCTTGTATTACGGAATGAGTAATGAGACTTGCCGGTAACGAGATTGAACTAGGTATGGAGATACCGATGATCGAATCTCGGGCAAGTAACATACCGATTGACAAAGGGAACTACATACGGGATTAACTGAATCCTTGACATCGAGGTTCGACCGATAAGACCTTCGTAGAATATGCGGAAACCAATATGGGCATCGAGGTCCAGCTATTGGTTATTGACCGCAAAGGTGTCTCGGTCATGTATGCATAGTTCTCGAACCCGCGGGGTCTACAAACTTAACGTTTGGTGACAATATAAGCATAGTTGATTCATTATGGTGGTTACCGAAGGTTGTTCGGAGTCCCGGATGAGATCCCGGACATGACGAGGAACTCCAGAATGGTCTGGGGGTGAACATCGATATATTGGACGAAGGGTATTGGAGTCCGGAATTGTTCCAGGGGTACCGGGTGATGACCAACGTGACCGAAAGGGGTTTGGGAGACCCCAACAAGCGTTGGGGGCCTTATGGGCCAAGGGGAGGGGGCACACCAGCCCACTAAGGGGCTGTGCGCCCCTATCACCACATCTCACGTAACCTGGAGAAGTGGGGCGCCTCCCCTAGGGCAGCCGCCCCCTCCCGACTTGGGGGCCAAGTCTTCTAGGGGTGGGGGCGCGCAAACCCATCTAGGGTTTCGCCTATGGCCGCCCCTCCCCTAGGGAAACCCTAGGGTGCGTCCTCCTCCCTCCTCCCCCCCTATATATAGTTAGGGAGAAAGAGGGCAGCCGCGCCCTTACAGGCCTTGGCGCTGCCCTTGCTCTCCCGTAGCTCTTCTTCTTCTCCACGCAGTGCTTAGTGAAGCTCTGCCGTAATTCCTCCACCACAACCGCTGCCACGCCATCGTGCTGTTGGAGGACTCGAGCTACTACTTCACCATCGCTCGCTGGATTGAGGAGCCGAAGGCCTCATCAAGCCGTATGTGTGTTGAACGCGGAGGTGCCGTCCGTTCGGCACTAGATCAGAGTTCGCGGGACGGTTTGTGATTGTATCGCGAAGACGTACCACTACATCAACCGCGTTCTTTAATGATTCCGCTTAGCGATCTACAAGGGTATGTGGATGCAACTCTCATGTCATAGATGTGCATCTCCTAGATTGATCTTCGTGAGCGTAGGAGAAAATTGTTTCCCATGCAACGTTCCCCAACAATGGCATCATGAGCCAGGTCTATGCATAGATGACATCACGTGTAGACCACAAAGGAGTTTGTGGGCATTGATATTCAGATTGCTTCCTTCCCTAGTATAATTTTGATTCAGCGGTATTGTGGAATGAAGCGGCTCGGACCAACTTTACATGTCCATGTACATGAGACCGGTTCCATCGACAGACATGCAACTTGTTGCATAAAGATGGCCGGCGGGTGTCTGTCTCTCCCACCTTAGTTGAATCCGATTCGACAAAGGTGGTCCTTGTAGAAGGTTGAATAGCAATTTTCATATAACTGTTGTGGCTTTGCGTAGGTAAGAATCATTCTTGCTAGATACCCATAGCAGCCACGTAAAACATGCAACAACAATTAGAGGACGTCTAACTTGTTTTTGCAGGGTATGTTGTGATATGATATGGCCAAAGACATGATGATATACATTTGATGTATGAGATGATCATGTTTTGTAATAGTTTATCACGACTTGCGTGTCGATGAATACGGCTACCGGCAGGAGCCATAGGGTTGTCTTTAATTATTGTATGACCTGCGTGTCAATCATTAAACGCTTTGTAATGCTTTATTTTATCGCTAAGCGGTAGCAATAGTAGTAAAAGCATGGTTGGTGTGACAACCCCGATGGCAGCACGATGATGGATATCATGATGATGGAGATCATGGTGTCATGCCAGTGACGATGGAGATCATGCCGCTGCTTTGGAGATGGAGATCAAAAGCACAAGATGATGGTCATATCATGTCACTTATGATTTGCATGTGATGTTAATCCTTTTATACATCTTATTTTGCTTAGGACGACGGTAGCATTATAATGTGATCCCTCACCAAAATTTTCAAGATAAAACTGTGTTCTCCCAAGTGTGCACCATTGCAAAAGTTCGTTGTTTCGAAGCACCACGTGATGATCGGGTTTGATAGACTCTACGTTCACATACAACGGGTGCAAACCAGTTTTGCACATGCGGAACACTTGGGTTAAACTTGACGAGCCAATCATGTACAGACATGGCCTCGGAACACAAGAGACTGAAAGGTCGAACACGAGTTATATAGTAGACATGATCAACATTGAGATGGTCACCATTAAAACCACCTCATCTCACGTGATGATCGGACTTGGGTTGGTGAATTTGGATCGTGTTACACTCGGACAACCAGAGGGATGTTGATTTGAGCGGGAGTTCTTAAGTAATAAGATTAATTGAACTCATTTGTCATGAACAATAGTCTAAGTTGTCTTTGCAAATTTATGTTGTAGATCAATAGCTCGCGGAGTAGCTCCCGTGAATTTCAATGCGTTCCTAGAGAAGCTAAGCTGAAAGATGATAGAAGTAACTTTGTGGACTTGGCCCGTAATCTGAGGATTATCCTCACGGCTGCCCAAAAGGTTTATGTCCTTGATGCACCTCTTGGTGCGCCACCCACTCTCGCTTCTGTGGACGTTATGAACGCCTGGCAGTCGCGTGTTGATGACTACTCAATAGTTCAGTGCGCCATATTGTATGGCTTAGAACTGGGACTTCAAAGGTGTTTTGAACGTCATGGGGCATATGAGATATTCCAGGAGTTGAAGTTTATTTTCGTGAAAAAATCCCAGATCGAGAGGTATGGGACTTCCAATAAGTTCTATACCTGCAAGATGGAGGAGAACAGTTCTGTCATTAAGCACATACTAAGAATGTCTGGGTACTATAACCGTCTGGCTGAGTTGGGAGTTAAGCTCCTACCTGAGGCGATCATTGATAGAGTTCTTCAATCGCTACCACCTAGCTACAAGAGCTTTGTGTTGATTTATAACATGCAATGGATGAATAGGTCAGTCTCCGAGCTGTTCACGATGCTGACAGTCGCTAAGTCAGACATCCAGAAGGAGCATCAGGTGTTGATGGTCAATAAAACCACTAGTTTCAAGAAGAGCAAGGGAGATAAGGGAAACTTCAAGAAAGGTGGCCAAGCAGTTGCTCCTCCCATGAAGAAACCCAAGGTTGGACCCAAGCCAGAAACTGAGTGCTTCTATCGCAAGGGGACTGGCCACTGGAAGCGGAATTGCCCCAAGTATCTGGCTGAAAAGAAGGGGGTCAACAAAGGTATATATGATATACATGTTATTGATGTGTACCTAACCAGCTCTCATTGTAGTGCCTGGGTATTTGATACCAGTGCGGTTGCTCACATTTGCAACTCTAAAAAGGAACTACAAAATAGACAAAGGCTGGCGAAGGACGAAGTGACGATGCACACGGGAAATGGTTCCAAGGTTGATGTGATCGCCGTCAGCACGCTCGCTCTTCGATTACCATCGGGATTAGTGATAAACCTGAATAATTGTTATTTAGTGTCTGCGTTGAGCATGAACATTATATCTGGATCTTGTTTAATGCGAGACAGTTACTCATTTAAATCAGAGAATAATGGTTGTTCTATTTATTTGGGTAATATATTTTATGGTCATGCACCCATTGTGAGGGGTTTATTCTTAATGAATCTCGATAGTGATGATACACATGTTCATAACATTGATGCCAAAAGATGTAGAATTGATAATGATAGTACCACTTTCTTGTGGCACTACCGCTTAGGTCATATTGGTGTAAAGCGCATGAGAAACTCCATGGTGATGGACTTTTGGAGTCTCTTGATTTTGAATCACTTGACACATGCGAGCCATGCCTCATGGGCAAGATGACCAAAACCCCATTTTCCGGTACAATGGAACGGGCAAATGACTTGTTGGATATCATACATACTGATGTGTGCGGTCCGATGAGTATTGAGGCGCGCGGTGGATATCATTATTTCCTTACCTTCACCGATGGTTTGAGTAGATATGGGTATATTTACTTAATGAAGCATAAGTTTGAAACGTTTGGAAAGTTCAAGCAATTTCAGAGTGAAGTCGAGAATCATCGTAACAAGAAGATTAAATTCCTACGATCCGATCGGGGGGGGGGGAGAATACCTGAGTTATGAGTTTGGCAATCACTTAAGACAATGTGGAATTGTTTCACAATTGGCGCCACCTAGAACACCACAGCGTAATGGTGTGTCCGAACGTCGTAATCGTACCTTATTGGATATGGTGCGTTCTATGATGTCTCTTGCCAATCTGCCACTATCATTTTGGGGTTATGTGTTAGAGACAACTGCATTCACTTTAAATAGGGCACCATCTAAGTCCATATACATGGCACCATATGAATTGTGGTTTGGCAAGAAACCTATGCTGTCGTTTCCTAAGGTTTGGGGTTGCGATGCTTATGTCAAAAGGCTTCAGCCAGAAACGCTCGAACCCAAACCGGACAAATGCGTCGGCATAGGATACCCGAAGGAGACGGTTGGGTATACGTTCTATCTCATATCCGAGGGCAAAGTGTTTGTCGCTAAGAACGGGTCCTTTCTCTCTCGTGAGTTTCTCTCGAAAGAATTGAGTGGGAGGAAGATAGAACACGATGAGGTTGTTGAACCTTCACTTCAGCTAGAGAGTAGCGCAGTGTAGAAATAAGTTTCTGTGGCACATACATCAGTTGAAGAGGAAACTAATGATGGTGATCATGAGCTTCGGATTAAGTTACTATCGAACCTCTTAGGTCGGCAAGGATACGTACAACTCCAGAGTGGTACGGTAACCCTGTCTTAGAGGTCATGTTGTTGGACAATGATGAACCTACGAGCTATGGAGAAGCGATGGTGGGCCCGGATTCCAACAGATGGTTAGAGGCCATGAAATCCGAGATGGGATCCATGTATGAAAACAAAGTGTGGACTTTGGAAGTATTACCTGAAGGGCGAAAGGCCATTCAGAATAAATGGATCTTCAAGAAAAAGACAGACGCGGACGGTAATGTCACCGTCCACAAAGCTCAACTTATGGCAAAGGGGTTTTCACAAGTTCAAGGAGTTGACTATGATGAGATTTTCTCACCCGTAGCGATGCTTAAGTTTGTCAGAATTATGTTGGCAATAGCTGCATTTTCCGTTTATGAAATTTGGCAGATGGATGTCAAAACAACGTTCCTTAATGGTTTCCTTAAGGAAGAGTTGTACATGATGCACCCGGAAGGTTTTGTCGATCCAGAGAATGCTGATAAAGTATGCAAACTCCAGCGATCCATTTATGGACTGGTGCAAGCATCTCGGAGTTGGAATCTTCACTTTGATGAGGTGATCAAAGCGTTTGGGTTTATACAAGTTTTCGGAGAAGCTTGTATTTACAAGAAAGTGAGTGGTAACTCTACAGAATTTCTAATATTATATGTGGATGACATATTGCTGATTGGAAACAATATAGAACTTTTGGAAAACGTGAAGGAATATTTGAACAAGAGTTTTTCAATGAAGGACATAGGAGAAGTTGCTTTCATATTAGGCATCAAAATCTATAGATATAGATTGAGACGCTTAGTAGGACTTTCACAAAGCACATACATTGATAAGATTTTGAAGAAGTTCAAAATGGATCAGTCCAAGAAGGGGTTCTTGCCTGTTTTACAAGGTGTGAAGTTGAGTAAGACTCAATGCCTAGCGACTACAAAGGATAAAGAAAAGATGAGTGCCATCCCCTATGCTTCAGCCATAGGCTCTATCATGTATGCAATGCCGTGCACAAGACCAGATGTCAGCCTTGCCATAAGTATGGCCAGAAGGTTTCAAAGTAATCCTGGAATGGAACACTGGACAATGGTCAAGAATATCCTTAAGTACCTGAAAAGGACTAAGGAAATGTTTCTCGTTTATGGACGTGATCAAGAGCTCGTCGTAAAGGGTTATGTCGATGCAAGCTTTGACACTGATTCGGATGACTCTAAGTCTCAAACCGGGTACATATATATTCTTTATGGGGGAGCGGTAAGCTGGTGCAGTTCGAAGCAGAGCGTGGTAGCTGATTCTACATGCGAAGCGGAGTACGTAGCTGCCTTAGAGGCAACAAAGAAAGCTGTGTGGATGAAGCAGTTCATGACAGATCTTGAAGTTGTGCCTAGTGCACTGGACCGAATGACTCTATTCTATGACAACACTAGTGCCATTGCTCTTGCCAAGGAACCAAGGTTTCACAAGAGGACCAGACACATAAAGCGACGCTTTAATTCCATGCGCGATTCGATCAAGGAGGAGGACATAGACATTTGCAAAGTACACACGGATCTGAATGTTGCAGATCCGTTGACTAAACCTCTTCCACTGGCAGAACATGATCGACACCAGGACTGTATGGGTGTTAGATTTATTACCATGTAATACTAGATTATTAACTCTAGTGCAAGTGGGAGACTGTTGGAAATATGCCCTAGAGGCAATAATAAAGTAGTCATTATTATATTTCCTTGTTCATAATAATCGTTTATTATCCATGCTAGAGTTGTATTGTTCGGAAACTCATATACATGTGTGGATACATAGACAACAAGATGTCCCTAGTCAGCCTCTACCGGACTAGATCATTGATCGAAGCTGGCTATGGTTTCCTAGCCATGGACATGAGTTGACATTTGATAACGAGGTCACATCATTAGTTGCTCTACAAGTATCTTCGAGGGTGTCTGTTGAGTTGGCATGGATCAAGACTGGGATTTGTCACTCCGGAGACGGAGAGGTATGTTTGGGCCCCCTCAGTAATAAAACATCACAAGAAGCTTGCAAGCAATGTGACTAAGGAGTTAGTCACGGGATCTTGTGTTACGGAACGAGTAAAGAGACTTGCTGGTAATGAGATTGAACTAGGTATGCAGATATCGATGATCGAATCTCGGGCAAGTAACATACCGATTAACAAAGGGAACTTCATACGGGATTAACTGAATCCTTGACATCGAGGTTCAACCGATAAGATCTTCGTAGAATATGCGGGAACCAATATGGGCATAGAGGTCCCGCTATTCGTTATTGACCGTAGAGGTGTCTCGGTCACGTCTGCATAGTTCTCGAACCCGCATGGTCTACACACTTAAAGTTTGGTGACGATATAAGCATAGTTGAGTCATTATGGTGGTTACCGAAGGTTGTTCGGAGTACCGGATGAGATCGCAGACTTGACGAGGAACTCCAGAATGATCCAGGGGTGAAGATCGATATATTGGGCGAAGTGTATTGGAGTCCGGAATTGTTCCGTGGGTACCGGGGTGATGACCAGCGTGACCGAAAGGGGTTTCGGAGGCCCCGTCAAGCGTTGGGGGGCCTTATGGGCCAAGGGGAGGGGCCCATCAACCCACTAAGGGGCTGTGCGCCCCTCCCACCACATCTCGCGTAACCTAGTGAGGTGGGGTGCCTCCCCCTCCCGTCTTGGGGGCCAAGTCTCCTAGGGTGGGGGCGCCAAAACCCATCTAGGGTTCCCCCTATGGCCGCTGACGCTCCCCTAGGGAAACCCTAGGGTTGTGACATCTCAATTTTCAATTTGGATGTTAGCATAGATCATTCATATGCATTCATCATTTGAGCTTTTTGAGTTTAATTTTTAATTGGAAATTGATCCAAGAGAAGCAACTCAAGGACCCAAGTGAGAGAGTTCGAAGTTTTCCAAAGAGGACTCACAATTTTATTATTTTCTAAGTGGGGATGGATCAAATATTATTTTATCAAGTTTCATTTTTAATATTTTTAAAATAATGAGAGAAGATAATATAACTTCTTCAAAAACACAATAAAAATGTTGGAAGTTGAGTTTTGAGTAAAAAATATGTTTATTGGATTTTTATTTGCAAAATTATTTATTTTTGTTATTTTATTTGCACTAAAAAGTTTATTTTTATTTTAGGCATTTAGGCACAGAAAAATGTTCACTGGTCAATAATAAGGCCCTAAGTACGTGTGAATTTTTCTGCGATTTTTAAAATATATTTATTGCGATTTTCTATTTTACTGTATTTTCAGAAAATGTATTTTATATTAAAAAATCATTCAGACCTAACAGGGCCGAATCCGAGCCTGCTTGACTGCGCCACCGCCTCTCCCACCCCATGCCCGCGCCGGACTCCCGCCAGAGTCCGAGCCCCTCACGCCCGCCGGCTGGCCCCTCCTCCAAGCAAGGCCGCCGGCCCCTTTATATAGCCTCGCCCCAACCCCCTGACTCCTCTTCACCACCGCCGCCAGCCCCGCCGCCATCGCTGCCGCACGCCGTCGCCGCTGTCACGCCACCGTTGCCCGCTGCCGCATGCCGCCAGCGGCTGCCGTCTCGCCGTCACCCGCACTCGCGTCGCCTCCGCCCT
>LR738711.1:453818026-453854211 GCA_902687465.1 Secale cereale | reverse complement strand
CGCCACCCGGACTCTCCACCGCCGGAGCCGATCCGCCGACTCGATCCGCCTCCATTTTTTTAAACCGCTCGAATCGGTACGAACCGCCCGATTATTTTTCGGTTTACTTTTAGATCTTTTTTTGTTTTAAAAAACCTGGTTTAGTTTTTTTAGTAGGTCTATTTAGAGATCGTTCACTGGTTAGGTTTAGATAACGAACGTTCGTTCGTTCTTTCTTCTTTTTCTGTTTATTTTCCGACAAGGACCTTTTCATGAGTAAAGTTTTTACAGATTAGTCGTTCGTCAGAACTAGATGAAACCAACGCCAAGCTCTTAATTTTGATCTCATATATCCAGTAAACTAATTCAAATTTATTTTAGAAAGTTTTGAAATTTGAATTCAAATAGATTTGAATTTGAACTTCTTTTGATCGTAACTTGAGTTTCGTAACTCCGTTTGAGCTGATTCTTCTTGCAATTTGAAGCTCTTGATCTAAACTTTATGATAAGACCAAATACTCCTAATTTTGGTAATGTTAGAAATTGTTTTATGTTGCAAGAGTTATTTGCTTGGTTTCGAAGTTTATCGAGATCTTTTCTTCGATTATGTTGCATGATTGCTTATGTATGCTATTGTTTGATTGCGATAGGATTTCCGGAGTGCGAAGCTTCCTACTATGAGTCTCTAGGTTTCAACGATCATCAGCAAGGCAAGTTACACTTTGATCATACTTTTCAATACCCAATTTTACCTGCATTAGTTACACCCTCAAAGATTTGCATGAGTAGGACTTGGATGTTATTGGTTATGGTTTGTAGTTCATGAGGTAGGAACCCATTGACTTGAGATCAACCCCGGGAATATACACTTTGTTACTTATTTCTTAGCCATGCTCGTAGACGTGGATTGGTATGTGAGATTCATGAAAGTAGTGAGTGTAACAACAACTAAGGGAAAGTTTAAGGTGGAAACTTTAATACACATCTGGGTGGATTGGTTGCAGGGCACCTGGAGAATCCAGTGTTGTCCTAGGATATCCTAGAGGAACCGTGTGATCATCCTATGAAATGCCACCAAGGCTCAAAGGGATCATATATCATTCATGCCTAGAAACTTCCGTGTGCAGCCATAAGACATTATGGGCTCTGGCATAGCTGAGTATGTTGTGAGAGATCTTTCAGAAGTGGACAAGCAGATGTAGGGAAAGAAGTTGTACTGGTCTACCCAGAGTAAAGAGTTAATGCTCCTGGAAGGCTATGTCTCGATCTTCCGATCATGGATATGGTTGAGTCTTGTGGGGAAAAGTGCGCAAACCTCTGCAGAGTGTACAAACTATTCATGAATAGGCGTGTCCCTGGTTATGGACATCTTGAGTATCTTGGTATTTGAATTATTTATTGATCTCAACACTCTATTAATTAAACTGTTGGGTTACTAATGACATTGGTGATTTTGGGACTGAGATGGAGGAACCTTCTCAATATTGATTAATTCAACTTAGTAGTAAATAATTTATTCCTTTTTGTAAGAAAAAATTATCTTTATGCAAAAATAAACATTACAGCCTCCACCAGCCAAATATGCATGTAGTAGTAGATATTGTTCTTCATTATTGCTACAGTGTGACTTTGCCAGCATATTCAATGTGCTGACCTACACGGCTGCAACGTCTCATGTTGTAGAGTGTTCCGACAAAGATTAAGGTGCGATAGATCGTTGTCATGCACTCAGTGTTTGCCGTGGAGTTGGATGGACTGATCTTATCTTCGATGCTTCCGCAATTTATTGTTTTAGTCAGCCTCCAGCCATATTTTTGTAATAATACTCTTTATGAGGATATCGATGTAATAAGTGTGTGATTGAAACTCTGTTATAAATCCTCAAGTACTGTGTGTGTCGGCATACCGATCCAGGGATGACACTTCAGCACAGAGACTTTGATCATTTGGACCGTGGTCGCTACAAGATGGTATCATAGCACATGCTGACTGTAGGACGCGACCACTAGGATAAGCCATAGGATGCCCTTCTCTACTCATTTCTAATCCTTCTCTATTTCTACTCTATAGATGTCAGACCCCGGGAACAAGTTTACTCGGCCTGATGACGATACCCCTTTCGGAAGACACTTGAAGGAAGTCACGAGGTACCTGCACATCGGAATACCAAGTTTCATTGGAACCTTCACTGCAACATTACCGGAAGAGGAGTGCTGGAGGATCAAAGTTAGTGTTCCTGGGAGGACTATTGCACCAGTCACGGAACCTCTCAAACTTGCCTTTGATGCACCAACTTGGAGCCTAGGAAAGAGTATGGCAGCACACATCACCTCTTGATGCATTTGTGAAGTATACAACAAGGATCTTGAAGACACCATCAACCATATTTGTGGACACAGAGATGAGCAATGGGAGATGATTCGCACCAGGAATGATAAATCCATTGCAGCATTCATACAGGAGATGGACCAGCACATTCGTTGCTATGAGAATCAAATGTGCACGCCCATGCTGAAGACCAAAATGGTGATGGCACTGAATATCGAGCTAGAAGAAGAACTCAAGACAACACGAGATGGATATGAAGAGGAAATTGTTGTGCTATTGGAGCAGAATGAAGAACTGAAGAAGAAGATAGGAGCACCCGTAGTGAAGCCAGAACCAGAGATGGGCATTCATTTAGAAAACTACATCTTAATAGATGACATCGACAGTGATGAAAGTGATTATGAAGACGAAGCTGGAGTATATATTATGGAGTCTTCTTCCAATCAAAGCTATTAGATAACCACCCTGTTACTATTAGAGTTCTTCCAAGTAGTTAGAATCGTTTGCGAGTTTTGTAATAGTAGCTTAGGATCTTTTGTGTGACCTTGTTTGAAATTGAGTGATACGATATGAATATGTTTGTCTCATGTGCATATGTGTAGTGGAATCTCTCTAGACCTCATTCTATTCTATTTCTCATCCCTCTAACCCATCAGATGCCTCCGAGACATGAGGCTGGATTCTAGTTCCCATCCGAGCTCACTCAGTTGATCCAGCAGCAGAACACTTTGATGCAACTACTTGTTCAGAACCAAGGCAACAACAACAACAACAACAACAACAACAACAACAACAACAACAACAACAACAACAACAACAACAACAACAACAACAACA
Organism: Secale cereale; assembly: GCA_902687465.1. Taxonomy (NCBI): domain Eukaryota; kingdom Viridiplantae; phylum Streptophyta; class Magnoliopsida; order Poales; family Poaceae; genus Secale; species Secale cereale. Next base: position 453,851,067 of record LR738711.1, on the reverse strand, counting down.
ACAACAACAACAACAACAACAACAACAACAACAACAACAACAACAACAACAACCCTCCTCCAGTTGACAACCTGACATGTTTCCTAACATTGAATCCGCTGGTGTTCTCTAGTAGCACCGAGACGATTGTTGCAGATGACTGGCTCCACAAGATGGGAAGAGAGCTAGCAACTGCATGATGCATAGATGCAGAGAGAGTGCGCTTTGCCGCACATCAGCTTGAGGGACCAGCAGCCGCTTGGCGGGAGAACTACACCGCCACTTATCCCCTTACTACAGTTATGTAATGCCCCAGATGTAACACTTTCCCAATATGGCAATATATAAACTTTGGCTTCATCAATTCCGTTCCGGGCTCTTCTGTCTTTTCGGGTTCTTCGTTTTGTCGTGTGCATGTGTGCATTTCATCCATGTCATGTTGTCATGTGCATTGCATTGCATTTGTGTTGTCACTTGCATCCGGTCCCACTCATCTCTTCCCGTTGTCCGTTTCGAGTTCCGATGCTCTCACACGTGCCCGTGGCATCCCCGAGTTCTTCTTTCGTGTGTGGCCGTGTTATGTTCCCGGAATGATGTGAGACTTGTCGTGCGATGTTGTTTTGGTACATGTAGGCCGCCTGTCAAGTTTCGTCGCGTTTGGAGTTCGTTTGGTACTCCAACGGTTAACCTAGTGGGCTAAAAGAACCTCTTCTTTGAGGCCCAAGACCCCCTCCACAACAGCCCACTAACCCAGCACAACCCTTCCCATCATCTCGGTCGTCGAATTGTGATCGCGTGGCCGAAAACCGCACCCCATTTGGAGTCTCCTAGCTCCTTGTGCCTATAAAAATGTCCCCCATGTCCATTTTTCGTCCAAACCCTAGCTCTCTCCTCCCCGCAGCCGTCGAACACTTCCCCGTCGGCCGGACATGTCCGACTAGCATCTCCGCCGCCACATGTCGCCTCCCACCGCGCAGCGCCGCCGGCCCGCCGGGCCCGCTCGTGGCCCTCCGGCAAGCCGCCGCCCGCTGCCGCCCGAGCACTCTGCCGTCGCCCCGCATCACCGCCGTGGCCAGTGCCCGCACCCCACCGCCGAGACAACTCCGCCGCGCCGCCCCGCGGTTCCTCCTCGACGAACCGCCGGCCGGCCTCCTTCGCCTCTGCTCCGGCCGCCGGGCGCCCAGGAGCTCGCCGCCGGCCGCCGCCCATCGATCCTCCGGCCGCCGCCGCGGAGGATTCGCCTCCCGATCACGATCCAGCCGCCGGATCGCGATCCAGCCGGGACGAAACCCTAATGGGTCCGGGTCCCGCTTCGCCCGCACCGCTTCGCCCGCGTTTACCCGATCCGCGGTTCAAACCCGATCCGCGAGGTAGCCCCTGATTTTTTTCTCTAAGTCTTTTTGAATTTTGTTGTCTGATGGCATATTGTGATGGTTGTATCTTTTTGTGTGTAAGTCCAAATTGTGCAAATGATGTGTCAAAATGATCGTGGTGATGTGCTCTACACTTTCTTCCATTGTGTCATGCTTGTTTGAGTCCATCTAGATGTCTTAATCTTCGTGACAAGAGTGCTACTTGATATAACCTGCTGCTACTTGTTATTTTCATGCCATGTTTGAGATGTGATAACTTGGTGCATGTTTATCCAAATGAAGCAAATGAGATGTCAAAATGTTCATCATGAGATGCTCTACATGATGGTTGATGTAGCATGCATGTTAGGGTTCATATTGCCTTGTTTATCTCTGTTGCAAAAGTGCATGTGGCTGTTAAGTTTTGTAACATGTTATGAGATGCTGATTTGAAGAGCTCGTTGCTATTGATGTATTTGTCCCCTTGCCACATGCCAATATGTTTTAGAATCTCCTTAATGTGGTCTTTGCTGTGGTGCAAACCATTTTCCATGATATGCCTTGAGGTGACTTAAACATGCTTGTAAACATGCCATGCCAACATAACTATTTTATACTTAGTGAAATTTTGGCTGTTTGGAATCTGTCATATCCTGATGCTATGTTTGCTTGATGCCCTAGGCAAATCCATGTTAGTTTTGGGGTGGCCATTGATCATTCCTTGTTTTACATGTTGTTGTCTATCCATCCATGCCCTCACTTGCTCATATGGGTTGCTGTAGCTTATTTAATTCTTGCTCCCAAGTTGCTATAAAATATTACTGTCACGTTTTTAACGTCATGATCAAAATGTTGTAGCTTGTTGCTATTGATCCATGCCTCCTATGGAGTTGCTCCAATGGAATTGTTTGCTTTAGGATATGTCTACTTCATGTCCATGCTTCTTGTCACCATGTTTGAGTGTTGTAGAGTATATATTTCTTGCTCCAAAGTTGCTATGTGGCTGTTAATCTCAGCTTTGCATTGTTTCTTGTTTCGAGTGTATGTATTGATCCGTTGCTCCGTTTTGAGCGTGCCCTACATGAAACTTGTGTGATTTTGCATGTAGAATCATAATATCATCTTTTTTACATGTTTGGAGTATGTTTGCTTGATGTTTGGGTTCATCTTGCACCGGTGCCATGTTTAACTTGTTTTGCTCATATCTTCTAGACCGTAGCTCCGTTTTAAACAAACTTTATATGAAACTTGACTACAATTTCGTGTAGATCATCATGGTGCATGTTAACTTGCTGTTTAACAACTCTAACTTAAAGTTTGTTCAGATCTGGACCATTTTCAACTTATGCATATGAGGACTTACCAGATCCGCTATATGTGGATTCCGGCCACATTTAAACTTGTTGTCTTGTGTTGTTCTGGTGTGCTTCATCCCTTGACATGTAATGCATCATAAGTGCATCTTAAGTGCATCATAAGTGCAACATACGTGCATCATGTTGATTGTGCATTGCACCTTGTTTGATTCTCGTGCGTCGTTGTGTTCTTGTGTTGAGTAGAGCCGGAAGCCGAGAACGAGTACGAGAACGAGGTTACTGCCGAGGTTGAGAACGAGGAGCCATCTTACGATCCCATCGACGACTCGACAGGCAAGATGACCTGACCCAGATATCATTACTATATTTGCCTATTGCTAGATGTCTCGCTCTTTAGCTCATTGCCTCGATGCCCATGTTTGTTTGTCAGCCTCCTATTGTAACCATGAATCTGTCTAACCACCCAACCTAGCAAACCATTGTTTGGCTACGTAAGCTTCGCTCAGCCCCTCTTATAGCATTGCTAGTTGCAGGAGAAGATTTGAAGATTCTTGCTTCATGTTGAAGTATTTGTTGGGATATCACACTATATAATATGTTAAACTAAATCATCTATATATTGGTAATGGGTGGAAGGCTAAGCCTCTTGCTTGGTGATTTGTTCCACTCGTGCCGCCCTAGGAACCGTATAAACCGGTGTTATGTTCCTTGATTATGCGTCCCTAACACGGTTGGGGTTTATGGGCCCCCCTTGATAACCCGCTTAGCGCTAAAACTCTTCCAGCAAGTCCCAACATTGGTTTTACTTTTGCCTAATAACTAAAACTTGCATAGGGAGTTATAAATCCTCTTCTTAATCAACAACCCCGGGCCAGTGCTCCACATGAGTGTTGGTCCGAAATGGGGAGCCTGTGGGGCCACCTTGGGGAAACCCGAGGGCTGGTAAAAACCCGTAGCTTCACCCATCTGGTCGTGGCCTGAGACTAGATACGCGCGGCTACTGTCAGGGTGTCGGCACGCCGGGAGGATTTGCTGGCTTAGTTTTACCTTAGTCAGAATATCTTGAGCACGGGATTAAGAGAATACTCGGGTCTTCCCACCTTGGAGTTGCGACTCCACAGATCGTGAGCTTGTCATGGGCTAACTTGGGACACCCCTGCAGGGATTTGAACTTTCAAAAGCCGTGCCCGTGGTTATGTGGAAGATGGGAATTTGTTAATATCCGGTTGTAGAAAACTTGACAGAGGATCCGAAGTAAAACACACAACCATGTTCAGAACACACTACCAGCGTCAGTAACCGTGACGGTCATTTTCCGAAAGGGGTTCGGGAAGTGAACACGGTGGCGCTATGATTGACGTGCTTAGATAGGATCACTTCGTGATCACTTTGATGCTCGTGGCACTTCTCTTCTGGCTCTAAACACGTAAGCTAGTGCTAGTGCAGCTGCAACCTTTTATCTTTCTTCAGCCTTGTTCCTCACCCAAGGCTTAGATAGTATTGCTACCCGGGAACAGGATTGCTGAGTCCTCCGTGGCTCACAGATTCTACACCACACCAGATGCAGGTACCATGGTGAACTACTCAGGTGACGGCACGGAGTTGTACTAGGAGTTTGATGAAGAACATAGTCGTTACTATGTGCACTATCCCGATGATCAGTAGTGGTTTCTACTAGGGGCGATTCGGATCTTGTGGCTTAATGTATTTGGTATCTTTCATTTGGATCTTCGCCCGTAGTCGGGTTGTGATGTTATTTGGATGATGATTTGCTTATGTAATGTATTGTGTGACGTGGCGAGTGTAAGCCAACTATCCTTTTGCAATTTCATCCCTATTTTTACATGAGTCGTGCAAAGATACCAAACTTGAGATCATTCCAGAATGGGCTTATACCTTTAAGTCGTGCCTCGACACGTAGGAGGTATAATCCCATCCTGGGCATTACAAGTTGGTATCAGAGCCTTCTCCGACCTAGAAGCCCCCACTGATTGATCGAATCGTTGACGGTTGAGCCTAGGCACACACTTAAAATATTTTGAGTCCTATATATATATATATATATATATATATATATATATATCGGAGAGTAGGATTTCTTTTGCACCTCATCTCTTTTCACTCTGGTGAGGACTCCTGACGATTACTCTTACCTCTTCTACTCTCAAAATTCACCAAAAAAATTTTAGGATCACGCGGGTATTGTTTGGATTGTTCCGATGTTTTTGTGACGAGAACATTGTTCTCGATGCCTCCTGTCATTTAGGGGTTGTGGCAGTGTCTCGGGGAGTTGAGCTCCGAGGTGTTGTCGTCGAAAATATATCGCAGCAGTTCTGGAATACTTAAGACGGCCGACATCGAAAACTCTCCTATGCGGTTAGTGGCAAGATAACCCCGACATCACCCAGTACTGGGGAGGTAGTTCGGGAGTATTGCCATAGCTGGTATAGTAGATGCGTTTCGAAGGTCTGAGGTAGATGGTTTCCGGAAATAACTGGTTATGTGTTGAAGGATGGATACAGCTGGATGTAGGATTAGAGTTGAGTGCGCGATGCTTCCCCTATATCCCCAACACCTGATTGCATAACTGGAAACTTTCGGAAATTAATAGGTGGGTTCATCTAGTAGCTCATAGGCATTCTTCCAACGAATGCATGATATGGAGTTCGGGGTTCTACATTGAGTGAAGTAGTTTAATGGCCGTTGTTCTGATCGGGAGTTGCATCTTAAAGGGTCCTTGGCTATGCTGATCCGGGGATTGCAAAACCCTTTTGTAACACGTTCCATAAGCTTTCAGCACGAATATGTCGAACGAAGCTTCTATCTTGTATTTGTTCTATTTGCTCCTTGTTGTTTTTATTTACCTTTTGTTCTCGCAAGTGGCTTCTCGTGAAGATTGTTGTTGCTATTAAACTGTGGATTACATTTGTTCATCTTGTTCGAATGTTCTTGTGAAGACTATGTTGCAATTTCTAGCCATTGATTCAGCTTATATATTCTTTCAATCAATGGCTAATAGTTGTCATCTCATTCAGGATGGCTCCTAAAAGGGTTCCCAACGCTAACCCAGAGGGTGAAGAGGTTCCTGGTCGTCCTCCTTCCCCTCCTCCTCCGTCTGAGGCCTGGAGAGCAATTATGCAAGCGACGAACCAGAACACCCAGATGCTGATGCAAATGATGCAGAACATTCAAGCAAATCAAGCAAATCAGGGTGCTCATGGGAACCAAGGCCAAGGCAATTTGTTCAACCAACCTCACTTTGCTACACTCAACCAGTTCCTGGCAAACCAACCAAAGGCATTCAATTACTGTGTGGACCCTCTAGATGCTGAAGACTGGATAACAGATATCAAGAAGCATTTCGAGTGCAGTAACGTCAGGCCCGAGGACTATGTGAAGTTTGCCGCCTTCGAACTCAAGGACTAAGCCGCTGATTGGTGGCAGCAGTACAAAGACTCCAGAGAAGGGCGTGAAATCTCGTGGGCTGACTTCTGCAAGGATTTTCGCTCTCACCACATTCCAACAAGTGTCATCGAGGGTATGCGTGAGCAATTCCGCAACCTGAAGCAAGGCTCAATGACTGTTTATCAATACAATGTCAAGTTCCAGAACCTTGCCCGCTATGCCAAGAAAGACATCCCAGATGCCAAGAGCAAGATCTATCAGTTCCGCAGTGGTCTGAAAGATGAACTCCAACCGGGCCGAAACCCTAACGGGTCCGGGTCCCGCTTCGCCCGCACCGCTTCGCCCGCATTGATCCGATCCGCGGTTCAAACCCGATCCGCGAGGTAGCCCCTGTTTTTTTTTCTCTAAGTCTTTTTGAATTTTATTGTCTGATGGCATATTGTGATGGCTGTATATTTTTGTGTGTAAGTCCAAATTGTGCAAATGATATGTCAAAATGATCGTGGTGATGTGCTCTACAATTTGTTCCATTGTGTCATGCTTGTTTGAGTCCATCTAGATGTCTTAATCTTCGTGACAAGAGTGCTACTTGATATAAACTAATGCTACTTGTTATTTTCATGCGATGTTTGAGATGTGATAACTTGGTGCATGTTTATCCAAATGAAGCAAATGAGATGTCAAAATGTTCATCATGAGATGCTCTACATGATGGTTGCTGTAGCATGCATGGTAGGGTTCATATTGCCATGTTTATCTCTGTTGCAAAAGTGCATGTGGCTGTTAAGTTTTGTAACATGTTATGAGATGCTGATTTGAAGAGCTCGTTGTTATTGATGTGTTTGTCCCCTTGTCACATGCCAATATGTTTTAGAATCTCCTTAATGTGGTGTTTGCTGTGGTGCAAACCATTTTCCATGATATGCCTTGAGGTGACTTAAACATGCTTGTAAACATGCCATGCCAACATAACTGTTTTATACTTAGTGAAATTTTGGCTAAGTCTGGAATCGGTCATATCCTGATGCTATGTTTGCTTGATGCCCTGGGCAAATCCATGTTAGTTTTGGGGTGGCCATTGATCATTCCTTGCTTTACATGTTGTTGTATATCCATCCATGCCCTCACTTGCTCATATGGGTTGCTGTAGCTTATTTAATTCTTGCTCCCTAGTTGCTATAAAATATTACTGTCAGGTTTTTAACGTCTTGATCAAAATGTTGTAGCTTGTTGCTATTGATCAATGCCTCCTATGGAGTTGCTCCAATGGAGTTATTTGCTTTAGGATATGTCTACTTCATGTCCATGCTTCTTGTCACCATGTTTGAGTGCTGTAGAGTATATATTTCTTGCTCCAAAGTTGCTATGTGGCTGTTAATCTCAGCTTTGCATTGTTTCTTGTTTCGAGTGTATGTATTGATCCGTTGCTCCGTTTTGAGCGTGCCCTACATGAAACTTGTGTGATTTTGCATGTAGAATCATAATATCATCTTTTTTACATGTTTGGAGTATGTTTGCTTGATGTTTGGGTGCATCTTGCACCGGTGCCATGTTTAACTTGTTTTGCTCATATCTTCTAGACCGTAGCTCCGTTTTAAACAAACTTTATATGAAACTTGACTAGAATTTCGTGTAGATCATCATGGTGCATGTTAACTTGCTGTTTAACAACACTAACTTAAGGTTTGTTCAGATCTGGACCATTTTCAACTTATGCATATGAGGACTTACCGGATCCGATATATGTGGATTCCGGCCTCATTTAAACTTGTTGTCTTGTGTTGTTCTGGTTTGCTTCATCCCTTGACATGTATGTGACGCCCGAAGACCGACGTCCCAGAAGATTCCGGATGTTCCGGGTTCTCCCGTGTGTTTCAATTGTGCTTATGTTATTTATTTTGCATTGCATCATGTCATCATGCCATCTTGACTTTAATTCTGCAACTCAACCAAATAAGTCGTGTAGAACTTTGGTCCATTTAAATCGAGGGAAGGATGACTTCTCTTTATAACATATATATATCCTCCTAATATTATGGAGCTATTATAAAAATATTCCATTGTTGGAAGCAACCATCACACACTTGCATATTTTCCCCATGTCTGTTTCACTCCAAGTTTTGACTCCCACAACCTTGCTTGATCATCTTCTTCGCCTTCTTCGTTAGTTCATTTAAATTGTGGCATTCTTTTTCCTGCACCAATTTAATGTTCATTCTTTTCCTATCCATTCTCAACCATGCCTTCAACATCCTTGCCAATTTTTAGTTCCGATGGACTTGTTTTGGTTGGGTTCAAAAATGGCTCAAGTTTGAATTTAATTCAAACTTGAAATATTTTTATATCCTTAAAAATGTCCAAACTAGTTTATTAAAATTGTGCATAAATCTAGGAGTTCAAGTATATTTTTTACTTCCTTCTTATTCTTCCTCTAACACCCTGTCCTTTTCCTTTTCTTCACCGGGGATTTTGGAATCTGCTTTTCTTTTAATAAAAGGGAAAGGGCTCCCTGCAGCCTGTGGCCTAGCCGGCCCAAGAGGCCTCCCCGACCCCTCCCTATTTGGGCCAAGGCCCAGCCGCTTCAGCGCCGAACCCTAGCCAACAGTGACCTCTCGCTCGATCCCTTCTCTCCCTCTCAGCGCCGCACCCTCGTTCCCATCCCCCGAGCCCCGACCCACTTCTCTCCCTTGATCCCTCTCCTCATCCCTCAGTGACGCACCTGCCTCCCTCTCGCTCGATCTCGATCCAGCGAGACCCCACGAACGTCATGCAGCCCGAGCCCCGTCGCGGCCTCTCTTCCCTACCCTGCGCTGTTGTCCCCCTCCAGCGCAGCCCGCCACCGGCGCCTGGCTCGTCGCGTCGTCCCTCCATCGTCGCCCCGCGCCAGCTCGCCGAGGGGAGGAGCCCCTCGAGCAGCCTCCAGCGCCGCGCCTCCAGCCTCCCATGCCTCCTCCCGAAGCGCCAACCCCGCCCGTCGCCGTCTCCTCCGCGTCGCTGACGCCTCTGCCGTGTCGGCCCCTTCCTCCAGGTCAGCACCGCACCAGGCCGACGCGTTCTCCCGCCTTATCCGCCATCCGTCGGTGCCGCACTGCACTTCTGTTGTGCCACGCTGCTTCACCGCCCAAGCGCCAGCGGAGCTTTGCAGGACTCCGCGCCCGAGCTCCTTGGTCCGGAGTCGTCCCCGAGTGCCTCCCTTGCTGCTTCAACTGTCGTCGAACAGGAGCTCCGCCGTGGGAACCAAGGCCGCAGCCTACTCTGCCGTGTTGCCGTCGTTTTGTTGCGGCTGTTGTTTTCGCCAAGATCGACTACAAGATGATGCGTCAAGTTCCTCACTGTGTACGTCTACGGCTCGTGTACCCCTACGTCAACGACGACTCGACAAGTACCCCGTCGGCAAGACCGATGCCCGAACGACTACACAAGATGATGCACCAAGTTCAACTACACCCGACGACATGTACATCTTCGAAATGAGAACGCCTACACGGCGACACGTCAAGTACCACTACCGTCGCCGAAGAACCGTGAACGAAAACGCCAACGTGTACAACTACTGTCGCCCCGGAAACGATGGATTCGCCAAGTACCAAGACGATACGTGTACGTCTACCGCCACCGTGGAATCGCCAAGACGACAAGTACCCCTACGACGCGACAAGTACCTCGACGAACCGAACATCTACAAAACGAGTACCTCTACGTCAACGACGACCCCGACGCCCCGTGTACGACTACGAACGGAACGACTACTTCCCTCTACGAACGTGTACCACGTCCCGCGAGTACCACTACTTCCTCTACGACCTTGAACCGCCCCGAAACGAACGCTTCGAAGGTATACCACCGAGACGACCCCGTGGATGAGTGCTTGTGAATGTGTGTTGTAGGAGATGTTCCACCTGTTGCACCATGTCCGAGTTGTCCTTGCACGTTTTTCCTCGTTGCCTTGTCGCCAAACCGTGGGAACCTGGCAACGGGATCACCCCACTTTTCATCTTGTTCGACTCGCTCACGCCATCTTTCTTTTGCACCGGTCTCTCGACGAGTTACCGGTACCGATATGTTACGTGGCATCATTTTCGGATTCGTCGCCGTGGCCCCTTTCTTTCCACCACGGTGACAAATACTTCATATCTCTTCATGTTAACGTTTAACTAAAAATTGCATAAAACTTGATCATGTCATCCGCATCATGTAAACAACATTAAAATGTGTAAATTGTTGTTTGCTTAAAATTGCTAAACATGCATATTGGGATTTTTCCGGAATTGTTGTTGTAGTTTCCGGCCTCATTTAAACATGTTGCTTGTGTTGTTTTTATGTGCTTCCTACCTTGCCATGTATTGCTTCCTGTATAGACTTGTCATGCATCATACCTTGCCATGTATTGCATCATATAGGCTTGTGTTGTTTTTTCTGTGCTTCCTACCTTGCCATGTATTGCTTCCTATATAGACTTGTCATGCATCATACCTTGCCATGTATTGCATCATATAGACTTGTGTTATTTTACTGTGCTTCCTACCTTGCCATGTTGTGCTTCCTGTATAGACTTGTAGTGCGTCCTATGTAGACTTGTTTTGCATCATACTTGGTTGAGCATATTGTTATGTTCTTGTGATGTGTGTTTACCGTATTGCTTGCTTCTTCTCGTTAGTGCTTGTTCCGTTGCGTTCGTGAGGATTCGTTCGTTTACCCGTGGTTCTTCTTCAAGGCTTCTTCTTCGTCTTCTTCACGGATCCGTTCTTCTTCCTTGCGGGATCTCAGGCAAGATGACCATACCCTTGGATACCTTTACTACCATTGCCATGCTTAGTAGTCTCGATGCTATCGTTACATGTCGCGCTACCCATCTTTTTGTCAGCCCCTCTCCTTGTTGCCATGAAACCTCTAACCTTTGAAACCTTCCTAGCAAACCATTGTTTGACTATGTTACCCGCTTGCTCATCCCCTCTTATAGCGTTGTTAGTTGCAGGTGAAGATGAAGATCGTTCCATGTTGGAACTTGTTGTTGGCATATCACAATATCTATTATTATTATTAACACACCTATATACTGGCCATGGGTGGAAGGCTTGGCCTTTTGCTCGGTGTTTTGGTCCACTCATGCCACCTGAGGCGCCGATAAACCGGCATTATGTTCCTTGATTTTGCGTTCCTTACACGGTTGGGTATATGGGGACCCCTTTACAGTTCGTCTTTGAATAAAACTCCTCCAGCAAGGCCCAACATTGGTTTTAATTTGCCAACAACTTAATTAAATAATTAAATTTGCATAGGGGGTCGCGCCCTCGGGATTCTTTTCTACATAGCAGGGGGGCCAGTGTTGATGGTGTTGGTCCCAAACGGGGAGCCTGCAGGGCCACCTCGTGGAAACTCGAGGGCTGGTTTTACCTGTAGCATCACCCATCCGGAAGTGGCCTGAGACGAGATATGCGCGGCTACTAGCAGGGTGTCGGCAAGCCGAGAGGTCTTGCTGGACTTGTTTTACCATTGTCGAAATGTCTTGTGCACCGGGATGCCGAGCATGATCGGATTTCCCTAAGATAAGGGGTGGTAATATTATATTTATCACTTCAGCTGATCGTGAGAGCTTGTGATGGGCTAAGTTGGGACACCCCTGCGGGGTTATGATCTTTCGAAAGCTGTGCCCGCGGTTATGTGGCAGATTGGAATTTGTTAATGTCCGGTTGTAGAAAACTTGACCGAGAATCCGAAGTAAAACACACAACTGTGTGAGTAACCGTGACTGTCTCTTTTCACTTTGAGAAGAGGACACGGTGGGGTTATGTTTGACTCGTAGGTAGTTCAGGATCTTTAGCGATCACTACTAGTTGCGACCGTTTGCGTAGATGCTCATCTTATTCTTGTACTCGTAAGTTAGCCACCATATTATGCTTAGCCGCTGCTGCAACCTCACCACTACCCTTCTCCATACCCATAAAGCTTTGCTAGTCTTGATACCCATGGTTATGGGATTGATGAGTCCTCGTGGCTCATAGATACTACAACACTAGATGCAGGTTCAGCCGAGAATGATGCAGGAGATGGATCAGAACTCCACCAGGAGTTTGATGAAGAGCGTGGCCGTATGTTTGTGACGTTTTCGACGATCAGTAGTGGTTTCTACTAGGGGCAATTCAGACCTGTGGCTTTATGTATTTGGTATCTTTCTTTTGGATCTTCGCCCGTAGTCGGGTTGTGATGTTATTTGGATGATGATTTGCTTATGTAATGAATTGTGTGACGTGGCGAGTGTAAGCCAACTATCCTTTTGCAATTTCATCCCTATTTTTACATGAGTCGTGCTAAGATACCAAACTTGAGATCATTCCAGAATGGGCTTATACCTTTAAGTCGTGCCTCGACACGTAGGAGGTATAGTCCCATCCTGGGCATTACAAGTTGGTATTCAGAGCCTTCTCTGACCTAGGAGCCCCCACTGATTGATCGAATCGTTGACGGTTGAGTCTAGGCACACACTCGAATCGTTGACAGTAGGATTTCTTTTTGCTCCTCATCCCTTTATCACTCTAGTGAGGACTCCTGACGATTACTTATCTCTTCTACTCTCAAAAATTCACCAAATTTTTTAGGATCACGCGAGTACTGTTTGGATTGTTCCGATGTCTTTGTGACGAGAACATTGTTCTCGATGCCTCCTATCATTTAGGGGTTGTGGCAGTGTCCCGGGGAGTTGAGCTCTGAGGTGTTGTCGTCACAAATATATCGCAGCAGTTCTGGAATACTTAAGACGGTCGACATAAAAAACTCTCCTATGCGGTTAGTGGCAAGGTAACCCCGACATCACCCAGTACTGGGGAGGTAATTCGGGAGTATTGCCATAGCTTGTATAGTAGATGCGTTTCGAAGGTCCGAGGTAAATGGTTTCCGGAAATAACTGGTTATGTGTTGAAGGATGGATACAGCTGGATGTAGGATTAGAGTTGAGTGCGCGATGCTTCTCCTATATCCCCAACACCTGATTGCATAACTGGGAACTTTCGGAAATTAATAGGTGGGTTCATCTAGTAGCTCGTAGGCATTCTTCCAACGAATGCATGATATGGAGTTCGGGGTTCTACATTGAGTGAAGTGGTTTTATGGGCGTTGTTCCAATCGGGAGTTGCATCTTAAAGGGTCCTTGGCTATGCTGATCCGGGGATTGCAAAACCCTTTTGTAACACGTTCCATGAGCTTTCAGCACGAACATGTGGGACGAAACTTCTATCTTGTATTTGTTCTATCTGCTCCTGGTTGTTTTTATTTATCTTTTGTTCTCCCTAGTGGCTTCTCGACAAGTTGATGTACCTGCGGAATTCAATCGTTCAATTCTCTGTTCGGATGATATTATGAAGATTATGTTGCAACATATCTATCCTTTGTTTTGATTTGATTCTTGTATTCGAGTTGCTTCGATGTCAAATGTTGATTCCATACCTTTCCTAATCGGTGTTCTCATATTTCTATGGGAGTGCTAATTCTTTTTGACCATCGAGATTTTCATGTTAATCCTTTTTCAGCTGGTGTGCCTTCTCTTCAAGTTATTCCATACGAATGCCGTTGAGAAATCTGACGATTTGTCTGTTTCATTCATCCCAAGTTGTCTTTGTTTCCCCACCCTCCCACCCTTCTTCTTCTTGGAGCCAGAATTCTTAATCAAGTATCCATTTTATTCATGTGATATTTCTTCATTCATTTCCTTCAATGTTCTTATCCGGTGAATTATCGTGAAGATGCTCAAGAGCTTCAAGTTCATCATTCTTTTGTTCTCAAATTCTGCCGATAGATGTAATTCAAGATTTCGGTGTTGATCTTATCCTTTTCCTCATTTCATAATTCTTTCTTATTCCGGTGCACCAATTAATCATTCTCCTCTTGCTATTCATATCCGGAGAGCTGAAGGTATCTCAGAAGATTCGTGTTTCAATTCTTAATCCGTTCAAGCTATTTTGAGGATCGTCATCGTATTCAAGACATTTAATTCAACCGATGCAATATCTCTTAAGCAATATTTTTCAACGGTGATTTCTTTTGAGTGCCATAGGTTTTTCCAAGGATCTTACCTGACTCTTCTATTTGTCCGGAGTTATACTCAAATTCTTTTCAAAGTGTGACGTAAGAATGATTGTCATCAGCCATATGCCTTCTCCAAGATCGCTTTCAAATTCTTTTCATGTTTGGTTAAACCTTTCCATCTTTTTTATTCTTCCGGAGCATCTCGCAATTCTTCAAGGTGTTTCTCCTTGTCTTTCTCAATATTTGAAGATCGGAGAAGAGTTCCTCTTAAATCTTGGCCCGTTCTCTTGATGAGTTGTGGTTCTAGCTTCATGCCATCCTCATTATTGTTCTGATTGTGTGGAATTCTTTTTATACCCATCCAAAGCATTTCATGAATTCTTCCCATTGCGATCCTCCGAAGGCCATCATTTCAGAAGATTTCTTCGTTCTTTGTTTTCAACTTCGTCCTCCAACTATTCTTAATTGATGTCTCTTCATTCGTCTCCATATCCTTACGGTGGTTTATTCAAGATTACTCTTCCGTTGTATCATATAAATTCATTTGTTCTTTTCCTAACCCTACCGGTGCTTCGTTGAATACTTTCCCAAGTTTGTGCGAGATCTCTCTTTAATTTTTTTGCAACGAGAATAAGTAGTATGCCAAATTCATTTTTTGTCGTCAATTTAATTTGATGAAGGATAAGCATATAGTAAATCTTAGTCTTATTTCCTCAAAGTGAATAATTTCTTTTTTCCGGAGCTTGTTCATCATATCATATTCTCGGTTCTAAGTTCTTCATCTTGTTTTCCGGAGCTCCATGTTATTTCAATTATATCATTTCAAAGCTCCGTCTAATTCATCGCAGGCCTTGAATCTTATTCTTTTCATCTTTCGCTTCTCATGCTTTCATTACCGGAGTTCTCATGATTGTTGATCATGATTTAATTCATCCTCAAAGTCTTCATCAAGATTCGTGTTGGATCTCAAGCATTCTTCATCATGCTTTCCAATTGCAATCCTTTCTACCTTAGCTTTTCAGATGGTGTTATGTCATTCTTGACAATTCCTTCATGAATTATGATTCACAAGTTGTCAGGAATGAGATATTTAAACCCATCATTTTTCTTTGTTGCAGTAATCTTGGGTTGTATTTCACCTAAAAGCTTTCCCTAAGGATTGTTGCTATTTATGGTGCTTATAAATGACCCAAGTTCTTCATTTATCATTCCGGGGAAATAAGTTTTTCATCTCCTTGTTGATCTCAATCCAATTAAATGTTTTCATCAATGGCCGGTTGTCACCTTATAGTTTTGAGATGTTTTCCATAAGCCCACTACAAGCTTATTCTTTAGTTGTTGATTATTTTCAACAAATTCATTCAACCCTTCTTCGTAAGGATGCTTTCAAAATCATTTATAGTCGAAGATGTTCTTCTTCTTCGATCTCTTCGCTCCATTTTTGTTCCAGAGGCTTTGTGATATTGCTCTCTTCGAACCATCATCTTATCGTATCAAGATCATGTTCTTTTCTTTTCTAGTCCATTTAACAGGAGTGTCGTGACCTCCATTCAAATTCTCTCATCTTATCAAGTTTTAACTCTCTTTTAACCGGAGTGCTATCTGGAATCTTTCTTACCCCTTGTGCCATTCTTTCAATTGTTTCAGAGGCTGTGTGTTGTTGATTTCATCAAGTATCATCCCAACTTGGAAAGTTCATGTTAATTCCTACCATTTTCAGACGGAGTGCTGCCCAGATTATGTCATTCTTATTCCTTGGCTATACCATTGCAGTTTCATATTCTTTTGGTTCGTAAGCTCTTGTTTCATGTCTTTCAACCTACAAGGTTCTCATAATGTTCCTTGTTCCTCTTTTCTAACGGAGTTTTCATATTCGTTCATCTCCGTTGTATTCTTCTTTCAATTTGGTCAACCTCTAAAGTTCGTGGTTTCACTCGTTTGTCGAAGAAGCAACTTTGTTTTACCTCTTCTTTTTCGTTTTTATCTGGTGCCATCTCTAGGATCTCGGGTCGAGATCCTCTGTTAGTGTGGGAGAGTTGTGACGCCCGAAGACCGACGTCCCAGAAGATTCCAGATGTTCCGGGTTCTCCCGTGTGTTTCAATTGTGCTTGTGTTATTTATTTTGCATTGCATCATGTCATCATGCCATCATGACTTTAATTCTGCAACTCAACCAAATAAGTCGTTTGGACCTTCGGTCCATTTAAATCGAGGGAAGGATGACTTCTCTTTATAACATATATATATCCTCCTAATATTATGGAGCTATTATAAAAATATTCCATTGTTGGAAGCAACCATCACACACTTGCACATTTTCCCCATGTCTGTTTCACTCCAAGATTTGACTCCCACAACCTTGCTTGATCATCTTCTTCTCCTTCTTCGTCAGTCCATTTAAATTGTGGCATTCTTTTTCTTGCACCAATTTAATGTTCATTCTTTTGCTATCCATTCTCAACCATGCCTTCAACATCCTTGCCAATTTTTAGTTCCGTTGGACTTGTTTTGGTTGGGTTCAAAAATGGCTCAAGTTTGAATTTAATTCAAACTTGAATTATTTTTATATCCTTAAAAATGTCCAAACTAGTTTATTAAAATTGTGCATAAATCTAGGAGTTCAAGTATATTTTTTTTTACTTCCTTCTTATTCTTCCTCTAACACCCTGTCCTTTTCCTTTTCTTCATCGGGGATTTTGGAATCTGCTTTTCTTTTAATAAAAGGGAAAGGGCTCCCTGCAGCCTGTGGCCTAGCCGGCCCAAGAGGCCTCCCCGACCCCTCCCTATTTGGGCCAAGGCCCAGCTGCTTCAGCGCCGAACCCTAGCCAACATCGACCTCTCGCTCGATCCCTTCTCTCCCTCTCAGCGCCGCACCCTCGTTCCCATCCCCCGAGCCCCGACCCACTTCTCTCCCTCGATCCCTCTCCTCATCCCTCAGTGCCGCACCTGCCTCCACCTCGCTCGATCTCGACCCAGCGAGACCCCGCGAACGTCGCGCAGCCTGAGCCCCGTCGCCGCCTCTCTTCCCTGCCCTGCACCGTCGTCCCCCTCCAGCGCCGCCCGCCACCGGCGCCTAGCTCGCCGCGTCGTCCCTCCATCGTCGCCCCGCGCCAGCTCGCCGAGGGGAGGAGCCCCTCGAGTAGCCTCCAGGGCCGCGCCTCCGGCCTCCCGTGCCTCCTCCCGGAGCGCCAACCCCGCCCGTCGCCGTCTCCTCCGCGCCGCTGACGCCTCTGCCGCACCGGCCCCTTCCTCCAAGTCACCACCGCACCAGGCCGACGCCTTCTCCCGCCTTATCCGCCATCCATCGGTGCCGCACTGCACTTCTGCCGTGCCACGCTGCTTCAGCGCCCAAGCACCAGCGGATCTTTGCAGGACTCCGCGCCCGAGCTCCTTGGTCCGAAGTCGTCCCCGAGTGCCTCCCTTGCTGCTTCAACTGTCGACGAACAGGAGCTTCGTCGTGGGAACCAAGGCCGCAGCCTACTCTGCCGTGTTGCCGTCATTTTGTTGCGGCTGTTGTTTTCGCCAAGATCGACTACAAGATGATGCGTCAAGTTCCTCACCGTGTCTACGGCTCGTGTACCCCTACGTCAACAACGACTCGACAAGTACCCCGTCGGCAAGACCGATGCCCGAACGACTACACAAGACGATGCGCCAAGTTCAACTACACCCGACGACATGTACATCTTCGAAACGCGAACGCCTACACGGCGACACGTCAAGTACCACTACCGTCGCCGAAGAACCGTGAACGAAAACGCCAACGTGTACAACTACCGTCGCCCCGGAAACGATGCATTCACCAAGTACCAAGACGATACGTGTACGTCTACCGCCGCCGTGGAATCGCCAAGGCGACAAGTACCCCTATGACGCGACAAGTACCTCGACGAACCGAACATCTACAAAACGAGTACCTCTACGTCAACGACGACCCCGACGCCCCGTGTACGACTACGAACGGGACGACTACTTCCCTCTACGAAAGTGTACCACGTCCCGCGAGTACCACTACTTCCTCTACGACCTCGAACCGCCCCGAAACGAACGCTTCGAAGGTATACAACCGAGACGACCCCGTGGATGAGTGCTTGTGAATGTGTGTTGTAGGAGATGTTCCACCTGTTGCACCGTGTCCGAGTTGTCCTTGCACGTTCCTCCTCGTTGCCTTGTCGCTGAACCGTGGGAACCCGGCAACGGGATCACCCCACCTTTCATCTTGTTCGACTCGCTCACGCCACCTTTCTTTTGCACCGGTCTCTCGACGAGTTACCGATACCGACATGTTGCGTGGCATCATTTTCGGATTCGTCACCGTGGCCCCTTTCTTTCCACCACGGTGACAAATACTTCATATCTCTTCATGTTAACGTTTAACTAAAAATTGCATAAAACTTGATCATGTCATCCGCATCATGTTAACAACATTAAAATGTGTGAATTGTTGCTTGCTTAAAATTGCTAAACATGCATATTGGGATTTTTCCGGAATTGTTGTTGTAGTTTCCGGCCTCATTTAAACATGTTGCTTGTGTTGTTTTTATGTGCTTCCTACCTTGCCATGTATTGCTTCCTGTATAGACTTGTCATGCATCATACCTTGCCATGTATTGCATCATATAGGCTTGTGTTGTTTTTCTGTGCTTCCTACCTTGCCATGTATTGCTTCCTGTATAGACTTGTCATGCATCATACCTTGCCATGTATTGCATCATATAGACTTGTGTTATTTTACTGTGCTTCCTAACTTGCCATGTTGTGCTTCCTGTATAGACTTGTAGTGCATCCTATGTAGACTTGTTTTGCATCATACTTGGTTGAGCATATTGTCATGTTCTTGTGATGTGTGTTTACCGTATTGCTTGCTTCTTCTCGTTAGTGCTTGTTCCGTTGCGTTCGTGAGGATTCGTTCGTTTACCCGTGGTTCTTCTTCAAGGCTTCTTCTTCGTCTTCTTCATGGATCCGTTCTTCTTCCTTGCGGGATCTCAGGCAAGATGATCATACCCTTGGATACCTTTACTACCATTGCCATGCTTAGTAGTCTCGATGCTATCGTTACATGTCGCGCTACCCATCTTTTTGTCAGCCCCTCTCCTTGTTGCCATGAAACCTCTAACCTTTGAAACCTTCTTAGCAAATCATTGTTTGGCTATGTTACCCGCTTGCTCATCCCCTCTTATAGCATTGTTAGTTGCAGGTGAAGATGAAGATCGTTCCATGTCGGAACTTGTTGTTGGCATATCACAATATCTATTATTATTATTATTAACACACCTATATACTGGGCATGGGTGGAAGGCTTGGCCTTTTGCTCGGTGTTTTGTTCCACTCATGCCACCTAAGGCGCCGATAAACCGGCATTATGTTCCTTGATTTTGCGTTCCTTACACGGTTGGGTATATGGGGACCCCTTGACAGTTCGTCTTTGAATAAAACTCCTCCAGCAAGGCCCAACATTGGTTTTAATTTGCCTCATAATAACAACTTAATTAAATAATTAAATTTGCATAGGGGGTCGCGCCCTCGGGATTCTTTTCTACATAGCAGGGGGGCCAGTGCTGATGGTGTGGGTCCCAAACGGGGAGCCTGCAGGGCCACCTCGTGGAAACTCGAGGGCTGGTTTTAGCTGTAGCATCACCCATCCGGACGTGGCCTGAGACGAGATACGCGCGGCTACTAGCAGGGTGTCCTGTGACGCCCGAGACCGACGTCCCAGAAGATTCCAGATGTTCCGGGTTCTCCCATGTATTTCGTTGTGCTTGTGTTATTTATTTTTGCATTGCATCATGTCATCATGCCATCATGTCATATTTATTTTGCATCTCAACCTATATAAATCGTGGGCCTTCGGTCCATTTAAATCGAGGGAAGAATGTCTTCTCTTTAAAACATATAAAAGCCTCTCAATATTTTAGGGAGCTATATAATAATATTCCATTTGTTTGGAATTATCCAACACACGTGCATAATTTTCCCCATGCTTTTCCTACTTCGAGTTCTCCTTCAAAAACCTTCCCTATATTCTTTTCTCAATTTTCGAGGCTCCTCCTAAAATCTAGACTCCTTTTAAACTCCTTTAAGGCAAGCTATTTATTTTTAGTTGGCACTTCCCTTTTTGTTGGAACTATTTTTGTGGGGTTGGAATTACTCCATAAAGCCTTTCAAAAATGTTCTATAATTTTTATACTGTTCATGGCCTCCTTTCGTAATTTTTTGGACTCTCTCTCTATTTAGTTCTCTGCTAAGAATAAATAGAAAAGAGGCCCAGCCGCCTGCGGTCTCCCTAGGCTGGACCATTAGGCCCAGCCACTTCCCTTCACCAGGCCCAAGCCAGCCTCAGCCTCCCTCTCCCTCTTGGGCCTCCTCCTCCCAGCAGGCCCATCAGGCCAGAGGCCAGCGCCCGCACCTACCCCGAACCCTAGCCTCGCTCCCTCGACCTCCCCAGTCGCCGCTCCTGTTTCCCTCGTCCACATCGCGCCGCAGCTTTTCCCTCGATCTTCCCCAGCGCCTCGACCGCAGTCCCTCGGTGGCCTCGTCTTCGCCATGGCCCGCCGCCCCTGTCTCGCTTCGATTCCCAGAGCGCAGCACCTCTCCAGTGCCAAGCCGCCGTCATCGCTGCTTCGTCCGCACTAGGAGCTCCCCAGCGCCTTCCCGATCCAGCGCCAGGGACGTCCGAGCGCCAAGGCCTCGCCTTCCTCGCGCCTCCAGAGTGCCCCGCGCCAGGGCCGCCGCTCCCCTCGCCCCAGGAGCCCCGGCGACCCCTTCTCCAGGGCCGCGCCCCTCCTCCGTCGCCTCCTCTGCGCGACGTCAAGGCCGCGGCACCAGGGCCGGCCGGGGAAGCGCAGCGAGCGCCCCTCCTTCTTCCTCGACGCCGGCCAGGCCCGGCGCCCCGCCGGCGCGCCCCTGCCTCACCTTCCGGCGCGGTCCCGCCGTCCTCCGCATCGCCATGGCCCCGCGCCTCGCTGCATCCTCCTCTCGCGACCGGGAACGCGCCCGCTGGACCTCCGTTCCGTGCCGCGTCCTCGCCTCGTCGCCCGCCAAAACCGCTGCTGCTGTTGTGCTTCTTGTCGGCCTCGTTATGTTGTTTTGGTCCAGCAGTTTTTCGTCAAGTACCACGACACGTGACAAGTACAACTACGGACGAGAACGTCTACACATCCGGGACGCGGCAAGTACCTCGACGACATGTACAACTACGACTCGAGACGAGACCGGCAAGACCGAACGGAACGAGTACATCTACCGATGCCAAGTACCACGACGACCGAACGGCTACGATGGCGAGTACCTCTCCGATGAACGTGAACAACTACATGATGAATCGCCAAGTACCACTACTTCCACTATCATCGCAAACGAGAACCCCAAGTACCACGACACCGACCCGAACATCTACGGCAAAACGAGCTCCGTGAACGTCTACCGTCGCCCCGTGTACGACTACTTCCTCTCCAACGTGAACGACTCCTTCCTCTACGATCTCGAACCGTCCCGAAACGAGTGTTTCGAAGGTATAACCCGAGACGATGACCCGTGTGATGCTTGCTTGTGTTGTATGAAATGTCTCCCGTGTGTGCTCCGTGCCGTTTCGTCCGTTTGTCATGTTCATCGGTTGCCTCGTCGCCGACTCGTGGGAACCCGGTGACGGGATCACCCCAACTTATCATCTTCCATGTCTCGCTCTCCGTTACCTTTTGCACCGGTCTCTCAACGAGATACCGGTACCGATATGATGCCGTTGCATCATTTTCGGATCGTTGCCGTGGCACCCTTTCTTTCCACCACGGTGACATATCCTTCATATCTTCTTCATGTTAATGTTTAACTAAATTGCATAAACTTGATCATGTCATCCGCATCATTTAACAACACTAAAATGTTTAATTGTTGTTTGCTTAAATTACTAAACATGCTCATGGGGTTTTTCCGGAACTTGTTGTTGTTATTTTCCGGCCTCATTTAAAATGCCTAAATAGTGCAGTTTTTGTATGCTTCACCTCTTGCCATGTTAAAAACATTTAATCTTGTCTTGTAATTAACGAGAGTCAACTAAATAAATAAATGTGGTGTTTCGTCAATATGCAACTCGTTGCATATTGAGCTCCACTTAACTTGTAGTTTTGTTTGTGCACTTGCCATGCCATGCATATTTAAACCGGACATGCATCATACTTGTTTGTGCATCGTATGCCATGTTTATGCTTGTGTGTTTACCGTGTTGTTTGCTTCTTTCCGGTTGCTTCTCTTGTTAGCTTCGGTTTCGTTCCGGAGTTGTGAGGATTCGCTCGTCTTGTTGCTCCGTCTACTTCATGGATCCGTTCTTCTCCCTTATGGATCCCAGGCAAGATGACCATACCCTTGGATACCTTTACTACCATTGCCATGCTTAGTTGTCTTGATGCTATCGTTACATGTCGCGCTACCCATCTTTTATGTCAGCCTCTCCTTGTTGCCATGAAACCTCTAACCTTGACACCTTCCTAGCAAAACCACTGTTTGGCTATGTTACCCGCTTGCTCAGCCCCTCTTATAGCGTTGTTAGTTGCAGGTGAAGATGAAGATTGTTCCAGGTGGGAACTTGTTGTTGGAATATCACAATATCTATAATTATTATTAACACACCTATATACTGGGCATGGGTGGAAGGCTTGGCCTTTTGCTCGGTGTTTTGTTCCACTCATGCCACCTTAGGTGCCGATAAACCAGCATTATGTTCCTTGATTTTGCGTTCCTTACACGATGGGTGAAATGGGGACCCCTTGACAGTTCGACTTTGAATAAAACTCCTCCAGCAAGGCCCAACATTGGTTTTAATTTGCCTCATAATAACAACTTAATTAAATAATTAAATTTGCATAGGGGGTCGCGTCGCCGAGGTTTCTTAATTCTACATAGCAGGGGGGCCAGTGCTGATGGTGTTGGTCCCAAACTAGAGTCACTTGCGGTACCACCCAGTTATCTGGGGTCTTCGGTACTGTACGTAGCGCTCATCCGGACGTGGCCTGAGACGAGATACGCGCGGCTACTATCAGGGTGTCGGCACGCCGGGAGGTCTTGCTGGACTTGTTTTACCATTGTCGAAATGTCTTGTGCTACCGGGATGTCGAGCCTGATCGGATTTCCCCTAAGATAAGGGGTGATGATATTATATTTATCACTTCAGCTAATCGTGAGAGCTTGTGATGGGTTAAGTTGGGACACCCCTGCAGGGTTATGATCTTTCGAAAGCCGTGCCCGCGGTTATGTGGCAGATTGGAATTTGTTAATGTCCGGTTGTAGAAAACTTGACAGAGGATCCGAAGTAAAACACACAACTGTGTGAGTAACCGTGACTGTTTCTTTTCATTTTGAGAAGAGAACACGATGGGGTTATGTTTGACTCGTATGTAGTTCAGGATCTTTAGCGATCACTCCTTTTGCGACCGTTCGCGTAGCTTCTCATCTTATTCTGGTACTCGTAAGCTAGCCACCATATTATGCTTAGCCGCTGCTGCAACCTTCACCACTTTACCTCTTCCTACCCATAAAGCTTTGCTAGTCTTGATACCCATGGTTATGGGATTGCTGAGTCCTCGTGGCTCACAGTTACTACAACACCAGATGCAGGTTCAGCCGAGTTTGATGCAGGAGCTGGTTCAAGTGCTTCACTGGGAGCTCGATGAAGAGTTTGGTCGTATGCTTGTGACGTTTCGACGATCAGTAGTGGTTTCTACTAGGATTCGATCCTGACCTGTGGCTTTATGTTGTTTTGGTATCTTTCTTTTGGATCTTACCCTTAGATGGGCTGTGATGTTCTGAATGATGTTTGGCTTATGTAATGTATTGTGTGAAGTGGCGAGTGTAAGCCAACTATCTCCTTTTGCAATTTAATCCCTCTTTTACATGAGTCGTGCAAAGATACCAAACTTGAGATCATTCTAGGATGGGCTTATACCTTTAAGTCGTGCCTCGACACGTAGGAGGTATAGTCCCATCCTGGGCATTACATGTCGGCACGCCGGGAGGTCTTGCTGGACTTGTTTTACCATTGTCGAAATGTCTTGTGCACCGGGATGCCGAGCCTGATCGGATTTCCATAAGATAAGGGGTGGTAATATTATATTTATCACTTCAGCTGATCGTGAGAGCTTGTGATGGCTAAGTTGGGACACCCCTGCGGGGTTATGATCTTTCGAAAGCCATGCCCGCGGTTATGTGGCAGATTGGAATTTGTTAATGTCCGGTCGTAGATAACTTGACAGAGGATCCGAAGTAAAACACACAACTGTGTGAGTAACCGTGACTGTCTCTTTTCACTTTGAGAAGAGACACGGTGGGGTTATGTTTGACTCACAGGTAGTTCAGGATCTTTAGCGATCACTACTAGTTGCAACCGTTTGCGTAGATGCTCATCTTATTCTTGTACTCGTAAGTTAGCCACCATATTATGCTTAGCCGCTGCTGCAACCTCACCACTACCCTTCTCCATACCCATAAAGCTTTGCTAGTCTTGATACCCATGGTTATGGGATTGCTGAGTCCTCGTGGCTCACAGATACTACAACACCTGATGCAGGTTCAGCCAAGAATGATGCAGGAGATGGATCAGAACTCCACCAGGAGTTCGATGAAGAGCGTGGCCGTATGTTTGTGACGTTTTCGACGATCAGTAGTGGTTTCTACTAGGGGCGATTCAGACCTGTGGCTTTATGTATTTGGTATCTTTCTTTTGGATCTTCGCTCGTAGTCGGGTTGTGATGTTATTTGGATGATGATTTGCTTATGTAATGAATTGTGTGACGTGGCGAGTGTAAGCCAACTATCCTTTTGCAATTTCATCCCTATTTTTACATGAGTCGTGCTAAGATACCAAACTTGAGATCATTCCAGAATGGGCTTATACTTTTAAGTCGTGCCTCGACACGTAGGAGGTATAGTCCCATCCTGGGCATTACAATGTAATGCATCATAATTGCATCATAAGTGAAACATACGTGCATCATGTTGATCGTGCATTGCACCTTGTTTGATTCTCGTGTCTCGTTGTGTTCTTGTGTTGAGTAGAGCCGGAAGCCGAGAATGAGTACGAGAACGAGGTTACTACCGAGGTTGAGAACGAGGAGCCGTCTTACGATCCCATCGACGATTCGACAGGCAAGATGACCTAACCCAGATATCATTACTATCTTTGCCTATTGCTAGATGTCTCGCTCTTTAGCTCATTGCTTCGATGTCCATGTTTGTTTGTCAGCCTCCTATTGTAACCATGAATCTGTCTAACCACCCAACCTAGCAAACCATTGTTTGGCTACGTAAGCTTCGCTCAGCCCCTCTTATAGCATTGCTAGTTGCAGGAGAAGATTTGAAGATTCTTGCTTCATGTTGAAGTATTTGTTGGGATATCACACTATATAATATGTCAAACTAAATCATCTATATATTGGTAATGGGTGGAAGACTAAGCCTCTTGCTTGGTGATTTGTTCCACTCATGCCACCCTAGGAACCGTATAAACCAGTGTTATGTTCCTTGATTATGCGTCCCTAACACGGTTGGGGTTTATGGGCCCCCCTTGATAACCCGCTTAGCGCTAAAACTCTTCCAGCAAGTCCCAACATTGGTTTTACTTTTGCCTAATAACTAAAACTTGCATAGGGAGTTATAAACCCTCTTCTTAATCAAGAACCCCGGGCCAGTGCTCCTCATGAGTGTTGGTCCGAAATGGGGAGCCTGCGGTGCCACCTCGGGGAAACCCGAGGGCTGGTAAAAACCCGTAGCTTCACCCATCCGGTCGTGGCCTGAGACTAGATACGCCCGGCTACTGTCAGGGTGTCGGCACGCTGGGAGGATTTGCTGGATTAGTTTTACCTTAGTCGGAATATCTTGAGCACGGGATTCCGAGAATACTCGGGTCTTCCCACCTTGGAGTTGAGACTCCGCAGATCGTGAGCTTGTCATGGGCTAAGTCAGGACACCCCTGCAGGGTTTTGAACTTTCGAAAGCCGTGCCCGCGGTTATGTGGCAGATGGGAATTTGTTAATATCCGGTTGTAGAAAACTTGACACCATGTTCAGAACACACTACCAGCGTGAGTAACCGTGACGGTCATTTTACGAAAGGGGTTCAGGAAGTGACACGGTGGGGTTATGATTGACGTGCTTAGATAGGATCACTTCGTGATCACTTTGACGCTCGTGGCACTTCTCTTCTCGCTCTAAACACGTAAGCTAGTGCTAGTGCAGCTGCAACCTTTTATCTTTCTTCAGCCTTGTTCCTCACCCAAGGCTTAGATAGTTTTGTTACCCGGGAACGGGATTGCTGAGTCCTCCGTGGCTCACAGATTCTACACCACACCAGATGCAGGTACCATGGTGAACTACTCAGGTGACGGCACGGAGCTGTACTGGGAGTTTGATGAAGAACGTAGTCGTTACTATGTGCACTATCCTGATGATCAGTAGTGGTTTCTACTAGGGGCGATTCGGATCTTGTGGCTTAATGTATTTGGTATCTTTCATTTGGATCTTTGCCCGTAGTCGGGTTGTGATGTTATTTGGATGATGATTTACTTATGTAATGTATTGTGTGATGTGGCAAGTGTAAGCCAACTATCCTTTTGCAATTTCATCCCTATTTTTACATGAGTCGTGCAAAGATACCAAACTTGAGATCATTCTAGAATGGGCTAACACCTTTAAGTCGTGCCTCGACACGTAGGAGGTATAATCCCATCCTGGGCATTACAAGTTACTTGGGATCAGTTTCAGCAAGCCTTCCGTGCTGCACATGTTTCCGTTGGAGCGATGAACCTGAAGAAGCATGAGTTTGGCAACTTGCACCAAGGAAACCGTACTATGGGGTAGTACATGGATGATTTCAGGCAGTTAGCTCGCTATGCGCCAAATGACATGGCTATAGATGCCGCGAAGCAGGAGAAGTTCTTGAGGGACTCAATGATGAATTGAGTGTGCAGTTGATGGTAGCAACTTTCAACAACTACCAGGAGCTGGTAGACATGGCCATCATGATTGAAGGAAAGCAGCAACAGATTGATAGCCGCAAGAGGAAGTATGGACAGGGGAAGTATAACTTTGGAGCTCAGCGGAAGCCCTTCTATTCCTCATACTCAGGAGGACAAAACCATCCCACTCATGGAGGACATAACCATGGAGGCCATTCACACAACCATAGTGGCCCCGGGAATAGCAATGGGAATGGAGGAAACAACAATCAGAACCGTTCCACCCCATCAACACCCGCGAAGAAGGATCTGAGTCACATTACTTGTTTCAAGTGCGGGAAGACCGGACACTATGCCATCGAGTGTCCTAAAGCAAAGAATGGAAATGGCAATGGAAGCTCAGGAAAGAATCCCAACCCATTCACCAGAGGACAGGTGAATCACGTCAATGTGGAAGAGATTGACGAGCAGCCGGACGCAGTGGTTGGTAAGTTTTTGGTTAATGCATTTACAACCCTTGTTCTTTTTGACACTGGTGCATCTCATTCATAAATATCAAAGGGTTTTGTGGAAAAGTATAACTTGTCAATCATATCTCTTAGGTCACCTATGTTAGTGAGTTCCCCTGGAGCAGAATACATGGCTAGTCGAGGATGTTATCAATTGCCATTGACTATTGGGAGACATGTTTTTCCCACCGACCTCATTGTCTTGGAATACCAGGGTTTGTACGTAATCATAGGTATGGATTGGCTATCCAAGTTTGAGGGAAACATTGATTGCGTTAGTAAATCTGTTCTCCTCACCACCCCAGAAAGAAAGAGCATTAATTATGTGTTGAGACACACACCCTAGAGAACTCAAGTGAATGCTCATTCAGGAGTTGTTTGGGAGGAAGTACCAGTTGTAAAGGATTCCCCGATGTTTTCCCGGAAGAGTTACCAGGCATGCCATCGGATCGAGACATCAAGTTCTTGATTGAGTTGTTACCAAGCGCCGGACCAACATCGAAGAGACCATACCGGATGCCTGCAAATGATTTGGAAGAGATTAAGAAGCAAATCGAGGATTTAATGGAGAAACGTTACATTCGACCAAGTTCTTTAACTTGGGGAGCCCCAGTGCTCTTGGATGAGAAGAAGGATGGTTCACCAAGGATGGTGGTAGACTATCGTGCACTGAATGAGGTGACGATCAAGAGCAAGTACCCTCTACCGGTAATCAATGATTTGTTTGACCAGTTACAAGGAGCCAAAGTCTTCTCTAAGATCGTTTTATGATCTGGATATCATCAGTTGAAGATCCGAGAACAGGACATACCTAAGACAACTTTTACCACGAGGTACGGGCTTTATGAGTATACGGTTATGTCATTTAGTTTTACTAATGCCCTTGCCTACTTTACGAGTACGATGAACAAGGTGTTCATGGAGTTCTTGGATAAATTTGTGGTGGTATTCATTGATGGCATATTGGTTTACTCCAAGAATGAAGAGGAGCACAAGGAACATTTGCGTTTGGTTCTTGAGAAGCTCAGGGAACATCAGTTATATGCCAAGTTCAGCAAATGTGAGTTTTGGTTGAAGGAAGTCAGATTCCTCGGACCTGTTATATCATGGGATGGTATAGCAGTAGACCCCTCCAAAGTAGAGGCCGTCACCGAGTGGAAAGCACCCACCTCAATTGGTGAGATTTGTAGTTTTCTTGGACTCGCAGGATATTATCGGAGGTTCATTGAGAATTTCGCCAAGATTGCTAAGCCCATGACAGAGTTGTTGAAGAAGGAAAGTAAGTATAATTGGACCGAACAATGTGAGGCCAGTTTTCAAGAGTTAAAGAAACGTTTGGTTACAGCCCCAGTGCTGATACTCCCGAATATACGCAAGGATTTTTCAAGTGTATTGTGACGCTTCACGTCAAGGACTTGGAGGCGTTCTCATGCAAGAAGGAAAAGTTGTTTCATATGCCTCACGTCAGCTTCAACCCCATGAGTTGGATTATGCACGCATGATTTGGAGTTAGCAGCCATAGTGCACGCACTCAAGACCTAGAGACACTTTCTCATTGGAAATCATTGTGATGTTTATACAGATCATAAGAGTTTGAAGTACATCTTCACGCAGAAGGAGTTAAATCTCAGGCAAATGAGATGGATGGAGCTCATAAAGGATTACGGCATGAGATTGCGTTATCACCCAGGGAAAGCCAATGTCGTGGCAGATGCTTTGACTCGCAAAAGTTATGTTAACACCATCATAACCGGAGATTTACCCCAGGAGTTACCAGATGATCTCAGAGATTTACAGCTGGAGATAGTCCCTAGACGCTATTTTGCTACATTGGAGATTCAGTCCACTTTGTTGGGAACGATTCGAGAAGCCCATAAGACGGACAAAGGTATTGCAGAAATAAAGGGCAGAATGAGCCAAGGTGAGGCAGAAGGATTCCGTGAGGATGAATACGGAACATTGTGGTTTGAAAAACGTATATACGTGGCCAATGACCCAGAGATCAGGAAGTTGATTTATCAAGAAGCTCATGATTCTCCTTACTCAATACGTCCAGGAAATACCAAGATGTATTTGGATTTGAAACAAAAAAATTGATGGACCGGCATGAAGAAGGACATTCCCGAGTATGTAGCGGTATGTGCCGTCTGCCAGAGAGTTAAGGCAGAACATCAGAAACCAGCAGGGTTACTACAGCCGTTACCAATACTAGATTGGAAGTGGGATAAACTCGGAATGGATTTTATCACAGGATTACCGAGGACACGATCAGGGTACGATTCCATCTGGGTTATAGTTGATCGCTTGACAAAGGTAGCTCATTTCATCCCCGTGAAGACCACTGACACGAGTGCTAAGTTGGCCAAGATATACATGACCAGGATCGTATGTCTGCATGGAGTTCCGAGGACCATCGTATCAGATAGAGGAACACAGTTTACCTCAAAGTTTTGGAAGCAGTTACACAAGACTTTAGGTACTAGGCTTGAGTTCAGTACAACCTTTCATCCACAGACAGATGGACAGACAAAGA
Organism: Secale cereale; assembly: GCA_902687465.1. Taxonomy (NCBI): domain Eukaryota; kingdom Viridiplantae; phylum Streptophyta; class Magnoliopsida; order Poales; family Poaceae; genus Secale; species Secale cereale. The sequence continues at coordinate 453,821,014 of LR738711.1, read as the reverse complement.
GAGTCAATCAGATTCTGGAGGACATATTGAGAGCTTCTGCACTAGATTATGGATCTAGTTGGGATGATAATTTTCCTTATGCAGAGTTCTCTTACAACAACAGTTATGAGACTAGTCTGCAGATGGCCCCTTTCGAGGCTTTGTACGAAAGAAGGTGCAAGATACCATTGATGTGGGATGAAGTAGGAGACATCAAGTTGTTTGGACCCGATTTAATTAGAGATTCAGAGGAGAAGGTCAAGTTGATCCGTGACAGACTCAAGATAGCCCAGTCTAGACAGAAGAGTTATGTCGATACAAAACGCAAAGAGGTAACCTAAGAAGTCGGAGATAGAGCATATCTTCGTGTGTCTCCACTTAGAGGAGTTAAGCGTTTTGGAGTTAAAGGTAAATTGGCACCATGATTTGTGGGACCATACAGAGTTTTGGAACGCCGAGGAGAAGTAGCTTATTCATCTAGGGTTACCTGAAACTTTGTCCGGAGTTCACAATGTGTTCAACGTTTCCTAGTTGAAGAAGTGCCATGCAAAGATGGCTGATATCCCTCTATGAGATACAGTGCCCCTGGAAGCAATTCAGTTAAAGAGTGACCTGACTTATGAGGAGAATCCTATTAAGATACTCGAGTTTGCCGACCGAGTTACTCGCAGCAAGGTTATCAAGGTTTGCAAAGTTCAGGGAAGTCACCATACAGAGGACGAAGCCACTTGGGAACGAGAGGAAGACCTTCGACGGGACCACCCACACCTTTTTGCTAGCCAACCCGAATCTTAAGGGCGAGATTCATCTTAAGGGGGTTAGGTTTGTAACATCCCAATTTTCAATTTGGATGTTAACATAGATCATTCGTATGCATTCATCATTTGAGCTTTTTGAGTTTGATTTTTATTTGGAAATTGATCCAAGAGACTTTAAGCAACTCAAGGGCCCAAGTGAGAGAGTTGGAAGTTTTCCAAAGAGGACCCACAATTTTATTATTTTCTAAGTGGGGTTGGATCAAATATTATTTTACGAATTTTCATTTTCAATATTTTTAAAATAATGAGAGAAGATAATATGACTTCTTCAAAAACCGAATAAAAATGCTGGAAGTTGAGTTTTGAGTAAAATTATATTTATTGGATTTTTATTTGCAAAAGTATTATTCTGTTATTTTATTTGCACTAAAAAGTTTATTTTTATTTTTGGCATTTAGGCCCAGAAAAATATTCACCTGGTCAATAATAAGGCCCTAAGTACGTGTGAATTTTTCTGCGATTTTTGAAATATATTTATTGTGTTTTTCTATTTTTCTGTATTTTCAGAAAATGTATTATATATATATATATATATATATATATATATATATATATATATATATATATATATATATATATATAATAAAGCAAATTGGGCTTCTGGTCGTCTGTAAAAAATACCCTCAAAGTTGCTATAAATTACCCGCTATGCCACCCATAAGTCAAGAAAACTATTCGTTTTTTTTCAAAGTCATCGTCGCGCACAGTTCTTTTATAAAACCAGTACCACACATATGTCACAGAAGAAGTAGCAGCTCAGTGGTTGATGCCTATGTCGTCTACCGCGCAGATCAGGGTTCGATCCCTGGGTCGCCCTATTTTTCTCCACATTTTTCTGTCGCGCACATCCTCCCTCTCACATACGCGTTTATGGGCCGGCCCGAGGGGCGTGACGCCCCAATTTTTTTTCCATTTCGTTTTTTCTTCTCTTTTCTTTTCTCATTTCTGATTTTGTTTTTCCTTCTTTAAATTAATTCGAGATTTTCAAATTACAAAAGGTTGCGAGTTTTGAGCAAAAATATTCGAGAAATCATAGAATGTTTATGAATTCAAAAAATGTGCGAGAAATTATAAATTTTCCGCAGTTTTTTTTGGTGATTTACGAAATTGTTCCCAAATTATAAAAAAATCACAATTTTTCAAAATTTGTTCACCAATTATAAAAAAGGTTCATTGATACAAAAAGGTTTGTTAACTCAAAAACTGTTAATGAATTCAAAAACTATGCATGCATTTCAAAAAATGTTCGTCTGAACAAAACAAATGTTCATGAATTCAAAAAATATTCATGCATTTCAAAATATGTTCGTCAAAACAAAACAAATGTTCATGCATTTAAAAAATGCCCCAAATTTTAAAATAAATATTTGTCGATTAGAAAAAAAGTTCGTCGATTCAAAAGTCTTTCATGTCTAGGATTTGGGTAGTTTTTGGAAAGTCTTTTTATGTCAAGGCGCTAGGAGTAGTTTGTAGTCCATGAAATTTGTTTTTAAAGTTTTAAAAATTCTCTTGTGCGGCACAATGATAAGTGTGCCATGCAGTGGCAAGCTCGGTGCCTTAGGATTTACCATGTCGAATGCATTGCGATCACATGGACATCACGTACATCATCAACGAGGGTGGGAAGAAAGATAAGTGGAAACATGGTGAACCACCATGTGAAAATAGAGGACGCTCATAATTTGGGGTATTGAGCCATACTTATTTGGTTAGCGTGTAAATTTTTTCTCTCCCGTTGCAACGCACGGACTCTTTTGCTAGTGTGTGTGTATATATAGGAGTAGGATTTTCTATAATAGCTTGCCACAGAACTAGTTAAGATTTTTGACGGTGTAAAAGTCTCTAAAAATCCTGAAAGAAATACTGAACTAACATACCTATAATATAACAAGATCCAACGGAGGGATTGATAAATTATGATGTTATGATGTTATATGTCGCAATGAGCTAAAATGATTTTTTTTTGCCGAGGACACATAAATGCATATTTTCACAATCACACCGTTGGATCATCTTGTTACATTATAGTGGTGCTCCACTATTTATTTCAATTTTTTCATAATATTTACATCGTTAAAAAGCTTAGCGAGTCTTAATTAGTTCTGTGTCAAGCTGTTGTAAACACAATTTTACCTATATATATAGTTCGAGCCACTCACGCCCGCCTGCCGGCCCCTCCTCCAAGCAAGGC
>LR738711.1:453776710-453817921 GCA_902687465.1 Secale cereale | reverse complement strand
CCCCCCGACTCCTCCTCACCACCACCGCCAGCCCCGCAGCCATCCGCCGCCCGCGCCGCCGTCCCCGCCGCCGCCGCTGCCGTCTCGCTGCCACCCACACCCGCACCGCCACCGCCCGAGCCCACCACCTCGCATGCCATGGCCGGAACCCCGCCGCAGCCCGGACTGTCCGCCGCCGGAGCCGATCTGCCGGCGCCGCCGTTTTTTTAAACCGCCCGAACTGGTACGAACTGCTCGTTTTTTTCAGTTAACTTTTAGATCGGTTTTAGTTTTAAAAAATCCGGTTTAGTTTTTTGTAGATAGATCTATTTAGAGATCATTCACTGGTTAGGGGTAGATAACAAACGTTCGTTCGTTAGTTTTTTCTTTTTCTGTTTATTTTTCGCCAAGGACGTTTTCACGATTAAAGTTTTTACAGATTAGTCTCTAATCTTAAAACGATCACTACTTTTCACTCGTTTGTCGGAATTAGGTGAAACCAACGCCAAACTCTTCGTTTTGATCTCATCTATCCAATAAACCAACTCAAATTTATTTGTGAAACTTTTAAAATTTGAATTCAAAAAGATTTGAATTTGAACTTCTTTTGATCGTAACTTGAGTTTCGTAACTCCGTTTGAGTTGATTCATTTTGCAAATTGAAGCTCTTGACCTAAACTTTATGATAAGACCAAATACACCTAATTTTGGTACTGTTATAAATTGTTTTCTGTTGTAAGAGTTATTTGCTTGCTTTAGAAGTTTATCGAGATATTTTCTTTGATTCTGTTGCATGATTGCTTATGTATGCTATTGTTTGATTGAGATAGAATTTCCGGAGTGCGAAGCTTGCTACTACGAGTTTCTAGGTTTCAATGATCATCAGCATGGTAAGTCACACTTTGATCATACTTTTCAATACCTAGTTTTACTTGCATTAGTTACACCCTCAAAGATTTGCATGAATAGGACTTGGATACATGTGGTTATGCTTTGTAGTTCATGAGGTAGGAACCCAATGACTTGAGATCAACCCCGGGAATATATGCTTTGTTACTTATTTCTTAGCCATGCTCGTAGACGTGGATTGGTATGTGAGATTCATGGAAGTTGTGAGTGTAACACAACTAAGAGAAAGTTTAAGGTGGCAACTTTAATACACATCTGGGTGGATTGGTTTGATTGGCACCTGGAGAATCCAGTGTTGTCCTAGGATACCCCGAAGGAACCTTGTGATCATCCTATGGAATACCACCTAGGCTCAAAGGGATCATATATCATTCATGTCTAGAAACTTCCGTGTGCAGCCACAAGCCATTATGGGCTCTAGCATAGCTGAGTATGTTCTGTGAGCTCTTTCAGTGTTGGACTAGCAGATCTAGGGGAAAGTAGGTGTACCGGTCTACCTAGAGTAAGAGTTAATGCTCCTGAAAGGCTATGTCGCGATCTTCCGATCATGGATGCGGTCGAGTCTTGTGGTGAAAGGTGTGCAAACCTTTGCAAAGTGTACACATTATTCATGAATAGCCGTGTCCCTAGTAATGGACATCTTGAGTATCCTGGCATTTGAATTATTGATTGATCTCAACACTCTATTAAATAAACTATTGGGTTACTAATGACATAGGTGATTTTGGGATTGAGATGGAGGAACCTTCTCAATATTGATTAATTCAACTTAGTAGTAAATGATTTATTTCTTTGTTGTAGGGAAAAATTAGCTTTATGCAAAAATAAACCTTACAACCTTCACCAGCCAAATATGCATGTAGTAGTAGATATTGTTCATCATTATTGCTACAGTGTGACTTTGCCAGCATATTCAATGTGTTAACCTACACGGCTGCAACGTCTCATGTTGCAGAGTTTTCCGACGAAGATTAAGGTGCGATCGGTCGTTGTCATGCACTCAGTGTTTGCCGTCGAGCTGGATGGACTCATCTTATCTTTGATGCTTCCGCAATTTATTAGTTTAGTTGGCCTTCAGCCATATTTTGGTAATAATACTCTTTATGAGGATATCGATGTAATAAGTGTGTGATTGAAACTCTGTTATAAATCCTCAAGTACTTTGTCTGTCAGCATACTGATCCAGGGATGACACTTAAGCACAGAGACTTCGACTCATTGGGATCGTGGTCGCTACAAGGGTGCCTTCTCAACCTTTACCCCTATATATAGCGAGGGAGAAAGAGGGCAGCTGCACCCTTATGGGCCTTGGCGCTGCCCCTCCTCTCCCGTAGCTCTTCTTCTTCTCCACGCAGTGCTTAGCGAAGCTCTGCCGTAATTCCTCCACCACCACCACCGCCACGCTGTTGTGCCGTCGGAGGACTCGAGCTACTACTTCACCATCGCTCGTTGAATCGAGGAGGTGAAGGAGTCATCAAGACGTACGTGTGTTGGACGTGGAGGTGCCGTCAGTTCGGCACTAGATCGGAGTTTGCGGGACGGTTCATGAATGGATCGTGAAGACGTACCACTACATCAACGGCGTTCTTTACCTGCTTCCGCTTAGCAATCTACAAGGGTATGCGGATCCAACTCTCCTCTCGTAGATGTGCATCTCCTAGATTGAGCTTGGTGAGCGTAGGAATTTTTTTGTTTCCCATGCAACGTTCCCCAATATCCTCACCATATACTGGACCAATGCCTAACAAAGTTACACGCACAGCTCTACTACTACATATACTGGACCAATTACTAGAGCTCGCGCACGCCAATTAAATTACTTGATACTTTTGTTTCTTGGTAATGATTCTAATGTTCATGAGAATATGATGCTGCCTAAATTGGATACATTTGTTTTGCTTATAAATAAAGAGCCAAAAGACAAGAATGATGAACATTGGAGTATGATCAAGCATAGAAGATGACGCGCGCAAGGGGAGCAAGAACTGAGTTTCTGGTGGAGTTTTCATCACTTTGTATCCACCATGATAACATCAAAGGACATGAACGACATGTACAAGATGGTATGTGACAAATTTCGTCCATATTTTAATCTAGGTGTTGCGTCACCTTATTTTTGGGCCAGGCCCATCTAATTTTGAAATACTATTTATAGGCTATTTTTAGAGTCCGTTTGTAGGGGAAACAACTCAGGAGGTGTTTTAGTTCCACCTTGCCAAGGGGGACGAAATCCACTCTCTCCGCCCAACAAATAAAGCCCTTAAGGCACCGCTTAGAATTTGGGTTTTGTATAGATTAAAGTTTGTCATAGCTGCAACTCGCGTACTTCGTTTGTGTTCACAGAACCCCACTTTCATTAATAAAGCTTTCCTCTTGGATTCGCAACATTTTGATTGCAATTTCAGTTTCTTGCTTGTTCTTCATTTGCGTGCAGGAAATAGACCTTCGTGGCCAGGTTGATCGTGCTCCGGCGTGGTCAGTAACCCCTTGGAGTTGATTTAGCGATTGCTAAGGCGCCACGTCTTCGCACGTTCGGAGTCGGATCGTCAAAGTCTACTCCACCAAAAATGATAGCCACCATCTCATCGGAACACGAGAAACCTTTGCATCTCTTTGCAAAAGTTGCTTGTATAGCCGATGGGGTTGCGGCGCCGGGTAGTCCAGTTGGGCTCGCTCGTACCAGACGATGTCTTTTGCTCTAGTGTCCAAGGTGAGATTTCTCCCAAAAGAGAAGTTGCTTTGAACTGATCCATTTGCTGGGATCTTGCTTGATTACCTTCCAAACATATATATTTCTACACATCATTAGGAAAATGCTATGAGTTGATCCATTTACTGGGATCTTGCTCGATTACCTTCCAAAAATGTATAATTTTGCACATCATCAGGAAAAACAAGTTTTCATGTTTCCCAAAGTATTACTGTTAGAAAAATACAAAAACTGGCGAAACCTTTCAGAAACCCTATCAAAATACCCTTATGTTAAGGCACATTTCACACTTAATTGTTTTGTTGAATGATGACAATGTTTTTTATAGACTAACTGTGTGCATTAAGTATTTCAGAGATTATATTAGATGGCACAAGACGGTTTATTTCCTCTCAGAGATTAAGAGTGAAAACGGTTATTTTTTGACGATTTCTTTTTGGTGGATTTGAGTCATAGGAAATGCATACTATTAAGAGGGGATCTGCAGTGGAAAGGTTAGGGTGAAATCAACACGTGCACATCTCATTTGCACCCTCTTTTCCTTCTCAGCTACATGAAGTTCTTACCTTTCTCAGCTTGGGTTTCCTGGTGGCGCCTAAGTAGTAGTACCGCCCCTAGCAGCGGTAGTACCGTGTGTACCTCCGCTTAGTTTTGAGCTTATGTTGCCCTCCCTGTTTTCACAGTGGTATAGTGCGGTTGTACCTCCTTAAGTGGTAGTATCGCGAGTGTAAGGCGTTAGTACCGCTTAGTGTGTTACTGCAACTCATTCTACCGCTGGCACTGCCGCAACTCATTTATTGCCCGAGGAAACTCATGTTCGTATCCATGGTAGTAGAGCGGATGTAGACCGTGCTAGTACCACTCCAAGCGGTACTTCCGCCCTACCCGTATCCACTACCGCAAGTACATCATGTTATGCTATATGTAGTGGTAGTACCGCTCGTAGGGCTAATACGTCTCCAATGTATCTATAATTTTTTATTATTCCATGTTGTTATATTATCATTCTTGAATGTTTTACAATCATTTTCTAGCATTTTTATATCATTTTTTGGGACTAACCTATTGACATAGTGCCCAGTGCCAGTTGTTGTTTTCTGCTTGTTTTTTTACTTTGTGGAATATCAATATCAAACGGAGTCCAAATGCAACAGAACTTTTTGGAGATTTTTTGGACCAGAAGACATTCAGAGGGCCAAAGAAGTCCACGAGAGAGGGCCCGTGGGGCCCATGAGACACCAGGGCGCGCCCCAGCCCCCTGGCACGCCCTGGTGGTTATTGGGGTCCACTTGGGTCCTCTCCACTGCGTCTCAGCTCTATAAATACTCAGATATTCCATAAACCCTAGAAGAGTCGAAGGAAAATTGTTTTAGCCGTCACAAGTTCCAAAACCACGAGATCCAATTTAGAGCCCTTTTCCGGCGCTCCATTGGAGAGGAACACGATCACGGAGGGGTTTATCATCCTCATTACTGCCTCTTTGATGATGCGTGAGTAGTTTACCATAGAACTACGGGTTCGTAGGCAGTAGCTAGATGGTTCTTCTGTCTTTTTGATTTTCAATACAATGTCCTCTTTGGAGATATATTTGATGTAACTCTTCTGCGGTGTGTTTGTTGGGATCCGATGAACTGTGAGTTTATGACCAGATCTATTTGCATTTGTATCCATACATGATTATTATAGCTTCGTATTTCTTCTTTGATATTTTGGTTTTGTTTGGCCAACTTGATTGATTTATCTTGCAATGGAAGAGGTGCTTTGTAATGGGTTCGATCTTGCGTGCTCAATCTCAATGACAGAAGGAGAAGTGACATGCATGTATCGTTGCTATTAAGGATGAAATGATGGGGTCCATTCCTACATGCATAGATCTTGTCTATATCATGCCATCGTTCTTAAGGCATTACTCCGTTTCTTTATGGAACTTAATACACTACATGCATGTTGGATAGTGGTCGATGTGTGGAGTGATAGTAGTAGATGCAGGCAGGAGTCGGTCTACTAATCTTGGATGTGATGCCTATATACATGATCACTGTCTTGGATATCGTCATAACTATTCGCTCTTCTATCAATTTCACAACAGTAATTTGTTTACCCACTAATACTATTTTCTCAAGAGAAGTGATACATCTCCAACGTATCAATAAATTTTTATATTTTCCATGCTATTATATTATCGACTTTCGGTGTTTTATATGCATGAATGTGCCTAGTGCCAGTTTCTATTTTTCCTTGTTTTGAGCTTCGCGAAAAAGGAATATCAAGCGGAGTCCAAACGGAATAAAACTTTCATGATGATTTTTCTTGGACCAAAAGACATCCAGAGGACTTGGAGTCCAAGTCAAAAGATCCCCGAGGCGGTGACAAGCTAGGGGGGCGCGCCCCCAGGGCTTGTGGACCCCTCGAGGATCCCCTGACCCCGTTCCTTGGCATATATTTTCTCAAATATTCCCAAACCCCTAGAAGAACAGACGAAAATACGTTTCCACCACCGCAGGTCTGTGTTCGTGTGAGATCCCATCTGGAGGCCTTTTCTGGTACTCTACCGCAGGGGATTTGATCACGGAGGGCATCTACATCAACCTTGCTGCCCCTCCGATGATGCGTGAGTAGTTTACCACAGACCTATGGGTCAACAACTAGTAGCTAGATGGCTTCTTCTCTCTCTTTGATCTTCAGTACAATGTTCTCTTCGATGTTCTTGGAGATCTATTCGATGTAATCTTCTCTTTTGGTGTGTTTGTCGAGATCTGATGAATTGTGTATTTATGATCAGATTATCTATGAATATTATTCGAGTCTTCTCTGAACTGTTTTATGCATGATTAAGATAGCTATGTATTTATCTTCGATCTATCAATTTGGTTTGGCCAACTAGATTGATTTTTCTTGCAATGGGAGAGGTGCTTTGTGATGGGTTCAATCTTGCGGTGTCCTCATCGGTGACAGAAAGGTTAGTGAGGCACATATTCTATTGTTGCCATTAAGGGTAATAAGATGTGGTTTCTATCATATTGCATGAGTTTATCCCTCTACATCACGTCATCTTGCTTAAGGTGTTACTCTGTTTTTAACTTCATACTCTAGATGCATGTTGGATAGCGGTCGATGAGTGGAATAATAGTAGTAGATGCAGGCAAGAGTCGGTCTACTTGTCACGAACGTGATGCATATATTCATGATCATTGCCTTAGATATCGTTGATACGTCTCCATCATATCTACTTTCCCTAACGCTTTTCCTCTTGTTTTGGACTCTAATTTGCATGATTTGAATGAAACTAACCCGGACCGATGCTGTTTTCAGCAGAACTACCATGGTGTTGTTTTTGTGTAGAGATAAAAGTTCTCGGATTGGAACGAAACTTTGCGAGGATTTTTATGCAATAAAAGAAAATTACTGGAGCCAAGAATAACCAGAGAGGGCGCACCTGGGTGGGCACTATAAAATCACATTTTCGGAGAAAAAATCGGAGAGGAAGAATTATTTCGTTTTGTGATACGGAGCCGCCGCCACCTCCTGTTCTTCACCGGGAGGCCATATCTGGAGTCCGTTTTGGGCTCCAGAGAGGGGAATCTTCGGTCTTCGTCATCACCAACCCTCCTCCATCACCAATTCCATGATGCTCTCCACCGGGAGTGGGTAATTCCTTCGTAGGCTCGCTGGTCAATGATGAGTTGGATGAGATTCATCATGTAATCGAGTTAGTTTTGTTAGGGCCTGATCCCTAGTATCCACTATGTTCTGAGATTGATGTTGTTATGACTTTGCTATGCTTAGTGCTTGACACTTTGGGTCCAGGTGCCTTGATTCCAGATCTGAACCATTTATGTTATCACCATTATATCTATGTTCTAGATCCGATCTTGCAAGTCATAGTCACCTATTACGTGTTATGATCCGTAAACCCTGTAGTGACAATATGCGAGATACTTTCCGGTGATGACCGTACTTTGAGGAGTTCATGTATTCACTACGTGCTAATGCTTTGCTTCGGTACTCTATTAAAAGGAGGCCTTAATATCCCTTTGTTTCCTTATGGACCCCGTTGCCACGGGAGGGTAGGACAAAAGGTGTCATACAAGTTCTTTCCATAAGCATGTATGACTATTTACGGAATGCATGCCTACATTACATTTATGAACTGGAGCTAGTGTCCTATCGCCCTAGGCTATAACTGTTACATGATGAATATCATCCAACAAATTGCCGATCCAATGCCTCCGATTTTCCTGCATATTGATCTTGCTAAGTTATCACTGATGCTGTTACTATTCCTACTGTTACAAAATCACTGCTATCACTATTACCGTTACTATTGCTGTTACCACTACTATCAAAACTATCATGCTACTGTGCTACTGATCACTTTGCTATAGATAATTAATCTCCATGTGTGGCTGAATTGACAACTCAGTTGCTAATACTTGCAAATATTCTTTGGCTCCCCTTGTGTCGAATCTGTAAATTTGGGTTTAATACTCTACCCTCGAAAACTGTTGCAATCCCCTATACTTGTTGGTTATCAAGACCTTTTTCTGGCGCCGTTGCTGGGGAGCATAGAGATATTTGTTGAGTCACTTGGGATTATTATCAATCTATCACTATGAAGAATTTGAAGGACGATAGAACTAAGATCTTTCCCTCAACAATGAGGGGAGGTAAGGAATTGCCATCACACTATGCACTTGATTCTCCTTTAGTTATAAGTAAGCTTCCTACACCACACTCTGCTATTAATCCTGATATGTCTCAAGTTATTGATGATGCTACTTCTGCTATGAATGAAGCTTATGATGATGCTAGTACCTTGCTTGATAAGATTGTGCCATTGGGTGAACTTGATGAACAACTTCCTAGACTTAATGATATTGAGAATGCCGCAATTGATGAGACTATTGAAACTGATGAAGTGTTTTAAACTAAAAAATTTGAAACACCTATTAGATCTAGCCATCCTAGATATGAATTTCCAAAAGTACCTCAAGGTTATGTTATGGATGAGGAAACTACTAGAGACTTTCTTGCTTGCAATGATAGAGATGACCTTAAGAAACTACTATGCAAATCGAAAGAAAAAAATCTTTGAATGCTAGAATGAAATGTGATCCTAAGTTTGCCACTTCACCTATCTTTGTTAATGATAAGGATTATGAGTTCTTTGTCGACCCTGAGTTAGTTACTTTGGTAGAGTCTGATCCCTTCCATGGCTATGAAACTGAAACCGTAGTGGCACATCTTACTAAGTTGAATAATATAGCCACCCTATTTGCTCATGACGAGAAAATTCGCTACTATTATATTCTCAAGTTATCCCTGTTCTCATTAAAGGGTGATGCTAAAGCTTGGTACAATACTCTTACTCCTAGTTGTGTGAGTAGTCCCTAGGACATGATCTATCACTTCTCTGAGAAATATTTTTCTGCTCATAATGTCTGATTTCAGGTTCCGCAAACCGTAGAGAGGTTCGAACTCTGGGGTGCGCACGAAGAACACTCTCCCCAGCGCGCTCGCCCTATGATTCCACGACCAAGCTTGATGAACTCATGGAACAAGAGACACAGGGGTTTATACTGGTTCGGGCCACCTTGCGGTGTAATACACTACTCCAGTGTGTGTGGTGGATTGCCTCGTGGGGCTGAGGATGAACTAGTACAATGGATGAACAACCTCTAGAGGGGAGGTGTTCTTGGGCTCGGATGAGCTTGTGGTGTGGTCAGGGTGGAATGGATCCAATCCCTTCTATGGTTGTATTAGCTCCCGATCAGATGAGATCCGGATGAGCTGCCCCTGTATGGTGGTGGCTAGGTCCTATTTATAGTGGCCTTGGTCCTCTTCCCAAATATTGGCGGGAAGGGATCCCACAACAGCCAAATTTCAAGGGGAACATCTTGTACAAGCTATCCTGACAAAAGCGGTCTTCGACTGCCAAAGGCTCTGGTGGTGACGCTGCGCCGGGCTCCAAGATGACCTCCATTTTGCCGTCCTGACGGCCCTTGGTCTTGTTGCACCGATATGGAAACCTTTGCTTGATTCCTTGGGACTCCGCGCCTGTGCTTGCCCCCTTAGCGCCAAAGGGGAAACTGGTACGCTGCATCCGTTGGCGCCCGCCTGGCCATGGTCGTCATGGCTCACATAACGTGAACCTCGCGAGGTGCACCTTGCATAGATATCTCCGCTCCTCGGGAGCCAGCCTAAAGAGGCTGCCCCCAGGGAGGTCTTGCCATCATCCGCCTCGCGAGGCTTGGCCCCTAGCGAGGGTCTTGAGCTTTGGTTGCTGAAGCTGGGCCGTACCAGGCCGCCGATGGAGCCACGCCATGGGCTGCAGGCAGGCAAGTCTGGGTACCACCGTTCCCAGGACACCGACAGTAGCCCCCGGGCCCAAGGCTAGCTCGAACTTGGCTTCGAGGCGAAGCCAAGGGGAAAGTGCGAAGTGCCACGGGCCCCAATCGCCTGCGGCCTTGGTCGTGGCATGGCGACTGATTGGACGTGGGCGTCTCCGCTTCCCCACACTGCCTCGGCAAATGCTCGACTTGACGAGACCCTGCTGCATGCATAGAACAGACCATCATTACGTGCGATCGTGGAGGCTGGCGGTTGGCCTCCTCCTGGCTATAAATGAAGAGAGGGTGAATCCCCCGTTGCTCATCTACTTCTTCTTGCCGCCTGCCCATTCTTCTTCTCCCCACTACGTCTTTTCGCCGCAGCCTCCATGGCGCCAACGAAGAGATTCACCGCCACGGAGAAGGGGAAAGCTCATCAGGAGGGGTCTGACTTGGCTCAAGAGAGGGCGGGGCCGTCCTCGTAGGCATGTTGCTACCCCTGCAGTGGTGTTTCAGGGTCATGGGCGCACTCCTTTCGGGACCAACACCGTCCTAGGTGGCCGTGACGGCACCTCTTCTCGCGGGAGAGACCGCCCTCGGCGAGGCAGCCCCCCTGTTGCGGAAATGTGCGCCGTGGTTACCCGGCCTCCCCGGCCACGCTTCCATTTGTCATAGGTGCTCCCGGAGTTTGTCGTGTGGTCTGAGAGTCCGGCCGGCGCCTGGCTCCAATTGTCGTGCTCCTTTGCCTGTGAGCTGCTGGCCGGGGGTCTTGACGGCCTCTGGTTGCAGGCCGATGGTTGCTGCAGCAAGGCCTCGTGGGTTGCAGTGGAGGTCTCTGCTGCGGGCAACGTGTCCCTGGCCCGAGGCTGGCAGACGTTCGCCCGCGCACGCGGCTTGGGCAGGTGATGCACCCTCCACTTCAAGTACGATGGCACCGCAACCCTCTTCATGAGGGTGTTTGGGTAGACGATCGCCGCGCGGGGTGCTGCTCTGAAGACAGCAGCGGCGATGATGGGCTCGGCCTTGGAGACAGTCGTGACGAGGCTGAGGGCGGACTTGCCCTTGGCGAAAGCCGTGGCTCGTCCAGCGGCGGCGGCTCCTCTGCGAGCGAGAGCACCAGGAGTGGCGGCTACGACCAACCACCTCGCCGTCGGGCTCTCTTCAAGGACGGCGATAGGTCGTCCCGTCATCACACGGCGGTGAAGCGCGAGGAGGGACCAGAATGAGCTGAGTTCGTGGGGCCCTTGGAGCCGGGTCTCGCAAGCTGCTACGGCTGCTCGGCTCGCTTTTGTTTAGCCTTTCCTTTCCTCATGCATTTTGAAAAATGTAGATAGCCCCCTGGGGCGTGAAATGAACTATGACGTTGATGTTGCTATGCTATGTTTATTGCTCTTGTGCTATGTTATGATATTCATGCTCCTCGTGAGTGTAGAGGGATAACTTAGCTTGGCACGCTTGAGGGTGGCCTCTTTCCTCGTGAGGATGCGCCTTCTGGTATCTGGGCAGGCCTCCTTGCTGTCGACTCGGGAGCCCCTGGCCTTTGGGAGGCATCATAAAGCTGCAAAATTTGTTAGAGAATCCGCCGGGTACCCTGTTCCTCCTTGCGTGAGCCCTCAAGCGTGGGCTAATCATGGCTTAATGCACTGCGTTGCAGTACCCGGGGGCACGGACTTGAGGGGGGGTGCACCAATCACGATCTCATTTGAGGGCGCCTCGCGAAGTCAGGTAAGCCGAAGCTCTGGGGCAACAGGTCTTTGGCGAGGTGTGCCCACGGCGTGGGCTGGCCCAGTGCACGGACACGGACACACCTGCCTAGCCCCCGCGCGAGGCGTGCGAGGGAGAGCGTCAAGCAACTGCCATCCTCCCCGACGCAGAAAAAGGGGCAAGCGAAATAGAAGAGGGAAAACTCAACTAAGCAATCGAGAAAAACCAGAACTCCAAATTTATTAAAAGATCACAACCAGATATAGAAAGCAAATGAACAGCCGCGTCCGACACCTAGTCTAGTCTTCTCACCAGCGCGGAGCTAAGTGATGCCACTAGGACGTGGGAGGGAGCCCCCGAGGCCTGAGGGTGGCACTTCGGAGACTCCAGGGCATGTATAGCCCCACTCATTATTACGTGAGAGTATCACGAGCGGAGACCTTCACAGGCACTCGCCCTTGCTTCATGGGTAGAACTTCCGGAGGTGCTGGATATTCCAGGTGTTCTGGATGGGGATGCCGTCCCTCGTCTCCAGGCACACGACGCCAGGCCTGGAGACGTGGGAAATCCTAAACGGGCCCTCCCACATGGGTGTGAGCTTATGCAGCCCTTCCCTGGAGAGCACCCGCCTCAGGACAAGATCGCCCACCTCGAGCATCCTGGAGCAGATGTTGCGACAGTGGTACCGCCACAGCGCCTGCTGGTACCTTGCCACTCGGAGCGAGGCTTGGCGGTGGCGTTCCTCCCCCAGCACGACATCCATCCCCCGCATGGCATCCTGGCGTGCTTCATCGAATGCCAAGATCCGCTCAGAGCGATGTTTGACCTCGTGAGAGAGAACCACTTCGGCTCCGTAGACGAGGAAGAACGGGGTCTCGCCCGTTGGCTTGGTGGCTGTGGTGCGGATGGACCACAACACGTACTGGAGCTCGTCGTGCCAGCCCCAGCCGTAGGCCTCGAGCTTCTTCTTGAAGTTCCTTGTCTTGAGGCCTCTCAAGACCTATGCGCTGGCGCGCTCAGCTTGACCATTGCTTCTGGGGTGTGCCACTGAGGCGTAGCATATCTGCGTTCCAAGGTTAGCAGAATATGTTTTGAAGAGATTGCTAGTGAACTGTGAGTCGTTGTCGATGATGATGTGATTAGGGACCCTGAACCGGCTCATGAGGCCCTTGATGAACTTGACAACCGGGCCGGCGGGGATGCTGCGCACTAGCTCCACCTCCGCCCACTTGGTGAACTTGTCGATGGCGACGTAGAGGTAGCGATAGCCCCGGGCGCCCGAGGGAATGGTCCCAAAATCTCCAGCCCCCAGACCATGAATGGCCATGAAAGTGGGATAGTCTGAAGGCCCTCAGCAGGCTGGTGGATTTGCTTGGCATGGAACTGGCACGCATCACAGGATCTCACCAGCTCGGCCGCGTCGCTGAGCGCTGTTGGCCAGTAGAATCTGGTGATGAATGCCTTGCCCACGAGGGTGCGCGATGATGAGTGATACCCGTAGTCCCCGCCATTTATGTCAGTCAGCAGCTCGCACCCCTGATCCTTGGAGATGCACCACAAGGAAATGTCGTTGGGTCATTTTTGGTATAACTCACCATCCTGAAGGCAGTAGGCCGTGGCCTGCCGAGCCACGTGATACGTCTCCAACGTATCTACTTGTCCAAACACTGACGCTGTTTTGAGCAGAATTGCCATGGTGTTGTTTTTGTGCAGAAATAAAAAGTTCTCGGAATGACCTGAAAATCCACGGAGAATTATTTTGGAAAATATAAAAAATACCTGCGGAAAGATCCAAACTAGGGGGCCCACACCCTGTCCATGAGGGTGGGGGCGCGCCCCCTCCCCCTGGGCGCGCCCCCTGTCTCATGGGTCCCCTGACGCTCCACCGACGTATCCCAAGATCCCATATATTCACTTTCGGGGAAAAAAATCAGAGAGGAAGAATTATCGCGTTTTACGATACGGAGCCGCCGCCAAGCCCTAATCTCTCTCGGGAGGGCTGATCTGGAGTCCATTCGGGGCTCCGTAGAGTGGAGATCGTCGCCATCGTCATCATCAACCCTCCTCCTTCACCGATTCCATGATGCTCACCGCCGTGCGTGAGTAATTTCATCCTAGGCTTGCTGGACGGTGATGGGTTGGATGGGATCTATCATGTAATCGAGTTAGTTTTGTTAGGGTTTGATCCCTAGTATCCACTATGTTCTGAGATTGATGTTGCTATGACTTTGCTATGCTTAATGCTTATCACTAGGGCCCGAGTGCCATGATTTATGATCTGAACCTGTTATGTTTTCATGAATATATGTGTGTTCTTGATCCTATCTTGCAAGTCTATAGTCACCTACTATGTGTTATGATCCGGCAACCCCGAAGTGACAACAATCGGGACCACTCCTGATGATGACCGTAGTTTGAGGAGTTCATGTATTCACTATCTGTTAATGCTTTGGTCCGGTACTCTATTAAAAGGAGGCCTTAATATCCCTTAGTTTCCACTAGGACCCCGCTGCCACGGGGAGGGTAGGACAAAAGATGTCATGCAAGTTCTTTTCCATGAGCACGTATGACTATATTCGGAATACATGCCTACATTACATTGATGAATTGGAGCTAGTTCTGTGTCACCCTAGGTTATAACTTTTACATGATGAATTGCATCCGACATAATTTCCCATCATTAATCCAATGCCTACGAGCTTTTCACATATTGCTTGTTGTGTATTTACCTTTCCGCTGCTACTATTATAAAAACTACAAAAACACTACCATTACTTTTATTGCCGCTATCGCTATCTCCATATTACTTTGCCACTAAACTACCTTGCTGCAGATACTAAGTTTCCAGGTGTGGTTGAATTGACAACTCAGCTTCTAATACTTAAGAGTATTCTTTGGCTCCCCTTGTGTCGAATCAACAAATTTGGGTTGAATACTTTACCCTCGAAAACTGTTGCGATCCCCTACACTTGTGGGTTATCAAGACTATTTTCTAGCGCCGTTGCCGGGGAGCATAGCTCTATTCTTTATGTCACTTGCGATTTATATCTGTTGATCACTATGAAGAACTTGAAGGACTCAAAAACCAAGATCTTACCCTCAACTACGAGGGGAGGTAAGGAACTGCCATCTAGCTCTGCACTTGATTCACCCTCTGTTATGAGTAAACTTGCGACACCTACTCCTGCTATTGAATCTGATATGTCGTATGTTCTTGATGATGCCACTTCTGCTATGTATGATGAAACTACTTCTATGCCTGATAATACTATGCCACTAGGTGAATTTATAGATGAACAAATTGCTAAGGCTAGGGAGAATGCAAATATTGAAACTGACGAGGACATGACTACCTTGGATACGACCAAAAAT
Organism: Secale cereale; assembly: GCA_902687465.1. Taxonomy (NCBI): domain Eukaryota; kingdom Viridiplantae; phylum Streptophyta; class Magnoliopsida; order Poales; family Poaceae; genus Secale; species Secale cereale. The sequence continues at coordinate 453,802,918 of LR738711.1, read as the reverse complement.
ATTGCATACATGTATATTTGTGAGGTGATTTCTAATGCAAACTATGCAACAATTTATTTATGTCACCAAGGACAAAAATACTTCACAGACTTTTGTGCCATGTGTAATTCCAGGTGTATGGGACATTTGTACAATACACATATGAAGATAAGGGAAAAAGAGAAGTTTAGGTATTGTTCAAAAAGTTCTCTCACGTCACTTTTGGGCCAAGAGAAGATAGAGTCCAAGTCTCTCACGTTCTGCATCCAGATTCGGGCTGCACAGACATACCTGACTCAAAACGGCAAGAACTCCTTCATACGGACTCCGAGTTGGGTGTTTCTTTTTTGTTGGAAACTAGATTTCGTACAATTTCCAACACAATTCGATTCACCTTCAAATTCGTCCGAGGCGTTGAGATATCGACGAAACAATCTGACGCTGCAGCAGAATCCGAGTCAAACTAGAAGTCCAAAGGTGTTGCATCACCTCCACTTGGGCCCATGAGCCTTGTACGACCTAGGGTTAGTTTTAGGCTGCCTTGGGACATCCTTCCACCTCCTTGACCGCTACCCTTTGCTTCTATATAAGTAGATCCATCTAGTAGCTTTTTCTTTGGGGATTTGTTTACTCAAAAGTGAGCCATTGCAACTTCGTGTACTTCGTTTGTGTCCAACGACCAGACCAAGACCGCTCACGGATCCCCACCTTTATCAATACTTCATATATATTTGCAATATTCAGATTGCTTTATCATATTCTTGCTTGTTCTTCGATTGCATGCAGGAATAGACCTTCGTGGTCAGGCTGATTGTGCTTCTGGCATCGTCAGTAACCCAAGTAGATTGGTTTAGCGATTGCTAAGGCGCAACGTCGTGCACATTTGTAGTCGGATTATCACACCCTGATTTTCATGCCACATTGCTTAAGCTAATAATCATGCTAAAAATGTGGTTTGACAAAAACTTTTGAGTGTTTTTTATCTTGCTTGATTGGTTTTATGTTTGGTGTTTGCCAGTGCTCTAAAAATCAAATAAATCCTCCAACTCTTATACTTCATCTCCTTGAACCAAAACATTTTCCCAATGATTATGCCATGTGTATAGACCAGTATAGTATTTTCTTATAAAAATATTTTGGCCAAATAGTATTTTCTAAAATTAGTTTTCCAAAAACTCCTGAATTGAGGTTTGCACTACAAGTACCTTATTTATGGTGTGAAATTTTTTTCAAAAGATATATTTGAATCCTATTAGGTATAGGACTCCCAGAAACCACAAAATTATAATTTTAAAAGTTATTTTTATATTTTATTTAAAGGCTTTTTCTTAAGGCGAGAAATGGTCTTTAATAGGGAAAAATTATTTAATTATTTCAAAAATATTTGCCAAAATTCAGGGTAACTCATAGGACATATATTGTCCATATATAAGAGTTTCAACACATGATCATGTTCAAAATATTGGACAAATCCTTCCAAAACCCTTTCTGGATATTTCAAGCTTTTGAAATATTTACAAAGGAAATGTTCTCCAAAAATTCCAGGGAAATTCTATCATGTCAAATATGACATACTTGATGATCTTACGAAGCCTCATGCCTTGAAGATCAAGGAAACATCATCTAATTCCCTCAAAACCATTTCTGTCCATTTTGAAGTTTGAGCAACTTTACATTGCCAAACTTGTCCAAATGCTCTCAAACTTGGTGCACATGCTAGAATGGTCTAATTATGCATCTAGACCAAATGGCACAAGTATTGGAGAAGCATAACTTGATCTAAGTGCCCCAAAACCCTTTCTGACCAGATCCAAAGTTGAACAACTCTACATTGCCAACTTTTTACTTGGGGCCTCAAATTTGGTGGACATGCTCACCAACCTAAATGATGACACTACACCAAGTGGTGCATCAAGGGGAGATGATTTTCTTAACCTAATCTTGAAAAATCCATTTCTGTTGATTTCTAGGGTTTACAAAAGTTGTATTGGCAACTTTGCCCAAATGACCTCAAATTTGGTGGAAGGGCCTAAATCTATGTGCCATTTCATCCTGTTAAGTCCCATGTAAAGTGGAGTTATTTTGCTTGCCCAAAACTGCATCAAACACCTTCTGCCATTTTACCAAAACCACTGTTCTGCCCCCTTTTTCTATTCTACTTGAGCTCAACTTTTTACCACAGCCTCTCCTAATCATCTTCTACCTCCAGTAACTCACCCATGCCTCAGCTCAATCATTGGAGGGGGTAAAACCCCATTTTACTCTTCTGGACAGCAGCCTTCTCCTCCTTTTTCACCTCCCTCCTCACTCCAGTGCCTCTCCATGGCATCCAAGACCACCTCCCTATATTTTACTACTCCCTCTACCCCCTAGACACAATTGGCCACGCCCTGGACGCCAGAGAAATGCCATGGCATGCAATAGCCATGCTCTGGAGCGCGCTACAGTGCCCTGGCGCACTGTAGCCACCCCCAATCAGGAGCACCCGACCACCTCGGGCCTTCCCCTCGTGTCCCCCGAGGTCGCCTCGACGTCCGTGTCATGCAGCGCTGTCGGCCCCTTCCTCCTTCTCCCTCCTGCTGGTCCTCTCGCACGCGCACTGGCCGACCACGAGCTCCAGTGAGCGAGCTCACACGCACGCGCTGTCCCGACGCTCCCCGATCCTTCTCTCCCTTCCTCTTGACCTGGACCAACCCCACGAACACCCCGGACACACTCACGCGCGGCCCCATGACCCGTGGCGACGCCAACATGCTCGCTGGCACACGGGACCTCGATGGACCGTCGCCCGCCTATTTAAAGGCCACCCCCGAGCCCCCTTGCTGCTCCTTTGGCCCTCTCCCTCTCCCGTACACCCCCAAGGCCAACCCACTGCTCCTCCCGTGCCCCCCATTCGACTCCACGGCCGGGAACCTCGCCACTGTCCTCCCTTCAAATTAGGCCAAGCCCGAGCTCTTCTCCCTCTCCCCTCTCCACCGACAGACTCCCCTGAGCAAGGCGGACCTCCCATGCTCTTCCTCTCATCCAAGGGCGCACCATAGCGCCGTGTCCATTTTCACCATCGCCGGCCTCCGCCACGGCCGACGTTGTGCTCGCAGCGGACCGCCCTCGAGGTCGTGGCGCACCTCCCCGGACGTGGCGTGACCCCCTGAACCCGTCGGTGTGTTGGGTATCGCCGGAGGCAGCTGGGATCGCCAGGGGGAAACGCCGGCGCCGCTCGGCCTCGTCCTCCCCTGCCTCTGCTCTGTTCGAGCGGGAGGTAGGCGACGACCTGAGCGCTGGGGCCCGCCCGTCAGTGAACCGGCGGGAGGGCCCCGCCCGTTTAAGTGGAAGCGGCATCAGGCGAGCCCGTCTCTCCTGCGCGAAGGCGCACTTGCGGGAAGCCGTTTTCGACGTCGCCCGAGCGCCGCGAGGCTGAGCCTCTGGGCCGGCCCGGTGGCTATCCTGCGCCATGTGCATGCCCTAGGTAAATCCTAAATCCTTTTCTTTTTTCTTTTACCAGACAATTTCATAAATCCATAAACAATTAATTTGGACTCCAAATTGGATGATTCAAATTTCTTCTGGCTCCATAAATCATGCTCTATCACATGGTGCAACATGCACATTTTTCCAGAGACTTTTCCTTCACAAATATTATCAAAATGTCATTATTCATTTTCTGTGATGAACTTTAGAAAATCACCGAGAGCTCAAATTTGATCCAAATGCAGTGGTTCAAATTCCTAGGTGCTTGTCATATCCAAACTTAGTTTTGGAACATTTTTATTAATACTTTCTGTACCCCACCAAATAATGAGCCATTTCTTCATATTAATCAACTTTGCAAAATCCTAGGAAATTCATTTGAACTCCAAATCCAGTGAAACCAACTCCTAGATGCTTCTAAAATCATGACTTGTTAAATAGGTGCCTTTGCTCATTGTCAAAAATATATTTCTGTACACTTCTTTCAAATCCATAAACCCCTTGATTCCATCATATTGAAATGTTCCGAACTATCCATTGATCCAATATCTATGAAAACACCTTGGTCATTTCTCATATGACCAGAGGTATCCTAGAAAAGTCCAACTCCTATTTTTAGAGCACTTTTATTTTTGCTTTGTTGTGTTGCTTATTATGATTGTCTCCATCGTTAGTTGACGAAATAAATGGGGTACTCGGAGGTGGACTAGAAGGTTTGAAGACTCGGAAGGACAAGGCAAGCAGCCCTTTGACCATGTTTGAGAAACCCTTTTATGCATGTCTTATAACACCTTATTATCAATGCATCGGAATCATGTTGAGGTGGAGACCACTTTGGTTGCTACCTTTGTTACTTTACTATTGAAACTTGCATCAAACATGACCCTACCTTCCTATGAGGGTTATGTGGGTGGGAGTAGATAGATATATGCTATAGTAGTTGGCTACGCAAAATGGGTCAGGGTTATGCATTGAGTGAAACAAGTGTGGTAAGACATACTTGCAGATAACCCAGTGGGTGCCACTAATGCCCCTGGGAGTTGATGAGGAACTAGGGCACTACTTGGTGAAGAAGTAGTGTGCCGAGGCTTGACGAAAGTGTTGTTTACTGAGATGGATTAGATTTATGTGTGACTACCATCCCAACCAAACATGCGCAACCACTCTACCCTTATATGGGAAAGGGCATTATTGATTACCTAGGTCGATACTAGCATGGTGCCCGCATTACTAATGACGAGGGTGACATGAGGTCACTCTCGGGACGGGTCGTGCTTGGATAGGCGGCCATGACTGTTTTTACAGGGCACCGAACACACCGTTGGTACCCCGTGTCAGTGGTATGTGATGAATATGGGAGCAAGTCTCCACAATTTTTAAGATGTGAAATGTGGGCACGGGGGTTACTACCAATCGAGTGGACTCTATGTTAGTGTCGTCTAGGGAAAGATAGTGATCGGGTGCTTACCCCGGGTACTTGAGGTACCGCGGGTCGTGGATGACACGAAAGTTCCCTGGATCTTGTGGGTAAAGTGTGCAACCTCTGCAGAGTGTCAAACTATTCGAATAGCCGTGTCCGCGGTCAAGGATAGTTGGGTGGTGCTACTTAGACTATGTCCATAAGTTTCTGGGAAACAACACGGTTTGGTAAATCTGTTGATGTGATTGTGAGAAAGTCACAATGAGCTTGAGCATGAGTTGATTACAACTCTTTCTCGATAATGATGTCTGTAACCTCCTAATACTTGTTGCAGATATATACATGTCCATGTTATATGTTGATCATACTTGCATATGAAAAACTAGCTTTCCGCAAAACTGCCAATTTAGCAGTAGAGCCTTGCATAATTATTCTGTCATCACACTTGGGTTGCTTGCGAGTACATTCAAAGTACTCATTGGCTTGACACTGGTTATTTTATTGGCCAGGCATGAGAGAACAGGATATGATGAAGATTTCTTGGTGACGAGCATGCGAGCTAGGACGCTTCCCAGTCAGAATGCATGTAGGGTTAAGGCAGATGGCATGGTCCAAGTTGTTATTGAAGATTTCCGATGCAGTGATATACTCAAGACTCGACCATAATGGTCCTATTTGTGTAATACGGTATGTATGGATGTAAGACTCTTGTTATTCAGCTTCTGTGTGTTCAGTGAGCATTGATCTCTGGGATCACTGTACACATGCATTCGGTGATCTCGACTTATGAGTTGGGGTCCCCATAGAGCTGGTATCAGAGCCATCCTGACTGTAGGAAGCCTTAGTTAGCATGGTCGTTAGTTAGGGTAAAACTATTTCCAAAACTATTACTAGTTTTCAGAACTATCTATACTTCTCTTCCCTTCTCAATTTTTTGAAAACTAGGCTATACTTGATCTCTTCCCCTTCAAAACTTTTGGTCGCTAGAACCCTTATGCCCCAGACCACTGGATTTTCTGTAATCCTCGTGGAGTGCACCTTGCCAAACACTCACCCACCACTTCTGAACACAAGATTGGCGACACCACGACAAGACGATGCCAACAGAAAATCCATCCTCGAGGAATGAGGACATGAAGACCTAGAAGATGGTGACACCCTTGACAGTGCCCCAGGATGATGCAACATTGGCCTACGATGACCAGGGTATGGTTTATGCAAGACCATGATATACCTCGCTAATAGAGTAACCTTGTCACTACCATTGTTGTATCGGCAACCACCGGTGGATGAGAACCTCGCCATTTGGTCTGCCTCACTATAGTGGGCAGGAAACGGTTCTCTTCGTCCCCCGCTCTTGGTGTCGATGTTGTCACCAATGAAACCGACATGTTGGACCTCTATTATGCCTTGTTATTGTCATTGTATACGGATTGCCTACCTGGTACCCTCGACGCCCCAGAAGTCACAAGGGATCGTCATGATTAAAGAGACAAGAGAAGACCAAGTCAATGCCAGCTACAAGGAGACACCTGCATCACATCACCTCATCATGCGAGAAGTTGTTGAAGATTCTTCAGGCTCAACCCGGATCATTCATCAAGCAACTACAAGGGACATAGCAACACCTGAGGAAAACTCAGAAGACTGCACGAGGCACAAGTCACGACTGATGAGTCCGAGAACCCCTAGAGTAGGATGAGTCGTGTACCCCCTATGCACAGTCGAGTCCGTATGATGGTTCGAATAGAACCATGATTGTGTGTTGCTTGCTTTTATTTGTTTGTGTTTTGATATAAGTCGCACTTTTTCCCTAGGCAACAAGTGCATGGCTATATCATCTTCCTTGCCTTGTTTCTTTTGTTTCGGCCTTTTTGCACCTGTTTGTTTGCACTTGCACTATAGAACCCCCTTTAGGCATTCCCCTTCCTCTATGCTACTTTTTCCCTCTCTTCTCTCTCCCCAACTGAAGACCCGCAAGACAAGATGCACCAAGGATTCTACCTCGGCAACCAACTGGCACTGAAGACTTCTGCTACAACCTTCACGAACAAGTGCAACCCCGTGAAGTTATGTTTAACCCTCCAGGCTAGAGACCCATTCCTAGACCCTTTGAGACTTCACAAGACACTCCAGCACGAATCCTTAACCATGTGCTTAACCCATAGAAATTGCGAGAGAACCAGTTAAGCCTCTACACCCTTGCACGACATTGGGTTCGTAAAGGAGCTAGTGGACACAGTGAACGAGCACATTTTCATCCTAGTATAGCACAAGAACTGAAGATGCCATAGATAGACCAATTTGAGGATATAAGACAGATGACTGGGTGGCTTTATATCAGTAACTTCGAGGAATTATCTGAGACCTTGATGGATTGTGAGGTTTCATATTGGTGGGATCATGACTTTGGGGAAGCATGTAGGAATTCCCGTCGGGCATGAGATTTGGATGTAAGTAGGTGATTCTGGTTGGGTATAGATGCTAGATATGTCTGCATGGTTCGATGTAAATTGGATTTAGACCGATGATCCTGATCATGATACCATGCTTCTCGGTGGACAATAAACTTGGAGATTGGATTATTTGTCGGAGTTGATTTAGGGATCTATATAATCATGACCTTGGAGTTTACTTGACCCGGATGTTGGGAATTTGGTGGACTTACTATCATAATGCATAGTCCTTCCAAGTATTTGGGTATTATAGGGGCTTGAGATCTTGCGGAACACTGTAGACATCGGAATTGTAGAATTGTTGGATTATGTGGTGATTGATGGAAGTTACCGGGCTATTGGAGTTGATCTATAGGAAGGAAACAAGATCTTGGAGTGGCATATGACGTGTTTCCATAGAATAGAGATGCATTATCGTGAGCCTTGCAAGAATAGATTGAGTGCTTGGATTGTGGAGTTTAATTTAAGCTTAGCAGCATGTATGACCTACCCATGGATTTTTGGGGAAGGCATACATATGGATTTGGGGATCGTAGACTAGTATAATTTTGTTAGACCGCCTCTTGAGAGTCATAAGGATATGTATGGCATGAGTGGTGATTGAAGTTGGTCTATGCGTGAAGATGCTTTTTTGTTCGGAATACTAGATAGAGCTATTGGCATCTCAGAAACCGTACTTAAGGATAAGATAATAAACGTTCACTCACTCACTAGAATCCTTGAAACCCTTAAGCCCCACCAAGCCACAACATGGTCAGATCCTGACCACAGCCTTGACTCTAAGTCAAGAAGACCTCTGCCAATACTCAACGGAGACCGCCACCAATACCATGGCCTACCTTGCGTACCCCGTAGACTTCATGGAGTACTTGGACAAGTTAGTTGTCATCTTTATTTGGCAACATACTTGACTACCCGAAGACGAAGGAAGAGCTGTGCAGCTGGTTAGAGGACGATTGAATACCGACATGTCAAGAAGGAAGAACTACATCAACCACCATCATCAAGAGATAAACTTCTGCGTCCAAGACCGGGCGTATCTGCAAACCACTCCTCTCGAAGGGAGCGAGCATTTCCATGTCGAAGGAACGCTCACACCAAGATTTATCGACCTTCTTCAAGACCACTGCAAGTCAAATAGTAGACGGCTACCAGCTAGATTACCACCTGAGATACCCCCCGTACACCAAATATTCCACAGGTCACCACTCTGGAAGTACTCCTTACTTCCTAACTAGCCCGGTCCCCGCAAGGACATCGAACACCGAGCCCTTGTCAACCAACCCAACCTAACCTATGCAAGAGACCCCTCAGCAACCTGCATCAAAGAGGGCAACAAGCAAGAAGCCACACCACCAACTACTTCAAGATTCCATGGAGCACCACTCGGAAGCAGGACCAACAAGAAGAAGTGAGGACTACCCCATATCCAAGACTCCATATTCCTTTCCACGCCTAGTCTGGGAATCTCGGGGACGAGATTCTTGTAAGGGGGTAGGTCTGTGACACCCTGATTTTCATGCCACATTGCTTAAGCTAATAATCATGCTAAAAATGTGGTTTGACAAAAACTTTTGAGTGTTTTAGATCTTGCTTGATTGGTTTTATGTTTGCTGTTTGCTAGTGCTCTAAAAATCAAATAAATCCTCCAACTCTTATACTTCATCTCCTTGATCCAAAACCTTTTCCTAATGATCATGCCATGTGTATAGACCAGTATAGTATTTTCTTATAAAAATATTTTGGCCAAATAGTATTTTCTAAAATTAGTTTTCCAAAAACCCCTGAATTGAGGTTTGCACTACAAGTACCTTATTTAGGGTGTGAAAAATCTTTCAAAAGGTATATTTGAATCCTATTAGGTAGAGGACTCCCAGAAACCACAAAATTATAATTTTAAAAGTTATTTTTATATTTTATTTAAAAGCTTTTTCTTAAGGCCAGAAATGGTCTTTAATAGGGAAAAATTATTTAATTATTTCAAAAATATTTGCTAAAATTCAGGGAAACTCATAGGACATATATTTTCCATATATAATAGTTTCAACACATGGTCATGTTCAAAATAGATATTTCAAGCTTTTGAAATATTGACAAAGGAAATGTTCTCCCAAAATTACAGGGAAATTCTATCATGTCAAATATGACATACTTGATGATCTTACAAAGCCTCATGCCTTGAAGATCAAGGAAACATCATCTAATTCCCTCGAAATCATTTCTGTCCATTTTGAAGTTTGAGCAACTTTACATTGCCAAACTTGTCCAAATGCTCTCAAACTTGGTGCACATGCTAGAATGGTCTAATTATGCATCTAGACCAAATGGAACAAGTATTGGAGAAGCATAACTTGATCTAAGTGCCCCAAAACCCTTTCTGACCAGATCCAAAGTTGAACAACTCTACATTGCCAACTTTTTACTTGGGGCCTCAAATTTGGTGGACATGCTCACAAACCCAAATGATGACACTACACCAAGTGGTGCATCAAGGGGAGATTATTTTCTTAACCTAATCTTGAGAAATCCATTTCTGTTGATTTCTAGGGTTTACAAAAGTTGCATTGGCAACTTTGCCCAAATGAGCTCAAATTTGGTGGAAGGGCCTAAATCTATGTGCCATTTCATCCTGTTAAGTCCCATGTAAAGTGGAGTTGTTTTGCTTGCCCAAAACTGCATCAAACACCTTCTGCCATTTTACCAAAACCACCGTTCTGCCCCCTTTTTCTATTCTACTTGAGCTCAACTTTTTACCACAGCCTCTCATAATCATCTTCTACCTCCAGTAACTCACCCATGCCTCAGCTCAATCATTGGAGGGGTTAAAACCCCATTTTACTCTTCTAGACAACATCCTTCTCCTCCTTTTTCACCTCCCTCCTCACTCCAGTGCCTCTCCGTGGCATCCAAGACCACCTCCCTATATTTTACTACTCCCTCTACCCCCTACACACAATTGGCCACGCCCTGGATGCCAGAGCAATGCCATGGCATGCAATGGCCGCGCTCTGGAGCGCGCTACAGTGCCCTGGTGCACTGTAGCCACTCCCAATCAGGAGCACCCGACCACCTCGGGCCTTCCCCTCGTGTCCCCCATGGTCGCCTCGACGTCCGTGTCACGCAACGCTGTCGGCCCCTTCCTCCTTCTCCCTCCTGCTGCTCCTCTCGCACGCGCACTGGCCGACCGCGAGCTCCAGTGAGCGAGCTCACACGCGCGCGCTGTCCCGACGCTTCCCGCTCCTTCTCTCCTTTCCTCTCGACCTGGACCAACCCCACGAACACCCCGGACACAACCACGCGCGGCCCCGTGACCCGTGGTGACGCCAACATGCTCGTCGGTGCACGGGACCTCGGTGGACCGCCGCCAGCCTATTTAAAGGCCACCCCCGAGCCCCCTTGCTGCTCCTTTGGCCTTCTCCCATACACCCCCCAGGCCAACCCACTGCTCCTCCCGTTCCCCCATTCGACTCCACGACCGGGAACCTCGCCGCCGGCCTCCCCTCAAATTAGGCCAAGCCCGAGCTCTTCTCCCTCTCCTCTCTCCACCGACAGACTCCCTTGAGCAAGGCGGACCTCCCATGCTCTTCCTCTCATCCAAGGGCGCACCATAGCGCCGTGCCCATTTTCACCGTCGCCGGCCTGCGCCACGGCCGACGTTGTGCTCGCAGCGGACCGCCCTCGAGGTCGTGGCGCACCTCTCCGGACGCGGCGTGACTCCCTGAACCCGCCGGTGTGCTGGGTGTCGCCGGAGGCAGCTGGGATCGCCGGGGGGAAACGCCGGCGCCGCTCGGCCTCGCCTCCCCTCCCTCTGCTCTGTTCGAGCGGGTGGTAGTTGACGGCCTGAGCGCTGGGGCCCGCGCGTCAGTGAACCAGCGGGAGAGCCCCGCCCGTTTAAGTGGAAGCGGTGTCAGGCGAGCCCGTCTCTCCCGCGCGAAGGCGCACTTGCGGGAAGCCATTTTCGACGTCGCCCGAGCGCCGCGAGGCTGAGCCTCTGGGCCAGCCCAGTGGCTATCCTGCGCCCTGTGCATGCCCTAGGTAAATCCTAAACCCTTTTCTTTTTTCTTTTACCAAACAACTTCATAAAGCCATAAACAATTAATTTGGACTCCAAATTGGATGATTCAAATTTCTTCTGGCTCCATAAATCATGCTCTATCACATGTGCAACATGCACATTTTTCCAGAGACTTTTCCTTCACAAATATTATCAAAATGTCATTATTCATTTTCTGTGATGAACTTTAGAAAATCACAGAGAGCTCAAATTTGATCCAAATGCAGTGGTTCAAATTCCTAGGTGCTTGTCATATCCAAACTTAGTTTTGGAACATTTTTATTAATACTTTCTGTACCCCACCAAATAATGAGCCATTTCTTCATATTAGTCAACTTTGCAAAATCCTAGGAAATTCATTTGAACTCCAAATCCAGTGAAACCAACTCCTAGATGCTTCTAAAATCATGACTTGTTAAATAGGTGCCTTTGCTCATTGTCAAAAATATATTTCTGTACACTTCTTTCAAATCCATACACCCCTTGATTCCATCATATTGAAATGTTCCAAACTATCCATTGATCCAATATCTATGAAAACACCTTGGCCATTTCTCATATGACCAGAGGTATCCTAGAAAAGTCCAACTCCTATTTTAGAGCACTTTTATTTTTTGCTTTGTTGTGTTGCTTATTATGATTGTCTCCATCGTTAGTTCACGAAATAAACGGAGTACTCGGAGGTGGACCAGAAGGTTTGAAGACTCGGAAGGACAAGGCAAGCAGCCCTTTGACCATGTTCGAGAAACCCTTTTATGCATGTCTTATAACACCTTATTATCAATGCATCGGAATCATGTTGAGGTGGAGACCACTTTGGTTCCTACCTTTGTTACTTTACTATTGAAACTTGCATCAAACATGACCCTACCTTCCTATGAGGGTTATGTGGGTGGGAGTAGATAGATATATGCTATAGTAGTTGGCTACGCAAAATGGGTCAGGGTTATGCATTGAGTGAAACAAGTGTGGTAAGACATACTTGCAGATAACCCAGTGGGTGCCACTAATGCCCATAGGAGTTGATGAGGAACTAGGGCACTACTTGGTGAAGAAGTAGTGTGCCGAGGCTTGACAAAAGTGTTATTTACAGAGATGGATTAGATTTATGTGTGACTACCGTCCCAACCAAACATGCGCAACCACTCTACCCTTATATGGGAAAGGGCATTATCGATTACCTAGGTCGATACTAGCATGGTGCTCGCATTAATAGTGACGGGGGTGACATGAGATCACTCTCGGGACGGGGTCGTGCTTGGATAGGCGGCCATGACTGTTTTTACAGGGCACCGAACACACCGTTGGTACCCCGTGTCAGTGGTATGTGATGAATATGGGAGCAAGTCTCCACAATTTTTAAGATGTGAAATGTGGGCACGGGGGTTACTACCAATCGAGTGGACTCTATGTTAGTGTCGTCTAGGGAAAGATAGTGATCGGGTGCTTACCCCGGGTACTTGAGGTACCGCGGGTCGTGGATGACACGAAAGTTCCCCGGATCTTGTGGGTAAAGTGTGCAACCTCTGCAGAGTGTCAAACTATTCGAATAGCCGTGTCTGCGGTCAAGGACAGTTGGGTGGTGCTACTTAGACTATGTCCATAAGTTTCTGGGAAACAACACGGTTTGGTAAATCTGTTGATGTGATTGTGAGAAAGTCACAATGAGCTTGAGCATGAGTTGATTACAACTCTTTCTCGATAATGATGTCTGTAACCTCCTGATACTTGTTGCAGATATATACATGTCCATGTTATATGTTGATCATAGTTGCATATGAAAAACTAGCTTTCTGCAAAACTGCCAATTTAGCAGTAGAGCCTTGCATAATTATTTTGTCATCACTCTTGGGTTGCTTGCGAGTACATTCAATGTACTCATTGGCTTGCCACTGGTTATTTTATTGGCCAGGCATGAGAGAACAGGATATGATGAAGATTTCTTGCTGACGAGCATGCGAGCTAGGACGCTTCCCAGTCAGAATGCCTGTAGGGTTAAGGCAGATGGCATGGGTCCAAGTTGTTATTGAAGATTTCCGCTGCAGTGATATACTCAAGACTCGACCATAATGGTCCTATTTGTGTAATACGGTATGTATGGATGTAAGACTCTTGTTATTCAGCTTCTGTGTGTTCAGTGAGCATTGATCTCTGGGATCACTGTACACGTGCATCGGTGATCTCGACTTATGAGTCGGGGTCCCCACACGGATCATCAAAGTCGACTCCACCAAATCGATAGTTATCATCTCATCAAAAGTTCGGGCCCCTCGCCTCTATCAAGTGGTATCAGATTTCTAGGTTGCTCGGTGAGATTTTACGGTTTTTCGTAGATTAGATCGAGTCTGCTTTTCGTACCTACAGTCCACGAAAAAGCCAAAAAAATTAGGGTTAGTTCATCATATCCGAACCTGTCTGAGCCATTGCATAATCTTTTCCGTGTTTTCTTAGTTGCATTTGCGGTTGCATCATCGTGTCGAGTTGCTGGTCTTAGTGTCTAGTTCGTTAGAGTTTCGAGTTCTGTTCACATTAGTCATGTATCCATCAATTTCGACCTCGTGCTACCCATCGTTCATTGTCACAATCATACTTTGTAAGGGCATATTTCTCCCTAAGTAGTTTTGGTGATTGATGACAATGCATTTGCGGACTAATCGTGTGCTCTAAAGCTCCTACAGGTATATCTCACTTAGGCACAAGACGATTGCCTGCCCCTCGGATTCGATGGAAGTCGGTGTTTCCTTTTTGCTCCCTGTCGGTGGCTTTGAGTAATAGGAAAGCCGTACTATTAAGAGGGGGTCCGTTTCGGAAAGGTTTGGGTGGAATCAACATATACACATCTTACTCTCACACCACCTTTCCCTTGCTTCTCTGGAGTTCCAACCGTTTATTATCGTATATGCAAACCATGACTTCTTAACTAAAACATCTGCCTGGCAAGCGGTAGTACCGCTCCGTAAGCGGTAGTACCGCACAGCCACACGGTAGTACTGCCTGAAGACACGGTAGTACCGCACCAGCGGTAGTACCGCGGCTCCAGAACGGTAGTACCGTGTATCTGGCCCGGCACTGTATTAAGTGTGGAAGTAGGTGCGGAAGTAATTTTTTACTTCCGCATCCTATGCGGTAGTACCGCTTGCTCCAAGCGGTAGTACCGCGTCGTGTTTTGCTACTATCGTATTTTAACGGATGTAGCCACGGATGTAATTTATTTCATCCGTGGCTGTCATCGACTCGCTTGTTTTTGCCTAGCGGTAGTACCGCCCCCAGAGCGGTAGTACCGCTCAGCAAGCGGTAGTACCGCAACTTACGTGCGGTACTACCGCTCTCTGCGGGCAGAAAATGTGCATAACGGTTGGATTTGCTCTCCCACTATATATAGGGGGTCTTCTTCCCCAAGAAGACTTACCTCTTCCCCCACATACTCCATTGTTGCTCCAAAGCTCCATTTCCGCCCGATCTCTCTCCCTAGCCAATCAAACTTGTTGATTTGCTCGGGATTGCTTGAGAAGGCATCGATCTACACTTCCACCAAGGGATATTTGATTCCCCCCCACTAATCCCTTGCGGATCTTGTTACTCTTGGGTGTTTGAGCACCCTAGACGGTTGAGGTCACCTCGAAGCCATATTCCATTGTGGTGAAGCTTCGTGGTTTCGTTGGGAGCCTCCAAGTTGTGGAGATAGCCCCAACCTTGTTTGTAAAGGTTCGGTTGCCGCCTTCAAGGGCACCACTAGTGGAATCACGGCACCTTGCATCGTGTGAGGGCGTGAGGAAAATACGGTGGCCCTAGTGGCTTCTTGGGGAGCATTGTGCCTCCACACCGCTCCAACGGAGACGTACTTCCCCTCAAAGGGAAGGAACTTCGGCAACACATCCTCTTCTCCACCGGTTCCTCTTGTGGTTATTTCTTACCTTTACTTGTGCAAGTATTACTTGTTTAACTCCTATAGCTTGCTTGTGAAGTTGTTATCTTACTTTCTATTAGTTGTCATCTTAGTAGCTCTTCTAGACAACTTACTTTGACGCTTAATTTAAAGTGGTTAAGAAAAGCTAAAAATTGTTAGTTGCCTATTCACCCCCCCTCTAGTCAACCATATCGATCCTTTCAATTGGTATCAGAGCCTCGTCTCTTTTTAAGGACTTTACCGTCCAAAGAGTATGGGTGAC
The DNA here is from genome assembly GCA_902687465.1 of Secale cereale. Lineage (NCBI taxonomy): Eukaryota > Viridiplantae > Streptophyta > Magnoliopsida > Poales > Poaceae > Secale > Secale cereale. The sequence goes on along the minus strand of LR738711.1, from coordinate 453,787,372 downwards.
AACGTAGTCAAGACGGAGGACCATTCCGGTGGAACTCCGTCCTTGCCTACATCAGATGGGGGAGCCTCGGTCACTCGTGAGGAGTTCAATGTGGCATTGACCACATTGAAAGAGTCACTAGCGAGCGAGGTCAAAGGCATGTTTAAAGATTTGCTTGAGGGGCTTAAAGTATCCACCGTACCGTTAGAAGTGGTTCGTCCTGCTACTAACGTGTCGGAGGCTAATCCCGACAAGGGAGAAGCTAGTAGCGAACAAGCCCCTGTTACTAAGAATGGGAGTGGGATCTTTGCCCACTCCGCTCCTCCTACTCACTATGGAGGACCCGTTCCCACACCGCATTTAAATTCCATTGGGCCTCCTCCCAAGTTTATCAAAAATTCTGATTTTGCTACTTGGGTGTTTCGTTTCAAACGTCATATAAATCATTGTTCAACTAATCTTTGGAGAATCATTGAGCAAGGTTTTTATCCGCATGATCCCGACAACATGACTCCAAGAGAAACTGCGGATCATCAATTCAACGAGTCCACTCTTTGCATTCTTCAAGATGCCATCCCTCCTGAAGACATTGCACATCTTCGACCCTTCACTGTGGCCAAGGAAGCTTGGGAGCATGTTGGCACGATGTACAAGGGAAGCACCAATATTCAATGCTCCAACTATGAAGTTGTGCAAGATGAAGCCGATGAGTTTGCCATGATCGAAGAAGAAGATCCTCGTGAACTTTATCGGATATTAACTATACTTGCGGTCTCTCTTCGAGATCATGGCAGTAAGGACACGGATGACAATTGGATCAAGCGCAAGTTCCTCAAGGCCATGATGCCCTATCATAAGGGCATGTCCTCTGTCATTCGTCAGAGACCGGACTTCCACCACTTATCCTCAAATGAAGTGTTGGATGAGTTTGTTGCCATGAGGATCTTGGATATGACCGCCGACAATGCGGTCTTGAGAGCTCAACGATCGAAGAAGCCTAATCTTGCCCTGAAGGCCAAGGCTTGTGTGGAAGAAGAGGAGGTGGAAGATGATGATGAGTGTAGCCCCGAGGACACCAAATATGCCTATCATGAGCACATGGCTCTTGCTTCAAGGCAATTCTGGGGCAAGAAGAACACAAGACCCAACTTCAACAGGAACAACTCAAGTGGAAACAAGGGCAAGCAACGAGTAAGGACATGCTTCAACTGTGGCAATGTAAGTCACTTCGTTGCAGATTGCCCTTATGAGAAGAGAGAAGACTTTGGAGGCAAGCTTATCCGGAAGGACAAGTCAAAGTCCTATCCTAACAAGAACAACTTCAACAAGAAGACTCCTCCGAAAGGGTTGGTGGCCCAAGAAGAATATGTTGAGGATGATGATGATGATGAAGATGATGAGACGGTCACCATGGCCACAATTGCTATTGCTACTACGCACTCATCTCTCTTCGACTCGCCTAATGAGAACATCACCGCCAAGTGTCTCATGGCCAAGGCCACCAACAAGGTAACCCCAAACATCAATGCTACCATCACTTCTCCGTCATTAATGAATTGTATTGATGAAAGTGAGGGAATTAAGGAGGGAGAGAATGAATTTGAGTTGTTCATGAAAAATCTCAAGGGCAAACCCAAGAAGCATTTTGTTGTTCTCTTGGAACAACTCGGTGAGGCCAATGACATGATCGAGGCTCACGAGGAAACCATTACTAAAATGGAAGGACATAGTCGAGACTATGCCGATGAGATATCAGATCTCTCTAACGCCCTAGAGGAAGAGCGTGGTCTTCGTTTGGCTCTTGAGTAGTCACACAGCGATGATCATGCTAAATTAAAGAAAAATCTTGATCATGCTTTAGTTGTCTCTCGTGTGCTTAATTCCGAGAAGCAAAACTTGAGGTTGACCATGCTAAACTCAAAGAGGAGTTTGACATACTTGACAAGGCTCACAAGGCCTTGAAGGGTATGCATGCTACTCTCAAGGAGTCTCATGATCAACTCCAAGTTTCGCTAACCAAGGAAAAGGCTACATTTCCACGCATGGTTTTAATTGATAATGCAAATGCTACTAACCCGTGTTGCGAGCATGTGCATCTTATTGAAGAGAATGCCAAGTTGAAGAAGCAACTTGAGAAAGGCCTTGTGACATGCATACAAGGTGAGAAGAACCTCAACAATCTTTTGAGCAATCAAAAGGAGGTTGTGGCAAAGGAAGGAATTAGGTTTGTTCCTAAGCCCAAGAAGAAGAAGAATGACAAGACCAAGCAACCACCCCCTCTCCGACAATCGTTTGTGAAAGAGGGAGAGGGCACATCAAAGAAGAAGAAAATGGTGAACAATTGTGGTGTCAAGGAAATCTCCACCATACCATCAAACATGGCCGGCGACTTTAATCCTTCATATGTTTTATGTCGTGCTAGTGATGGTCATGTGTTTGCTAAATTTGTTAGTTCTTCTTATGAGTACATTGAATGGTCCATTTGGGTTCCTAAGACCCTTGTTACTAACCTCAAAGGACCCATTACCAAATGGGTACCTAAAACCAAGCATTGATCTCTTGTAGGAGTTTGCTTCCGGTGGGGGATCATGGTTGCTCGATAGCGGAGCCACAAATCATATGACCGGAAGCAAAGACTTGGTGGTGGACGTGCATATAGGTTCATCTATGGCCACCAACGTCGAATGGGGTGATGCTTCATCTTCTAAGGTATTGGGGCTTGGCAAGGTTTTTGTCTCTCATGATCTCACTATCGAGAAAGTCATGCTTGTTGAGTCCCTTGCATACAATTTACTTTCTGTTCGCCAACTTGCACTCATGGGCTTTGTTACATTCTTTGATATTGATACCGTGGCCCTCTTGTGGAGCAAGACTCTTAAAGTAGCCTATGTTGGGCATGTCGAGAACGGCCTTTATGTGGTTAACTTCTCGAAGAAACCCACTAAGGTTGCGACATGCCAATGCCTAAAGTTGATGTGGGATGGCTTTGGCATCGCCGTTTGGCCCACGTCAATATGAGATCTTTGCAAAGTCTTCTCAAGGGGGACCATGTCCGTGGACTAACAAATGTTAGCTTTGCCAAAGATTGTGCTTGCAGGGCTGCATTGAAGGAAAGTTACATGAGACGGCTCACCCTCCCACGACTATCATCTATTCAAAGAGACCCCTAGATCTCCCCCACATGGACCTCTTTGGGCCTCCATCTTTTGATAGTCTTGGGCGTAGAAAGTACTGCTTGGTGATTGTGGATGATTACTCAAGATACACCTGGGTATACTTCTTCAAGAAGAAGAGTGAGACCCAACAAACCGTCATCAACTTTGCAAATGAAGCTCAACGCAACATGAAGCAAAGATTTTGATGATCAGAAGTGACAACGGCACCAAGTTCAAGAACTACACCTTGGATGAGTTTCTTAGTGATGAGGGGATCAAACATCAATATGCAGCCCCATATACCCCTCAACAAAACGGTGTAGCGGAGAGAAAGAACCGAACTCTGATGGATGCGGTAAGAACCATGATGGCCAAATTCAAAACTCCATACAACTTTTGGGCCGAAGCCATCAACACCACTTGCCATGCATCAAATCGGCTCTATCTCCGCAAAGGCTTGAACAAAACTCCGTATGAGATACTTACCGATAACAAGCCCAATCTCAAGTACTTCCGGTTATTCGGGTGTAAGTGTTTCATTCTCAAGAAAGGTGTTCGCTTGTCTAAATTTGAATCTAGAGCTCACGAGGGCATATTTGTTGGTTATGCTACAAACTCTCATGCTTACCGTGTCCTCAACAAGTCCAATGGACTCATTGAGGAGACGAGTAACGTAGAGTTTGATGAAAGTGGAGCAAAGTGGTACTTGTGATGTAGGTGATGAAATTCCTCCTCAAGCCATAAGAAGAATGGGTGTTGGATACATCCTACCCATTGAGGAACCCCTTGTGGCTGAAGGAGAAGGACAATGTTCCACTCAAGTGGAACCATCACCAACCCAAGACCCACACGCTTCCGAAGAACAAAGTGAAGGCCCTCAACCTGACGAACAAGGCCAAGTGCAAGATCAATCACAAGATGGTGGAGAACCACCAAATGACGCACAAGGCCAAGTTCTGTCCTCCGAGCAAGATCAAGATCAAGAGGAAGCTCAAGATCAAGATCTAGCTCCTGACGACGCTCAAGATGACCAACTCAATGCTCCTCAGTTAACTCTTGAAGAGCAATTAGAGCGTCGTGCTGCAAAAGTTGCCTCCAGGCTTGCTTCCAATGAACATCACATCGAGAACATTCTAGGAAGCATCAAAAGGGGGGTAAGCACTCATAGACAATTAGCTAACTATTGTGCTCATCAAGCTTTTGTCTCCTGTGTTGAACCTTAGAAGGATTATGAGGCGCTCGAAGACCCTGATTGGCTCAATGCCATGCATGAAGAACTCCATAACTTCGAGCGCAACAAGGTGTGGCGTCTGGTGCCAAGGACAAAGGAGAACCATAATGTCATTGGAACCAAATGGATCTTTAAGAACAAGCAAGATGCTCATGGCATTGTCATCCGCAACAAGGCGCGTCTGGTGGCTCAAGGTTACTCCCAAGTTGAGGGTACCGACTACGGTGAAACCTTTGCCCCCGTTGCTCGTCTTGAATCCATTCGTTTGTTGCTTGCCTATGCTTCCCATCATAACTTTAAATTGCAACAAATGGATGTGAAAAGTGCATTTCTTAATGGTCCTATTAATGAGTTGGTGTATGTTAAACAGCCCCCGGGGTTTGAGGATCCTAAGCTCCCCAATCACGTGTACCAACTCGATAAGGCACTCTATGGCCTTAAACAAGCCCCACGTGCGTGGTATGAGCATCTTACCGAGTTGTTACAAGATCGTGGGTTTGAAATTGGGAAAATCGACCCCACTCTTTTTACTAAGAAGGTCAAAGGGGAGTTGTTTGTATGCCAACTATATGTTGATGATATTATCTTTGGTTCTCCTAACAAAGCTTTCAATGATGAGTTCGCCGCACTCATGACCACACATTTTGAGATGTCCATGATGGGAGAGTTGAAGTATTTCCTTGGGTTTGAGATCAAACAAAGAAGAGAAGGCATCTTCATCAAACAATCCAAGTATACTCAAGACATGATCAAGAGGTTCAATCTAAGTGATGTCAAGCCGGCTACTACTCCAATGCCAACCAAATGCCAACTTGACATTGATCCCAATGGTAAAGCGGTGGATCAAAAGGTATATCGCTCTATGATCGGATCCTTGCTTTACCTTTGTGCATCTAGACCGGATATTATGTTGAGTGTAGGAATTTGTGCACGGTTTCAAGCCTCACCTAAGGAGAGTCACTTTGTGGCTGTCAAGCGAATCTTTCGATATTTGGCTCATACCCCAAACTTTGGCTTATGGTACCCGAGAGGAGCAAACTTCAACCTTGTAGGTTTCTCTGATTCTGACTGGGCGGGAGACAAAGTGGATAGGAAGTCCACTTTGGGAGGGTGCCAATTTCTTGGTTGCTCTCTTGTTAGTTGGTCTTCCAAAAAAGCAAAATTGTGTGTCTCTCTCGTCCACCGAAGCAGAGTATGTGGCTGCTGACAGTTGTTGTGCTCAACTCTTATGGATGAGGCAAACTTTAAAGGATTACGGTGTCACTTGTGACAAAGTGCCTCTTTGGTGTGACAATGAAAGTGCCATCAAGATTTCTCTCAACCCGGTGGAACACTTCAAGACGAAGCATATAGAGATTCGGTATCACTTCATCCGGGATCACATAAGGCAAGGAGAGATCGAGCTTCACTACGTCAACACTCATGATAACCTTGCAGATATCTTCATGAAGCCATTGGATGAAGCAAGATTTCGCGAGTTAAGGCATGAGCTAAATATCATCGATTTGAGCAATGTGGCTTGAGTCTTTGCACACACTCCTCACACTCAATATAGTTATCTTGTCTAGATGTAGGCATGGACATAGGGGGAGTATTGTTCTCTCAATGAACCATTCCTCCCCCCATTATGCATAAATTGATCAAGTCTTTATCATTTGCCATACATAGTTGGTTTAAGTGCTTCAAGACGAGTATTGGTCATGGGCCCAAGGATAGTTCTTTGCGGTGCCATACCAACGAACTCAAACATAGGTGGCCTCGGCCACCGCCCTCCTCTGTGGAGTTGCGTTATTTGCCTCGCTTGTGCGTCCTTTTGTTTTTCCTCCCTTCTTTGCTAAAAGCCTCGTGTCGAAACGTGCTTGTTCTTGGAGAAGCGGTACTACCGTGCAAGGTTACGGTACTACCGCAAAGGAGGTTACGGTACTACCGCAAGTCCAGCACGGCAGTATTTATTTACTGCCGCTGGTAGAGCGGTACTACCGCTTGGCGTGCGGTACTTCCGCCCAAGCGGTACTACCGCGATGACCGCGGTACTACCGAACATATTCGCACGGGTGGGGGTTATAAGCGGGCAGGGGGAGTTCCAACTCCCCCATACCCATTCACTCCTAACCCCCACGCCGTCCCTCTCTCTCCCTCTCAAGAACGCCGCCGGAGGACCTCGCCGGATCTCCTCCCTCGGACACTCTCCTCGCATTCTGACCGGTGGGATCGCTCCCCACCTCGCCCTCTTGCCATGGATGAAGCTCTCTCCCCTTTTCCCCTCTTCTTGTTGCCTTTTTGTTGTTTTAGGGTTAGGGGAATGCTTAGTGTTCTTGCGTTCTTCGTGTTCTTATCCATGGAAGATTAGGATGTAGGAGAGTGTTCTTGCTCTAGAAATGCTAGTATGTATGTAGCTACCAAGTTACTATGATCAGCCGTAGTACCGTTGTTCGATCTACGCGGTCTTATCCAGATCAGTTCTGCTTAGATCTGATCCGAGCGGTACTACCGTTGGAGAACCGCGGTACTACCGCCCAATCTGGTCCAGATCCGTTCGTCAGATCTGATCCGGGCGGTACTACCGTTGTCCTCCGCGGTACTACCTCTCTGGAGCGGAAGTAAAATTTTACTACTACATACCGAGCGGTACTACCGCAACCCCGACGCGGCACTACCGCTCCGTAAGCAGTACTAGTTTTTTACTTCCGTTTCTGATCACGGAAGTAAATTTTTACTACCGCAGAGTGTGCGGTACTACCGCATCCATCAAGTGGTACTACCGCTCACTCAATGGTACTAACTTTTTACTTCCGCGTCAGTCAGGTAGTACTACCGCTTGTGTCATAGTACCTTCGTAGCACGCACATATTCCCCTTTCTACTCGTTTCTTGTGCTTTTTGAGGCTTTTGCATTGATTCTCTTTGTGCTTTCGTCGTGTTCTTGTGTTTGTGTTTTAGGTGGTGGCTCCGGTTCCGATGCTCGTCGTACCAATCCAGTCCGCGACACCGGGTCCAAGCGTCTGTGCAACCCCAGTGATGTGCCAGAGGGCTCCAATCCCCAGCGCAAGTTCAAGACCGCCGCCAACAAGCAAAAGGAATCCTCGATGTCTATGGAAGAAATGCCAGCTAATGAGTTCATGGCACGGAGGAAGCACAACCCTTATGGAGAACCCCGTGCTCAGTTTCATGGAGATAAGCTTTTCTAGACTAAGCAGCAGTATCGCATCTACACAGAGGTGCTCAAGAGCAAGACCAATCTGTACGTGGATGCTCACTGGGTGGACGTGGCCCACACGCGAAGGGACACCAACCGGGCCTACTTTGCCGAGGCTCTGGATCTGGTCGAGCAGATTGGACTTGAGCACTTCATGACCTTTCAGCATGATTTTGATCCAGAGATCATTGCTCAGTTGTATGCGTCAGTCCACTTCCACACCAAGGATGATCGCCCAATGACTTGGATGACCAATGGTCACAAGATGACTGCATCTTGGAAGGATTTCATGGATCTTTTATAGATTCCTGACGAGGGACTCCATAACCCAGTTGGAGCTCGGCCTCATGCCAATCCAGAATCTGCCAACAAAGACAAGCTGCTGCCATTCTATGTGGAGAAGACTCTTGCAAGTGGCAAGAAGACATGGGTGTTGAACCCATTTTTGGACATCATGCATCGGATCTTTCGCAACACTTTGTTTCCTCGCGTTGGAGACAAGGACAAGATCCATGCATACCTGGTTGACATGCTGCTGATGTGTGAAGCGGCTCACACGGCGCAGTCTCCACCACTTGACATATCCCATATCATGTGGTGTGAGCTCCGCTTTGCGATCTACACTCGCAAGGTACCCATCTATGGTCCATTCCTGTTTCTGCTGATCTCCAAGACTTGGGAGAAGCTGTACCCTGATGAGGAGTTTGAGGCCGACTGTATCCGTCATGATCCCATTCGTCTTCGCATCAAGACTCGATGGGCCAACACTACCACTCGTGCGCAAGCTGCTGTGGCTCAGATGGGCACTGATGAGGAGCCTGTGGAGGAGGCTGATGAGGAAGGCCCTGGAAGATTTGCTCCTTCCTCCTCAGAGCCCTCTTGGGCTAAAAAGCTGAAGAAGAAGATGAAGGCACTTTTCTGCATGCAAGCTCAAGGTCAGTACAGGGCTCACGTCTCTGAAAATAAGTCTCGCCAGCATGACAAGAAGCTCATGGCGGTCTACGGTGAGGATGTGTCTAACGGGTCCGAGGACAACATCACCCCTGAGGCAGCTTGGATGGCCCGTCAGGGGTACAAGTGGTCAGAGTCTGACGAGGAGCATCAGGAGGAGCAGCAGGAGTCCGATGGCGAGTACGATGACTGAGTTCCTCCGCTGGGGCTTCCACCCTTCTTTGTGTCCTCTTTCCCCTTTGTGGTGTCTCGATGCCAAAGGGGGAGAGAGTGATTTGTGTCTTGTGCTGGTTGTTTCTTTTCGTTGGTCGAACTCCGTTTATTTGCGTGCTTTTTTGTCGTGTGCGTGAGACTATCGTATGGTGTAAGACATATGCTTCTCTATCGTTAAACTCTTAGTTATGTCTTTATTAATATATCGTGAGCAGTTAGTTTACTTTCCCTTGTTTATGTGCTCAGTTTTTTATAAGGAGTATATTATTTGTAGAATATAGGGGGAGCATTGAACCTAGTATGTGTGTTGTGCAGTCCAAAGCACTTTCTCGTGTAGGCACACATCTAGGGGGAGCTCACCTATATTCTAGTGTTTAGGATTGCATACTCTCTTATCTTATCCCTGTGCAAATCCCGTATTGTCATCAATCCACCAAAAAGGGGGAGATTGTAAGGGCATATTTCTCCCTATGTAGTTTTGGTGATTGATGACAATGCATTTGCAGACTAATCGTGTGCTCTAAAGCTCCTACAGGTATATCTCACTTAGGCACAAGACGATTGCCTGCCCCTCGGATTCGATGGAAGTCGGTGTTTCCTTTTTTGTTCCCTGTCGGTGGCTTTGAGTAATAGGAAAGCCGTACTATTAAGAGGGGGTCCGTTTCGGAAATGTTTGGGTGGAATCAACATGTACACATCTTACTCTCACGCCACCTTTCCCTTGCTTCTCTGGAGTTCCAACCGTTTTTTATCGTATATGCAAACCATGACTTCTTAACTAAAACGTCTGCCTGGCAAGCGGTAGTACCGCTCCGTAAGCGGTAGTACCGCACAGCCACACGGTAGTACTGCCTGAAGACACGGTAGTACCGCACCAGCGGTAGTACCGCGGCTCCAGAACGGTAGTACCGTGTATCTGGCCCGGCACTGTATTAAGTGTGGAAGTAGGTGCGGAAGTAATATTTTACTTCCGCATCCTATGCGGTAGTACCGCTTGCTCCAAGCGGTAGTGCCGCGTCGTGTTTTGCTACTACCGTATTTCTACGGATGTAGCCACGGATGTAATTTATTTCATCCGTGGCTGTCATCGACTCGCTTGTTTTTGCCTAGCGGTAGTACCGCCCCCAGAGCGGTAGTACCGCTCAGCAAGCGGTAGTACCACAACTTACGTGCGGTACGACCGCTCTCTGCGGGCAGAAAACGTGCATAACGGTTGGATTTGCTCTCCCACTATATATAGGGGGTCTTCTTCCCCAAGAAGACTTACCTCTTCCCCCACATACTCCATTGTTGCTCCAAAGCTCCATTTCCGCCCGATCTCTCTCCCTAGCCAATCAAACTTGTTGATTTGCTCGGGATTGCTTAAGAAGGCATCGATCTACACTTCCACCAAGGGATATTTGATTCCCCCCACTAATCCCTTGCGGATCTTGTTACTCTTGGGTGTTTGAGCACCCTAGACGGTTGAGGTCACCTCGAAGCCATATTCCATTGTGGTGAAGCTTCGTGGTTTCGTTGGGAGCCTCCAAGTTGTGGAGATAGCCCCAACCTTGTTTGTAAAGGTTCGGTTGCCGCCTTCAAGGGCACCACTAGTGGAATCACGGCACCTTGCATCGTGTGAGGGCGTGAGGAGAATACGGTGGCCCTAGTGGCTTCTTGGGGAGCATTGTGCCTCCACACCGCTCCAACGGAGACGTACTTCGTTTCAAAGGGAAGGAACTTCGGCAACACATCCTCATCTCCATCGGTTCCTCTTGTGGTTATTTCTTACCTTTACTTGTGCAAGTATTACTTGTTTAACTCCTATAGCTTGCTTGTGAAGTTGTTATCTTTACTTTCTATTAATCGTCATCTTAGTAGCTCTTCTAGACAACTTACTTTGACGCTTAATTTAAAGTGGTTAAGAAAAGCTAAAAATTGTTAGTTGCCTATTCACCC